>JAJNNQ010000065.1:7357500-8101148 GCA_027886175.1 Phylloscopus collybita | reverse complement strand
ACAGTTGCCTCTGCGTAGAGCAGCTGGAGGAGCAGCTCTGCCGGCTTTCCTGTGCTTCTGCATAGCAGAGCTGTCAAGAACGAGAAGCTGCGTTTTGCCCAGAAAGCAGCGCTTCGCGGAACCACAGCCAGCGGCGTCTTCGTACAGCCGCAGCTTGTGCGGAGAAGCGAAAGAGAGCCGGGGAAGGACGTGGAAAGCCGAACTCGGTCGCTGCAAGCGGGTGCTGGCGAACAGCTTCTGGTCACCTTGTAGAAACTCTCCCAGCACAGTGCAGGGTCCCCGTGGCTAGTTCCTTGAAATACCTTTCCTGGCAGCAGCCCAGAGCTGTACTGAGTGCAGCACGTGTCAGGCAGTCTCCTCTCGCCGTGTAGGTGCTTCTGTTTTGTGTTTGCAGCGTGCAGAGAAGCCCGCGTGCTTGCTGCTGCTTCCAGCAAGCCAAAACGCTTTTGCAGCCACTTTCCTGCCTTTTCCACAACAGGATCACAGTCTAGCTGATTTACAGTTGCCTCTGCGTAGAGCAGCTAGAGGAGCAGCTCTGCCGGCTTTCCTGTGCTTCTGCATAGCAGAGCTGTCAAGAACGAGAAGCTGCGTTTTGCCCAGAAAGCAGCGCTTCGCGGAACCACAGCCAGCGGCGTCTTCGGTACAGCCGCAGCTTGTGCGGAGAAGCGAAAGAGAGCCGGGGAAGAACGTGGAAAGCCGAACTCGGTCGCTGCAAGCGGGTGCTGGCGAACAGCTTCTGGTCACCTTGTAGAAACTCTCCCAGCACAGTGCAGAGTCCCCGTGGCTAGTTCCTTGAAATACCTTTCCTGGCAGCAGCCCAGAGCTGTACTGAGTGCAGCAGGTGTCAGGCAGTCTCCTCTCGCCGTGTAGGTGCTTCTGTTTTGTGTTTGCAGCGTGCAGAGAAGCCCGCGTGCTTGCTGCTGCTTCCAGCAAGCCAAAACGCTTTTGCAGCCACTTTCCTGCCTTTTCCACAACAGGATCACAGTCTAGCTGATTTACAGTTGCCTCTGCGTAGAGCAGCTAGAGGAGCAGCTCTGCCGGCTTTCCTGTGCTTCTGCATAGCAGAGCTGTCAAGAACGAGAAGCTGCGTTTTGCCCAGAAAGCAGCGCTTCGCGGAACCACAGCCAGCGGCGTCTTCGGTACAGCCGCAGCTTGTGCGGAGAAGCGAAAGAGAGCCGGGGAAGAACGTGGAAAGCCGGACTCGGTCGCTGCAAGCGGGTGATGGCGAACAGCTTCTGGTCACCTTGTAGAAACTCTCCCAGCACAGTGCAGGGTCCCCGTGGCTAGTTCCTTGAAATACCTTTCCTGGCAGCAGCCCAGAGCTGTACTGAGTGCAGCACGTGTCAGGCAGTCTCCTCTCGCCGTGTAGGTGCTTCTGTTTTGTGTTTGCAGCGTGCAGAGAAGCCCGCGTGCTTGCTGCTGCTTCCAGCAAGCCAAAACGCTTTTGCAGCCACTTTCCTGCCTTTTCCACAACAGGATCACAGTCTAGCTGATTTACAGTTGCCTCTGCGTAGAGCAGCTAGAGGAGCAGCTCTGCCGGCTTTCCTGTGCTTCTGCATAGCAGAGCTGTCAAGAACGAGAAGCTGCGTTTTGCCCAGAAAGCAGCGCTTCGCGGAACCACAGCCAGCGGCGTCTTCGGTACAGCCGCAGCTTGTGCGGAGAAGCGAAAGAGAGCCGGGGAAGAACGTGGAAAGCCGAACTCGGTCGCTGCAAGCGGGTGCTGGCGAACAGCTTCTGGTCACCTTGTAGAAACTCTCCCAGCACAGTGCAGAGTCCCCGTGGCTAGTTCCTTGAAATACCTTTCCTGGCAGCAGCCCAGAGCTGTACTGAGTGCAGCAGGTGTCAGGCAGTCTCCTCTCGCCGTGTAGGTGCTTCTGTTTTGTGTTTGCAGCGTGCAGAGAAGCCCGCGTGCTTGCTGCTGCTTCCAGCAAGCCAAAACGCTTTTGCAGCCACTTTCCTGCCTTTTCCACAACAGGATCACTGTCTAGCTGATTTACAGTTGCCTCTGCGTAGAGCAGCTGGAGGAGCAGCTCTGCCGGCTTTCCTGTGCTTCTGCATAGCAGAGCTGTCAAGAACGAGAAGCTGCGTTTTGCCCAGAAAGCAGCGCTTCGCGGAACCACAGCCAGCGGCGTCTTCGGTACAGCCGCAGCTTGTGCGGAGAAGCGAAAGAGAGCCGGGGAAGAACGTGGAAAGCCGAACTCGGTCGCTGCAAGCGGGTGCTGGCGAACAGCTTCTGGTCACCTTGTAGAAACTCTCCCAGCACAGTGCAGGGTCCCCGTGGCTAGTTCCTTGAAATACCTTTCCTGGCAGCAGCCCAGAGCTGTACTGAGTGCAGCACGTGTCAGGCAGTCTCCTCTCGCCGTGTAGGTGCTTCTGTTTTGTGTTTGCAGCGTGCAGAGAAGCCCGCGTGCTTGCTGCTGCTTCCAGCAAGCCAAAACGCTTTTGCAGCCACTTTCCTGCCTTTTCCACAACAGGATCACAGTCTAGCTGATTTACAGTTGCCTCTGCGTAGAGCAGCTAGAGGAGCAGCTCTGCCGGCTTTCCTGTGCTTCTGCATAGCAGAGCTGTCAAGAACGAGAAGCTGCGTTTTGCCCAGAAAGCAGCGCTTCGCGGAACCACAGCCAGCGGCGTCTTCGGTACAGCCGCAGCTTGTGCGGAGAAGCGAAAGAGAGCCGGGGAAGAACGTGGAAAGCCGAACTCGGTCGCTGCAAGCGGGTGCTGGCGAACAGCTTCTGGTCACCTTGTAGAAACTCTCCCAGCACAGTGCAGAGTCCCCGTGGCTAGTTCCTTGAAATACCTTTCCTGGCAGCAGCCCAGAGCTGTACTGAGTGCAGCACGTGTCAGGCAGTCTCCTCTCGCCGTGTAGGTGCTTCTGTTTTGTGTTTGCAGCGTGCAGAGAAGCCCGCGTGCTTGCTGCTGCTTCCAGCAAGCCAAAACGCTTTTGCAGCCACTTTCCTGCCTTTTCCACAACAGGATCACAGTCTAGCTGATTTACAGTTGCCTCTGCGTAGAGCAGCTAGAGGAGCAGCTCTGCCGGCTTTCCTGTGCTTCTGCATAGCAGAGCTGTCAAGAACGAGAAGCTGCGTTTTGCCCAGAAAGCAGCGCTTCGCGGAACCACAGCCAGCGGCGTCTTCGGTACAGCCGCAGCTTGTGCGGAGAAGCGAAAGAGAGCCGGGGAAGAACGTGGAAAGCCGGACTCGGTCGCTGCAAGCGGGTGATGGCGAACAGCTTCTGGTCACCTTGTAGAAACTCTCCCAGCACAGTGCAGAGTCCCCGTGGCTAGTTCCTTGAAATACCTTTCCTGGCAGCAGCCCAGAGCTGTACTGAGTGCAGCAGGTGTCAGGCAGTCTCCTCTCGCCGTGTAGGTGCTTCTGTTTTGTGTTTGCAGCGTGCAGAGAAGCCCGCGTGCTTGCTGCTGCTTCCAGCAAGCCAAAACGCTTTTGCAGCCACTTTCCTGCCTTTTCCACAACAGGATCACTGTCTAGCTGATTTACAGTTGCCTCTGCGTAGAGCAGCTGGAGGAGCAGCTCTGCCGGCTTTCCTGTGCTTCTGCATAGCAGAGCTGTCAAGAACGAGAAGCTGCGTTTTGCCCAGAAAGCAGCGCTTCGCGGAACCACAGCCAGCGGCGTCTTCGGTACAGCCGCAGCTTGTGCGGAGAAGCGAAAGAGAGCCGGGGAAGAACGTGGAAAGCCGAACTCGGTCGCTGCAAGCGGGTGCTGGCCAACAGCTTCTGGTCACCTTGTAGAAACTCTCCCAGCACAGTGCAGGGTCCCCGTGGCTAGTTCCTTGAAATACCTTTCCTGGCAGCAGCCCAGAGCTGTACTGAGTGCAGCAGGTGTCAGGCAGTCTCCTCTCGCCGTGTAGGTGCTTCTGTTTTGTGTTTGCAGCGTGCAGAGAAGCCCGCGTGCTTGCTGCTGCTTCCAGCAAGCCAAAACGCTTTTGCAGCCACTTTCCTGCCTTTTCCACAACAGGATCACAGTCTAGCTGATTTACAGTTGCCTCTGCGTAGAGCAGCTGGAGGAGCAGCTCTGCCGGCTTTCCTGTGCTTCTGCATAGCAGAGCTGTCAAGAACGAGAAGCTGCGTTTTGCCCAGAAAGCAGCGCTTCGCGGAACCACAGCCAGCGGCGTCTTCGGTACAGCCGCAGCTTGTGCGGAGAAGCGAAAGAGAGCCGGGGAAGAACGTGGAAAGCCGAACTCGGTCGCTGCAAGCGGGTGCTGGCGAACAGCTTCTGGTCACCTTGTAGAAACTCTCCCAGCACAGTGCAGGGTCCCCGTGGCTAGTTCCTTGAAATACCTTTCCTGGCAGCAGCCCAGAGCTGTACTGAGTGCAGCAGGTGTCAGGCAGTCTCCTCTCGCCGTGTAGGTGCTTCTGTTTTGTGTTTGCAGCGTGCAGAGAAGCCCGCGTGCTTGCTGCTGCTTCCAGCAAGCCAAAACGCTTTTGCAGCCACTTTCCTGCCTTTTCCACAACAGGATCACAGTCTAGCTGATTTACAGTTGCCTCTGCGTAGAGCAGCTAGAGGAGCAGCTCTGCCGGCTTTCCTGTGCTTCTGCATAGCAGAGCTGTCAAGAACGAGAAGCTGCGTTTTGCCCAGAAAGCAGCGCTTGGCGGAACCACAGCCAGCGGCGTCTTCGGTACAGCCGCAGCTTGTGCGGAGAAGCGAAAGAGAGCCGGGGAAGAACGTGGAAAGCCGAACTCGGTCGCTGCAAGCGGGTGCTGGCCAACAGCTTCTGGTCACCTTGTAGAAACTCTCCCAGCACAGTGCAGAGTCCCCGTGGCTAGTTCCTTGAAATACCTTTCCTGGCAGCAGCCCAGAGCTGTACTGAGTGCAGCACGTGTCAGGCAGTCTCCTCTCGCCGTGTAGGTGCTTCTGTTTTGTGTTTGCAGCGTGCAGAGAAGCCCGCGTGCTTGCTGCTGCTTCCAGCAAGCCAAAACGCTTTTGCAGCCACTTTCCTGCCTTTTCCACAACAGGATCACAGTCTAGCTGATTTACAGTTGCCTCTGCGTAGAGCAGCTAGAGGAGCAGCTCTGCCGGCTTTCCTGTGCTTCTGCATAGCAGAGCTGTCAAGAACGAGAAGCTGCGTTTTGCCCAGAAAGCAGCGCTTGGCGGAACCACAGCCAGCGGCGTCTTCGGTACAGCCGCAGCTTGTGCGGAGAAGCGAAAGAGAGCCGGGGAAGAACGTGGAAAGCCGGACTCGGTCGCTGCAAGCGGGTGCTGGCGAACAGCTTCTGGTCACCTTGTAGAAACTCTCCCAGCACAGTGCAGAGTCCCCGTGGCTAGTTCCTTGAAATACCTTTCCTGGCAGCACCCCAGAGCTGTACTGAGTGCAGCAGGTGTCAGGCAGTCTCCTCTCGCCGTGTAGGTGCTTCTGTTTGGTGTTTGCAGCGTGCAGAGAAGCCCGCGTGCTTGCTGCTGCTTCCAGCAAGCCAAAACGCTTTTGCAGCCACTTTCCTGCCTTTTCCACAACAGGATCACTGTCTAGCTGATTTACAGTTGCCTCTGCGTAGAGCAGCTAGAGGAGCAGCTCTGCCGGCTTTCCTGTGCTTCTGCATAGCAGAGCTGTCAAGAACGAGAAGCTGCGTTTTGCCCAGAAAGCAGCGCTTCGCGGAACCACAGCCAGCGGCGTCTTCGGTACAGCCGCAGCTTGTGCGGAGAAGCGAAAGAGAGCCGGGGAAGAACGTGGAAAGCCGAACTCGGTCGCTGCAAGCGGGTGCTGGCGAACAGCTTCTGGTCACCTTGTAGAAACTCTCCCAGCACAGTGCAGAGTCCCCGTGGCTAGTTCCTTGAAATACCTTTCCTGGCAGCAGCCCAGAGCTGTACTGAGTGCAGCAGGTGTCAGGCAGTCTCCTCTCGCCGTGTAGGTGCTTCTGTTTTGTGTTTGCAGCGTGCAGAGAAGCCCGCGTGCTTGCTGCTGCTTCCAGCAAGCCAAAACGCTTTTGCAGCCACTTTCCTGCCTTTTCCACAACAGGATCACTGTCTAGCTGATTTACAGTTGCCTCTGCGTAGAGCAGCTGGAGGAGCAGCTCTGCCGGCTTTCCTGTGCTTCTGCATAGCAGAGCTGTCAAGAACGAGAAGCTGCGTTTTGCCCAGAAAGCAGCGCTTCGCGGAACCACAGCCAGCGGCGTCTTCGGTACAGCCGCAGCTTGTGCGGAGAAGCGAAAGAGAGCCGGGGAAGAACGTGGAAAGCCGAACTCGGTCGCTGCAAGCGGGTGCTGGCGAACAGCTTCTGGTCACCTTGTAGAAACTCTCCCAGCACAGTGCAGGGTCCCCGTGGCTAGTTCCTTGAAATACCTTTCCTGGCAGCAGCCCAGAGCTGTACTGAGTGCAGCACGTGTCAGGCAGTCTCCTCTCGCCGTGTAGGTGCTTCTGTTTTGTGTTTGCAGCGTGCAGAGAAGCCCGCGTGCTTGCTGCTGCTTCCAGCAAGCCAAAACGCTTTTGCAGCCACTTTCCTGCCTTTTCCACAACAGGATCACAGTCTAGCTGATTTACAGTTGCCTCTGCGTAGAGCAGCTAGAGGAGCAGCTCTGCCGGCTTTACTGTGCTTCTGCATAGCAGAGCTGTCAAGAACGAGAAGCTGCGTTTTGCCCAGAAAGCAGCGCTTCGCGGAACAACAGCCAGCGGCGTCTTCGGTACAGCCGCAGCTTGTGCGGAGAAGCGAAAGAGAGCCGGGGAAGAACGTGGAAAGCCGAACTCGGTCGCTGCAAGCGGGTGCTGGCGAACAGCTTCTGGTCACCTTGTAGAAACTCTCCCAGCACAGTGCAGAGTCCCCGTGGCTAGTTCCTTGAAATACCTTTCCTGGCAGCAGCCCAGAGCTGTACTGAGTGCAGCAGGTGTCAGGCAGTCTCCTCTCGCCGTGTAGGTGCTTCTGTTTTGTGTTTGCAGCGTGCAGAGAAGCCCGCGTGCTTGCTGCTGCTTCCAGCAAGCCAAAACGCTTTTGCAGCCACTTTCCTGCCTTTTCCACAACAGGATCACAGTCTAGCTGATTTACAGTTGCCTCTGCGTAGAGCAGCTAGAGGAGCAGCTCTGCCGGCTTTCCTGTGCTTCTGCATAGCAGAGCTGTCAAGAACGAGAAGCTGCGTTTTGCCCAGAAAGCAGCGCTTGGCGGAACCACAGCCAGCGGCGTCTTCGGTACAGCCGCAGCTTGTGCGGAGAAGCGAAAGAGAGCCGGGGAAGAACGTGGAAAGCCGAACTCGGTCGCTGCAAGCGGGTGCTGGCCAACAGCTTCTGGTCACCTTGTAGAAACTCTCCCAGCACAGTGCAGAGTCCCCGTGGCTAGTTCCTTGAAATACCTTTCCTGGCAGCAGCCCAGAGCTGTACTGAGTGCAGCAGGTGTCAGGCAGTCTCCTCTCGCCGTGTAGGTGCTTCTGTTTTGTGTTTGCAGCGTGCAGAGAAGCCCGCGTGCTTGCTGCTGCTTCCAGCAAGCCAAAACGCTTTTGCAGCCACTTTCCTGCCTTTTCCACAACAGGATCACTGTCTAGCTGATTTACAGTTGCCTCTGCGTAGAGCAGCTGGAGGAGCAGCTCTGCCGGCTTTCCTGTGCTTCTGCATAGCAGAGCTGTCAAGAACGAGAAGCTGCGTTTTGCCCAGAAAGCAGCGCTTGGCGGAACCACAGCCAGCGGCGTCTTCGGTACAGCCGCAGCTTGTGCGGAGAAGCGAAAGAGAGCCGGGGAAGAACGTGGAAAGCCGAACTCGGTCGCTGCAAGCGGGTGCTGGCCAACAGCTTCTGGTCACCTTGTAGAAACTCTCCCAGCACAGTGCAGAGTCCCCGTGGCTAGTTCCTTGAAATACCTTTCCTGGCAGCAGCCCAGAGCTGTACTGAGTGCAGCAGGTGTCAGGCAGTCTCCTCTCGCCGTGTAGGTGCTTCTGTTTTGTGTTTGCAGCGTGCAGAGAAGCCCGCGTGCTTGCTGCTGCTTCCAGCAAGCCAAAACGCTTTTGCAGCCACTTTCCTGCCTTTTCCACAACAGGATCACTCTCTAGCTGATTTACAGTTGCCTCTGCGTAGAGCAGCTAGAGGAGCAGCTCTGCCGGCTTTCCTGTGCTTCTGCATAGCAGAGCTGTCAAGAACGAGAAGCTGCGTTTTGCCCAGAAAGCAGCGCTTGGCGGAACCACAGCCAGCGGCGTCTTCGGTACAGCCGCAGCTTGTGCGGAGAAGCGAAAGAAAGCCGGGGAAGAACGTGGAAAGCCGGACTCGGTCGCTGCAAGCGGGTGCTGGCGAACAGCTTCTGGTCACCTTGTAGAAACTCTCCCAGCACAGTGCAGAGTCCCCGTGGCTAGTTCCTTGAAATACCTTTCCTGGCAGCAGCCCAGAGCTGTACTGAGTGCAGCAGGTGTCAGGCAGTCTCCTCTCGCCGTGTAGGTGCTTCTGTTTTGTGTTTGCAGCGTGCAGAGAAGCCCGCGTGCTTGCTGCTGCTTCCAGCAAGCCAAAACGCTTTTGCAGCCACTTTCCTGCCTTTTCCACAACAGGATCACTGTCTAGCTGATTTACAGTTGCCTCTGCGTAGAGCAGCTGGAGGAGCAGCTCTGCCGGCTTTCCTGTGCTTCTGCATAGCAGAGCTGTCAAGAACGAGAAGCTGCGTTTTGCCCAGAAAGCAGCGCTTGGCGGAACCACAGCCAGCGGCGTCTTCGGTACAGCCGCAGCTTGTGCGGAGAAGCGAAAGAGAGCCGGGGAAGAACGTGGAAAGCCGAACTCGGTCGCTGCAAGCGGGTGCTGGCGAACAGCTTCTGGTCACCTTGTAGAAACTCTCCCAGCACAGTGCAGGGTCCCCGTGGCTAGTTCCTTGAAATACCTTTCCTGGCAGCAGCCCAGAGCTGTACTGAGTGCAGCACGTGTCAGGCAGTCTCCTCTCGCCGTGTAGGTGCTTCTGTTTTGTGTTTGCAGCGTGCAGAGAAGCCCGCGTGCTTGCTGCTGCTTCCAGCAAGCCAAAACGCTTTTGCAGCCACTTTCCTGCCTTTTCCACAACAGGATCACAGTCTAGCTGATTTACAGTTGCCTCTGCGTAGAGCAGCTAGAGGAGCAGCTCTGCCGGCTTTCCTGTGCTTCTGCATAGCAGAGCTGTCAAGAACGAGAAGCTGCGTTTTGCCCAGAAAGCAGCGCTTCGCGGAACCACAGCCAGCGGCGTCTTCGGTACAGCCGCAGCTTGTGCGGAGAAGCGAAAGAGAGCCGGGGAAGAACGTGGAAAGCCGAACTCGGTCGCTGCAAGCGGGTGCTGGCGAACAGCTTCTGGTCACCTTGTAGAAACTCTCCCAGCACAGTGCAGAGTCCCCGTGGCTAGTTCCTTGAAATACCTTTCCTGGCAGCAGCCCAGAGCTGTACTGAGTGCAGCAGGTGTCAGGCAGTCTCCTCTCGCCGTGTAGGTGCTTCTGTTTTGTGTTTGCAGCGTGCAGAGAAGCCCGCGTGCTTGCTGCTGCTTCCAGCAAGCCAAAACGCTTTTGCAGCCACTTTCCTGCCTTTTCCACAACAGGATCACTCTCTAGCTGATTTACAGTTGCCTCTGCGTAGAGCAGCTAGAGGAGCAGCTCTGCCGGCTTTCCTGTGCTTCTGCATAGCAGAGCTGTCAAGAACGAGAAGCTGCGTTTTGCCGAGAAAGCAGCGCTTCGCGGAACCACAGCCAGCGGCGTCTTCGGTACAGCCGCAGCTTGTGCGGAGAAGCGAAAGAGAGCCGGGGAAGAACGTGGAAAGCCGGACTCGGTCGCTGCAAGCGGGTGCTGGCGAACAGCTTCTGGTCACCTTGTAGAAACTCTCCCAGCACAGTGCAGAGTCCCCGTGGCTAGTTCCTTGAAATACCTTTCCTGGCAGCAGCCCAGAGCTGTACTGAGTGCAGCAGGTGTCAGGCAGTCTCCTCTCGCCGTGTAGGTGCTTCTGTTTTGTGTTTGCAGCGTGCAGAGAAGCCCGCGTGCTTGCTGCTGCTTCCAGCAAGCCAAAACGCTTTTGCAGCCACTTTCCTGCCTTTTCCACAACAGGATCACAGTCTAGCTGATTTACAGTTGCCTCTGCGTAGAGCAGCTAGAGGAGCAGCTCTGCCGGCTTTCCTGTGCTTCTGCATAGCAGAGCTGTCAAGAACGAGAAGCTGCGTTTTGCCCAGAAAGCAGCGCTTGGCGGAACCACAGCCAGCGGCGTCTTCGGTACAGCCGCAGCTTGTGCGGAGAAGCGAAAGAAAGCCGGGGAAGAACGTGGAAAGCCGGACTCGGTCGCTGCAAGCGGGTGCTGGCGAACAGCTTCTGGTCACCTTGTAGAAACTCTCCCAGCACAGTGCAGAGTCCCCGTGGCTAGTTCCTTGAAATACCTTTCCTGGCAGCAGCCCAGAGCTGTACTGAGTGCAGCACGTGTCAGGCAGTCTCCTCTCGCCGTGTAGGTGCTTCTGTTTTGTGTTTGCAGCGTGCAGAGAAGCCCGCGTGCTTGCTGCTGCTTCCAGCAAGCCAAAACGCTTTTGCAGCCACTTTCCTGCCTTTTCCACAACAGGATCACTGTCTAGCTGATTTACAGTTGCCTCTGCGTAGAGCAGCTGGAGGAGCAGCTCTGCCGGCTTTCCTGTGCTTCTGCATAGCAGAGCTGTCAAGAACGAGAAGCTGCGTTTTGCCCAGAAAGCAGCGCTTGGCGGAACCACAGCCAGCGGCGTCTTCGGTACAGCCGCAGCTTGTGCGGAGAAGCGAAAGAGAGCCGGGGAAGAACGTGGAAAGCCGAACTCGGTCGCTGCAAGCGGGTGCTGGCCAACAGCTTCTGGTCACCTTGTAGAAACTCTCCCAGCACAGTGCAGAGTCCCCGTGGCTAGTTCCTTGAAATACCTTTCCTGGCAGCAGCCCAGAGCTGTACTGAGTGCAGCAGGTGTCAGGCAGTCTCCTCTCGCCGTGTAGGTGCTTCTGTTTTGTGTTTGCAGCGTGCAGAGAAGCCCGCGTGCTTGCTGCTGCTTCCAGCAAGCCAAAACGCTTTTGCAGCCACTTTCCTGCCTTTTCCACAACAGGATCACTCTCTAGCTGATTTACAGTTGCCTCTGCGTAGAGCAGCTAGAGGAGCAGCTCTGCCGGCTTTCCTGTGCTTCTGCATAGCAGAGCTGTCAAGAACGAGAAGCTGCGTTTTGCCCAGAAAGCAGCGCTTGGCGGAACCACAGCCAGCGGCGTCTTCGGTACAGCCGCAGCTTGTGCGGAGAAGCGAAAGAAAGCCGGGGAAGAACGTGGAAAGCCGGACTCGGTCGCTGCAAGCGGGTGCTGGCGAACAGCTTCTGGTCACCTTGTAGAAACTCTCCCAGCACAGTGCAGAGTCCCCGTGGCTAGTTCCTTGAAATACCTTTCCTGGCAGCAGCCCAGAGCTGTACTGAGTGCAGCAGGTGTCAGGCAGTCTCCTCTCGCCGTGTAGGTGCTTCTGTTTTGTGTTTGCAGCGTGCAGAGAAGCCCGCGTGCTTGCTGCTGCTTCCAGCAAGCCAAAACGCTTTTGCAGCCACTTTCCTGCCTTTTCCACAACAGGATCACTGTCTAGCTGATTTACAGTTGCCTCTGCGTAGAGCAGCTGGAGGAGCAGCTCTGCCGGCTTTCCTGTGCTTCTGCATAGCAGAGCTGTCAAGAACGAGAAGCTGCGTTTTGCCCAGAAAGCAGCGCTTGGCGGAACCACAGCCAGCGGCGTCTTCGGTACAGCCGCAGCTTGTGCGGAGAAGCGAAAGAGAGCCGGGGAAGAACGTGGAAAGCCGAACTCGGTCGCTGCAAGCGGGTGCTGGCGAACAGCTTCTGGTCACCTTGTAGAAACTCTCCCAGCACAGTGCAGGGTCCCCGTGGCTAGTTCCTTGAAATACCTTTCCTGGCAGCAGCCCAGAGCTGTACTGAGTGCAGCACGTGTCAGGCAGTCTCCTCTCGCCGTGTAGGTGCTTCTGTTTTGTGTTTGCAGCGTGCAGAGAAGCCCGCGTGCTTGCTGCTGCTTCCAGCAAGCCAAAACGCTTTTGCAGCCACTTTCCTGCCTTTTCCACAACAGGATCACAGTCTAGCTGATTTACAGTTGCCTCTGCGTAGAGCAGCTAGAGGAGCAGCTCTGCCGGCTTTCCTGTGCTTCTGCATAGCAGAGCTGTCAAGAACGAGAAGCTGCGTTTTGCCCAGAAAGCAGCGCTTCGCGGAACCACAGCCAGCGGCGTCTTCGGTACAGCCGCAGCTTGTGCGGAGAAGCGAAAGAGAGCCGGGGAAGAACGTGGAAAGCCGAACTCGGTCGCTGCAAGCGGGTGCTGGCGAACAGCTTCTGGTCACCTTGTAGAAACTCTCCCAGCACAGTGCAGAGTCCCCGTGGCTAGTTCCTTGAAATACCTTTCCTGGCAGCAGCCCAGAGCTGTACTGAGTGCAGCAGGTGTCAGGCAGTCTCCTCTCGCCGTGTAGGTGCTTCTGTTTTGTGTTTGCAGCGTGCAGAGAAGCCCGCGTGCTTGCTGCTGCTTCCAGCAAGCCAAAACGCTTTTGCAGCCACTTTCCTGCCTTTTCCACAACAGGATCACTGTCTAGCTGATTTACAGTTGCCTCTGCGTAGAGCAGCTAGAGGAGCAGCTCTGCCGGCTTTCCTGTGCTTCTGCATAGCAGAGCTGTCAAGAACGAGAAGCTGCGTTTTGCCGAGAAAGCAGCGCTTCGCGGAACCACAGCCAGCGGCGTCTTCGGTACAGCCGCAGCTTGTGCGGAGAAGCGAAAGAGAGCCGGGGAAGAACGTGGAAAGCCGGACTCGGTCGCTGCAAGCGGGTGCTGGCGAACAGCTTCTGGTCACCTTGTAGAAACTCTCCCAGCACAGTGCAGAGTCCCCGTGGCTAGTTCCTTGAAATACCTTTCCTGGCAGCAGCCCAGAGCTGTACTGAGTGCAGCAGGTGTCAGGCAGTCTCCTCTCGCCGTGTAGGTGCTTCTGTTTTGTGTTTGCAGCGTGCAGAGAAGCCCGCGTGCTTGCTGCTGCTTCCAGCAAGCCAAAACGCTTTTGCAGCCACTTTCCTGCCTTTTCCACAACAGGATCACAGTCTAGCTGATTTACAGTTGCCTCTGCGTAGAGCAGCTAGAGGAGCAGCTCTGCCGGCTTTCCTGTGCTTCTGCATAGCAGAGCTGTCAAGAACGAGAAGCTGCGTTTTGCCCAGAAAGCAGCGCTTGGCGGAACCACAGCCAGCGGCGTCTTCGGTACAGCCGCAGCTTGTGCGGAGAAGCGAAAGAAAGCCGGGGAAGAACGTGGAAAGCCGGACTCGGTCGCTGCAAGCGGGTGCTGGCGAACAGCTTCTGGTCACCTTGTAGAAACTCTCCCAGCACAGTGCAGAGTCCCCGTGGCTAGTTCCTTGAAATACCTTTCCTGGCAGCAGCCCAGAGCTGTACTGAGTGCAGCAGGTGTCAGGCAGTCTCCTCTCGCCGTGTAGGTGCTTCTGTTTTGTGTTTGCAGCGTGCAGAGAAGCCCGCGTGCTTGCTGCTGCTTCCAGCAAGCCAAAACGCTTTTGCAGCCACTTTCCTGCCTTTTCCACAACAGGATCACTGTCTAGCTGATTTACAGTTGCCTCTGCGTAGAGCAGCTGGAGGAGCAGCTCTGCCGGCTTTCCTGTGCTTCTGCATAGCAGAGCTGTCAAGAACGAGAAGCTGCGTTTTGCCCAGAAAGCAGCGCTTCGCGGAACCACAGCCAGCGGCGTCTTCGGTACAGCCGCAGCTTGTGCGGAGAAGCGAAAGAGAGCCGGGGAAGAACGTGGAAAGCCGAACTCGGTCGCTGCAAGCGGGTGCTGGCGAACAGCTTCTGGTCACCTTGTAGAAACTCTCCCAGCACAGTGCAGGGTCCCCGTGGCTAGTTCCTTGAAATACCTTTCCTGGCAGCAGCCCAGAGCTGTACTGAGTGCAGCAGGTGTCAGGCAGTCTCCTCTCGCCGTGTAGGTGCTTCTGTTTTGTGTTTGCAGCGTGCAGAGAAGCCCGCGTGCTTGCTGCTGCTTCCAGCAAGCCAAAACGCTTTTGCAGCCACTTTCCTGCCTTTTCCACAACAGGATCACAGTCTAGCTGATTTACAGTTGCCTCTGCGTAGAGCAGCTAGAGGAGCAGCTCTGCCGGCTTTCCTGTGCTTCTGCATAGCAGAGCTGTCAAGAACGAGAAGCTGCGTTTTGCCCAGAAAGCAGCGCTTGGCGGAACCACAGCCAGCGGCGTCTTCGGTACAGCCGCAGCTTGTGCGGAGAAGCGAAAGAGAGCCGGGGAAGAACGTGGAAAGCCGAACTCGGTCGCTGCAAGCGGGTGCTGGCGAACAGCTTCTGGTCACCTTGTAGAAACTCTCCCAGCACAGTGCAGAGTCCCCGTGGCTAGTTCCTTGAAATACCTTTCCTGGCAGCAGCCCAGAGCTGTACTGAGTGCAGCAGGTGTCAGGCAGTCTCCTCTCGCCGTGTAGGTGCTTCTGTTTTGTGTTTGCAGCGTGCAGAGAAGCCCGCGTGCTTGCTGCTGCTTCCAGCAAGCCAAAACGCTTTTGCAGCCACTTTCCTGCCTTTTCCACAACAGGATCACAGTCTAGCTGATTTACAGTTGCCTCTGCGTAGAGCAGCTAGAGGAGCAGCTCTGCCGGCTTTCCTGTGCTTCTGCATAGCAGAGCTGTCAAGAACGAGAAGCTGCGTTTTGCCCAGAAAGCAGCGCTTGGCGGAACCACAGCCAGCGGCGTCTTCGGTACAGCCGCAGCTTGTGCGGAGAAGCGAAAGAGAGCCGGGGAAGAACGTGGAAAGCCGGACTCGGTCGCTGCAAGCGGGTGCTGGCGAACAGCTTCTGGTCACCTTGTAGAAACTCTCCCAGCACAGTGCAGAGTCCCCGTGGCTAGTTCCTTGAAATACCTTTCCTGGCAGCAGCCCAGAGCTGTACTGAGTGCAGCAGGTGTCAGGCAGTCTCCTCTCGCCGTGTAGGTGCTTCTGTTTTGTGTTTGCAGCGTGCAGAGAAGCCCGCGTGCTTGCTGCTGCTTCCAGCAAGCCAAAACGCTTTTGCAGCCACTTTCCTGCCTTTTCCACAACAGGATCACTGTCTAGCTGATTTACAGTTGCCTCTGCGTAGAGCAGCTGGAGGAGCAGCTCTGCCGGCTTTCCTGTGCTTCTGCATAGCAGAGCTGTCAAGAACGAGAAGCTGCGTTTTGCCCAGAAAGCAGCGCTTCGCGGAACCACAGCCAGCGGCGTCTTCGGTACAGCCGCAGCTTGTGCGGAGAAGCGAAAGAGAGCCGGGGAAGAACGTGGAAAGCCGAACTCGGTCGCTGCAAGCGGGTGCTGGCCAACAGCTTCTGGTCACCTTGTAGAAACTCTCCCAGCACAGTGCAGGGTCCCCGTGGCTAGTTCCTTGAAATACCTTTCCTGGCAGCAGCCCAGAGCTGTACTGAGTGCAGCACGTGTCAGGCAGTCTCCTCTCGCCGTGTAGGTGCTTCTGTTTTGTGTTTGCAGCGTGCAGAGAAGCCCGCGTGCTTGCTGCTGCTTCCAGCAAGCCAAAACGCTTTTGCAGCCACTTTCCTGCCTTTTCCACAACAGGATCACAGTCTAGCTGATTTACAGTTGCCTCTGCGTAGAGCAGCTAGAGGAGCAGCTCTGCCGGCTTTACTGTGCTTCTGCATAGCAGAGCTGTCAAGAACGAGAAGCTGCGTTTTGCCCAGAAAGCAGCGCTTCGCGGAACAACAGCCAGCGGCGTCTTCGGTACAGCCGCAGCTTGTGCGGAGAAGCGAAAGAGAGCCGGGGAAGAACGTGGAAAGCCGAACTCGGTCGCTGCAAGCGGGTGCTGGCGAACAGCTTCTGGTCACCTTGTAGAAACTCTCCCAGCACAGTGCAGAGTCCCCGTGGCTAGTTCCTTGAAATACCTTTCCTGGCAGCAGCCCAGAGCTGTACTGAGTGCAGCAGGTGTCAGGCAGTCTCCTCTCGCCGTGTAGGTGCTTCTGTTTTGTGTTTGCAGCGTGCAGAGAAGCCCGCGTGCTTGCTGCTGCTTCCAGCAAGCCAAAACGCTTTTGCAGCCACTTTCCTGCCTTTTCCACAACAGGATCACAGTCTAGCTGATTTACAGTTGCCTCTGCGTAGAGCAGCTAGAGGAGCAGCTCTGCCGGCTTTCCTGTGCTTCTGCATAGCAGAGCTGTCAAGAACGAGAAGCTGCGTTTTGCCCAGAAAGCAGCGCTTCGCGGAACCACAGCCAGCAGCGTCTTCGGTACAGCCGCAGCTTGTGCGGAGAAGCGAAAGAGAGCCGGGGAAGAACGTGGAAAGCCGAACTCGGTCGCTGCAAGCGGGTGCTGGCCAACAGCTTCTGGTCACCTTGTAGAAACTCTCCCAGCACAGTGCAGAGTCCCCGTGGCTAGTTCCTTGAAATACCTTTCCTGGCAGCAGCCCAGAGCTGTACTGAGTGCAGCAGGTGTCAGGCAGTCTCCTCTCGCCGTGTAGGTGCTTCTGTTTTGTGTTTGCAGCGTGCAGAGAAGCCCGCGTGCTTGCTGCTGCTTCCAGCAAGCCAAAACGCTTTTGCAGCCACTTTCCTGCCTTTTCCACAACAGGATCACTGTCTAGCTGATTTACAGTTGCCTCTGCGTAGAGCAGCTGGAGGAGCAGCTCTGCCGGCTTTCCTGTGCTTCTGCATAGCAGAGCTGTCAAGAACGAGAAGCTGCGTTTTGCCCAGAAAGCAGCGCTTGGCGGAACCACAGCCAGCGGCGTCTTCGGTACAGCCGCAGCTTGTGCGGAGAAGCGAAAGAGAGCCGGGGAAGAACGTGGAAAGCCGAACTCGGTCGCTGCAAGCGGGTGCTGGCCAACAGCTTCTGGTCACCTTGTAGAAACTCTCCCAGCACAGTGCAGAGTCCCCGTGGCTAGTTCCTTGAAATACCTTTCCTGGCAGCAGCCCAGAGCTGTACTGAGTGCAGCAGGTGTCAGGCAGTCTCCTCTCGCCGTGTAGGTGCTTCTGTTTTGTGTTTGCAGCGTGCAGAGAAGCCCGCGTGCTTGCTGCTGCTTCCAGCAAGCCAAAACGCTTTTGCAGCCACTTTCCTGCCTTTTCCACAACAGGATCACTCTCTAGCTGATTTACAGTTGCCTCTGCGTAGAGCAGCTAGAGGAGCAGCTCTGCCGGCTTTCCTGTGCTTCTGCATAGCAGAGCTGTCAAGAACGAGAAGCTGCGTTTTGCCCAGAAAGCAGCGCTTGGCGGAACCACAGCCAGCGGCGTCTTCGGTACAGCCGCAGCTTGTGCGGAGAAGCGAAAGAAAGCCGGGGAAGAACGTGGAAAGCCGGACTCGGTCGCTGCAAGCGGGTGCTGGCGAACAGCTTCTGGTCACCTTGTAGAAACTCTCCCAGCACAGTGCAGAGTCCCCGTGGCTAGTTCCTTGAAATACCTTTCCTGGCAGCAGCCCAGAGCTGTACTGAGTGCAGCAGGTGTCAGGCAGTCTCCTCTCGCCGTGTAGGTGCTTCTGTTTTGTGTTTGCAGCGTGCAGAGAAGCCCGCGTGCTTGCTGCTGCTTCCAGCAAGCCAAAACGCTTTTGCAGCCACTTTCCTGCCTTTTCCACAACAGGATCACTGTCTAGCTGATTTACAGTTGCCTCTGCGTAGAGCAGCTGGAGGAGCAGCTCTGCCGGCTTTCCTGTGCTTCTGCATAGCAGAGCTGTCAAGAACGAGAAGCTGCGTTTTGCCCAGAAAGCAGCGCTTGGCGGAACCACAGCCAGCGGCGTCTTCGGTACAGCCGCAGCTTGTGCGGAGAAGCGAAAGAGAGCCGGGGAAGAACGTGGAAAGCCGAACTCGGTCGCTGCAAGCGGGTGCTGGCGAACAGCTTCTGGTCACCTTGTAGAAACTCTCCCAGCACAGTGCAGGGTCCCCGTGGCTAGTTCCTTGAAATACCTTTCCTGGCAGCAGCCCAGAGCTGTACTGAGTGCAGCAGGTGTCAGGCAGTCTCCTCTCGCCGTGTAGGTGCTTCTGTTTTGTGTTTGCAGCGTGCAGAGAAGCCCGCGTGCTTGCTGCTGCTTCCGACAAGCCAAAACGCTTTTGCAGCCACTTTCCTGCCTTTTCCACAACAGGATCACAGTCTAGCTGATTTACAGTTGCCTCTGCGTAGAGCAGCTAGAGGAGCAGCTCTGCCGGCTTTCCTGTGCTTCTGCATAGCAGAGCTGTCAAGAACGAGAAGCTGCGTTTTGCCCAGAAAGCAGCGCTTCGCGGAACCACAGCCAGCGGCGTCTTCGGTACAGCCGCAGCTTGTGCGGAGAAGCGAAAGAGAGCCGGGGAAGAACGTGGAAAGCCGAACTCGGTCGCTGCAAGCGGGTGCTGGCGAACAGCTTCTGGTCACCTTGTAGAAACTCTCCCAGCACAGTGCAGAGTCCCCGTGGCTAGTTCCTTGAAATACCTTTCCTGGCAGCAGCCCAGAGCTGTACTGAGTGCAGCAGGTGTCAGGCAGTCTCCTCTCGCCGTGTAGGTGCTTCTGTTTTGTGTTTGCAGCGTGCAGAGAAGCCCGCGTGCTTGCTGCTGCTTCCAGCAAGCCAAAACGCTTTTGCAGCCACTTTCCTGCCTTTTCCACAACAGGATCACTCTCTAGCTGATTTACAGTTGCCTCTGCGTAGAGCAGCTAGAGGAGCAGCTCTGCCGGCTTTCCTGTGCTTCTGCATAGCAGAGCTGTCAAGAACGAGAAGCTGCGTTTTGCCGAGAAAGCAGCGCTTCGCGGAACCACAGCCAGCGGCGTCTTCGGTACAGCCGCAGCTTGTGCGGAGAAGCGAAAGAGAGCCGGGGAAGAACGTGGAAAGCCGGACTCGGTCGCTGCAAGCGGGTGCTGGCGAACAGCTTCTGGTCACCTTGTAGAAACTCTCCCAGCACAGTGCAGAGTCCCCGTGGCTAGTTCCTTGAAATACCTTTCCTGGCAGCAGCCCAGAGCTGTACTGAGTGCAGCAGGTGTCAGGCAGTCTCCTCTCGCCGTGTAGGTGCTTCTGTTTTGTGTTTGCAGCGTGCAGAGAAGCCCGCGTGCTTGCTGCTGCTTCCAGCAAGCCAAAACGCTTTTGCAGCCACTTTCCTGCCTTTTCCACAACAGGATCACAGTCTAGCTGATTTACAGTTGCCTCTGCGTAGAGCAGCTAGAGGAGCAGCTCTGCCGGCTTTCCTGTGCTTCTGCATAGCAGAGCTGTCAAGAACGAGAAGCTGCGTTTTGCCCAGAAAGCAGCGCTTGGCGGAACCACAGCCAGCGGCGTCTTCGGTACAGCCGCAGCTTGTGCGGAGAAGCGAAAGAAAGCCGGGGAAGAACGTGGAAAGCCGGACTCGGTCGCTGCAAGCGGGTGCTGGCGAACAGCTTCTGGTCACCTTGTAGAAACTCTCCCAGCACAGTGCAGAGTCCCCGTGGCTAGTTCCTTGAAATACCTTTCCTGGCAGCAGCCCAGAGCTGTACTGAGTGCAGCAGGTGTCAGGCAGTCTCCTCTCGCCGTGTAGGTGCTTCTGTTTTGTGTTTGCAGCGTGCAGAGAAGCCCGCGTGCTTGCTGCTGCTTCCAGCAAGCCAAAACGCTTTTGCAGCCACTTTCCTGCCTTTTCCACAACAGGATCACTGTCTAGCTGATTTACAGTTGCCTCTGCGTAGAGCAGCTGGAGGAGCAGCTCTGCCGGCTTTCCTGTGCTTCTGCATAGCAGAGCTGTCAAGAACGAGAAGCTGCGTTTTGCCCAGAAAGCAGCGCTTGGCGGAACCACAGCCAGCGGCGTCTTCGGTACAGCCGCAGCTTGTGCGGAGAAGCGAAAGAGAGCCGGGGAAGAACGTGGAAAGCCGAACTCGGTCGCTGCAAGCGGGTGCTGGCCAACAGCTTCTGGTCACCTTGTAGAAACTCTCCCAGCACAGTGCAGAGTCCCCGTGGCTAGTTCCTTGAAATACCTTTCCTGGCAGCAGCCCAGAGCTGTACTGAGTGCAGCAGGTGTCAGGCAGTCTCCTCTCGCCGTGTAGGTGCTTCTGTTTTGTGTTTGCAGCGTGCAGAGAAGCCCGCGTGCTTGCTGCTGCTTCCAGCAAGCCAAAACGCTTTTGCAGCCACTTTCCTGCCTTTTCCACAACAGGATCACTCTCTAGCTGATTTACAGTTGCCTCTGCGTAGAGCAGCTAGAGGAGCAGCTCTGCCGGCTTTCCTGTGCTTCTGCATAGCAGAGCTGTCAAGAACGAGAAGCTGCGTTTTGCCCAGAAAGCAGCGCTTGGCGGAACCACAGCCAGCGGCGTCTTCGGTACAGCCGCAGCTTGTGCGGAGAAGCGAAAGAAAGCCGGGGAAGAACGTGGAAAGCCGGACTCGGTCGCTGCAAGCGGGTGCTGGCGAACAGCTTCTGGTCACCTTGTAGAAACTCTCCCAGCACAGTGCAGAGTCCCCGTGGCTAGTTCCTTGAAATACCTTTCCTGGCAGCAGCCCAGAGCTGTACTGAGTGCAGCAGGTGTCAGGCAGTCTCCTCTCGCCGTGTAGGTGCTTCTGTTTTGTGTTTGCAGCGTGCAGAGAAGCCCGCGTGCTTGCTGCTGCTTCCAGCAAGCCAAAACGCTTTTGCAGCCACTTTCCTGCCTTTTCCACAACAGGATCACTGTCTAGCTGATTTACAGTTGCCTCTGCGTAGAGCAGCTGGAGGAGCAGCTCTGCCGGCTTTCCTGTGCTTCTGCATAGCAGAGCTGTCAAGAACGAGAAGCTGCGTTTTGCCCAGAAAGCAGCGCTTGGCGGAACCACAGCCAGCGGCGTCTTCGGTACAGCCGCAGCTTGTGCGGAGAAGCGAAAGAAAGCCGGGGAAGAACGTGGAAAGCCGGACTCGGTCGCTGCAAGCGGGTGCTGGCGAACAGCTTCTGGTCACCTTGTAGAAACTCTCCCAGCACAGTGCAGAGTCCCCGTGGCTAGTTCCTTGAAATACCTTTCCTGGCAGCAGCCCAGAGCTGTACTGAGTGCAGCAGGTGTCAGGCAGTCTCCTCTCGCCGTGTAGGTGCTTCTGTTTTGTGTTTGCAGCGTGCAGAGAAGCCCGCGTGCTTGCTGCTGCTTCCAGCAAGCCAAAACGCTTTTGCAGCCACTTTCCTGCCTTTTCCACAACAGGATCACTGTCTAGCTGATTTACAGTTGCCTCTGCGTAGAGCAGCTGGAGGAGCAGCTCTGCCGGCTTTCCTGTGCTTCTGCATAGCAGAGCTGTCAAGAACGAGAAGCTGCGTTTTGCCCAGAAAGCAGCGCTTGGCGGAACCACAGCCAGCGGCGTCTTCGGTACAGCCGCAGCTTGTGCGGAGAAGCGAAAGAGAGCCGGGGAAGAACGTGGAAAGCCGAACTCGGTCGCTGCAAGCGGGTGCTGGCCAACAGCTTCTGGTCACCTTGTAGAAACTCTCCCAGCACAGTGCAGAGTCCCCGTGGCTAGTTCCTTGAAATACCTTTCCTGGCAGCAGCCCAGAGCTGTACTGAGTGCAGCAGGTGTCAGGCAGTCTCCTCTCGCCGTGTAGGTGCTTCTGTTTTGTGTTTGCAGCGTGCAGAGAAGCCCGCGTGCTTGCTGCTGCTTCCAGCAAGCCAAAACGCTTTTGCAGCCACTTTCCTGCCTTTTCCACAACAGGATCACTCTCTAGCTGATTTACAGTTGCCTCTGCGTAGAGCAGCTAGAGGAGCAGCTCTGCCGGCTTTCCTGTGCTTCTGCATAGCAGAGCTGTCAAGAACGAGAAGCTGCGTTTTGCCCAGAAAGCAGCGCTTGGCGGAACCACAGCCAGCGGCGTCTTCGGTACAGCCGCAGCTTGTGCGGAGAAGCGAAAGAAAGCCGGGGAAGAACGTGGAAAGCCGGACTCGGTCGCTGCAAGCGGGTGCTGGCGAACAGCTTCTGGTCACCTTGTAGAAACTCTCCCAGCACAGTGCAGAGTCCCCGTGGCTAGTTCCTTGAAATACCTTTCCTGGCAGCAGCCCAGAGCTGTACTGAGTGCAGCAGGTGTCAGGCAGTCTCCTCTCGCCGTGTAGGTGCTTCTGTTTTGTGTTTGCAGCGTGCAGAGAAGCCCGCGTGCTTGCTGCTGCTTCCAGCAAGCCAAAACGCTTTTGCAGCCACTTTCCTGCCTTTTCCACAACAGGATCACTGTCTAGCTGATTTACAGTTGCCTCTGCGTAGAGCAGCTGGAGGAGCAGCTCTGCCGGCTTTCCTGTGCTTCTGCATAGCAGAGCTGTCAAGAACGAGAAGCTGCGTTTTGCCCAGAAAGCAGCGCTTCGCGGAACCACAGCCAGCGGCGTCTTCGGTACAGCCGCAGCTTGTGCGGAGAAGCGAAAGAGAGCCGGGGAAGAACGTGGAAAGCCGAACTCGGTCGCTGCAAGCGGGTGCTGGCGAACAGCTTCTGGTCACCTTGTAGAAACTCTCCCAGCACAGTGCAGGGTCCCCGTGGCTAGTTCCTTGAAATACCTTTCCTGGCAGCAGCCCAGAGCTGTACTGAGTGCAGCACGTGTCAGGCAGTCTCCTCTCGCCGTGTAGGTGCTTCTGTTTTGTGTTTGCAGCGTGCAGAGAAGCCCGCGTGCTTGCTGCTGCTTCCAGCAAGCCAAAACGCTTTTGCAGCCACTTTCCTGCCTTTTCCACAACAGGATCACAGTCTAGCTGATTTACAGTTGCCTCTGCGTAGAGCAGCTAGAGGAGCAGCTCTGCCGGCTTTCCTGTGCTTCTGCATAGCAGAGCTGTCAAGAACGAGAAGCTGCGTTTTGCCCAGAAAGCAGCGCTTGGCGGAACCACAGCCAGCGGCGTCTTCGGTACAGCCGCAGCTTGTGCGGAGAAGCGAAAGAGAGCCGGGGAAGAACGTGGAAAGCCGAACTCGGTCGCTGCAAGCGGGTGCTGGCGAACAGCTTCTGGTCACCTTGTAGAAACTCTCCCAGCACAGTGCAGAGTCCCCGTGGCTAGTTCCTTGAAATACCTTTCCTGGCAGCAGCCCAGAGCTGTACTGAGTGCAGCAGGTGTCAGGCAGTCTCCTCTCGCCGTGTAGGTGCTTCTGTTTTGTGTTTGCAGCGTGCAGAGAAGCCCGCGTGCTTGCTGCTGCTTCCAGCAAGCCAAAACGCTTTTGCAGCCACTTTCCTGCCTTTTCCACAACAGGATCACTCTCTAGCTGATTTACAGTTGCCTCTGCGTAGAGCAGCTAGAGGAGCAGCTCTGCCGGCTTTCCTGTGCTTCTGCATAGCAGAGCTGTCAAGAACGAGAAGCTGCGTTTTGCCGAGAAAGCAGCGCTTCGCGGAACCACAGCCAGCGGCGTCTTCGGTACAGCCGCAGCTTGTGCGGAGAAGCGAAAGAGAGCCGGGGAAGAACGTGGAAAGCCGGACTCGGTCGCTGCAAGCGGGTGCTGGCCAACAGCTTCTGGTCACCTTGTAGAAACTCTCCCAGCACAGTGCAGAGTCCCCGTGGCTAGTTCCTTGAAATACCTTTCCTGGCAGCAGCCCAGAGCTGTACTGAGTGCAGCAGGTGTCAGGCAGTCTCCTCTCGCCGTGTAGGTGCTTCTGTTTTGTGTTTGCAGCGTGCAGAGAAGCCCGCGTGCTTGCTGCTGCTTCCAGCAAGCCAAAACGCTTTTGCAGCCACTTTCCTGCCTTTTCCACAACAGGATCACAGTCTAGCTGATTTACAGTTGCCTCTGCGTAGAGCAGCTAGAGGAGCAGCTCTGCCGGCTTTCCTGTGCTTCTGCATAGCAGAGCTGTCAAGAACGAGAAGCTGCGTTTTGCCCAGAAAGCAGCGCTTGGCGGAACCACAGCCAGCGGCGTCTTCGGTACAGCCGCAGCTTGTGCGGAGAAGCGAAAGAAAGCCGGGGAAGAACGTGGAAAGCCGGACTCGGTCGCTGCAAGCGGGTGCTGGCGAACAGCTTCTGGTCACCTTGTAGAAACTCTCCCAGCACAGTGCAGAGTCCCCGTGGCTAGTTCCTTGAAATACCTTTCCTGGCAGCAGCCCAGAGCTGTACTGAGTGCAGCAGGTGTCAGGCAGTCTCCTCTCGCCGTGTAGGTGCTTCTGTTTTGTGTTTGCAGCGTGCAGAGAAGCCCGCGTGCTTGCTGCTGCTTCCAGCAAGCCAAAACGCTTTTGCAGCCACTTTCCTGCCTTTTCCACAACAGGATCACTGTCTAGCTGATTTACAGTTGCCTCTGCGTAGAGCAGCTGGAGGAGCAGCTCTGCCGGCTTTCCTGTGCTTCTGCATAGCAGAGCTGTCAAGAACGAGAAGCTGCGTTTTGCCCAGAAAGCAGCGCTTGGCGGAACCACAGCCAGCGGCGTCTTCGGTACAGCCGCAGCTTGTGCGGAGAAGCGAAAGAGAGCCGGGGAAGAACGTGGAAAGCCGAACTCGGTCGCTGCAAGCGGGTGCTGGCGAACAGCTTCTGGTCACCTTGTAGAAACTCTCCCAGCACAGTGCAGGGTCCCCGTGGCTAGTTCCTTGAAATACCTTTCCTGGCAGCAGCCCAGAGCTGTACTGAGTGCAGCAGGTGTCAGGCAGTCTCCTCTCGCCGTGTAGGTGCTTCTGTTTTGTGTTTGCAGCGTGCAGAGAAGCCCGCGTGCTTGCTGCTGCTTCCAGCAAGCCAAAACGCTTTTGCAGCCACTTTCCTGCCTTTTCCACAACAGGATCACAGTCTAGCTGATTTACAGTTGCCTCTGCGTAGAGCAGCTAGAGGAGCAGCTCTGCCGGCTTTCCTGTGCTTCTGCATAGCAGAGCTGTCAAGAACGAGAAGCTGCGTTTTGCCCAGAAAGCAGCGCTTGGCGGAACCACAGCCAGCGGCGTCTTCGGTACAGCCGCAGCTTGTGCGGAGAAGCGAAAGAGAGCCGGGGAAGAACGTGGAAAGCCGAACTCGGTCGCTGCAAGCGGGTGCTGGCGAACAGCTTCTGGTCACCTTGTAGAAACTCTCCCAGCACAGTGCAGAGTCCCCGTGGCTAGTTCCTTGAAATACCTTTCCTGGCAGCAGCCCAGAGCTGTACTGAGTGCAGCAGGTGTCAGGCAGTCTCCTCTCGCCGTGTAGGTGCTTCTGTTTTGTGTTTGCAGCGTGCAGAGAAGCCCGCGTGCTTGCTGCTGCTTCCAGCAAGCCAAAACGCTTTTGCAGCCACTTTCCTGCCTTTTCCACAACAGGATCACAGTCTAGCTGATTTACAGTTGCCTCTGCGTAGAGCAGCTAGAGGAGCAGCTCTGCCGGCTTTCCTGTGCTTCTGCATAGCAGAGCTGTCAAGAACGAGAAGCTGCGTTTTGCCCAGAAAGCAGCGCTTCGCGGAACCACAGCCAGCGGCGTCTTGGGTACAGCCGCAGCTTGTGCGGAGAAGCGAAAGAGAGCCGGGGAAGAACGTGGAAAGCCGGACTCGGTCGCTGCAAGCGGGTGATGGCGAACAGCTTCTGGTCACCTTGTAGAAACTCTCCCAGCACAGTGCAGGGTCCCCGTGGCTAGTTCCTTGAAATACCTTTCCTGGCAGCAGCCCAGAGCTGTACTGAGTGCAGCAGGTGTCAGGCAGTCTCCTCTCGCCGTGTAGGTGCTTCTGTTTTGTGTTTGCAGCGTGCAGAGAAGCCCGCGTGCTTGCTGCTGCTTCCAGCAAGCCAAAACGCTTTTGCAGCCACTTTCCTGCCTTTTCCACAACAGGATCACAGTCTAGCTGATTTACAGTTGCCTCTGCGTAGAGCAGCTAGAGGAGCAGCTCTGCCGGCTTTCCTGTGCTTCTGCATAGCAGAGCTGTCAAGAACGAGAAGCTGCGTTTTGCCCAGAAAGCAGCGCTTCGCGGAACCACAGCCAGCGGCGTCTTCGGTACAGCCGCAGCTTGTGCGGAGAAGCGAAAGAGAGCCGGGGAAGAACGTGGAAAGCCGGACTCGGTCGCTGCAAGCGGGTGATGGCGAACAGCTTCTGGTCACCTTGTAGAAACTCTCCCAGCACAGTGCAGAGTCCCCGTGGCTAGTTCCTTGAAATACCTTTCCTGGCAGCAGCCCAGAGCTGTACTGAGTGCAGCAGGTGTCAGGCAGTCTCCTCTCGCCGTGTAGGTGCTTCTGTTTTGTGTTTGCAGCGTGCAGAGAAGCCCGCGTGCTTGCTGCTGCTTCCAGCAAGCCAAAACGCTTTTGCAGCCACTTTCCTGCCTTTTCCACAACAGGATCACTGTCTAGCTGATTTACAGTTGCCTCTGCGTAGAGCAGCTGGAGGAGCAGCTCTGCCGGCTTTCCTGTGCTTCTGCATAGCAGAGCTGTCAAGAACGAGAAGCTGCGTTTTGCCCAGAAAGCAGCGCTTGGCGGAACCACAGCCAGCGGCGTCTTCGGTACAGCCGCAGCTTGTGCGGAGAAGCGAAAGAGAGCCGGGGAAGAACGTGGAAAGCCGAACTCGGTCGCTGCAAGCGGGTGCTGGCCAACAGCTTCTGGTCACCTTGTAGAAACTCTCCCAGCACAGTGCAGAGTCCCCGTGGCTAGTTCCTTGAAATACCTTTCCTGGCAGCAGCCCAGAGCTGTACTGAGTGCAGCAGGTGTCAGGCAGTCTCCTCTCGCCGTGTAGGTGCTTCTGTTTTGTGTTTGCAGCGTGCAGAGAAGCCCGCGTGCTTGCTGCTGCTTCCAGCAAGCCAAAACGCTTTTGCAGCCACTTTCCTGCCTTTTCCACAACAGGATCACTCTCTAGCTGATTTACAGTTGCCTCTGCGTAGAGCAGCTAGAGGAGCAGCTCTGCCGGCTTTCCTGTGCTTCTGCATAGCAGAGCTGTCAAGAACGAGAAGCTGCGTTTTGCCGAGAAAGCAGCGCTTCGCGGAACCACAGCCAGCGGCGTCTTCGGTACAGCCGCAGCTTGTGCGGAGAAGCGAAAGAGAGCCGGGGAATAACGTGGAAAGCCGGACTCGGTCGCTGCAAGCGGGTGCTGGCGAACAGCTTCTGGTCACCTTGTAGAAACTCTCCCAGCACAGTGCAGAGTCCCCGTGGCTAGTTCCTTGAAATACCTTTCCTGGCAGCAGCCCAGAGCTGTACTGAGTGCAGCAGGTGTCAGGCAGTCTCCTCTCGCCGTGTAGGTGCTTCTGTTTTGTGTTTGCAGCGTGCAGAGAAGCCCGCGTGCTTGCTGCTGCTTCCAGCAAGCCAAAACGCTTTTGCAGCCACTTTCCTGCCTTTTCCACAACAGGATCACAGTCTAGCTGATTTACAGTTGCCTCTGCGTAGAGCAGCTAGAGGAGCAGCTCTGCCGGCTTTCCTGTGCTTCTGCATAGCAGAGCTGTCAAGAACGAGAAGCTGCGTTTTGCCCAGAAAGCAGCGCTTGGCGGAACCACAGCCAGCGGCGTCTTCGGTACAGCCGCAGCTTGTGCGGAGAAGCGAAAGAAAGCCGGGGAAGAACGTGGAAAGCCGGACTCGGTCGCTGCAAGCGGGTGCTGGCGAACAGCTTCTGGTCACCTTGTAGAAACTCTCCCAGCACAGTGCAGAGTCCCCGTGGCTAGTTCCTTGAAATACCTTTCCTGGCAGCAGCCCAGAGCTGTACGGAGTGCAGCAGGTGTCAGGCAGTCTCCTCTCGCCGTGTAGGTGCTTCTGTTTTGTGTTTGCAGCGTGCAGAGAAGCCCGCGTGCTTGCTGCTGCTTCCAGCAAGCCAAAACGCTTTTGCAGCCACTTTCCTGCCTTTTCCACAACAGGATCACTGTCTAGCTGATTTACAGTTGCCTCTGCGTAGAGCAGCTGGAGGAGCAGCTCTGCCGGCTTTCCTGTGCTTCTGCATAGCAGAGCTGTCAAGAACGAGAAGCTGCGTTTTGCCCAGAAAGCAGCGCTTCGCGGAACCACAGCCAGCGGCGTCTTCGGTACAGCCGCAGCTTGTGCGGAGAAGCGAAAGAGAGCCGGGGAAGAACGTGGAAAGCCGAACTCGGTCGCTGCAAGCGGGTGCTGGCGAACAGCTTCTGGTCACCTTGTAGAAACTCTCCCAGCACAGTGCAGGGTCCCCGTGGCTAGTTCCTTGAAATACCTTTCCTGGCAGCAGCCCAGAGCTGTACTGAGTGCAGCAGGTGTCAGGCAGTCTCCTCTCGCCGTGTAGGTGCTTCTGTTTTGTGTTTGCAGCGTGCAGAGAAGCCCGCGTGCTTGCTGCTGCTTCCAGCAAGCCAAAACGCTTTTGCAGCCACTTTCCTGCCTTTTCCACAACAGGATCACAGTCTAGCTGATTTACAGTTGCCTCTGCGTAGAGCAGCTAGAGGAGCAGCTCTGCCGGCTTTCCTGTGCTTCTGCATAGCAGAGCTGTCAAGAACGAGAAGCTGCGTTTTGCCCAGAAAGCAGCGCTTGGCGGAACCACAGCCAGCGGCGTCTTCGGTACAGCCGCAGCTTGTGCGGAGAAGCGAAAGAGAGCCGGGGAAGAACGTGGAAAGCCGAACTCGGTCGCTGCAAGCGGGTGCTGGCGAACAGCTTCTGGTCACCTTGTAGAAACTCTCCCAGCACAGTGCAGAGTCCCCGTGGCTAGTTCCTTGAAATACCTTTCCTGGCAGCAGCCCAGAGCTGTACTGAGTGCAGCAGGTGTCAGGCAGTCTCCTCTCGCCGTGTAGGTGCTTCTGTTTTGTGTTTGCAGCGTGCAGAGAAGCCCGCGTGCTTGCTGCTGCTTCCAGCAAGCCAAAACGCTTTTGCAGCCACTTTCCTGCCTTTTCCACAACAGGATCACAGTCTAGCTGATTTACAGTTGCCTCTGCGTAGAGCAGCTAGAGGAGCAGCTCTGCCGGCTTTCCTGTGCTTCTGCATAGCAGAGCTGTCAAGAACGAGAAGCTGCGTTTTGCCCAGAAAGCAGCGCTTCGCGGAACCACAGCCAGCGGCGTCTTCGGTACAGCCGCAGCTTGTGCGGAGAAGCGAAAGAGAGCCGGGGAAGAACGTGGAAAGCCGGACTCGGTCGCTGCAAGCGGGTGATGGCGAACAGCTTCTGGTCACCTTGTAGAAACTCTCCCAGCACAGTGCAGGGTCCCCGTGGCTAGTTCCTTGAAATACCTTTCCTGGCAGCAGCCCAGAGCTGTACTGAGTGCAGCAGGTGTCAGGCAGTCTCCTCTCGCCGTGTAGGTGCTTCTGTTTTGTGTTTGCAGCGTGCAGAGAAGCCCGCGTGCTTGCTGCTGCTTCCAGCAAGCCAAAACGCTTTTGCAGCCACTTTCCTGCCTTTTCCACAACAGGATCACAGTCTAGCTGATTTACAGTTGCCTCTGCGTAGAGCAGCTAGAGGAGCAGCTCTGCCGGCTTTCCTGTGCTTCTGCATAGCAGAGCTGTCAAGAACGAGAAGCTGCGTTTTGCCCAGAAAGCAGCGCTTGGCGGAACCACAGCCAGCGGCGTCTTCGGTACAGCCGCAGCTTGTGCGGAGAAGCGAAAGAGAGCCGGGGAAGAACGTGGAAAGCCGAACTCGGTCGCTGCAAGCGGGTGCTGGCGAACAGCTTCTGGTCACCTTGTAGAAACTCTCCCAGCACAGTGCAGAGTCCCCGTGGCTAGTTCCTTGAAATACCTTTCCTGGCAGCAGCCCAGAGCTGTACTGAGTGCAGCAGGTGTCAGGCAGTCTCCTCTCGCCGTGTAGGTGCTTCTGTTTTGTGTTTGCAGCGTGCAGAGAAGCCCGCGTGCTTGCTGCTGCTTCCAGCAAGCCAAAACGCTTTTGCAGCCACTTTCCTGCCTTTTCCACAACAGGATCACAGTCTAGCTGATTTACAGTTGCCTCTGCGTAGAGCAGCTAGAGGAGCAGCTCTGCCGGCTTTCCTGTGCTTCTGCATAGCAGAGCTGTCAAGAACGAGAAGCTGCGTTTTGCCCAGAAAGCAGCGCTTCGCGGAACCACAGCCAGCGGCGTCTTCGGTACAGCCGCAGCTTGTGCGGAGAAGCGAAAGAGAGCCGGGGAAGAACGTGGAAAGCCGGACTCGGTCGCTGCAAGCGGGTGATGGCGAACAGCTTCTGGTCACCTTGTAGAAACTCTCCCAGCACAGTGCAGAGTCCCCGTGGCTAGTTCCTTGAAATACCTTTCCTGGCAGCAGCCCAGAGCTGTACTGAGTGCAGCAGGTGTCAGGCAGTCTCCTCTCGCCGTGTAGGTGCTTCTGTTTTGTGTTTGCAGCGTGCAGAGAAGCCCGCGTGCTTGCTGCTGCTTCCAGCAAGCCAAAACGCTTTTGCAGCCACTTTCCTGCCTTTTCCACAACAGGATCACTGTCTAGCTGATTTACAGTTGCCTCTGCGTAGAGCAGCTGGAGGAGCAGCTCTGCCGGCTTTCCTGTGCTTCTGCATAGCAGAGCTGTCAAGAACGAGAAGCTGCGTTTTGCCCAGAAAGCAGCGCTTGGCGGAACCACAGCCAGCGGCGTCTTCGGTACAGCCGCAGCTTGTGCGGAGAAGCGAAAGAGAGCCGGGGAAGAACGTGGAAAGCCGAACTCGGTCGCTGCAAGCGGGTGCTGGCCAACAGCTTCTGGTCACCTTGTAGAAACTCTCCCAGCACAGTGCAGAGTCCCCGTGGCTAGTTCCTTGAAATACCTTTCCTGGCAGCAGCCCAGAGCTGTACTGAGTGCAGCAGGTGTCAGGCAGTCTCCTCTCGCCGTGTAGGTGCTTCTGTTTTGTGTTTGCAGCGTGCAGAGAAGCCCGCGTGCTTGCTGCTGCTTCCAGCAAGCCAAAACGCTTTTGCAGCCACTTTCCTGCCTTTTCCACAACAGGATCACTGTCTAGCTGATTTACAGTTGCCTCTGCGTAGAGCAGCTGGAGGAGCAGCTCTGCCGGCTTTCCTGTGCTTCTGCATAGCAGAGCTGTCAAGAACGAGAAGCTGCGTTTTGCCCAGAAAGCAGCGCTTCGCGGAACCACAGCCAGCGGCGTCTTCGGTACAGCCGCAGCTTGTGCGGAGAAGCGAAAGAGAGCCGGGGAAGAACGTGGAAAGCCGAACTCGGTCGCTGCAAGCGGGTGCTGGCGAACAGCTTCTGGTCACCTTGTAGAAACTCTCCCAGCACAGTGCAGGGTCCCCGTGGCTAGTTCCTTGAAATACCTTTCCTGGCAGCAGCCCAGAGCTGTACTGAGTGCAGCACGTGTCAGGCAGTCTCCTCTCGCCGTGTAGGTGCTTCTGTTTTGTGTTTGCAGCGTGCAGAGAAGCCCGCGTGCTTGCTGCTGCTTCCAGCAAGCCAAAACGCTTTTGCAGCCACTTTCCTGCCTTTTCCACAACAGGATCACAGTCTAGCTGATTTACAGTTGCCTCTGCGTAGAGCAGCTAGAGGAGCAGCTCTGCCGGCTTTCCTGTGCTTCTGCATAGCAGAGCTGTCAAGAACGAGAAGCTGCGTTTTGCCCAGAAAGCAGCGCTTCGCGGAACCACAGCCAGCGGCGTCTTCGGTACAGCCGCAGCTTGTGCGGAGAAGCGAAAGAGAGCCGGGGAAGAACGTGGAAAGCCGAACTCGGTCGCTGCAAGCGGGTGCTGGCGAACAGCTTCTGGTCACCTTGTAGAAACTCTCCCAGCACAGTGCAGAGTCCCCGTGGCTAGTTCCTTGAAATACCTTTCCTGGCAGCAGCCCAGAGCTGTACTGAGTGCAGCAGGTGTCAGGCAGTCTCCTCTCGCCGTGTAGGTGCTTCTGTTTTGTGTTTGCAGCGTGCAGAGAAGCCCGCGTGCTTGCTGCTGCTTCCAGCAAGCCAAAACGCTTTTGCAGCCACTTTCCTGCCTTTTCCACAACAGGATCACAGTCTAGCTGATTTACAGTTGCCTCTGCGTAGAGCAGCTAGAGGAGCAGCTCTGCCGGCTTTCCTGTGCTTCTGCATAGCAGAGCTGTCAAGAACGAGAAGCTGCGTTTTGCCCAGAAAGCAGCGCTTCGCGGAACCACAGCCAGCGGCGTCTTCGGTACAGCCGCAGCTTGTGCGGAGAAGCGAAAGAGAGCCGGGGAAGAACGTGGAAAGCCGGACTCGGTCGCTGCAAGCGGGTGATGGCGAACAGCTTCTGGTCACCTTGTAGAAACTCTCCCAGCACAGTGCAGGGTCCCCGTGGCTAGTTCCTTGAAATACCTTTCCTGGCAGCAGCCCAGAGCTGTACTGAGTGCAGCAGGTGTCAGGCAGTCTCCTCTCGCCGTGTAGGTGCTTCTGTTTTGTGTTTGCAGCGTGCAGAGAAGCCCGCGTGCTTGCTGCTGCTTCCAGCAAGCCAAAACGCTTTTGCAGCCACTTTCCTGCCTTTTCCACAACAGGATCACAGTCTAGCTGATTTACAGTTGCCTCTGCGTAGAGCAGCTAGAGGAGCAGCTCTGCCGGCTTTCCTGTGCTTCTGCATAGCAGAGCTGTCAAGAACGAGAAGCTGCGTTTTGCCCAGAAAGCAGCGCTTCGCGGAACCACAGCCAGCGGCGTCTTCGGTACAGCCGCAGCTTGTGCGGAGAAGCGAAAGAGAGCCGGGGAAGAACGTGGAAAGCCGAACTCGGTCGCTGCAAGCGGGTGCTGGCGAACAGCTTCTGGTCACCTTGTAGAAACTCTCCCAGCACAGTGCAGAGTCCCCGTGGCTAGTTCCTTGAAATACCTTTCCTGGCAGCAGCCCAGAGCTGTACTGAGTGCAGCAGGTGTCAGGCAGTCTCCTCTCGCCGTGTAGGTGCTTCTGTTTTGTGTTTGCAGCGTGCAGAGAAGCCCGCGTGCTTGCTGCTGCTTCCAGCAAGCCAAAACGCTTTTGCAGCCACTTTCCTGCCTTTTCCACAACAGGATCACAGTCTAGCTGATTTACAGTTGCCTCTGCGTAGAGCAGCTAGAGGAGCAGCTCTGCCGGCTTTCCTGTGCTTCTGCATAGCAGAGCTGTCAAGAACGAGAAGCTGCGTTTTGCCCAGAAAGCAGCGCTTGGCGGAACCACAGCCAGCGGCGTCTTCGGTACAGCCGCAGCTTGTGCGGAGAAGCGAAAGAGAGCCGGGGAAGAACGTGGAAAGCCGGACTCGGTCGCTGCAAGCGGGTGATGGCGAACAGCTTCTGGTCACCTTGTAGAAACTCTCCCAGCACAGTGCAGGGTCCCCGTGGCTAGTTCCTTGAAATACCTTTCCTGGCAGCAGCCCAGAGCTGTACTGAGTGCAGCAGGTGTCAGGCAGTCTCCTCTCGCCGTGTAGGTGCTTCTGTTTTGTGTTTGCAGCGTGCAGAGAAGCCCGCGTGCTTGCTGCTGCTTCCAGCAAGCCAAAACGCTTTTGCAGCCACTTTCCTGCCTTTTCCACAACAGGATCACAGTCTAGCTGATTTACAGTTGCCTCTGCGTAGAGCAGCTAGAGGAGCAGCTCTGCCGGCTTTCCTGTGCTTCTGCATAGCAGAGCTGTCAAGAACGAGAAGCTGCGTTTTGCCCAGAAAGCAGCGCTTCGCGGAACCACAGCCAGCGGCGTCTTCGGTACAGCCGCAGCTTGTGCGGAGAAGCGAAAGAGAGCCGGGGAAGAACGTGGAAAGCCGAACTCGGTCGCTGCAAGCGGGTGCTGGCGAACAGCTTCTGGTCACCTTGTAGAAACTCTCCCAGCACAGTGCAGAGTCCCCGTGGCTAGTTCCTTGAAATACCTTTCCTGGCAGCAGCCCAGAGCTGTACTGAGTGCAGCAGGTGTCAGGCAGTCTCCTCTCGCCGTGTAGGTGCTTCTGTTTTGTGTTTGCAGCGTGCAGAGAAGCCCGCGTGCTTGCTGCTGCTTCCAGCAAGCCAAAACGCTTTTGCAGCCACTTTCCTGCCTTTTCCACAACAGGATCACAGTCTAGCTGATTTACAGTTGCCTCTGCGTAGAGCAGCTAGAGGAGCAGCTCTGCCGGCTTTCCTGTGCTTCTGCATAGCAGAGCTGTCAAGAACGAGAAGCTGCGTTTTGCCCAGAAAGCAGCGCTTCGCGGAACCACAGCCAGCGGCGTCTTCGGTACAGCCGCAGCTTGTGCGGAGAAGCGAAAGAGAGCCGGGGAAGAACGTGGAAAGCCGAACTCGGTCGCTGCAAGCGGGTGCTGGCGAACAGCTTCTGGTCACCTTGTAGAAACTCTCCCAGCACAGTGCAGAGTCCCCGTGGCTAGTTCCTTGAAATACCTTTCCTGGCAGCAGCCCAGAGCTGTACTGAGTGCAGCAGGTGTCAGGCAGTCTCCTCTCGCCGTGTAGGTGCTTCTGTTTTGTGTTTGCAGCGTGCAGAGAAGCCCGCGTGCTTGCTGCTGCTTCCAGCAAGCCAAAACGCTTTTGCAGCCACTTTCCTGCCTTTTCCACAACAGGATCACAGTCTAGCTGATTTACAGTTGCCTCTGCGTAGAGCAGCTAGAGGAGCAGCTCTGCCGGCTTTCCTGTGCTTCTGCATAGCAGAGCTGTCAAGAACGAGAAGCTGCGTTTTGCCCAGAAAGCAGCGCTTCGCGGAACCACAGCCAGCGGCGTCTTCGGTACAGCCGCAGCTTGTGCGGAGAAGCGAAAGAGAGCCGGGGAAGAACGTGGAAAGCCGGACTCGGTCGCTGCAAGCGGGTGATGGCGAACAGCTTCTGGTCACCTTGTAGAAACTCTCCCAGCACAGTGCAGGGTCCCCGTGGCTAGTTCCTTGAAATACCTTTCCTGGCAGCAGCCCAGAGCTGTACTGAGTGCAGCAGGTGTCAGGCAGTCTCCTCTCGCCGTGTAGGTGCTTCTGTTTTGTGTTTGCAGCGTGCAGAGAAGCCCGCGTGCTTGCTGCTGCTTCCAGCAAGCCAAAACGCTTTTGCAGCCACTTTCCTGCCTTTTCCACAACAGGATCACAGTCTAGCTGATTTACAGTTGCCTCTGCGTAGAGCAGCTAGAGGAGCAGCTCTGCCGGCTTTCCTGTGCTTCTGCATAGCAGAGCTGTCAAGAACGAGAAGCTGCGTTTTGCCCAGAAAGCAGCGCTTCGCGGAACCACAGCCAGCGGCGTCTTCGGTACAGCCGCAGCTTGTGCGGAGAAGCGAAAGAGAGCCGGGGAAGAACGTGGAAAGCCGAACTCGGTCGCTGCAAGCGGGTGCTGGCGAACAGCTTCTGGTCACCTTGTAGAAACTCTCCCAGCACAGTGCAGAGTCCCCGTGGCTAGTTCCTTGAAATACCTTTCCTGGCAGCAGCCCAGAGCTGTACTGAGTGCAGCAGGTGTCAGGCAGTCTCCTCTCGCCGTGTAGGTGCTTCTGTTTTGTGTTTGCAGCGTGCAGAGAAGCCCGCGTGCTTGCTGCTGCTTCCAGCAAGCCAAAACGCTTTTGCAGCCACTTTCCTGCCTTTTCCACAACAGGATCACAGTCTAGCTGATTTACAGTTGCCTCTGCGTAGAGCAGCTAGAGGAGCAGCTCTGCCGGCTTTCCTGTGCTTCTGCATAGCAGAGCTGTCAAGAACGAGAAGCTGCGTTTTGCCCAGAAAGCAGCGCTTCGCGGAACCACAGCCAGCGGCGTCTTCGGTACAGCCGCAGCTTGTGCGGAGAAGCGAAAGAGAGCCGGGGAAGAACGTGGAAAGCCGGACTCGGTCGCTGCAAGCGGGTGATGGCGAACAGCTTCTGGTCACCTTGTAGAAACTCTCCCAGCACAGTGCAGAGTCCCCGTGGCTAGTTCCTTGAAATACCTTTCCTGGCAGCAGCCCAGAGCTGTACTGAGTGCAGCAGGTGTCAGGCAGTCTCCTCTCGCCGTGTAGGTGCTTCTGTTTTGTGTTTGCAGCGTGCAGAGAAGCCCGCGTGCTTGCTGCTGCTTCCAGCAAGCCAAAACGCTTTTGCAGCCACTTTCCTGCCTTTTCCACAACAGGATCACTGTCTAGCTGATTTACAGTTGCCTCTGCGTAGAGCAGCTGGAGGAGCAGCTCTGCCGGCTTTCCTGTGCTTCTGCATAGCAGAGCTGTCAAGAACGAGAAGCTGCGTTTTGCCCAGAAAGCAGCGCTTCGCGGAACCACAGCCAGCGGCGTCTTCGGTACAGCCGCAGCTTGTGCGGAGAAGCGAAAGAGAGCCGGGGAAGAACGTGGAAAGCCGAACTCGGTCGCTGCAAGCGGGTGCTGGCGAACAGCTTCTGGTCACCTTGTAGAAACTCTCCCAGCACAGTGCAGGGTCCCCGTGGCTAGTTCCTTGAAATACCTTTCCTGGCAGCAGCCCAGAGCTGTACTGAGTGCAGCACGTGTCAGGCAGTCTCCTCTCGCCGTGTAGGTGCTTCTGTTTTGTGTTTGCAGCGTGCAGAGAAGCCCGCGTGCTTGCTGCTGCTTCCAGCAAGCCAAAACGCTTTTGCAGCCACTTTCCTGCCTTTTCCACAACAGGATCACAGTCTAGCTGATTTACAGTTGCCTCTGCGTAGAGCAGCTAGAGGAGCAGCTCTGCCGGCTTTCCTGTGCTTCTGCATAGCAGAGCTGTCAAGAACGAGAAGCTGCGTTTTGCCCAGAAAGCAGCGCTTCGCGGAACCACAGCCAGCGGCGTCTTCGGTACAGCCGCAGCTTGTGCGGAGAAGCGAAAGAGAGCCGGGGAAGAACGTGGAAAGCCGAACTCGGTCGCTGCAAGCGGGTGCTGGCGAACAGCTTCTGGTCACCTTGTAGAAACTCTCCCAGCACAGTGCAGAGTCCCCGTGGCTAGTTCCTTGAAATACCTTTCCTGGCAGCAGCCCAGAGCTGTACTGAGTGCAGCAGGTGTCAGGCAGTCTCCTCTCGCCGTGTAGGTGCTTCTGTTTTGTGTTTGCAGCGTGCAGAGAAGCCCGCGTGCTTGCTGCTGCTTCCAGCAAGCCAAAACGCTTTTGCAGCCACTTTCCTGCCTTTTCCACAACAGGATCACAGTCTAGCTGATTTACAGTTGCCTCTGCGTAGAGCAGCTAGAGGAGCAGCTCTGCCGGCTTTCCTGTGCTTCTGCATAGCAGAGCTGTCAAGAACGAGAAGCTGCGTTTTGCCCAGAAAGCAGCGCTTCGCGGAACCACAGCCAGCGGCGTCTTCGGTACAGCCGCAGCTTGTGCGGAGAAGCGAAAGAGAGCCGGGGAAGAACGTGGAAAGCCGGACTCGGTCGCTGCAAGCGGGTGATGGCGAACAGCTTCTGGTCACCTTGTAGAAACTCTCCCAGCACAGTGCAGGGTCCCCGTGGCTAGTTCCTTGAAATACCTTTCCTGGCAGCAGCCCAGAGCTGTACTGAGTGCAGCAGGTGTCAGGCAGTCTCCTCTCGCCGTGTAGGTGCTTCTGTTTTGTGTTTGCAGCGTGCAGAGAAGCCCGCGTGCTTGCTGCTGCTTCCAGCAAGCCAAAACGCTTTTGCAGCCACTTTCCTGCCTTTTCCACAACAGGATCACAGTCTAGCTGATTTACAGTTGCCTCTGCGTAGAGCAGCTAGAGGAGCAGCTCTGCCGGCTTTCCTGTGCTTCTGCATAGCAGAGCTGTCAAGAACGAGAAGCTGCGTTTTGCCCAGAAAGCAGCGCTTCGCGGAACCACAGCCAGCGGCGTCTTCGGTACAGCCGCAGCTTGTGCGGAGAAGCGAAAGAGAGCCGGGGAAGAACGTGGAAAGCCGAACTCGGTCGCTGCAAGCGGGTGCTGGCGAACAGCTTCTGGTCACCTTGTAGAAACTCTCCCAGCACAGTGCAGAGTCCCCGTGGCTAGTTCCTTGAAATACCTTTCCTGGCAGCAGCCCAGAGCTGTACTGAGTGCAGCAGGTGTCAGGCAGTCTCCTCTCGCCGTGTAGGTGCTTCTGTTTTGTGTTTGCAGCGTGCAGAGAAGCCCGCGTGCTTGCTGCTGCTTCCAGCAAGCCAAAACGCTTTTGCAGCCACTTTCCTGCCTTTTCCACAACAGGATCACAGTCTAGCTGATTTACAGTTGCCTCTGCGTAGAGCAGCTAGAGGAGCAGCTCTGCCGGCTTTCCTGTGCTTCTGCATAGCAGAGCTGTCAAGAACGAGAAGCTGCGTTTTGCCCAGAAAGCAGCGCTTCGCGGAACCACAGCCAGCGGCGTCTTCGGTACAGCCGCAGCTTGTGCGGAGAAGCGAAAGAGAGCCAGGGAAGAACGTGGAAAGCCGGACTCGGTCGCTGCAAGCGGGTGATGGCGAACAGCTTCTGGTCACCTTGTAGAAACTCTCCCAGCACAGTGCAGAGTCCCCGTGGCTAGTTCCTTGAAATACCTTTCCTGGCAGCAGCCCAGAGCTGTACTGAGTGCAGCAGGTGTCAGGCAGTCTCCTCTCGCCGTGTAGGTGCTTCTGTTTTGTGTTTGCAGCGTGCAGAGAAGCCCGCGTGCTTGCTGCTGCTTCCAGCAAGCCAAAACGCTTTTGCAGCCACTTTCCTGCCTTTTCCACAACAGGATCACTGTCTAGCTGATTTACAGTTGCCTCTGCGTAGAGCAGCTGGAGGAGCAGCTCTGCCGGCTTTCCTGTGCTTCTGCATAGCAGAGCTGTCAAGAACGAGAAGCTGCGTTTTGCCCAGAAAGCAGCGCTTGGCGGAACCACAGCCAGCGGCGTCTTCGGTACAGCCGCAGCTTGTGCGGAGAAGCGAAAGAGAGCCGGGGAAGAACGTGGAAAGCCGAACTCGGTCGCTGCAAGCGGGTGCTGGCCAACAGCTTCTGGTCACCTTGTAGAAACTCTCCCAGCACAGTGCAGAGTCCCCGTGGCGAGTTCCTTGAAATACCTTTCCTGGCAGCAGCCCAGAGCTGTACTGAGTGCAGCAGGTGTCAGGCAGTCTCCTCTCGCCGTGTAGGTGCTTCTGTTTTGTGTTTGCAGCGTGCAGAGAAGCCCGCGTGCTTGCTGCTGCTTCCAGCAAGCCAAAACGCTTTTGCAGCCACTTTCCTGCCTTTTCCACAACAGGATCACTGTCTAGCTGATTTACAGTTGCCTCTGCGTAGAGCAGCTGGAGGAGCAGCTCTGCCGGCTTTCCTGTGCTTCTGCATAGCAGAGCTGTCAAGAACGAGAAGCTGCGTTTTGCCCAGAAAGCAGCGCTTCGCGGAACCACAGCCAGCGGCGTCTTCGGTACAGCCGCAGCTTGTGCGGAGAAGCGAAAGAGAGCCGGGGAAGAACGTGGAAAGCCGAACTCGGTCGCTGCAAGCGGGTGCTGGCGAACAGCTTCTGGTCACCTTGTAGAAACTCTCCCAGCACAGTGCAGGGTCCCCGTGGCTAGTTCCTTGAAATACCTTTCCTGGCAGCAGCCCAGAGCTGTACTGAGTGCAGCAGGTGTCAGGCAGTCTCCTCTCGCCGTGTAGGTGCTTCTGTTTTGTGTTTGCAGCGTGCAGAGAAGCCCGCGTGCTTGCTGCTGCTTCCAGCAAGCCAAAACGCTTTTGCAGCCACTTTCCTGCCTTTTCCACAACAGGATCACAGTCTAGCTGATTTACAGTTGCCTCTGCGTAGAGCAGCTAGAGGAGCAGCTCTGCCGGCTTTCCTGTGCTTCTGCATAGCAGAGCTGTCAAGAACGAGAAGCTGCGTTTTGCCGAGAAAGCAGCGCTTCGCGGAACCACAGCCAGCGGCGTCTTCGGTACAGCCGCAGCTTGTGCGGAGAAGCGAAAGAGAGCCGGGGAAGAACGTGGAAAGCCGGACTCGGTCGCTGCAAGCGGGTGCTGGCGAACAGCTTCTGGTCACCTTGTAGAAACTCTCCCAGCACAGTGCAGAGTCCCCGTGGCTAGTTCCTTGAAATACCTTTCCTGGCAGCAGCCCAGAGCTGTACTGAGTGCAGCAGGTGTCAGGCAGTCTCCTCTCGCCGTGTAGGTGCTTCTGTTTTGTGTTTGCAGCGTGCAGAGAAGCCCGCGTGCTTGCTGCTGCTTCCAGCAAGCCAAAACGCTTTTGCAGCCACTTTCCTGCCTTTTCCACAACAGGATCACTCTCTAGCTGATTTACAGTTGCCTCTGCGTAGAGCAGCTAGAGGAGCAGCTCTGCCGGCTTTCCTGTGCTTCTGCATAGCAGAGCTGTCAAGAACGAGAAGCTGCGTTTTGCCCAGAAAGCAGCGCTTGGCGGAACCACAGCCAGCGGCGTCTTCGGTACAGCCGCAGCTTGTGCGGAGAAGCGAAAGAAAGCCGGGGAAGAACGTGGAAAGCCGGACTCGGTCGCTGCAAGCGGGTGCTGGCGAACAGCTTCTGGTCACCTTGTAGAAACTCTCCCAGCACAGTGCAGAGTCCCCGTGGCTAGTTCCTTGAAATACCTTTCCTGGCAGCAGCCCAGAGCTGTACTGAGTGCAGCAGGTGTCAGGCAGTCTCCTCTCGCCGTGTAGGTGCTTCTGTTTTGTGTTTGCAGCGTGCAGAGAAGCCCGCGTGCTTGCTGCTGCTTCCAGCAAGCCAAAACGCTTTTGCAGCCACTTTCCTGCCTTTTCCACAACAGGATCACTGTCTAGCTGATTTACAGTTGCCTCTGCGTAGAGCAGCTGGAGGAGCAGCTCTGCCGGCTTTCCTGTGCTTCTGCATAGCAGAGCTGTCAAGAACGAGAAGCTGCGTTTTGCCCAGAAAGCAGCGCTTGGCGGAACCACAGCCAGCGGCGTCTTCGGTACAGCCGCAGCTTGTGCGGAGAAGCGAAAGAGAGCCGGGGAAGAACGTGGAAAGCCGAACTCGGTCGCTGCAAGCGGGTGCTGGCGAACAGCTTCTGGTCACCTTGTAGAAACTCTCCCAGCACAGTGCAGGGTCCCCGTGGCTAGTTCCTTGAAATACCTTTCCTGGCAGCAGCCCAGAGCTGTACTGAGTGCAGCACGTGTCAGGCAGTCTCCTCTCGCCGTGTAGGTGCTTCTGTTTTGTGTTTGCAGCGTGCAGAGAAGCCCGCGTGCTTGCTGCTGCTTCCAGCAAGCCAAAACGCTTTTGCAGCCACTTTCCTGCCTTTTCCACAACAGGATCACAGTCTAGCTGATTTACAGTTGCCTCTGCGTAGAGCAGCTAGAGGAGCAGCTCTGCCGGCTTTCCTGTGCTTCTGCATAGCAGAGCTGTCAAGAACGAGAAGCTGCGTTTTGCCCAGAAAGCAGCGCTTCGCGGAACCACAGCCAGCGGCGTCTTCGGTACAGCCGCAGCTTGTGCGGAGAAGCGAAAGAGAGCCGGGGAAGAACGTGGAAAGCCGAACTCGGTCGCTGCAAGCGGGTGCTGGCGAACAGCTTCTGGTCACCTTGTAGAAACTCTCCCAGCACAGTGCAGAGTCCCCGTGGCTAGTTCCTTGAAATACCTTTCCTGGCAGCAGCCCAGAGCTGTACTGAGTGCAGCAGGTGTCAGGCAGTCTCCTCTCGCCGTGTAGGTGCTTCTGTTTTGTGTTTGCAGCGTGCAGAGAAGCCCGCGTGCTTGCTGCTGCTTCCAGCAAGCCAAAACGCTTTTGCAGCCACTTTCCTGCCTTTTCCACAACAGGATCACAGTCTAGCTGATTTACAGTTGCCTCTGCGTAGAGCAGCTAGAGGAGCAGCTCTGCCGGCTTTCCTGTGCTTCTGCATAGCAGAGCTGTCAAGAACGAGAAGCTGCGTTTTGCCCAGAAAGCAGCGCTTGGCGGAACCACAGCCAGCGGCGTCTTCGGTACAGCCGCAGCTTGTGCGGAGAAGCGAAAGAGAGCCGGGGAAGAACGTGGAAAGCCGGACTCGGTCGCTGCAAGCGGGTGATGGCGAACAGCTTCTGGTCACCTTGTAGAAACTCTCCCAGCACAGTGCAGAGTCCCCGTGGCTAGTTCCTTGAAATACCTTTCCTGGCAGCAGCCCAGAGCTGTACTGAGTGCAGCAGGTGTCAGGCAGTCTCCTCTCGCCGTGTAGGTGCTTCTGTTTTGTGTTTGCAGCGTGCAGAGAAGCCCGCGTGCTTGCTGCTGCTTCCAGCAAGCCAAAACGCTTTTGCAGCCACTTTCCTGCCTTTTCCACAACAGGATCACTGTCTAGCTGATTTACAGTTGCCTCTGCGTAGAGCAGCTGGAGGAGCAGCTCTGCCGGCTTTCCTGTGCTTCTGCATAGCAGAGCTGTCAAGAACGAGAAGCTGCGTTTTGCCCAGAAAGCAGCGCTTGGCGGAACCACAGCCAGCGGCGTCTTCGGTACAGCCGCAGCTTGTGCGGAGAAGCGAAAGAGAGCCGGGGAAGAACGTGGAAAGCCGAACTCGGTCGCTGCAAGCGGGTGCTGGCCAACAGCTTCTGGTCACCTTGTAGAAACTCTCCCAGCACAGTGCAGAGTCCCCGTGGCTAGTTCCTTGAAATACCTTTCCTGGCAGCAGCCCAGAGCTGTACTGAGTGCAGCAGGTGTCAGGCAGTCTCCTCTCGCCGTGTAGGTGCTTCTGTTTTGTGTTTGCAGCGTGCAGAGAAGCCCGCGTGCTTGCTGCTGCTTCCAGCAAGCCAAAACGCTTTTGCAGCCACTTTCCTGCCTTTTCCACAACAGGATCACAGTCTAGCTGATTTACAGTTGCCTCTGCGTAGAGCAGCTAGAGGAGCAGCTCTGCCGGCTTTCCTGTGCTTCTGCATAGCAGAGCTGTCAAGAACGAGAAGCTGCGTTTTGCCCAGAAAGCAGCGCTTCGCGGAACCACAGCCAGCGGCGTCTTCGGTACAGCCGCAGCTTGTGCGGAGAAGCGAAAGAGAGCCGGGGAAGAACGTGGAAAGCCGGACTCGGTCGCTGCAAGCGGGTGATGGCGAACAGCTTCTGGTCACCTTGTAGAAACTCTCCCAGCACAGTGCAGGGTCCCCGTGGCTAGTTCCTTGAAATACCTTTCCTGGCAGCAGCCCAGAGCTGTACTGAGTGCAGCACGTGTCAGGCAGTCTCCTCTCGCCGTGTAGGTGCTTCTGTTTTGTGTTTGCAGCGTGCAGAGAAGCCCGCGTGCTTGCTGCTGCTTCCAGCAAGCCAAAACGCTTTTGCAGCCACTTTCCTGCCTTTTCCACAACAGGATCACAGTCTAGCTGATTTACAGTTGCCTCTGCGTAGAGCAGCTAGAGGAGCAGCTCTGCCGGCTTTCCTGTGCTTCTGCATAGCAGAGCTGTCAAGAACGAGAAGCTGCGTTTTGCCCAGAAAGCAGCGCTTCGCGGAACCACAGCCAGCGGCGTCTTCGGTACAGCCGCAGCTTGTGCGGAGAAGCGAAAGAGAGCCGGGGAAGAACGTGGAAAGCCGGACTCGGTCGCTGCAAGCGGGTGATGGCGAACAGCTTCTGGTCACCTTGTAGAAACTCTCCCAGCACAGTGCAGGGTCCCCGTGGCTAGTTCCTTGAAATACCTTTCCTGGCAGCAGCCCAGAGCTGTACTGAGTGCAGCACGTGTCAGGCAGTCTCCTCTCGCCGTGTAGGTGCTTCTGTTTTGTGTTTGCAGCGTGCAGAGAAGCCCGCGTGCTTGCTGCTGCTTCCAGCAAGCCAAAACGCTTTTGCAGCCACTTTCCTGCCTTTTCCACAACAGGATCACAGTCTAGCTGATTTACAGTTGCCTCTGCGTAGAGCAGCTAGAGGAGCAGCTCTGCCGGCTTTCCTGTGCTTCTGCATAGCAGAGCTGTCAAGAACGAGAAGCTGCGTTTTGCCCAGAAAGCAGCGCTTCGCGGAACCACAGCCAGCGGCGTCTTCGGTACAGCCGCAGCTTGTGCGGAGAAGCGAAAGAGAGCCGGGGAAGAACGTGGAAAGCCGAACTCGGTCGCTGCAAGCGGGTGCTGGCGAACAGCTTCTGGTCACCTTGTAGAAACTCTCCCAGCACAGTGCAGAGTCCCCGTGGCTAGTTCCTTGAAATACCTTTCCTGGCAGCAGCCCAGAGCTGTACTGAGTGCAGCAGGTGTCAGGCAGTCTCCTCTCGCCGTGTAGGTGCTTCTGTTTTGTGTTTGCAGCGTGCAGAGAAGCCCGCGTGCTTGCTGCTGCTTCCAGCAAGCCAAAACGCTTTTGCAGCCACTTTCCTGCCTTTTCCACAACAGGATCACAGTCTAGCTGATTTACAGTTGCCTCTGCGTAGAGCAGCTAGAGGAGCAGCTCTGCCGGCTTTCCTGTGCTTCTGCATAGCAGAGCTGTCAAGAACGAGAAGCTGCGTTTTGCCCAGAAAGCAGCGCTTCGCGGAACCACAGCCAGCGGCGTCTTCGGTACAGCCGCAGCTTGTGCGGAGAAGCGAAAGAGAGCCGGGGAAGAACGTGGAAAGCCGGACTCGGTCGCTGCAAGCGGGTGATGGCGAACAGCTTCTGGTCACCTTGTAGAAACTCTCCCAGCACAGTGCAGAGTCCCCGTGGCTAGTTCCTTGAAATACCTTTCCTGGCAGCAGCCCAGAGCTGTACTGAGTGCAGCAGGTGTCAGGCAGTCTCCTCTCGCCGTGTAGGTGCTTCTGTTTTGTGTTTGCAGCGTGCAGAGAAGCCCGCGTGCTTGCTGCTGCTTCCAGCAAGCCAAAACGCTTTTGCAGCCACTTTCCTGCCTTTTCCACAACAGGATCACTGTCTAGCTGATTTACAGTTGCCTCTGCGTAGAGCAGCTGGAGGAGCAGCTCTGCCGGCTTTCCTGTGCTTCTGCATAGCAGAGCTGTCAAGAACGAGAAGCTGCGTTTTGCCCAGAAAGCAGCGCTTGGCGGAACCACAGCCAGCGGCGTCTTCGGTACAGCCGCAGCTTGTGCGGAGAAGCGAAAGAGAGCCGGGGAAGAACGTGGAAAGCCGAACTCGGTCGCTGCAAGCGGGTGCTGGCCAACAGCTTCTGGTCACCTTGTAGAAACTCTCCCAGCACAGTGCAGAGTCCCCGTGGCTAGTTCCTTGAAATACCTTTCCTGGCAGCAGCCCAGAGCTGTACTGAGTGCAGCAGGTGTCAGGCAGTCTCCTCTCGCCGTGTAGGTGCTTCTGTTTTGTGTTTGCAGCGTGCAGAGAAGCCCGCGTGCTTGCTGCTGCTTCCAGCAAGCCAAAACGCTTTTGCAGCCACTTTCCTGCCTTTTCCACAACAGGATCACTGTCTAGCTGATTTACAGTTGCCTCTGCGTAGAGCAGCTGGAGGAGCAGCTCTGCCGGCTTTCCTGTGCTTCTGCATAGCAGAGCTGTCAAGAACGAGAAGCTGCGTTTTGCCCAGAAAGCAGCGCTTCGCGGAACCACAGCCAGCGGCGTCTTCGGTACAGCCGCAGCTTGTGCGGAGAAGCGAAAGAGAGCCGGGGAAGAACGTGGAAAGCCGAACTCGGTCGCTGCAAGCGGGTGCTGGCGAACAGCTTCTGGTCACCTTGTAGAAACTCTCCCAGCACAGTGCAGGGTCCCCGTGGCTAGTTCCTTGAAATACCTTTCCTGGCAGCAGCCCAGAGCTGTACTGAGTGCAGCACGTGTCAGGCAGTCTCCTCTCGCCGTGTAGGTGCTTCTGTTTTGTGTTTGCAGCGTGCAGAGAAGCCCGCGTGCTTGCTGCTGCTTCCAGCAAGCCAAAACGCTTTTGCAGCCACTTTCCTGCCTTTTCCACAACAGGATCACAGTCTAGCTGATTTACAGTTGCCTCTGCGTAGAGCAGCTAGAGGAGCAGCTCTGCCGGCTTTCCTGTGCTTCTGCATAGCAGAGCTGTCAAGAACGAGAAGCTGCGTTTTGCCCAGAAAGCAGCGCTTCGCGGAACCACAGCCAGCGGCGTCTTCGGTACAGCCGCAGCTTGTGCGGAGAAGCGAAAGAGAGCCGGGGAAGAACGTGGAAAGCCGAACTCGGTCGCTGCAAGCGGGTGCTGGCGAACAGCTTCTGGTCACCTTGTAGAAACTCTCCCAGCACAGTGCAGAGTCCCCGTGGCTAGTTCCTTGAAATACCTTTCCTGGCAGCAGCCCAGAGCTGTACTGAGTGCAGCAGGTGTCAGGCAGTCTCCTCTCGCCGTGTAGGTGCTTCTGTTTTGTGTTTGCAGCGTGCAGAGAAGCCCGCGTGCTTGCTGCTGCTTCCAGCAAGCCAAAACGCTTTTGCAGCCACTTTCCTGCCTTTTCCACAACAGGATCACAGTCTAGCTGATTTACAGTTGCCTCTGCGTAGAGCAGCTGGAGGAGCAGCTCTGCCGGCTTTCCTGTGCTTCTGCATAGCAGAGCTGTCAAGAACGAGAAGCTGCGTTTTGCCCAGAAAGCAGCGCTTGGCGGAACCACAGCCAGCGGCGTCTTCGGTACAGCCGCAGCTTGTGCGGAGAAGCGAAAGAAAGCCGGGGAAGAACGTGGAAAGCCGGACTCGGTCGCTGCAAGCGGGTGCTGGCGAACAGCTTCTGGTCACCTTGTAGAAACTCTCCCAGCACAGTGCAGAGTCCCCGTGGCTAGTTCCTTGAAATACCTTTCCTGGCAGCAGCCCAGAGCTGTACTGAGTGCAGCAGGTGTCAGGCAGTCTCCTCTCGCCGTGTAGGTGCTTCTGTTTTGTGTTTGCAGCGTGCAGAGAAGCCCGCGTGCTTGCTGCTGCTTCCAGCAAGCCAAAACGCTTTTGCAGCCACTTTCCTGCCTTTTCCACAACAGGATCACTGTCTAGCTGATTTACAGTTGCCTCTGCGTAGAGCAGCTGGAGGAGCAGCTCTGCCGGCTTTCCTGTGCTTCTGCATAGCAGAGCTGTCAAGAACGAGAAGCTGCGTTTTGCCCAGAAAGCAGCGCTTCGCGGAACCACAGCCAGCGGCGTCTTCGGTACAGCCGCAGCTTGTGCGGAGAAGCGAAAGAGAGCCGGGGAAGAACGTGGAAAGCCGAACTCGGTCGCTGCAAGCGGGTGCTGGCGAACAGCTTCTGGTCACCTTGTAGAAACTCTCCCAGCACAGTGCAGGGTCCCCGTGGCTAGTTCCTTGAAATACCTTTCCTGGCAGCAGCCCAGAGCTGTACTGAGTGCAGCACGTGTCAGGCAGTCTCCTCTCGCCGTGTAGGTGCTTCTGTTTTGTGTTTGCAGCGTGCAGAGAAGCCCGCGTGCTTGCTGCTGCTTCCAGCAAGCCAAAACGCTTTTGCAGCCACTTTCCTGCCTTTTCCACAACAGGATCACAGTCTAGCTGATTTACAGTTGCCTCTGCGTAGAGCAGCTAGAGGAGCAGCTCTGCCGGCTTTCCTGTGCTTCTGCATAGCAGAGCTGTCAAGAACGAGAAGCTGCGTTTTGCCCAGAAAGCAGCGCTTCGCGGAACCACAGCCAGCGGCGTCTTCGGTACAGCCGCAGCTTGTGCGGAGAAGCGAAAGAGAGCCGGGGAAGAACGTGGAAAGCCGAACTCGGTCGCTGCAAGCGGGTGCTGGCGAACAGCTTCTGGTCACCTTGTAGAAACTCTCCCAGCACAGTGCAGAGTCCCCGTGGCTAGTTCCTTGAAATACCTTTCCTGGCAGCAGCCCAGAGCTGTACTGAGTGCAGCAGGTGTCAGGCAGTCTCCTCTCGCCGTGTAGGTGCTTCTGTTTTGTGTTTGCAGCGTGCAGAGAAGCCCGCGTGCTTGCTGCTGCTTCCAGCAAGCCAAAACGCTTTTGCAGCCACTTTCCTGCCTTTTCCACAACAGGATCACAGTCTAGCTGATTTACAGTTGCCTCTGCGTAGAGCAGCTAGAGGAGCAGCTCTGCCGGCTTTCCTGTGCTTCTGCATAGCAGAGCTGTCAAGAACGAGAAGCTGCGTTTTGCCCAGAAAGCAGCGCTTCGCGGAACCACAGCCAGCGGCGTCTTCGGTACAGCCGCAGCTTGTGCGGAGAAGCGAAAGAGAGCCGGGGAAGAACGTGGAAAGCCGGACTCGGTCGCTGCAAGCGGGTGATGGCGAACAGCTTCTGGTCACCTTGTAGAAACTCTCCCAGCACAGTGCAGGGTCCCCGTGGCTAGTTCCTTGAAATACCTTTCCTGGCAGCAGCCCAGAGCTGTACTGAGTGCAGCACGTGTCAGGCAGTCTCCTCTCGCCGTGTAGGTGCTTCTGTTTTGTGTTTGCAGCGTGCAGAGAAGCCCGCGTGCTTGCTGCTGCTTCCAGCAAGCCAAAACGCTTTTGCAGCCACTTTCCTGCCTTTTCCACAACAGGATCACAGTCTAGCTGATTTACAGTTGCCTCTGCGTAGAGCAGCTAGAGGAGCAGCTCTGCCGGCTTTCCTGTGCTTCTGCATAGCAGAGCTGTCAAGAACGAGAAGCTGCGTTTTGCCCAGAAAGCAGCGCTTCGCGGAACCACAGCCAGCGGCGTCTTCGGTACAGCCGCAGCTTGTGCGGAGAAGCGAAAGAGAGCCGGGGAAGAACGTGGAAAGCCGAACTCGGTCGCTGCAAGCGGGTGCTGGCGAACAGCTTCTGGTCACCTTGTAGAAACTCTCCCAGCACAGTGCAGAGTCCCCGTGGCTAGTTCCTTGAAATACCTTTCCTGGCAGCAGCCCAGAGCTGTACTGAGTGCAGCAGGTGTCAGGCAGTCTCCTCTCGCCGTGTAGGTGCTTCTGTTTTGTGTTTGCAGCGTGCAGAGAAGCCCGCGTGCTTGCTGCTGCTTCCAGCAAGCCAAAACGCTTTTGCAGCCACTTTCCTGCCTTTTCCACAACAGGATCACAGTCTAGCTGATTTACAGTTGCCTCTGCGTAGAGCAGCTAGAGGAGCAGCTCTGCCGGCTTTCCTGTGCTTCTGCATAGCAGAGCTGTCAAGAACGAGAAGCTGCGTTTTGCCCAGAAAGCAGCGCTTCGCGGAACCACAGCCAGCGGCGTCTTCGGTACAGCCGCAGCTTGTGCGGAGAAGCGAAAGAGAGCCGGGGAAGAACGTGGAAAGCCGGACTCGGTCGCTGCAAGCGGGTGATGGCGAACAGCTTCTGGTCACCTTGTAGAAACTCTCCCAGCACAGTGCAGAGTCCCCGTGGCTAGTTCCTTGAAATACCTTTCCTGGCAGCAGCCCAGAGCTGTACTGAGTGCAGCAGGTGTCAGGCAGTCTCCTCTCGCCGTGTAGGTGCTTCTGTTTTGTGTTTGCAGCGTGCAGAGAAGCCCGCGTGCTTGCTGCTGCTTCCAGCAAGCCAAAACGCTTTTGCAGCCACTTTCCTGCCTTTTCCACAACAGGATCACTGTCTAGCTGATTTACAGTTGCCTCTGCGTAGAGCAGCTGGAGGAGCAGCTCTGCCGGCTTTCCTGTGCTTCTGCATAGCAGAGCTGTCAAGAACGAGAAGCTGCGTTTTGCCCAGAAAGCAGCGCTTGGCGGAACCACAGCCAGCGGCGTCTTCGGTACAGCCGCAGCTTGTGCGGAGAAGCGAAAGAGAGCCGGGGAAGAACGTGGAAAGCCGAACTCGGTCGCTGCAAGCGGGTGCTGGCCAACAGCTTCTGGTCACCTTGTAGAAACTCTCCCAGCACAGTGCAGAGTCCCCGTGGCTAGTTCCTTGAAATACCTTTCCTGGCAGCAGCCCAGAGCTGTACTGAGTGCAGCAGGTGTCAGGCAGTCTCCTCTCGCCGTGTAGGTGCTTCTGTTTTGTGTTTGCAGCGTGCAGAGAAGCCCGCGTGCTTGCTGCTGCTTCCAGCAAGCCAAAACGCTTTTGCAGCCACTTTCCTGCCTTTTCCACAACAGGATCACTGTCTAGCTGATTTACAGTTGCCTCTGCGTAGAGCAGCTGGAGGAGCAGCTCTGCCGGCTTTCCTGTGCTTCTGCATAGCAGAGCTGTCAAGAACGAGAAGCTGCGTTTTGCCCAGAAAGCAGCGCTTCGCGGAACCACAGCCAGCGGCGTCTTCGGTACAGCCGCAGCTTGTGCGGAGAAGCGAAAGAGAGCCGGGGAAGAACGTGGAAAGCCGAACTCGGTCGCTGCAAGCGGGTGCTGGCGAACAGCTTCTGGTCACCTTGTAGAAACTCTCCCAGCACAGTGCAGGGTCCCCGTGGCTAGTTCCTTGAAATACCTTTCCTGGCAGCAGCCCAGAGCTGTACTGAGTGCAGCACGTGTCAGGCAGTCTCCTCTCGCCGTGTAGGTGCTTCTGTTTTGTGTTTGCAGCGTGCAGAGAAGCCCGCGTGCTTGCTGCTGCTTCCAGCAAGCCAAAACGCTTTTGCAGCCACTTTCCTGCCTTTTCCACAACAGGATCACAGTCTAGCTGATTTACAGTTGCCTCTGCGTAGAGCAGCTAGAGGAGCAGCTCTGCCGGCTTTCCTGTGCTTCTGCATAGCAGAGCTGTCAAGAACGAGAAGCTGCGTTTTGCCCAGAAAGCAGCGCTTCGCGGAACCACAGCCAGCGGCGTCTTCGGTACAGCCGCAGCTTGTGCGGAGAAGCGAAAGAGAGCCGGGGAAGAACGTGGAAAGCCGAACTCGGTCGCTGCAAGCGGGTGCTGGCGAACAGCTTCTGGTCACCTTGTAGAAACTCTCCCAGCACAGTGCAGAGTCCCCGTGGCTAGTTCCTTGAAATACCTTTCCTGGCAGCAGCCCAGAGCTGTACTGAGTGCAGCAGGTGTCAGGCAGTCTCCTCTCGCCGTGTAGGTGCTTCTGTTTTGTGTTTGCAGCGTGCAGAGAAGCCCGCGTGCTTGCTGCTGCTTCCAGCAAGCCAAAACGCTTTTGCAGCCACTTTCCTGCCTTTTCCACAACAGGATCACAGTCTAGCTGATTTACAGTTGCCTCTGCGTAGAGCAGCTGGAGGAGCAGCTCTGCCGGCTTTCCTGTGCTTCTGCATAGCAGAGCTGTCAAGAACGAGAAGCTGCGTTTTGCCCAGAAAGCAGCGCTTGGCGGAACCACAGCCAGCGGCGTCTTCGGTACAGCCGCAGCTTGTGCGGAGAAGCGAAAGAAAGCCGGGGAAGAACGTGGAAAGCCGGACTCGGTCGCTGCAAGCGGGTGCTGGCGAACAGCTTCTGGTCACCTTGTAGAAACTCTCCCAGCACAGTGCAGAGTCCCCGTGGCTAGTTCCTTGAAATACCTTTCCTGGCAGCAGCCCAGAGCTGTACTGAGTGCAGCAGGTGTCAGGCAGTCTCCTCTCGCCGTGTAGGTGCTTCTGTTTTGTGTTTGCAGCGTGCAGAGAAGCCCGCGTGCTTGCTGCTGCTTCCAGCAAGCCAAAACGCTTTTGCAGCCACTTTCCTGCCTTTTCCACAACAGGATCACTGTCTAGCTGATTTACAGTTGCCTCTGCGTAGAGCAGCTGGAGGAGCAGCTCTGCCGGCTTTCCTGTGCTTCTGCATAGCAGAGCTGTCAAGAACGAGAAGCTGCGTTTTGCCCAGAAAGCAGCGCTTCGCGGAACCACAGCCAGCGGCGTCTTCGGTACAGCCGCAGCTTGTGCGGAGAAGCGAAAGAGAGCCGGGGAAGAACGTGGAAAGCCGAACTCGGTCGCTGCAAGCGGGTGCTGGCGAACAGCTTCTGGTCACCTTGTAGAAACTCTCCCAGCACAGTGCAGGGTCCCCGTGGCTAGTTCCTTGAAATACCTTTCCTGGCAGCAGCCCAGAGCTGTACTGAGTGCAGCACGTGTCAGGCAGTCTCCTCTCGCCGTGTAGGTGCTTCTGTTTTGTGTTTGCAGCGTGCAGAGAAGCCCGCGTGCTTGCTGCTGCTTCCAGCAAGCCAAAACGCTTTTGCAGCCACTTTCCTGCCTTTTCCACAACAGGATCACAGTCTAGCTGATTTACAGTTGCCTCTGCGTAGAGCAGCTAGAGGAGCAGCTCTGCCGGCTTTCCTGTGCTTCTGCATAGCAGAGCTGTCAAGAACGAGAAGCTGCGTTTTGCCCAGAAAGCAGCGCTTCGCGGAACCACAGCCAGCGGCGTCTTCGGTACAGCCGCAGCTTGTGCGGAGAAGCGAAAGAGAGCCGGGGAAGAACGTGGAAAGCCGAACTCGGTCGCTGCAAGCGGGTGCTGGCGAACAGCTTCTGGTCACCTTGTAGAAACTCTCCCAGCACAGTGCAGAGTCCCCGTGGCTAGTTCCTTGAAATACCTTTCCTGGCAGCAGCCCAGAGCTGTACTGAGTGCAGCAGGTGTCAGGCAGTCTCCTCTCGCCGTGTAGGTGCTTCTGTTTTGTGTTTGCAGCGTGCAGAGAAGCCCGCGTGCTTGCTGCTGCTTCCAGCAAGCCAAAACGCTTTTGCAGCCACTTTCCTGCCTTTTCCACAACAGGATCACAGTCTAGCTGATTTACAGTTGCCTCTGCGTAGAGCAGCTAGAGGAGCAGCTCTGCCGGCTTTCCTGTGCTTCTGCATAGCAGAGCTGTCAAGAACGAGAAGCTGCGTTTTGCCCAGAAAGCAGCGCTTCGCGGAACCACAGCCAGCGGCGTCTTCGGTACAGCCGCAGCTTGTGCGGAGAAGCGAAAGAGAGCCGGGGAAGAACGTGGAAAGCCGGACTCGGTCGCTGCAAGCGGGTGATGGCGAACAGCTTCTGGTCACCTTGTAGAAACTCTCCCAGCACAGTGCAGAGTCCCCGTGGCTAGTTCCTTGAAATACCTTTCCTGGCAGCAGCCCAGAGCTGTACTGAGTGCAGCAGGTGTCAGGCAGTCTCCTCTCGCCGTGTAGGTGCTTCTGTTTTGTGTTTGCAGCGTGCAGAGAAGCCCGCGTGCTTGCTGCTGCTTCCAGCAAGCCAAAACGCTTTTGCAGCCACTTTCCTGCCTTTTCCACAACAGGATCACTGTCTAGCTGATTTACAGTTGCCTCTGCGTAGAGCAGCTGGAGGAGCAGCTCTGCCGGCTTTCCTGTGCTTCTGCATAGCAGAGCTGTCAAGAACGAGAAGCTGCGTTTTGCCCAGAAAGCAGCGCTTGGCGGAACCACAGCCAGCGGCGTCTTCGGTACAGCCGCAGCTTGTGCGGAGAAGCGAAAGAGAGCCGGGGAAGAACGTGGAAAGCCGAACTCGGTCGCTGCAAGCGGGTGCTGGCCAACAGCTTCTGGTCACCTTGTAGAAACTCTCCCAGCACAGTGCAGAGTCCCCGTGGCTAGTTCCTTGAAATACCTTTCCTGGCAGCAGCCCAGAGCTGTACTGAGTGCAGCAGGTGTCAGGCAGTCTCCTCTCGCCGTGTAGGTGCTTCTGTTTTGTGTTTGCAGCGTGCAGAGAAGCCCGCGTGCTTGCTGCTGCTTCCAGCAAGCCAAAACGCTTTTGCAGCCACTTTCCTGCCTTTTCCACAACAGGATCACAGTCTAGCTGATTTACAGTTGCCTCTGCGTAGAGCAGCTGGAGGAGCAGCTCTGCCGGCTTTCCTGTGCTTCTGCATAGCAGAGCTGTCAAGAACGAGAAGCTGCGTTTTGCCCAGAAAGCAGCGCTTCGCGGAACCACAGCCAGCGGCGTCTTCGGTACAGCCGCAGCTTGTGCGGAGAAGCGAAAGAGAGCCGGGGAAGAACGTGGAAAGCCGAACTCGGTCGCTGCAAGCGGGTGCTGGCGAACAGCTTCTGGTCACCTTGTAGAAACTCTCCCAGCACAGTGCAGGGTCCCCGTGGCTAGTTCCTTGAAATACCTTTCCTGGCAGCAGCCCAGAGCTGTACTGAGTGCAGCAGGTGTCAGGCAGTCTCCTCTCGCCGTGTAGGTGCTTCTGTTTTGTGTTTGCAGCGTGCAGAGAAGCCCGCGTGCTTGCTGCTGCTTCCAGCAAGCCAAAACGCTTTTGCAGCCACTTTCCTGCCTTTTCCACAACAGGATCACAGTCTAGCTGATTTACAGTTGCCTCTGCGTAGAGCAGCTAGAGGAGCAGCTCTGCCGGCTTTCCTGTGCTTCTGCATAGCAGAGCTGTCAAGAACGAGAAGCTGCGTTTTGCCCAGAAAGCAGCGCTTGGCGGAACCACAGCCAGCGGCGTCTTCGGTACAGCCGCAGCTTGTGCGGAGAAGCGAAAGAGAGCCGGGGAAGAACGTGGAAAGCCGAACTCGGTCGCTGCAAGCGGGTGCTGGCCAACAGCTTCTGGTCACCTTGTAGAAACTCTCCCAGCACAGTGCAGAGTCCCCGTGGCTAGTTCCTTGAAATACCTTTCCTGGCAGCAGCCCAGAGCTGTACTGAGTGCAGCACGTGTCAGGCAGTCTCCTCTCGCCGTGTAGGTGCTTCTGTTTTGTGTTTGCAGCGTGCAGAGAAGCCCGCGTGCTTGCTGCTGCTTCCAGCAAGCCAAAACGCTTTTGCAGCCACTTTCCTGCCTTTTCCACAACAGGATCACAGTCTAGCTGATTTACAGTTGCATCTGCGTAGAGCAGCTAGAGGAGCAGCTCTGCCGGCTTTCCTGTGCTTCTGCATAGCAGAGCTGTCAAGAACGAGAAGCTGCGTTTTGCCCAGAAAGCAGCGCTTGGCGGAACCACAGCCAGCGGCGTCTTCGGTACAGCCGCAGCTTGTGCGGAGAAGCGAAAGAGAGCCGGGGAAGAACGTGGAAAGCCGGACTCGGTCGCTGCAAGCGGGTGCTGGCGAACAGCTTCTGGTCACCTTGTAGAAACTCTCCCAGCACAGTGCAGAGTCCCCGTGGCTAGTTCCTTGAAATACCTTTCCTGGCAGCAGCCCAGAGCTGTACTGAGTGCAGCAGGTGTCAGGCAGTCTCCTCTCGCCGTGTAGGTGCTTCTGTTTTGTGTTTGCAGCGTGCAGAGAAGCCCGCGTGCTTGCTGCTGCTTCCAGCAAGCCAAAACGCTTTTGCAGCCACTTTCCTGCCTTTTCCACAACAGGATCACTGTCTAGCTGATTTACAGTTGCCTCTGCGTAGAGCAGCTGGAGGAGCAGCTCTGCCGGCTTTCCTGTGCTTCTGCATAGCAGAGCTGTCAAGAACGAGAAGCTGCGTTTTGCCCAGAAAGCAGCGCTTCGCGGAACCACAGCCAGCGGCGTCTTCGGTACAGCCGCAGCTTGTGCGGAGAAGCGAAAGAGAGCCGGGGAAGAACGTGGAAAGCCGAACTCGGTCGCTGCAAGCGGGTGCTGGCGAACAGCTTCTGGTCACCTTGTAGAAACTCTCCCAGCACAGTGCAGAGTCCCCGTGGCTAGTTCCTTGAAATACCTTTCCTGGCAGCAGCCCAGAGCTGTACTGAGTGCAGCAGGTGTCAGGCAGTCTCCTCTCGCCGTGTAGGTGCTTCTGTTTTGTGTTTGCAGCGTGCAGAGAAGCCCGCGTGCTTGCTGCTGCTTCCAGCAAGCCAAAACGCTTTTGCAGCCACTTTCCTGCCTTTTCCACAACAGGATCACAGTCTAGCTGATTTACAGTTGCCTCTGCGTAGAGCAGCTAGAGGAGCAGCTCTGCCGGCTTTCCTGTGCTTCTGCATAGCAGAGCTGTCAAGAACGAGAAGCTGCGTTTTGCCCAGAAAGCAGCGCTTCGCGGAACCACAGCCAGCGGCGTCTTCGGTACAGCCGCAGCTTGTGCGGAGAAGCGAAAGAGAGCCGGGGAAGAACGTGGAAAGCCGGACTCGGTCGCTGCAAGCGGGTGATGGCGAACAGCTTCTGGTCACCTTGTAGAAACTCTCCCAGCACAGTGCAGGGTCCCCGTGGCTAGTTCCTTGAAATACCTTTCCTGGCAGCAGCCCAGAGCTGTACTGAGTGCAGCAGGTGTCAGGCAGTCTCCTCTCGCCGTGTAGGTGCTTCTGTTTTGTGTTTGCAGCGTGCAGAGAAGCCCGCGTGCTTGCTGCTGCTTCCAGCAAGCCAAAACGCTTTTGCAGCCACTTTCCTGCCTTTTCCACAACAGGATCACAGTCTAGCTGATTTACAGTTGCCTCTGCGTAGAGCAGCTAGAGGAGCAGCTCTGCCGGCTTTCCTGTGCTTCTGCATAGCAGAGCTGTCAAGAACGAGAAGCTGCGTTTTGCCCAGAAAGCAGCGCTTCGCGGAACCACAGCCAGCGGCGTCTTCGGTACAGCCGCAGCTTGTGCGGAGAAGCGAAAGAGAGCCGGGGAAGAACGTGGAAAGCCGAACTCGGTCGCTGCAAGCGGGTGCTGGCGAACAGCTTCTGGTCACCTTGTAGAAACTCTCCCAGCACAGTGCAGAGTCCCCGTGGCTAGTTCCTTGAAATACCTTTCCTGGCAGCAGCCCAGAGCTGTACTGAGTGCAGCAGGTGTCAGGCAGTCTCCTCTCGCCGTGTAGGTGCTTCTGTTTTGTGTTTGCAGCGTGCAGAGAAGCCCGCGTGCTTGCTGCTGCTTCCAGCAAGCCAAAACGCTTTTGCAGCCACTTTCCTGCCTTTTCCACAACAGGATCACAGTCTAGCTGATTTACAGTTGCCTCTGCGTAGAGCAGCTAGAGGAGCAGCTCTGCCGGCTTTCCTGTGCTTCTGCATAGCAGAGCTGTCAAGAACGAGAAGCTGCGTTTTGCCCAGAAAGCAGCGCTTGGCGGAACCACAGCCAGCGGCGTCTTCGGTACAGCCGCAGCTTGTGCGGAGAAGCGAAAGAGAGCCGGGGAAGAACGTGGAAAGCCGGACTCGGTCGCTGCAAGCGGGTGATGGCGAACAGCTTCTGGTCACCTTGTAGAAACTCTCCCAGCACAGTGCAGGGTCCCCGTGGCTAGTTCCTTGAAATACCTTTCCTGGCAGCAGCCCAGAGCTGTACTGAGTGCAGCAGGTGTCAGGCAGTCTCCTCTCGCCGTGTAGGTGCTTCTGTTTTGTGTTTGCAGCGTGCAGAGAAGCCCGCGTGCTTGCTGCTGCTTCCAGCAAGCCAAAACGCTTTTGCAGCCACTTTCCTGCCTTTTCCACAACAGGATCACAGTCTAGCTGATTTACAGTTGCCTCTGCGTAGAGCAGCTAGAGGAGCAGCTCTGCCGGCTTTCCTGTGCTTCTGCATAGCAGAGCTGTCAAGAACGAGAAGCTGCGTTTTGCCCAGAAAGCAGCGCTTCGCGGAACCACAGCCAGCGGCGTCTTCGGTACAGCCGCAGCTTGTGCGGAGAAGCGAAAGAGAGCCGGGGAAGAACGTGGAAAGCCGAACTCGGTCGCTGCAAGCGGGTGCTGGCGAACAGCTTCTGGTCACCTTGTAGAAACTCTCCCAGCACAGTGCAGAGTCCCCGTGGCTAGTTCCTTGAAATACCTTTCCTGGCAGCAGCCCAGAGCTGTACTGAGTGCAGCAGGTGTCAGGCAGTCTCCTCTCGCCGTGTAGGTGCTTCTGTTTTGTGTTTGCAGCGTGCAGAGAAGCCCGCGTGCTTGCTGCTGCTTCCAGCAAGCCAAAACGCTTTTGCAGCCACTTTCCTGCCTTTTCCACAACAGGATCACAGTCTAGCTGATTTACAGTTGCCTCTGCGTAGAGCAGCTAGAGGAGCAGCTCTGCCGGCTTTCCTGTGCTTCTGCATAGCAGAGCTGTCAAGAACGAGAAGCTGCGTTTTGCCCAGAAAGCAGCGCTTCGCGGAACCACAGCCAGCGGCGTCTTCGGTACAGCCGCAGCTTGTGCGGAGAAGCGAAAGAGAGCCGGGGAAGAACGTGGAAAGCCGAACTCGGTCGCTGCAAGCGGGTGCTGGCGAACAGCTTCTGGTCACCTTGTAGAAACTCTCCCAGCACAGTGCAGAGTCCCCGTGGCTAGTTCCTTGAAATACCTTTCCTGGCAGCAGCCCAGAGCTGTACTGAGTGCAGCAGGTGTCAGGCAGTCTCCTCTCGCCGTGTAGGTGCTTCTGTTTTGTGTTTGCAGCGTGCAGAGAAGCCCGCGTGCTTGCTGCTGCTTCCAGCAAGCCAAAACGCTTTTGCAGCCACTTTCCTGCCTTTTCCACAACAGGATCACAGTCTAGCTGATTTACAGTTGCCTCTGCGTAGAGCAGCTAGAGGAGCAGCTCTGCCGGCTTTCCTGTGCTTCTGCATAGCAGAGCTGTCAAGAACGAGAAGCTGCGTTTTGCCCAGAAAGCAGCGCTTCGCGGAACCACAGCCAGCGGCGTCTTCGGTACAGCCGCAGCTTGTGCGGAGAAGCGAAAGAGAGCCGGGGAAGAACGTGGAAAGCCGGACTCGGTCGCTGCAAGCGGGTGATGGCGAACAGCTTCTGGTCACCTTGTAGAAACTCTCCCAGCACAGTGCAGGGTCCCCGTGGCTAGTTCCTTGAAATACCTTTCCTGGCAGCAGCCCAGAGCTGTACTGAGTGCAGCACGTGTCAGGCAGTCTCCTCTCGCCGTGTAGGTGCTTCTGTTTTGTGTTTGCAGCGTGCAGAGAAGCCCGCGTGCTTGCTGCTGCTTCCAGCAAGCCAAAACGCTTTTGCAGCCACTTTCCTGCCTTTTCCACAACAGGATCACAGTCTAGCTGATTTACAGTTGCCTCTGCGTAGAGCAGCTAGAGGAGCAGCTCTGCCGGCTTTCCTGTGCTTCTGCATAGCAGAGCTGTCAAGAACGAGAAGCTGCGTTTTGCCCAGAAAGCAGCGCTTCGCGGAACCACAGCCAGCGGCGTCTTCGGTACAGCCGCAGCTTGTGCGGAGAAGCGAAAGAGAGCCGGGGAAGAACGTGGAAAGCCGAACTCGGTCGCTGCAAGCGGGTGCTGGCGAACAGCTTCTGGTCACCTTGTAGAAACTCTCCCAGCACAGTGCAGAGTCCCCGTGGCTAGTTCCTTGAAATACCTTTCCTGGCAGCAGCCCAGAGCTGTACTGAGTGCAGCAGGTGTCAGGCAGTCTCCTCTCGCCGTGTAGGTGCTTCTGTTTTGTGTTTGCAGCGTGCAGAGAAGCCCGCGTGCTTGCTGCTGCTTCCAGCAAGCCAAAACGCTTTTGCAGCCACTTTCCTGCCTTTTCCACAACAGGATCACAGTCTAGCTGATTTACAGTTGCCTCTGCGTAGAGCAGCTAGAGGAGCAGCTCTGCCGGCTTTCCTGTGCTTCTGCATAGCAGAGCTGTCAAGAACGAGAAGCTGCGTTTTGCCCAGAAAGCAGCGCTTCGCGGAACCACAGCCAGCGGCGTCTTCGGTACAGCCGCAGCTTGTGCGGAGAAGCGAAAGAGAGCCGGGGAAGAACGTGGAAAGCCGGACTCGGTCGCTGCAAGCGGGTGATGGCGAACAGCTTCTGGTCACCTTGTAGAAACTCTCCCAGCACAGTGCAGAGTCCCCGTGGCTAGTTCCTTGAAATACCTTTCCTGGCAGCAGCCCAGAGCTGTACTGAGTGCAGCAGGTGTCAGGCAGTCTCCTCTCGCCGTGTAGGTGCTTCTGTTTTGTGTTTGCAGCGTGCAGAGAAGCCCGCGTGCTTGCTGCTGCTTCCAGCAAGCCAAAACGCTTTTGCAGCCACTTTCCTGCCTTTTCCACAACAGGATCACTGTCTAGCTGATTTACAGTTGCCTCTGCGTAGAGCAGCTGGAGGAGCAGCTCTGCCGGCTTTCCTGTGCTTCTGCATAGCAGAGCTGTCAAGAACGAGAAGCTGCGTTTTGCCCAGAAAGCAGCGCTTCGCGGAACCACAGCCAGCGGCGTCTTCGGTACAGCCGCAGCTTGTGCGGAGAAGCGAAAGAGAGCCGGGGAAGAACGTGGAAAGCCGAACTCGGTCGCTGCAAGCGGGTGCTGGCGAACAGCTTCTGGTCACCTTGTAGAAACTCTCCCAGCACAGTGCAGGGTCCCCGTGGCTAGTTCCTTGAAATACCTTTCCTGGCAGCAGCCCAGAGCTGTACTGAGTGCAGCACGTGTCAGGCAGTCTCCTCTCGCCGTGTAGGTGCTTCTGTTTTGTGTTTGCAGCGTGCAGAGAAGCCCGCGTGCTTGCTGCTGCTTCCAGCAAGCCAAAACGCTTTTGCAGCCACTTTCCTGCCTTTTCCACAACAGGATCACAGTCTAGCTGATTTACAGTTGCCTCTGCGTAGAGCAGCTAGAGGAGCAGCTCTGCCGGCTTTCCTGTGCTTCTGCATAGCAGAGCTGTCAAGAACGAGAAGCTGCGTTTTGCCCAGAAAGCAGCGCTTCGCGGAACCACAGCCAGCGGCGTCTTCGGTACAGCCGCAGCTTGTGCGGAGAAGCGAAAGAGAGCCGGGGAAGAACGTGGAAAGCCGAACTCGGTCGCTGCAAGCGGGTGCTGGCGAACAGCTTCTGGTCACCTTGTAGAAACTCTCCCAGCACAGTGCAGAGTCCCCGTGGCTAGTTCCTTGAAATACCTTTCCTGGCAGCAGCCCAGAGCTGTACTGAGTGCAGCAGGTGTCAGGCAGTCTCCTCTCGCCGTGTAGGTGCTTCTGTTTTGTGTTTGCAGCGTGCAGAGAAGCCCGCGTGCTTGCTGCTGCTTCCAGCAAGCCAAAACGCTTTTGCAGCCACTTTCCTGCCTTTTCCACAACAGGATCACAGTCTAGCTGATTTACAGTTGCCTCTGCGTAGAGCAGCTAGAGGAGCAGCTCTGCCGGCTTTCCTGTGCTTCTGCATAGCAGAGCTGTCAAGAACGAGAAGCTGCGTTTTGCCCAGAAAGCAGCGCTTCGCGGAACCACAGCCAGCGGCGTCTTCGGTACAGCCGCAGCTTGTGCGGAGAAGCGAAAGAGAGCCGGGGAAGAACGTGGAAAGCCGGACTCGGTCGCTGCAAGCGGGTGATGGCGAACAGCTTCTGGTCACCTTGTAGAAACTCTCCCAGCACAGTGCAGGGTCCCCGTGGCTAGTTCCTTGAAATACCTTTCCTGGCAGCAGCCCAGAGCTGTACTGAGTGCAGCAGGTGTCAGGCAGTCTCCTCTCGCCGTGTAGGTGCTTCTGTTTTGTGTTTGCAGCGTGCAGAGAAGCCCGCGTGCTTGCTGCTGCTTCCAGCAAGCCAAAACGCTTTTGCAGCCACTTTCCTGCCTTTTCCACAACAGGATCACAGTCTAGCTGATTTACAGTTGCCTCTGCGTAGAGCAGCTAGAGGAGCAGCTCTGCCGGCTTTCCTGTGCTTCTGCATAGCAGAGCTGTCAAGAACGAGAAGCTGCGTTTTGCCCAGAAAGCAGCGCTTCGCGGAACCACAGCCAGCGGCGTCTTCGGTACAGCCGCAGCTTGTGCGGAGAAGCGAAAGAGAGCCGGGGAAGAACGTGGAAAGCCGAACTCGGTCGCTGCAAGCGGGTGCTGGCGAACAGCTTCTGGTCACCTTGTAGAAACTCTCCCAGCACAGTGCAGAGTCCCCGTGGCTAGTTCCTTGAAATACCTTTCCTGGCAGCAGCCCAGAGCTGTACTGAGTGCAGCAGGTGTCAGGCAGTCTCCTCTCGCCGTGTAGGTGCTTCTGTTTTGTGTTTGCAGCGTGCAGAGAAGCCCGCGTGCTTGCTGCTGCTTCCAGCAAGCCAAAACGCTTTTGCAGCCACTTTCCTGCCTTTTCCACAACAGGATCACAGTCTAGCTGATTTACAGTTGCCTCTGCGTAGAGCAGCTAGAGGAGCAGCTCTGCCGGCTTTCCTGTGCTTCTGCATAGCAGAGCTGTCAAGAACGAGAAGCTGCGTTTTGCCCAGAAAGCAGCGCTTCGCGGAACCACAGCCAGCGGCGTCTTCGGTACAGCCGCAGCTTGTGCGGAGAAGCGAAAGAGAGCCGGGGAAGAACGTGGAAAGCCGGACTCGGTCGCTGCAAGCGGGTGATGGCGAACAGCTTCTGGTCACCTTGTAGAAACTCTCCCAGCACAGTGCAGAGTCCCCGTGGCTAGTTCCTTGAAATACCTTTCCTGGCAGCAGCCCAGAGCTGTACTGAGTGCAGCAGGTGTCAGGCAGTCTCCTCTCGCCGTGTAGGTGCTTCTGTTTTGTGTTTGCAGCGTGCAGAGAAGCCCGCGTGCTTGCTGCTGCTTCCAGCAAGCCAAAACGCTTTTGCAGCCACTTTCCTGCCTTTTCCACAACAGGATCACTGTCTAGCTGATTTACAGTTGCCTCTGCGTAGAGCAGCTGGAGGAGCAGCTCTGCCGGCTTTCCTGTGCTTCTGCATAGCAGAGCTGTCAAGAACGAGAAGCTGCGTTTTGCCCAGAAAGCAGCGCTTGGCGGAACCACAGCCAGCGGCGTCTTCGGTACAGCCGCAGCTTGTGCGGAGAAGCGAAAGAGAGCCGGGGAAGAACGTGGAAAGCCGAACTCGGTCGCTGCAAGCGGGTGCTGGCCAACAGCTTCTGGTCACCTTGTAGAAACTCTCCCAGCACAGTGCAGAGTCCCCGTGGCGAGTTCCTTGAAATACCTTTCCTGGCAGCAGCCCAGAGCTGTACTGAGTGCAGCAGGTGTCAGGCAGTCTCCTCTCGCCGTGTAGGTGCTTCTGTTTTGTGTTTGCAGCGTGCAGAGAAGCCCGCGTGCTTGCTGCTGCTTCCAGCAAGCCAAAACGCTTTTGCAGCCACTTTCCTGCCTTTTCCACAACAGGATCACTGTCTAGCTGATTTACAGTTGCCTCTGCGTAGAGCAGCTGGAGGAGCAGCTCTGCCGGCTTTCCTGTGCTTCTGCATAGCAGAGCTGTCAAGAACGAGAAGCTGCGTTTTGCCCAGAAAGCAGCGCTTCGCGGAACCACAGCCAGCGGCGTCTTCGGTACAGCCGCAGCTTGTGCGGAGAAGCGAAAGAGAGCCGGGGAAGAACGTGGAAAGCCGAACTCGGTCGCTGCAAGCGGGTGCTGGCGAACAGCTTCTGGTCACCTTGTAGAAACTCTCCCAGCACAGTGCAGGGTCCCCGTGGCTAGTTCCTTGAAATACCTTTCCTGGCAGCAGCCCAGAGCTGTACTGAGTGCAGCAGGTGTCAGGCAGTCTCCTCTCGCCGTGTAGGTGCTTCTGTTTTGTGTTTGCAGCGTGCAGAGAAGCCCGCGTGCTTGCTGCTGCTTCCAGCAAGCCAAAACGCTTTTGCAGCCACTTTCCTGCCTTTTCCACAACAGGATCACAGTCTAGCTGATTTACAGTTGCCTCTGCGTAGAGCAGCTAGAGGAGCAGCTCTGCCGGCTTTCCTGTGCTTCTGCATAGCAGAGCTGTCAAGAACGAGAAGCTGCGTTTTGCCGAGAAAGCAGCGCTTCGCGGAACCACAGCCAGCGGCGTCTTCGGTACAGCCGCAGCTTGTGCGGAGAAGCGAAAGAGAGCCGGGGAAGAACGTGGAAAGCCGGACTCGGTCGCTGCAAGCGGGTGCTGGCGAACAGCTTCTGGTCACCTTGTAGAAACTCTCCCAGCACAGTGCAGAGTCCCCGTGGCTAGTTCCTTGAAATACCTTTCCTGGCAGCAGCCCAGAGCTGTACTGAGTGCAGCAGGTGTCAGGCAGTCTCCTCTCGCCGTGTAGGTGCTTCTGTTTTGTGTTTGCAGCGTGCAGAGAAGCCCGCGTGCTTGCTGCTGCTTCCAGCAAGCCAAAACGCTTTTGCAGCCACTTTCCTGCCTTTTCCACAACAGGATCACAGTCTAGCTGATTTACAGTTGCCTCTGCGTAGAGCAGCTAGAGGAGCAGCTCTGCCGGCTTTCCTGTGCTTCTGCATAGCAGAGCTGTCAAGAACGAGAAGCTGCGTTTTGCCCAGAAAGCAGCGCTTGGCGGAACCACAGCCAGCGGCGTCTTCGGTACAGCCGCAGCTTGTGCGGAGAAGCGAAAGAAAGCCGGGGAAGAACGTGGAAAGCCGGACTCGGTCGCTGCAAGCGGGTGCTGGCGAACAGCTTCTGGTCACCTTGTAGAAACTCTCCCAGCACAGTGCAGAGTCCCCGTGGCTAGTTCCTTGAAATACCTTTCCTGGCAGCAGCCCAGAGCTGTACTGAGTGCAGCAGGTGTCAGGCAGTCTCCTCTCGCCGTGTAGGTGCTTCTGTTTTGTGTTTGCAGCGTGCAGAGAAGCCCGCGTGCTTGCTGCTGCTTCCAGCAAGCCAAAACGCTTTTGCAGCCACTTTCCTGCCTTTTCCACAACAGGATCACTGTCTAGCTGATTTACAGTTGCCTCTGCGTAGAGCAGCTGGAGGAGCAGCTCTGCCGGCTTTCCTGTGCTTCTGCATAGCAGAGCTGTCAAGAACGAGAAGCTGCGTTTTGCCCAGAAAGCAGCGCTTGGCGGAACCACAGCCAGCGGCGTCTTCGGTACAGCCGCAGCTTGTGCGGAGAAGCGAAAGAGAGCCGGGGAAGAACGTGGAAAGCCGAACTCGGTCGCTGCAAGCGGGTGCTGGCGAACAGCTTCTGGTCACCTTGTAGAAACTCTCCCAGCACAGTGCAGGGTCCCCGTGGCTAGTTCCTTGAAATACCTTTCCTGGCAGCAGCCCAGAGCTGTACTGAGTGCAGCACGTGTCAGGCAGTCTCCTCTCGCCGTGTAGGTGCTTCTGTTTTGTGTTTGCAGCGTGCAGAGAAGCCCGCGTGCTTGCTGCTGCTTCCAGCAAGCCAAAACGCTTTTGCAGCCACTTTCCTGCCTTTTCCACAACAGGATCACAGTCTAGCTGATTTACAGTTGCCTCTGCGTAGAGCAGCTAGAGGAGCAGCTCTGCCGGCTTTCCTGTGCTTCTGCATAGCAGAGCTGTCAAGAACGAGAAGCTGCGTTTTGCCCAGAAAGCAGCGCTTCGCGGAACCACAGCCAGCGGCGTCTTCGGTACAGCCGCAGCTTGTGCGGAGAAGCGAAAGAGAGCCGGGGAAGAACGTGGAAAGCCGAACTCGGTCGCTGCAAGCGGGTGCTGGCGAACAGCTTCTGGTCACCTTGTAGAAACTCTCCCAGCACAGTGCAGAGTCCCCGTGGCTAGTTCCTTGAAATACCTTTCCTGGCAGCAGCCCAGAGCTGTACTGAGTGCAGCAGGTGTCAGGCAGTCTCCTCTCGCCGTGTAGGTGCTTCTGTTTTGTGTTTGCAGCGTGCAGAGAAGCCCGCGTGCTTGCTGCTGCTTCCAGCAAGCCAAAACGCTTTTGCAGCCACTTTCCTGCCTTTTCCACAACAGGATCACAGTCTAGCTGATTTACAGTTGCCTCTGCGTAGAGCAGCTAGAGGAGCAGCTCTGCCGGCTTTCCTGTGCTTCTGCATAGCAGAGCTGTCAAGAACGAGAAGCTGCGTTTTGCCCAGAAAGCAGCGCTTGGCGGAACCACAGCCAGCGGCGTCTTCGGTACAGCCGCAGCTTGTGCGGAGAAGCGAAAGAGAGCCGGGGAAGAACGTGGAAAGCCGGACTCGGTCGCTGCAAGCGGGTGATGGCGAACAGCTTCTGGTCACCTTGTAGAAACTCTCCCAGCACAGTGCAGAGTCCCCGTGGCTAGTTCCTTGAAATACCTTTCCTGGCAGCAGCCCAGAGCTGTACTGAGTGCAGCAGGTGTCAGGCAGTCTCCTCTCGCCGTGTAGGTGCTTCTGTTTTGTGTTTGCAGCGTGCAGAGAAGCCCGCGTGCTTGCTGCTGCTTCCAGCAAGCCAAAACGCTTTTGCAGCCACTTTCCTGCCTTTTCCACAACAGGATCACTGTCTAGCTGATTTACAGTTGCCTCTGCGTAGAGCAGCTGGAGGAGCAGCTCTGCCGGCTTTCCTGTGCTTCTGCATAGCAGAGCTGTCAAGAACGAGAAGCTGCGTTTTGCCCAGAAAGCAGCGCTTGGCGGAACCACAGCCAGCGGCGTCTTCGGTACAGCCGCAGCTTGTGCGGAGAAGCGAAAGAGAGCCGGGGAAGAACGTGGAAAGCCGAACTCGGTCGCTGCAAGCGGGTGCTGGCCAACAGCTTCTGGTCACCTTGTAGAAACTCTCCCAGCACAGTGCAGAGTCCCCGTGGCTAGTTCCTTGAAATACCTTTCCTGGCAGCAGCCCAGAGCTGTACTGAGTGCAGCAGGTGTCAGGCAGTCTCCTCTCGCCGTGTAGGTGCTTCTGTTTTGTGTTTGCAGCGTGCAGAGAAGCCCGCGTGCTTGCTGCTGCTTCCAGCAAGCCAAAACGCTTTTGCAGCCACTTTCCTGCCTTTTCCACAACAGGATCACAGTCTAGCTGATTTACAGTTGCCTCTGCGTAGAGCAGCTGGAGGAGCAGCTCTGCCGGCTTTCCTGTGCTTCTGCATAGCAGAGCTGTCAAGAACGAGAAGCTGCGTTTTGCCCAGAAAGCAGCGCTTGGCGGAACCACAGCCAGCGGCGTCTTCGGTACAGCCGCAGCTTGTGCGGAGAAGCGAAAGAGAGCCGGGGAAGAACGTGGAAAGCCGGACTCGGTCGCTGCAAGCGGGTGCTGGCGAACAGCTTCTGGTCACCTTGTAGAAACTCTCCCAGCACAGTGCAGAGTCCCCGTGGCTAGTTCCTTGAAATACCTTTCCTGGCAGCAGCCCAGAGCTGTACTGAGTGCAGCAGGTGTCAGGCAGTCTCCTCTCGCCGTGTAGGTGCTTCTGTTTGGTGTTTGCAGCGTGCAGAGAAGCCCGCGTGCTTGCTGCTGCTTCCAGCAAGCCAAAACGCTTTTGCAGCCACTTTCCTGCCTTTTCCACAACAGGATCACTGTCTAGCTGATTTACAGTTGCCTCTGCGTAGAGCAGCTAGAGGAGCAGCTCTGCCGGCTTTCCTGTGCTTCTGCATAGCAGAGCTGTCAAGAACGAGAAGCTGCGTTTTGCCGAGAAAGCAGCGCTTCGCGGAACCACAGCCAGCGGCGTCTTCGGTACAGCCGCAGCTTGTGCGGAGAAGCGAAAGAGAGCCGGGGAAGAACGTGGAAAGCCGAACTCGGTCGCTGCAAGCGGGTGCTGGCGAACAGCTTCTGGTCACCTTGTAGAAACTCTCCCAGCACAGTGCAGGGTCCCCGTGGCTAGTTCCTTGAAATACCTTTCCTGGCAGCAGCCCAGAGCTGTACTGAGTGCAGCAGGTGTCAGGCAGTCTCCTCTCGCCGTGTAGGTGCTTCTGTTTTGTGTTTGCAGCGTGCAGAGAAGCCCGCGTGCTTGCTGCTGCTTCCAGCAAGCCAAAACGCTTTTGCAGCCACTTTCCTGCCTTTTCCACAACAGGATCACTGTCTAGCTGATTTACAGTTGCCTCTGCGTAGAGCAGCTAGAGGAGCAGCTCTGCCGGCTTTCCTGTGCTTCTGCATAGCAGAGCTGTCAAGAACGAGAAGCTGCGTTTTGCCCAGAAAGCAGCGCTTGGCGGAACCACAGCCAGCGGCGTCTTCGGTACAGCCGCAGCTTGTGCGGAGAAGCGAAAGAGAGCCGGGGAAGAACGTGGAAAGCCGAACTCGGTCGCTGCAAGCGGGTGCTGGCGAACAGCTTCTGGTCACCTTGTAGAAACTCTCCCAGCACAGTGCAGAGTCCCCGTGGCTAGTTCCTTGAAATACCTTTCCTGGCAGCAGCCCAGAGCTGTACTGAGTGCAGCACGTGTCAGGCAGTCTCCTCTCGCCGTGTAGGTGCTTCTGTTTTGTGTTTGCAGCGTGCAGAGAAGCCCGCGTGCTTGCTGCTGCTTCCAGCAAGCCAAAACGCTTTTGCAGCCACTTTCCTGCCTTTTCCACAACAGGATCACTGTCTAGCTGATTTACAGTTGCCTCTGCGTAGAGCAGCTAGAGGAGCAGCTCTGCCGGCTTTCCTGTGCTTCTGCATAGCAGAGCTGTCAAGAACGAGAAGCTGCGTTTTGCCCAGAAAGCAGCGCTTGGCGGAACCACAGCCAGCGGCGTCTTCGGTACAGCCGCAGCTTGTGCGGAGAAGCGAAAGAGAGCCGGGGAAGAACGTGGAAAGCCGAACTCGGTCGCTGCAAGCGGGTGCTGGCGAACAGCTTCTGGTCACCTTGTAGAAACTCTCCCAGCACAGTGCAGAGTCCCCGTGGCTAGTTCCTTGAAATACCTTTCCTGGCAGCAGCCCAGAGCTGTACTGAGTGCAGCACGTGTCAGGCAGTCTCCTCTCGCCGTGTAGGTGCTTCTGTTTTGTGTTTGCAGCGTGCAGAGAAGCCCGCGTGCTTGCTGCTGCTTCCAGCAAGCCAAAACGCTTTTGCAGCCACTTTCCTGCCTTTTCCACAACAGGATCACAGTCTAGCTGATTTACAGTTGCCTCTGCGTAGAGCAGCTAGAGGAGCAGCTCTGCCGGCTTTCCTGTGCTTCTGCATAGCAGAGCTGTCAAGAACGAGAAGCTGCGTTTTGCCCAGAAAGCAGCGCTTCGCGGAACCACAGCCAGCGGCGTCTTCGGTACAGCCGCAGCTTGTGCGGAGAAGCGAAAGAGAGCCGGGGAAGAACGTGGAAAGCCGAACTCGGTCGCTGCAAGCGGGTGCTGGCCAACAGCTTCTGGTCACCTTGTAGAAACTCTCCCCGCACAGTGCAGAGTCCCCGTGGCTAGTTCCTTGAAATACCTTTCCTGGCAGCAGCCCAGAGCTGTACTGAGTGCAGCAGGTGTCAGGCAGTCTCCTCTCGCCGTGTAGGTGCTTCTGTTTTGTGTTTGCAGCGTGCAGAGAAGCCCGCGTGCTTGCTGCTGCTTCCAGCAAGCCAAAACGCTTTTGCAGCCACTTTCCTGCCTTTTCCACAACAGGATCACTGTCTAGCTGATTTACAGTTGCCTCTGCGTAGAGCAGCTGGAGGAGCAGCTCTGCCGGCTTTCCTGTGCTTCTGCATAGCAGAGCTGTCAAGAACGAGAAGCTGCGTTTTGCCCAGAAAGCAGCGCTTCGCGGAACCACAGCCAGCGGCGTCTTCGGTACAGCCGCAGCATGTGCGGAGAAGCGAAAGAGAGCCGGGGAAGAACGTGGAAAGCCGAACTCGGTCGCTGCAAGCGGGTGCTGGCGAACAGCTTCTGGTCACCTTGTAGAAACTCTCCCAGCACAGTGCAGAGTCCCCGTGGCTAGTTCCTTGAAATACCTTTCCTGGCAGCAGCCCAGAGCTGTACTGAGTGCAGCAGGTGTCAGGCAGTCTCCTCTCGCCGTGTAGGTGCTTCTGTTTTGTGTTTGCAGCGTGCAGAGAAGCCCGCGTGCTTGCTGCTGCTTCCAGCAAGCCAAAACGCTTTTGCAGCCACTTTCCTGCCTTTTCCACAACAGGATCACAGTCTAGCTGATTTACAGTTGCCTCTGCGTAGAGCAGCTGGAGGAGCAGCTCTGCCGGCTTTCCTGTGCTTCTGCATAGCAGAGCTGTCAAGAACGAGAAGCTGCGTTTTGCCGAGAAAGCAGCGCTTCGCGGAACCACAGCCAGCGGCGTCTTCGGTACAGCCGCAGCTTGTGCGGAGAAGCGAAAGAGAGCCGGGGAAGAACGTGGAAAGCCGGACTCGGTCGCTGCAAGCGGGTGCTGGCGAACAGCTTCTGGTCACCTTGTAGAAACTCTCCCAGCACAGTGCAGAGTCCCCGTGGCTAGTTCCTTGAAATACCTTTCCTGGCAGCAGCCCAGAGCTGTACTGAGTGCAGCAGGTGTCAGGCAGTCTCCTCTCGCCGTGTAGGTGCTTCTGTTTTGTGTTTGCAGCGTGCAGAGAAGCCCGCGTGCTTGCTGCTGCTTCCAGCAAGCCAAAACGCTTTTGCAGCCACTTTCCTGCCTTTTCCACAACAGGATCACTGTCTAGCTGATTTACAGTTGCCTCTGCGTAGAGCAGCTGGAGGAGCAGCTCTGCCGGCTTTCCTGTGCTTCTGCATAGCAGAGCTGTCAAGAACGAGAAGCTGCGTTTTGCCCAGAAAGCAGCGCTTGGCGGAACCACAGCCAGCGGCGTCTTCGGTACAGCCGCAGCTTGTGCGGAGAAGCGAAAGAGAGCCGGGGAAGAACGTGGAAAGCCGAACTCGGTCGCTGCAAGCGGGTGCTGGCCAACAGCTTCTGGTCACCTTGTAGAAACTCTCCCAGCACAGTGCAGAGTCCCCGTGGCTAGTTCCTTGAAATACCTTTCCTGGCAGCAGCCCAGAGCTGTACTGAGTGCAGCAGGTGTCAGGCAGTCTCCTCTCGCCGTGTAGGTGCTTCTGTTTTGTGTTTGCAGCGTGCAGAGAAGCCCGCGTGCTTGCTGCTGCTTCCAGCAAGCCAAAACGCTTTTGCAGCCACTTTCCTGCCTTTTCCACAACAGGATCACTGTCTAGCTGATTTACAGTTGCCTCTGCGTAGAGCAGCTAGAGGAGCAGCTCTGCCGGCTTTCCTGTGCTTCTGCATAGCAGAGCTGTCAAGAACGAGAAGCTGCGTTTTGCCCAGAAAGCAGCGCTTCGCGGAACCACAGCCAGCGGCGTCTTCGGTACAGCCGCAGCTTGTGCGGAGAAGCGAAAGAGAGCCGGGGAAGAACGTGGAAAGCCGAACTCGGTCGCTGCAAGCGGGTGCTGGCGAACAGCTTCTGGTCACCTTGTAGAAACTCTCCCAGCACAGTGCAGAGTCCCCGTGGCTAGTTCCTTGAAATACCTTTCCTGGCAGCAGCCCAGAGCTGTACTGAGTGCAGCAGGTGTCAGGCAGTCTCCTCTCGCCGTGTAGGTGCTTCTGTTTTGTGTTTGCAGCGTGCAGAGAAGCCCGCGTGCTTGCTGCTGCTTCCAGCAAGCCAAAACGCTTTTGCAGCCACTTTCCTGCCTTTTCCACAACAGGATCACAGTCTAGCTGATTTACAGTTGCCTCTGCGTAGAGCAGCTAGAGGAGCAGCTCTGCCGGCTTTCCTGTGCTTCTGCATAGCAGAGCTGTCAAGAACGAGAAGCTGCGTTTTGCCCAGAAAGCAGCGCTTGGCGGAACCACAGCCAGCGGCGTCTTCGGTACAGCCGCAGCTTGTGCGGAGAAGCGAAAGAGAGCCGGGGAAGAACGTGGAAAGCCGAACTCGGTCGCTGCAAGCGGGTGCTGGCGAACAGCTTCTGGTCACCTTGTAGAAACTCTCCCAGCACAGTGCAGGGTCCCCGTGGCTAGTTCCTTGAAATACCTTTCCTGGCAGCAGCCCAGAGCTGTACTGAGTGCAGCAGGTGTCAGGCAGTCTCCTCTCGCCGTGTAGGTGCTTCTGTTTTGTGTTTGCAGCGTGCAGAGAAGCCCGCGTGCTTGCTGCTGCTTCCAGCAAGCCAAAACGCTTTTGCAGCCACTTTCCTGCCTTTTCCACAACAGGATCACTGTCTAGCTGATTTACAGTTGCCTCTGCGTAGAGCAGCTGGAGGAGCAGCTCTGCCGGCTTTCCTGTGCTTCTGCATAGCAGAGCTGTCAAGAACGAGAAGCTGCGTTTTGCCGAGAAAGCAGCGCTTGGCGGAACCACAGCCAGCGGCGTCTTCGGTACAGCCGCAGCTTGTGCGGAGAAGCGAAAGAGAGCCGGGGAAGAACGTGGAAAGCCGAACTCGGTCGCTGCAAGCGGGTGCTGGCCAACAGCTTCTGGTCACCTTGTAGAAACTCTCCCAGCACAGTGCAGAGTCCCCGTGGCTAGTTCCTTGAAATACCTTTCCTGGCAGCAGCCCAGAGCTGTACTGAGTGCAGCAGGTGTCAGGCAGTCTCCTCTCGCCGTGTAGGTGCTTCTGTTTTGTGTTTGCAGCGTGCAGAGAAGCCCGCGTGCTTGCTGCTGCTTCCAGCAAGCCAAAACGCTTTTGCAGCCACTTTCCTGCCTTTTCCACAACAGGATCACTGTCTAGCTGATTTACAGTTGCCTCTGCGTAGAGCAGCTAGAGGAGCAGCTCTGCCGGCTTTCCTGTGCTTCTGCATAGCAGAGCTGTCAAGAACGAGAAGCTGCGTTTTGCCCAGAAAGCAGCGCTTCGCGGAACCACAGCCAGCGGCGTCTTCGGTACAGCCGCAGCTTGTGCGGAGAAGCGAAAGAAAGCCGGGGAAGAACGTGGAAAGCCGAACTCGGTCGCTGCAAGCGGGTGCTGGCCAACAGCTTCTGGTCACCTTGTAGAAACTCTCCCAGCACAGTGCAGAGTCCCCGTGGCTAGTTCCTTGAAATACCTTTCCTGGCAGCAGCCCAGAGCTGTACTGAGTGCAGCAGGTGTCAGGCAGTCTCCTCTCGCCGTGTAGGTGCTTCTGTTTTGTGTTTGCAGCGTGCAGAGAAGCCCGCGTGCTTGCTGCTGCTTCCAGCAAGCCAAAACGCTTTTGCAGCCACTTTCCTGCCTTTTCCACAACAGGATCACAGTCTAGCTGATTTACAGTTGCCTCTGCGTAGAGCAGCTAGAGGAGCAGCTCTGCCGGCTTTCCTGTGCTTCTGCATAGCAGAGCTGTCAAGAACGAGAAGCTGCGTTTTGCCGAGAAAGCAGCGCTTCGCGGAACCACAGCCAGCGGCGTCTTCGGTACAGCCGCAGCTTGTGCGGAGAAGCGAAAGAGAGCCGGGGAAGAACGTGGAAAGCCGGACTCGGTCGCTGCAAGCGGGTGCTGGCGAACAGCTTCTGGTCACCTTGTAGAAACTCTCCCAGCACAGTGCAGAGTCCCCGTGGCTAGTTCCTTGAAATACCTTTCCTGGCAGCAGCCCAGAGCTGTACTGAGTGCAGCAGGTGTCAGGCAGTCTCCTCTCGCCGTGTAGGTGCTTCTGTTTTGTGTTTGCAGCGTGCAGAGAAGCCCGCGTGCTTGCTGCTGCTTCCAGCAAGCCAAAACGCTTTTGCAGCCACTTTCCTGCCTTTTCCACAACAGGATCACTGTCTAGCTGATTTACAGTTGCCTCTGCGTAGAGCAGCTAGAGGAGCAGCTCTGCCGACTTTCCTGTGCTTCTGCATAGCAGAGCTGTCAAGAACGAGAAGCTGCGTTTTGCCCAGAAAGCAGCGCTTGGCGGAACCACAGCCAGCGGCGTCTTCGGTACAGCCGCAGCTTGTGCGGAGAAGCGAAAGAGAGGCGGGGAAGAACGTGGAAAGCCGAACTCGGTCGCTGCAAGCGGGTGCTGGCCAACAGCTTCTGGTCACCTTGTAGAAACTCTCCCAGCACAGTGCAGAGTCCCCGTGGCTAGTTCCTTGAAATACCTTTCCTGGCAGCAGCCCAGAGCTGTACTGAGTGCAGCAGGTGTCAGGCAGTCTCCTCTCGCCGTGTAGGTGCTTCTGTTTTGTGTTTGCAGCGTGCAGAGAAGCCCGCGTGCTTGCTGCTGCTTCCAGCAAGCCAAAACGCTTTTGCAGCCACTTTCCTGCCTTTTCCACAACAGGATCACAGTCTAGCTGATTTACAGTTGCCTCTGCGTAGAGCAGCTAGAGGAGCAGCTCTGCCGGCTTTCCTGTGCTTCTGCATAGCAGAGCTGTCAAGAACGAGAAGCTGCGTTTTGCCCAGAAAGCAGCGCTTCGCGGAACCACAGCCAGCGGCGTCTTCGGTACAGCCGCAGCTTGTGCGGAGAAGCGAAAGAGAGGCGGGGAAGAACGTGGAAAGCCGAACTCGGTCGCTGCAAGCGGGTGCTGGCCAACAGCTTCTGGTCACCTTGTAGAAACTCTCCCAGCACAGTGCAGAGTCCCCGTGGCTAGTTCCTTGAAATACCTTTCCTGGCAGCAGCCCAGAGCTGTACTGAGTGCAGCAGGTGTCAGGCAGTCTCCTCTCGCCGTGTAGGTGCTTCTGTTTTGTGTTTGCAGCGTGCAGAGAAGCCCGCGTGCTTGCTGCTGCTTCCAGCAAGCCAAAACGCTTTTGCAGCCACTTTCCTGCCTTTTCCACAACAGGATCACAGTCTAGCTGATTTACAGTTGCCTCTGCGTAGAGCAGCTAGAGGAGCAGCTCTGCCGGCTTTCCTGTGCTTCTGCATAGCAGAGCTGTCAAGAACGAGAAGCTGCGTTTTGCCGAGAAAGCAGCGCTTCGCGGAACCACAGCCAGCGGCGTCTTCGGTACAGCCGCAGCTTGTGCGGAGAAGCGAAAGAGAGCCGGGGAAGAACGTGGAAAGCCGGACTCGGTCGCTGCAAGCGGGTGCTGGCGAACAGCTTCTGGTCACCTTGTAGAAACTCTCCCAGCACAGTGCAGAGTCCCCGTGGCTAGTTCCTTGAAATACCTTTCCTGGCAGCAGCCCAGAGCTGTACTGAGTGCAGCAGGTGTCAGGCAGTCTCCTCTCGCCGTGTAGGTGCTTCTGTTTTGTGTTTGCAGCGTGCAGAGAAGCCCGCGTGCTTGCTGCTGCTTCCAGCAAGCCAAAACGCTTTTGCAGCCACTTTCCTGCCTTTTCCACAACAGGATCACAGTCTAGCTGATTTACAGTTGCCTCTGCGTAGAGCAGCTGGAGGAGCAGCTCTGCCGGCTTTCCTGTGCTTCTGCATAGCAGAGCTGTCAAGAACGAGAAGCTGCGTTTTGCCGAGAAAGCAGCGCTTCGCGGAACCACAGCCAGCGGCGTCTTCGGTACAGCCGCAGCTTGTGCGGAGAAGCGAAAGAGAGCCGGGGAAGAACGTGGAAAGCCGGACTCGGTCGCTGCAAGCGGGTGCTGGCGAACAGCTTCTGGTCACCTTGTAGAAACTCTCCCAGCACAGTGCAGAGTCCCCGTGGCTAGTTCCTTGAAATACCTTTCCTGGCAGCAGCCCAGAGCTGTACTGAGTGCAGCAGGTGTCAGGCAGTCTCCTCTCGCCGTGTAGGTGCTTCTGTTTTGTGTTTGCAGCGTGCAGAGAAGCCCGCGTGCTTGCTGCTGCTTCCAGCAAGCCAAAACGCTTTTGCAGCCACTTTCCTGCCTTTTCCACAACAGGATCACTGTCTAGCTGATTTACAGTTGCCTCTGCGTAGAGCAGCTAGAGGAGCAGCTCTGCCGGCTTTCCTGTGCTTCTGCATAGCAGAGCTGTCAAGAACGAGAAGCTGCGTTTTGCCCAGAAAGCAGCGCTTGGCGGAACCACAGCCAGCGGCGTCTTCGGTACAGCCGCAGCTTGTGCGGAGAAGCGAAAGAGAGGCGGGGAAGAACGTGGAAAGCCGAACTCGGTCGCTGCAAGCGGGTGCTGGCCAACAGCTTCTGGTCACCTTGTAGAAACTCTCCCAGCACAGTGCAGAGTCCCCGTGGCTAGTTCCTTGAAATACCTTTCCTGGCAGCAGCCCAGAGCTGTACTGAGTGCAGCAGGTGTCAGGCAGTCTCCTCTCGCCGTGTAGGTGCTTCTGTTTTGTGTTTGCAGCGTGCAGAGAAGCCCGCGTGCTTGCTGCTGCTTCCAGCAAGCCAAAACGCTTTTGCAGCCACTTTCCTGCCTTTTCCACAACAGGATCACAGTCTAGCTGATTTACAGTTGCCTCTGCGTAGAGCAGCTAGAGGAGCAGCTCTGCCGGCTTTCCTGTGCTTCTGCATAGCAAAGCTGTCAAGAACGAGAAGCTGCGTTTTGCCGAGAAAGCAGCGCTTCGCGGAACCACAGCCAGCGGCGTCTTCGGTACAGCCGCAGCTTGTGCGGAGAAGCGAAAGAGAGCCGGGGAAGAACGTGGAAAGCCGGACTCGGTCGCTGCAAGCGGGTGCTGGCGAACAGCTTCTGGTCACCTTGTAGAAACTCTCCCAGCACAGTGCAGAGTCCCCGTGGCTAGTTCCTTGAAATACCTTTCCTGGCAGCAGCCCAGAGCTGTACTGAGTGCAGCAGGTGTCAGGCAGTCTCCTCTCGCCGTGTAGGTGCTTCTGTTTTGTGTTTGCAGCGTGCAGAGAAGCCCGCGTGCTTGCTGCTGCTTCCAGCAAGCCAAAACGCTTTTGCAGCCACTTTCCTGCCTTTTCCACAACAGGATCACTGTCTAGCTGATTTACAGTTGCCTCTGCGTAGAGCAGCTAGAGGAGCAGCTCTGCCGGCTTTCCTGTGCTTCTGCATAGCAGAGCTGTCAAGAACGAGAAGCTGCGTTTTGCCCAGAAAGCAGCGCTTGGCGGAACCACAGCCAGCGGCGTCTTCGGTACAGCCGCAGCTTGTGCGGAGAAGCGAAAGAAAGCCGGGGAAGAACGTGGAAAGCCGGACTCGGTCGCTGCAAGCGGGTGCTGGCGAACAGCTTCTGGTCACCTTGTAGAAACTCTCCCAGCACAGTGCAGAGTCCCCGTGGCTAGTTCCTTGAAATACCTTTCCTGGCAGCAGCCCAGAGCTGTACTGAGTGCAGCAGGTGTCAGGCAGTCTCCTCTCGCCGTGTAGGTGCTTCTGTTTTGTGTTTGCAGCGTGCAGAGAAGCCCGCGTGCTTGCTGCTGCTTCCAGCAAGCCAAAACGCTTTTGCAGCCACTTTCCTGCCTTTTCCACAACAGGATCACTGTCTAGCTGATTTACAGTTGCCTCTGCGTAGAGCAGCTGGAGGAGCAGCTCTGCCGGCTTTCCTGTGCTTCTGCATAGCAGAGCTGTCAAGAACGAGAAGCTGCGTTTTGCCCAGAAAGCAGCGCTTCGCGGAACCACAGCCAGCGGCGTCTTCGGTACAGCCGCAGCTTGTGCGGAGAAGCGAAAGAGAGCCGGGGAAGAACGTGGAAAGCCGAACTCGGTCGCTGCAAGCGGGTGCTGGCGAACAGCTTCTGGTCACCTTGTAGAAACTCTCCCAGCACAGTGCAGGGTCCCCGTGGCTAGTTCCTTGAAATACCTTTCCTGGCAGCAGCCCAGAGCTGTACTGAGTGCAGCAGGTGTCAGGCAGTCTCCTCTCGCCGTGTAGGTGCTTCTGTTTTGTGTTTGCAGCGTGCAGAGAAGCCCGCGTGCTTGCTGCTGCTTCCAGCAAGCCAAAACGCTTTTGCAGCCACTTTCCTGCCTTTTCCACAACAGGATCACAGTCTAGCTGATTTACAGTTGCCTCTGCGTAGAGCAGCTAGAGGAGCAGCTCTGCCGGCTTTCCTGTGCTTCTGCATAGCAGAGCTGTCAAGAACGAGAAGCTGCGTTTTGCCCAGAAAGCAGCGCTTCGCGGAACCACAGCCAGCGGCGTCTTCGGTACAGCCGCAGCTTGTGCGGAGAAGCGAAAGAGAGCCGGGGAAGAACGTGGAAAGCCGAACTCGGTCGCTGCAAGCGGGTGCCGGCGAACAGCTTCTGGTCACCTTGTAGAAACTCTCCCAGCACAGTGCAGAGTCCCCGTGGCTAGTTCCTTGAAATACCTTTCCTGGCAGCAGCCCAGAGCTGTACTGAGTGCAGCAGGTGTCAGGCAGTCTCCTCTCGCCGTGTAGGTGCTTCTGTTTTGTGTTTGCAGCGTGCAGAGAAGCCCGCGTGCTTGCTGCTGCTTCCAGCAAGCCAAAACGCTTTTGCAGCCACTTTCCTGCCTTTTCCACAACAGGATCACAGTCTAGCTGATTTACAGTTGCCTCTGCGTAGAGCAGCTAGAGGAGCAGCTCTGCCGGCTTTCCTGTGCTTCTGCATAGCAGAGCTGTCAAGAACGAGAAGCTGCGTTTTGCCCAGAAAGCAGCGCTTCGCGGAACCACAGCCAGCGGCGTCTTCGGTACAGCCGCAGCTTGTGCGGAGAAGCGAAAGAGAGCCGGGGAAGAACGTGGAAAGCCGGACTCGGTCGCTGCAAGCGGGTGATGGCGAACAGCTTCTGGTCACCTTGTAGAAACTCTCCCAGCACAGTGCAGAGTCCCCGTGGCTAGTTCCTTGAAATACCTTTCCTGGCAGCAGCCCAGAGCTGTACTGAGTGCAGCAGGTGTCAGGCAGTCTCCTCTCGCCGTGTAGGTGCTTCTGTTTTGTGTTTGCAGCGTGCAGAGAAGCCCGCGTGCTTGCTGCTGCTTCCAGCAAGCCAAAACGCTTTTGCAGCCACTTTCCTGCCTTTTCCACAACAGGATCACTGTCTAGCTGATTTACAGTTGCCTCTGCGTAGAGCAGCTGGAGGAGCAGCTCTGCCGGCTTTCCTGTGCTTCTGCATAGCAGAGCTGTCAAGAACGAGAAGCTGCGTTTTGCCCAGAAAGCAGCGCTTGGCGGAACCACAGCCAGCGGCGTCTTCGGTACAGCCGCAGCTTGTGCGGAGAAGCGAAAGAGAGCCGGGGAAGAACGTGGAAAGCCGAACTCGGTCGCTGCAAGCGGGTGCTGGCCAACAGCTTCTGGTCACCTTGTAGAAACTCTCCCAGCACAGTGCAGAGTCCCCGTGGCTAGTTCCTTGAAATACCTTTCCTGGCAGCAGCCCAGAGCTGTACTGAGTGCAGCAGGTGTCAGGCAGTCTCCTCTCGCCGTGTAGGTGCTTCTGTTTTGTGTTTGCAGCGTGCAGAGAAGCCCGCGTGCTTGCTGCTGCTTCCAGCAAGCCAAAACGCTTTTGCAGCCACTTTCCTGCCTTTTCCACAACAGGATCACAGTCTAGCTGATTTACAGTTGCCTCTGCGTAGAGCAGCTGGACGAGCAGCTCTGCCGGCTTTCCTGTGCTTCTGCATAGCAGAGCTGTCAAGAACGAGAAGCTGCGTTTTGCCCAGAAAGCAGCGCTTCGCGGAACCACAGCCAGCGGCGTCTTCGGTACAGCCGCAGCTTGTGCGGAGAAGCGAAAGAGAGCCGGGGAAGAACGTGGAAAGCCGAACTCGGTCGCTGCAAGCGGGTGCTGGCGAACAGCTTCTGGTCACCTTGTAGAAACTCTCCCAGCACAGTGCAGGGTCCCCGTGGCTAGTTCCTTGAAATACCTTTCCTGGCAGCAGCCCAGAGCTGTACTGAGTGCAGCAGGTGTCAGGCAGTCTCCTCTCGCCGTGTAGGTGCTTCTGTTTTGTGTTTGCAGCGTGCAGAGAAGCCCGCGTGCTTGCTGCTGCTTCCAGCAAGCCAAAACGCTTTTGCAGCCACTTTCCTGCCTTTTCCACAACAGGATCACAGTCTAGCTGATTTACAGTTGCCTCTGCGTAGAGCAGCTAGAGGAGCAGCTCTGCCGGCTTTCCTGTGCTTCTGCATAGCAGAGCTGTCAAGAACGAGAAGCTGCGTTTTGCCCAGAAAGCAGCGCTTGGCGGAACCACAGCCAGCGGCGTCTTCGGTACAGCCGCAGCTTGTGCGGAGAAGCGAAAGAGAGCCGGGGAAGAACGTGGAAAGCCGAACTCGGTCGCTGCAAGCGGGTGCTGGCGAACAGCTTCTGGTCACCTTGTAGAAACTCTCCCAGCACAGTGCAGAGTCCCCGTGGCTAGTTCCTTGAAATACCTTTCCTGGCAGCAGCCCAGAGCTGTACTGAGTGCAGCACGTGTCAGGCAGTCTCCTCTCGCCGTGTAGGTGCTTCTGTTTTGTGTTTGCAGCGTGCAGAGAAGCCCGCGTGCTTGCTGCTGCTTCCAGCAAGCCAAAACGCTTTTGCAGCCACTTTCCTGCCTTTTCCACAACAGGATCACAGTCTAGCTGATTTACAGTTGCCTCTGCGTAGAGCAGCTAGAGGAGCAGCTCTGCCGGCTTTCCTGTGCTTCTGCATAGCAGAGCTGTCAAGAACGAGAAGCTGCGTTTTGCCCAGAAAGCAGCGCTTGGCGGAACCACAGCCAGCGGCGTCTTCGGTACAGCCGCAGCTTGTGCGGAGAAGCGAAAGAGAGCCGGGGAAGAACGTGGAAAGCCGGACTCGGTCGCTGCAAGCGGGTGCTGGCGAACAGCTTCTGGTCACCTTGTAGAAACTCTCCCAGCACAGTGCAGAGTCCCCGTGGCTAGTTCCTTGAAATACCTTTCCTGGCAGCAGCCCAGAGCTGTACTGAGTGCAGCAGGTGTCAGGCAGTCTCCTCTCGCCGTGTAGGTGCTTCTGTTTGGTGTTTGCAGCGTGCAGAGAAGCCCGCGTGCTTGCTGCTGCTTCCAGCAAGCCAAAACGCTTTTGCAGCCACTTTCCTGCCTTTTCCACAACAGGATCACTGTCTAGCTGATTTACAGTTGCCTCTGCGTAGAGCAGCTAGAGGAGCAGCTCTGCCGGCTTTCCTGTGCTTCTGCATAGCAGAGCTGTCAAGAACGAGAAGCTGCGTTTTGCCGAGAAAGCAGCGCTTCGCGGAACCACAGCCAGCGGCGTCTTCGGTACAGCCGCAGCTTGTGCGGAGAAGCGAAAGAGAGCCGGGGAAGAACGTGGAAAGCCGAACTCGGTCGCTGCAAGCGGGTGCTGGCGAACAGCTTCTGGTCACCTTGTAGAAACTCTCCCAGCACAGTGCAGGGTCCCCGTGGCTAGTTCCTTGAAATACCTTTCCTGGCAGCAGCCCAGAGCTGTACTGAGTGCAGCAGGTGTCAGGCAGTCTCCTCTCGCCGTGTAGGTGCTTCTGTTTTGTGTTTGCAGCGTGCAGAGAAGCCCGCGTGCTTGCTGCTGCTTCCAGCAAGCCAAAACGCTTTTGCAGCCACTTTCCTGCCTTTTCCACAACAGGATCACAGTCTAGCTGATTTACAGTTGCCTCTGCGTAGAGCAGCTAGAGGAGCAGCTCTGCCGGCTTTCCTGTGCTTCTGCATAGCAGAGCTGTCAAGAACGAGAAGCTGCGTTTTGCCCAGAAAGCAGCGCTTGGCGGAACCACAGCCAGCGGCGTCTTCGGTACAGCCGCAGCTTGTGCGGAGAAGCGAAAGAGAGCCGGGGAAGAACGTGGAAAGCCGAACTCGGTCGCTGCAAGCGGGTGCTGGCGAACAGCTTCTGGTCACCTTGTAGAAACTCTCCCAGCACAGTGCAGGGTCCCCGTGGCTAGTTCCTTGAAATACCTTTCCTGGCAGCAGCCCAGAGCTGTACTGAGTGCAGCACGTGTCAGGCAGTCTCCTCTCGCCGTGTAGGTGCTTCTGTTTTGTGTTTGCAGCGTGCAGAGAAGCCCGCGTGCTTGCTGCTGCTTCCAGCAAGCCAAAACGCTTTTGCAGCCACTTTCCTGCCTTTTCCACAACAGGATCACAGTCTAGCTGATTTACAGTTGCCTCTGCGTAGAGCAGCTAGAGGAGCAGCTCTGCCGGCTTTCCTGTGCTTCTGCATAGCAGAGCTGTCAAGAACGAGAAGCTGCGTTTTGCCCAGAAAGCAGCGCTTCGCGGAACCACAGCCAGCGGCGTCTTCGGTACAGCCGCAGCTTGTGCGGAGAAGCGAAAGAGAGCCGGGGAAGAACGTGGAAAGCCGAACTCGGTCGCTGCAAGCGGGTGCTGGCGAACAGCTTCTGGTCACCTTGTAGAAACTCTCCCAGCACAGTGCAGAGTCCCCGTGGCGAGTTCCTTGAAATACCTTTCCTGGCAGCAGCCCAGAGCTGTACTGAGTGCAGCAGGTGTCAGGCAGTCTCCTCTCGCCGTGTAGGTGCTTCTGTTTTGTGTTTGCAGCGTGCAGAGAAGCCCGCGTGCTTGCTGCTGCTTCCAGCAAGCCAAAACGCTTTTGCAGCCACTTTCCTGCCTTTTCCACAACAGGATCACTGTCTAGCTGATTTACAGTTGCCTCTGCGTAGAGCAGCTGGAGGAGCAGCTCTGCCGGCTTTCCTGTGCTTCTGCATAGCAGAGCTGTCAAGAACGAGAAGCTGCGTTTTGCCCAGAAAGCAGCGCTTCGCGGAACCACAGCCAGCGGCGTCTTCGGTACAGCCGCAGCTTGTGCGGAGAAGCGAAAGAGAGCCGGGGAAGAACGTGGAAAGCCGAACTCGGTCGCTGCAAGCGGGTGCTGGCCAACAGCTTCTGGTCACCTTGTAGAAACTCTCCCCGCACAGTGCAGAGTCCCCGTGGCTAGTTCCTTGAAATACCTTTCCTGGCAGCAGCCCAGAGCTGTACTGAGTGCAGCAGGTGTCAGGCAGTCTCCTCTCGCCGTGTAGGTGCTTCTGTTTTGTGTTTGCAGCGTGCAGAGAAGCCCGCGTGCTTGCTGCTGCTTCCAGCAAGCCAAAACGCTTTTGCAGCCACTTTCCTGCCTTTTCCACAACAGGATCACTGTCTAGCTGATTTACAGTTGCCTCTGCGTAGAGCAGCTGGAGGAGCAGCTCTGCCGGCTTTCCTGTGCTTCTGCATAGCAGAGCTGTCAAGAACGAGAAGCTGCGTTTTGCCCAGAAAGCAGCGCTTCGCGGAACCACAGCCAGCGGCGTCTTCGGTACAGCCGCAGCATGTGCGGAGAAGCGAAAGAGAGCCGGGGAAGAACGTGGAAAGCCGAACTCGGTCGCTGCAAGCGGGTGCTGGCGAACAGCTTCTGGTCACCTTGTAGAAACTCTCCCAGCACAGTGCAGAGTCCCCGTGGCTAGTTCCTTGAAATACCTTTCCTGGCAGCAGCCCAGAGCTGTACTGAGTGCAGCAGGTGTCAGGCAGTCTCCTCTCGCCGTGTAGGTGCTTCTGTTTTGTGTTTGCAGCGTGCAGAGAAGCCCGCGTGCTTGCTGCTGCTTCCAGCAAGCCAAAACGCTTTTGCAGCCACTTTCCTGCCTTTTCCACAACAGGATCACAGTCTAGCTGATTTACAGTTGCCTCTGCGTAGAGCAGCTGGAGGAGCAGCTCTGCCGGCTTTCCTGTGCTTCTGCATAGCAGAGCTGTCAAGAACGAGAAGCTGCGTTTTGCCGAGAAAGCAGCGCTTCGCGGAACCACAGCCAGCGGCGTCTTCGGTACAGCCGCAGCTTGTGCGGAGAAGCGAAAGAGAGCCGGGGAAGAACGTGGAAAGCCGGACTCGGTCGCTGCAAGCGGGTGCTGGCGAACAGCTTCTGGTCACCTTGTAGAAACTCTCCCAGCACAGTGCAGAGTCCCCGTGGCTAGTTCCTTGAAATACCTTTCCTGGCAGCAGCCCAGAGCTGTACTGAGTGCAGCAGGTGTCAGGCAGTCTCCTCTCGCCGTGTAGGTGCTTCTGTTTTGTGTTTGCAGCGTGCAGAGAAGCCCGCGTGCTTGCTGCTGCTTCCAGCAAGCCAAAACGCTTTTGCAGCCACTTTCCTGCCTTTTCCACAACAGGATCACTGTCTAGCTGATTTACAGTTGCCTCTGCGTAGAGCAGCTGGAGGAGCAGCTCTGCCGGCTTTCCTGTGCTTCTGCATAGCAGAGCTGTCAAGAACGAGAAGCTGCGTTTTGCCCAGAAAGCAGCGCTTCGCGGAACCACAGCCAGCGGCGTCTTCGGTACAGCCGCAGCTTGTGCGGAGAAGCGAAAGAGAGCCGGGGAAGAACGTGGAAAGCCGAACTCGGTCGCTGCAAGCGGGTGCTGGCCAACAGCTTCTGGTCACCTTGTAGAAACTCTCCCAGCACAGTGCAGAGTCCCCGTGGCTAGTTCCTTGAAATACCTTTCCTGGCAGCAGCCCAGAGCTGTACTGAGTGCAGCAGGTGTCAGGCAGTCTCCTCTCGCCGTGTAGGTGCTTCTGTTTTGTGTTTGCAGCGTGCAGAGAAGCCCGCGTGCTTGCTGCTGCTTCCAGCAAGCCAAAACGCTTTTGCAGCCACTTTCCTGCCTTTTCCACAACGGGATCACTGTCTAGCTGATTTACAGTTGCCTCTGCGTAGAGCAGCTAGAGGAGCAGCTCTGCCGGCTTTCCTGTGCTTCTGCATAGCAGAGCTGTCAAGAACGAGAAGCTGCGTTTTGCCGAGAAAGCAGCGCTTGGCGGAACCACAGCCAGCGGCGTCTTCGGTACAGCCGCAGCTTGTGCGGAGAAGCGAAAGAGAGCCGGGGAAGAACGTGGAAAGCCGAACTCGGTCGCTGCAAGCGGGTGCTGGCGAACAGCTTCTGGTCACCTTGTAGAAACTCTCCCAGCACAGTGCAGAGTCCCCGTGGCTAGTTCCTTGAAATACCTTTCCTGGCAGCAGCCCAGAGCTGTACTGAGTGCAGCAGGTGTCAGGCAGTCTCCTCTCGCCGTGTAGGTGCTTCTGTTTTGTGTTTGCAGCGTGCAGAGAAGCCCGCGTGCTTGCTGCTGCTTCCAGCAAGCCAAAACGCTTTTGCAGCCACTTTCCTGCCTTTTCCACAACAGGATCACAGTCTAGCTGATTTACAGTTGCCTCTGCGTAGAGCAGCTAGAGGAGCAGCTCTGCCGGCTTTCCTGTGCTTCTGCATAGCAGAGCTGTCAAGAACGAGAAGCTGCGTTTTGCCCAGAAAGCAGCGCTTGGCGGAACCACAGCCAGCGGCGTCTTCGGTACAGCCGCAGCTTGTGCGGAGAAGCGAAAGAGAGCCGGGGAAGAACGTGGAAAGCCGAACTCGGTCGCTGCAAGCGGGTGCTGGCGAACAGCTTCTGGTCACCTTGTAGAAACTCTCCCAGCACAGTGCAGGGTCCCCGTGGCTAGTTCCTTGAAATACCTTTCCTGGCAGCAGCCCAGAGCTGTACTGAGTGCAGCAGGTGTCAGGCAGTCTCCTCTCGCCGTGTAGGTGCTTCTGTTTTGTGTTTGCAGCGTGCAGAGAAGCCCGCGTGCTTGCTGCTGCTTCCAGCAAGCCAAAACGCTTTTGCAGCCACTTTCCTGCCTTTTCCACAACAGGATCACTGTCTAGCTGATTTACAGTTGCCTCTGCGTAGAGCAGCTAGAGGAGCAGCTCTGCCGGCTTTCCTGTGCTTCTGCATAGCAGAGCTGTCAAGAACAAGAAGCTGCGTTTTGCCGAGAAGGCAGCGCTTCGCGGAACCACAGCCAGCGGCGTCTTCGGTACAGCCGCAGCTTGTGCGGAGAAGCGAAAGAGAGCCGGGGAAGAACGTGGAAAGCCGGACTCGGTCGCTGCAAGCGGGTGCTGGCGAACAGCTTCTGGTCACCTTGTAGAAACTCTCCCAGCACAGTGCAGAGTCCCCGTGGCTAGTTCCTTGAAATACCTTTCCTGGCAGCAGCCCAGAGCTGTACTGAGTGCAGCAGGTGTCAGGCAGTCTCCTCTCGCCGTGTAGGTGCTTCTGTTTTGTGTTTGCAGCGTGCAGAGAAGCCCGCGTGCTTGCTGCTGCTTCCAGCAAGCCAAAACGCTTTTGCAGCCACTTTCCTGCCTTTTCCACAACAGGATCACTGTCTAGCTGATTTACAGTTGCCTCTGCGTAGAGCAGCTAGAGGAGCAGCTCTGCCGGCTTTCCTGTGCTTCTGCATAGCAGAGCTGTCAAGAACGAGAAGCTGCGTTTTGCCCAGAAAGCAGCGCTTGGCGGAACCACAGCCAGCGGCGTCTTCGGTACAGCCGCAGCTTGTGCGGAGAAGCGAAAGAAAGCCGGGGAAGAACGTGGAAAGCCGGACTCGGTCGCTGCAAGCGGGTGCTGGCGAACAGCTTCTGGTCACCTTGTAGAAACTCTCCCAGCACAGTGCAGAGTCCCCGTGGCTAGTTCCTTGAAATACCTTTCCTGGCAGCAGCCCAGAGCTGTACTGAGTGCAGCAGGTGTCAGGCAGTCTCCTCTCGCCGTGTAGGTGCTTCTGTTTTGTGTTTGCAGCGTGCAGAGAAGCCCGCGTGCTTGCTGCTGCTTCCAGCAAGCCAAAACGCTTTTGCAGCCACTTTCCTGCCTTTTCCACAACAGGATCACTGTCTAGCTGATTTACAGTTGCCTCTGCGTAGAGCAGCTGGAGGAGCAGCTCTGCCGGCTTTCCTGTGCTTCTGCATAGCAGAGCTGTCAAGAACGAGAAGCTGCGTTTTGCCCAGAAAGCAGCGCTTCGCGGAACCACAGCCAGCGGCGTCTTCGGTACAGCCGCAGCTTGTGCGGAGAAGCGAAAGAGAGCCGGGGAAGAACGTGGAAAGCCGAACTCGGTCGCTGCAAGCGGGTGCTGGCGAACAGCTTCTGGTCACCTTGTAGAAACTCTCCCAGCACAGTGCAGGGTCCCCGTGGCTAGTTCCTTGAAATACCTTTCCTGGCAGCAGCCCAGAGCTGTACTGAGTGCAGCAGGTGTCAGGCAGTCTCCTCTCGCCGTGTAGGTGCTTCTGTTTTGTGTTTGCAGCGTGCAGAGAAGCCCGCGTGCTTGCTGCTGCTTCCAGCAAGCCAAAACGCTTTTGCAGCCACTTTCCTGCCTTTTCCACAACAGGATCACAGTCTAGCTGATTTACAGTTGCCTCTGCGTAGAGCAGCTAGAGGAGCAGCTCTGCCGGCTTTCCTGTGCTTCTGCATAGCAGAGCTGTCAAGAACGAGAAGCTGCGTTTTGCCCAGAAAGCAGCGCTTCGCGGAACCACAGCCAGCGGCGTCTTCGGTACAGCCGCAGCTTGTGCGGAGAAGCGAAAGAGAGCCGGGGAAGAACGTGGAAAGCCGAACTCGGTCGCTGCAAGCGGGTGATGGCCAACAGCTTCTGGTCACCTTGTAGAAACTCTCCCAGCACAGTGCAGAGTCCCCGTGGCTAGTTCCTTGAAATACCTTTCCTGGCAGCAGCCCAGAGCTGTACTGAGTGCAGCAGGTGTCAGGCAGTCTCCTCTCGCCGTGTAGGTGCTTCTGTTTTGTGTTTGCAGCGTGCAGAGAAGCCCGCGTGCTTGCTGCTGCTTCCAGCAAGCCAAAACGCTTTTGCAGCCACTTTCCTGCCTTTTCCACAACAGGATCACTGTCTAGCTGATTTACAGTTGCCTCTGCGTAGAGCAGCTGGAGGAGCAGCTCTGCCGGCTTTCCTGTGCTTCTGCATAGCAGAGCTGTCAAGAACGAGAAGCTGCGTTTTGCCCAGAAAGCAGCGCTTGGCGGAACCACAGCCAGCGGCGTCTTCGGTACAGCCGCAGCTTGTGCGGAGAAGCGAAAGAGAGCCGGGGAAGAACGTGGAAAGCCGAACTCGGTCGCTGCAAGCGGGTGCTGGCGAACAGCTTCTGGTCACCTTGTAGAAACTCTCCCAGCACAGTGCAGAGTCCCCGTGGCTAGTTCCTTGAAATACCTTTCCTGGCAGCAGCCCAGAGCTGTACTGAGTGCAGCAGGTGTCAGGCAGTCTCCTCTCGCCGTGTAGGTGCTTCTGTTTTGTGTTTGCAGCGTGCAGAGAAGCCCGCGTGCTTGCTGCTGCTTCCAGCAAGCCAAAACGCTTTTGCAGCCACTTTCCTGCCTTTTCCACAACAGGATCACAGTCTAGCTGATTTACAGTTGCCTCTGCGTAGAGCAGCTGGAGGAGCAGCTCTGCCGGCTTTCCTGTGCTTCTGCATAGCAGAGCTGTCAAGAACGAGAAGCTGCGTTTTGCCCAGAAAGCAGCGCTTCGCGGAACCACAGCCAGCGGCGTCTTCGGTACAGCCGCAGCTTGTGCGGAGAAGCGAAAGAGAGCCGGGGAAGAACGTGGAAAGCCGAACTCGGTCGCTGCAAGCGGGTGCTGGCGAACAGCTTCTGGTCACCTTGTAGAAACTCTCCCAGCACAGTGCAGGGTCCCCGTGGCTAGTTCCTTGAAATACCTTTCCTGGCAGCAGCCCAGAGCTGTACTGAGTGCAGCAGGTGTCAGGCAGTCTCCTCTCGCCGTGTAGGTGCTTCTGTTTTGTGTTTGCAGCGTGCAGAGAAGCCCGCGTGCTTGCTGCTGCTTCCAGCAAGCCAAAACGCTTTTGCAGCCACTTTCCTGCCTTTTCCACAACAGGATCACAGTCTAGCTGATTTACAGTTGCCTCTGCGTAGAGCAGCTAGAGGAGCAGCTCTGCCGGCTTTCCTGTGCTTCTGCATAGCAGAGCTGTCAAGAACGAGAAGCTGCGTTTTGCCCAGAAAGCAGCGCTTGGCGGAACCACAGCCAGCGGCGTCTTCGGTACAGCCGCAGCTTGTGCGGAGAAGCGAAAGAGAGCCGGGGAAGAACGTGGAAAGCCGAACTCGGTCGCTGCAAGCGGGTGCTGGCGAACAGCTTCTGGTCACCTTGTAGAAACTCTCCCAGCACAGTGCAGAGTCCCCGTGGCTAGTTCCTTGAAATACCTTTCCTGGCAGCAGCCCAGAGCTGTACTGAGTGCAGCACGTGTCAGGCAGTCTCCTCTCGCCGTGTAGGTGCTTCTGTTTTGTGTTTGCAGCGTGCAGAGAAGCCCGCGTGCTTGCTGCTGCTTCCAGCAAGCCAAAACGCTTTTGCAGCCACTTTCCTGCCTTTTCCACAACAGGATCACAGTCTAGCTGATTTACAGTTGCCTCTGCGTAGAGCAGCTAGAGGAGCAGCTCTGCCGGCTTTCCTGTGCTTCTGCATAGCAGAGCTGTCAAGAACGAGAAGCTGCGTTTTGCCCAGAAAGCAGCGCTTGGCGGAACCACAGCCAGCGGCGTCTTCGGTACAGCCGCAGCTTGTGCGGAGAAGCGAAAGAGAGCCGGGGAAGAACGTGGAAAGCCGGACTCGGTCGCTGCAAGCGGGTGCTGGCGAACAGCTTCTGGTCACCTTGTAGAAACTCTCCCAGCACAGTGCAGAGTCCCCGTGGCTAGTTCCTTGAAATACCTTTCCTGGCAGCAGCCCAGAGCTGTACTGAGTGCAGCAGGTGTCAGGCAGTCTCCTCTCGCCGTGTAGGTGCTTCTGTTTGGTGTTTGCAGCGTGCAGAGAAGCCCGCGTGCTTGCTGCTGCTTCCAGCAAGCCAAAACGCTTTTGCAGCCACTTTCCTGCCTTTTCCACAACAGGATCACTGTCTAGCTGATTTACAGTTGCCTCTGCGTAGAGCAGCTAGAGGAGCAGCTCTGCCGGCTTTCCTGTGCTTCTGCATAGCAGAGCTGTCAAGAACGAGAAGCTGCGTTTTGCCGAGAAAGCAGCGCTTCGCGGAACCACAGCCAGCGGCGTCTTCGGTACAGCCGCAGCTTGTGCGGAGAAGCGAAAGAGAGCCGGGGAAGAACGTGGAAAGCCGAACTCGGTCGCTGCAAGCGGGTGCTGGCGAACAGCTTCTGGTCACCTTGTAGAAACTCTCCCAGCACAGTGCAGGGTCCCCGTGGCTAGTTCCTTGAAATACCTTTCCTGGCAGCAGCCCAGAGCTGTACTGAGTGCAGCAGGTGTCAGGCAGTCTCCTCTCGCCGTGTAGGTGCTTCTGTTTTGTGTTTGCAGCGTGCAGAGAAGCCCGCGTGCTTGCTGCTGCTTCCAGCAAGCCAAAACGCTTTTGCAGCCACTTTCCTGCCTTTTCCACAACAGGATCACAGTCTAGCTGATTTACAGTTGCCTCTGCGTAGAGCAGCTAGAGGAGCAGCTCTGCCGGCTTTCCTGTGCTTCTGCATAGCAGAGCTGTCAAGAACGAGAAGCTGCGTTTTGCCCAGAAAGCAGCGCTTGGCGGAACCACAGCCAGCGGCGTCTTCGGTACAGCCGCAGCTTGTGCGGAGAAGCGAAAGAGAGCCGGGGAAGAACGTGGAAAGCCGAACTCGGTCGCTGCAAGCGGGTGCTGGCGAACAGCTTCTGGTCACCTTGTAGAAACTCTCCCAGCACAGTGCAGGGTCCCCGTGGCTAGTTCCTTGAAATACCTTTCCTGGCAGCAGCCCAGAGCTGTACTGAGTGCAGCACGTGTCAGGCAGTCTCCTCTCGCCGTGTAGGTGCTTCTGTTTTGTGTTTGCAGCGTGCAGAGAAGCCCGCGTGCTTGCTGCTGCTTCCAGCAAGCCAAAACGCTTTTGCAGCCACTTTCCTGCCTTTTCCACAACAGGATCACAGTCTAGCTGATTTACAGTTGCCTCTGCGTAGAGCAGCTAGAGGAGCAGCTCTGCCGGCTTTCCTGTGCTTCTGCATAGCAGAGCTGTCAAGAACGAGAAGCTGCGTTTTGCCCAGAAAGCAGCGCTTCGCGGAACCACAGCCAGCGGCGTCTTCGGTACAGCCGCAGCTTGTGCGGAGAAGCGAAAGAGAGCCGGGGAAGAACGTGGAAAGCCGAACTCGGTCGCTGCAAGCGGGTGCTGGCGAACAGCTTCTGGTCACCTTGTAGAAACTCTCCCAGCACAGTGCAGAGTCCCCGTGGCGAGTTCCTTGAAATACCTTTCCTGGCAGCAGCCCAGAGCTGTACTGAGTGCAGCAGGTGTCAGGCAGTCTCCTCTCGCCGTGTAGGTGCTTCTGTTTTGTGTTTGCAGCGTGCAGAGAAGCCCGCGTGCTTGCTGCTGCTTCCAGCAAGCCAAAACGCTTTTGCAGCCACTTTCCTGCCTTTTCCACAACAGGATCACTGTCTAGCTGATTTACAGTTGCCTCTGCGTAGAGCAGCTGGAGGAGCAGCTCTGCCGGCTTTCCTGTGCTTCTGCATAGCAGAGCTGTCAAGAACGAGAAGCTGCGTTTTGCCCAGAAAGCAGCGCTTGGCGGAACCACAGCCAGCGGCGTCTTCGGTACAGCCGCAGCTTGTGCGGAGAAGCGAAAGAGAGCCGGGGAAGAACGTGGAAAGCCGAACTCGGTCGCTGCAAGCGGGTGCTGGCCAACAGCTTCTGGTCACCTTGTAGAAACTCTCCCCGCACAGTGCAGAGTCCCCGTGGCTAGTTCCTTGAAATACCTTTCCTGGCAGCAGCCCAGAGCTGTACTGAGTGCAGCAGGTGTCAGGCAGTCTCCTCTCGCCGTGTAGGTGCTTCTGTTTTGTGTTTGCAGCGTGCAGAGAAGCCCGCGTGCTTGCTGCTGCTTCCAGCAAGCCAAAACGCTTTTGCAGCCACTTTCCTGCCTTTTCCACAACAGGATCACTGTCTAGCTGATTTACAGTTGCCTCTGCGTAGAGCAGCTGGAGGAGCAGCTCTGCCGGCTTTCCTGTGCTTCTGCATAGCAGAGCTGTCAAGAACGAGAAGCTGCGTTTTGCCGAGAAAGCAGCGCTTCGCGGAACCACAGCCAGCGGCGTCTTCGGTACAGCCGCAGCTTGTGCGGAGAAGCGAAAGAGAGCCGGGGAAGAACGTGGAAAGCCGGACTCGGTCGCTGCAAGCGGGTGCTGGCGAACAGCTTCTGGTCACCTTGTAGAAACTCTCCCAGCACAGTGCAGAGTCCCCGTGGCTAGTTCCTTGAAATACCTTTCCTGGCAGCAGCCCAGAGCTGTACTGAGTGCAGCAGGTGTCAGGCAGTCTCCTCTCGCCGTGTAGGTGCTTCTGTTTTGTGTTTGCAGCGTGCAGAGAAGCCCGCGTGCTTGCTGCTGCTTCCAGCAAGCCAAAACGCTTTTGCAGCCACTTTCCTGCCTTTTCCACAACAGGATCACTGTCTAGCTGATTTACAGTTGCCTCTGCGTAGAGCAGCTGGAGGAGCAGCTCTGCCGGCTTTCCTGTGCTTCTGCATAGCAGAGCTGTCAAGAACGAGAAGCTGCGTTTTGCCCAGAAAGCAGCGCTTGGCGGAACCACAGCCAGCGGCGTCTTCGGTACAGCCGCAGCTTGTGCGGAGAAGCGAAAGAGAGCCGGGGAAGAACGTGGAAAGCCGAACTCGGTCGCTGCAAGCGGGTGCTGGCCAACAGCTTCTGGTCACCTTGTAGAAACTCTCCCAGCACAGTGCAGAGTCCCCGTGGCTAGTTCCTTGAAATACCTTTCCTGGCAGCAGCCCAGAGCTGTACTGAGTGCAGCAGGTGTCAGGCAGTCTCCTCTCGCCGTGTAGGTGCTTCTGTTTTGTGTTTGCAGCGTGCAGAGAAGCCCGCGTGCTTGCTGCTGCTTCCAGCAAGCCAAAACGCTTTTGCAGCCACTTTCCTGCCTTTTCCACAACAGGATCACTGTCTAGCTGATTTACAGTTGCCTCTGCGTAGAGCAGCTAGAGGAGCAGCTCTGCCGGCTTTCCTGTGCTTCTGCATAGCAGAGCTGTCAAGAACGAGAAGCTGCGTTTTGCCGAGAAAGCAGCGCTTGGCGGAACCACAGCCAGCGGCGTCTTCGGTACAGCCGCAGCTTGTGCGGAGAAGCGAAAGAGAGCCGGGGAAGAACGTGGAAAGCCGAACTCGGTCGCTGCAAGCGGGTGCTGGCGAACAGCTTCTGGTCACCTTGTAGAAACTCTCCCAGCACAGTGCAGAGTCCCCGTGGCTAGTTCCTTGAAATACCTTTCCTGGCAGCAGCCCAGAGCTGTACTGAGTGCAGCAGGTGTCAGGCAGTCTCCTCTCGCCGTGTAGGTGCTTCTGTTTTGTGTTTGCAGCGTGCAGAGAAGCCCGCGTGCTTGCTGCTGCTTCCAGCAAGCCAAAACGCTTTTGCAGCCACTTTCCTGCCTTTTCCACAACAGGATCACAGTCTAGCTGATTTACAGTTGCCTCTGCGTAGAGCAGCTAGAGGAGCAGCTCTGCCGGCTTTCCTGTGCTTCTGCATAGCAGAGCTGTCAAGAACGAGAAGCTGCGTTTTGCCCAGAAAGCAGCGCTTGGCGGAACCACAGCCAGCGGCGTCTTCGGTACAGCCGCAGCTTGTGCGGAGAAGCGAAAGAGAGCCGGGGAAGAACGTGGAAAGCCGAACTCGGTCGCTGCAAGCGGGTGCTGGCGAACAGCTTCTGGTCACCTTGTAGAAACTCTCCCAGCACAGTGCAGGGTCCCCGTGGCTAGTTCCTTGAAATACCTTTCCTGGCAGCAGCCCAGAGCTGTACTGAGTGCAGCAGGTGTCAGGCAGTCTCCTCTCGCCGTGTAGGTGCTTCTGTTTTGTGTTTGCAGCGTGCAGAGAAGCCCGCGTGCTTGCTGCTGCTTCCAGCAAGCCAAAACGCTTTTGCAGCCACTTTCCTGCCTTTTCCACAACAGGATCACTGTCTAGCTGATTTACAGTTGCCTCTGCGTAGAGCAGCTGGAGGAGCAGCTCTGCCGGCTTTCCTGTGCTTCTGCATAGCAGAGCTGTCAAGAACGAGAAGCTGCGTTTTGCCCAGAAAGCAGCGCTTGGCGGAACCACAGCCAGCGGCGTCTTCGGTACAGCCGCAGCTTGTGCGGAGAAGCGAAAGAAAGCCGGGGAAGAACGTGGAAAGCCGGACTCGGTCGCTGCAAGCGGGTGCTGGCGAACAGCTTCTGGTCACCTTGTAGAAACTCTCCCAGCACAGTGCAGAGTCCCCGTGGCTAGTTCCTTGAAATACCTTTCCTGGCAGCAGCCCAGAGCTGTACTGAGTGCAGCAGGTGTCAGGCAGTCTCCTCTCGCCGTGTAGGTGCTTCTGTTTTGTGTTTGCAGCGTGCAGAGAAGCCCGCGTGCTTGCTGCTGCTTCCAGCAAGCCAAAACGCTTTTGCAGCCACTTTCCTGCCTTTTCCACAACAGGATCACTGTCTAGCTGATTTACAGTTGCCTCTGCGTAGAGCAGCTGGAGGAGCAGCTCTGCCGGCTTTCCTGTGCTTCTGCATAGCAGAGCTGTCAAGAACGAGAAGCTGCGTTTTGCCGAGAAAGCAGCGCTTCGCGGAACCACAGCCAGCGGCGTCTTCGGTACAGCCGCAGCTTGTGCGGAGAAGCGAAAGAGAGCCGGGGAAGAACGTGGAAAGCCGAACTCGGTCGCTGCAAGCGGGTGCTGGCCAACAGCTTCTGGTCACCTTGTAGAAACTCTCCCAGCACAGTGCAGAGTCCCCGTGGCTAGTTCCTTGAAATACCTTTCCTGGCAGCAGCCCAGAGCTGTACTGAGTGCAGCAGGTGTCAGGCAGTCTCCTCTCGCCGTGTAGGTGCTTCTGTTTTGTGTTTGCAGCGTGCAGAGAAGCCCGCGTGCTTGCTGCTGCTTCCAGCAAGCCAAAACGCTTTTGCAGCCACTTTCCTGCCTTTTCCACAACAGGATCACAGTCTAGCTGATTTACAGTTGCCTCTGCGTAGAGCAGCTAGAGGAGCAGCTCTGCCGGCTTTCCTGTGCTTCTGCATAGCAGAGCTGTCAAGAACGAGAAGCTGCGTTTTGCCCAGAAAGCAGCGCTTCGCGGAACCACAGCCAGCGGCGTCTTCGGTACAGCCGCAGCTTGTGCGGAGAAGCGAAAGAGAGGCGGGGAAGAACGTGGAAAGCCGAACTCGGTCGCTGCAAGCGGGTGCTGGCGAACAGCTTCTGGTCACCTTGTAGAAACTCTCCCAGCACAGTGCAGGGTCCCCGTGGCTAGGTCCTTGAAATACCTTTCCTGGCAGCAGCCCAGAGCTGTACTGAGTGCAGCACGTGTCAGGCAGTCTCTTCTCGCCGTGTAGGTGCTTCTGTTTTGTGTTTGCAGCGTGCAGAGAAGCCCGCGTGCTTGCTGCTGCTTCCAGCAAGCCAAAACGCTTTTGCAGCCACTTTCCTGCCTTTTCCACAACAGGATCACTGTCTAGCTGATTTACAGTTGCCTCTGCGTAGAGCAGCTGGAGGAGCAGCTCTGCCGGCTTTCCTGTGCTTCTGCATAGCAGAGCTGTCAAGAACGAGAAGCTGCGTTTTGCCGAGAAAGCAGCGCTTCGCGGAACCACAGCCAGCGGCGTCTTCGGTACAGCCGCAGCATGTGCGGAGAAGCGAAAGAGAGCCGGGGAAGAACGTGGAAAGCCGAACTCGGTCGCTGCAAGCGGGTGCTGGCGAACAGCTTCTGGTCACCTTGTAGAAACTCTCCCAGCACAGTGCAGAGTCCCCGTGGCTAGTTCCTTGAAATACCTTTCCTGGCAGCAGCCCAGAGCTGTACTGAGTGCAGCAGGTGTCAGGCAGTCTCCTCTCGCCGTGTAGGTGCTTCTGTTTTGTGTTTGCAGCGTGCAGAGAAGCCCGCGTGCTTGCTGCTGCTTCCAGCAAGCCAAAACGCTTTTGCAGCCACTTTCCTGCCTTTTCCACAACAGGATCACAGTCTAGCTGATTTACAGTTGCCTCTGCGTAGAGCAGCTGGAGGAGCAGCTCTGCCGGCTTTCCTGTGCTTCTGCATAGCAGAGCTGTCAAGAACGAGAAGCTGCGTTTTGCCGAGAAAGCAGCGCTTCGCGGAACCACAGCCAGCGGCGTCTTCGGTACAGCCGCAGCTTGTGCGGAGAAGCGAAAGAGAGCCGGGGAAGAACGTGGAAAGCCGGACTCGGTCGCTGCAAGCGGGTGCTGGCGAACAGCTTCTGGTCACCTTGTAGAAACTCTCCCAGCACAGTGCAGAGTCCCCGTGGCTAGTTCCTTGAAATACCTTTCCTGGCAGCAGCCCAGAGCTGTACTGAGTGCAGCAGGTGTCAGGCAGTCTCCTCTCGCCGTGTAGGTGCTTCTGTTTTGTGTTTGCAGCGTGCAGAGAAGCCCGCGTGCTTGCTGCTGCTTCCAGCAAGCCAAAACGCTTTTGCAGCCACTTTCCTGCCTTTTCCACAACAGGATCACTGTCTAGCTGATTTACAGTTGCCTCTGCGTAGAGCAGCTGGAGGAGCAGCTCTGCCGGCTTTCCTGTGCTTCTGCATAGCAGAGCTGTCAAGAACGAGAAGCTGCGTTTTGCCCAGAAAGCAGCGCTTCGCGGAACCACAGCCAGCGGCGTCTTCGGTACAGCCGCAGCTTGTGCGGAGAAGCGAAAGAGAGCCGGGGAAGAACGTGGAAAGCCGAACTCGGTCGCTGCAAGCGGGTGCTGGCCAACAGCTTCTGGTCACCTTGTAGAAACTCTCCCAGCACAGTGCAGAGTCCCCGTGGCTAGTTCCTTGAAATACCTTTCCTGGCAGCAGCCCAGAGCTGTACTGAGTGCAGCAGGTGTCAGGCAGTCTCCTCTCGCCGTGTAGGTGCTTCTGTTTTGTGTTTGCAGCGTGCAGAGAAGCCCGCGTGCTTGCTGCTGCTTCCAGCAAGCCAAAACGCTTTTGCAGCCACTTTCCTGCCTTTTCCACAACAGGATCACTGTCTAGCTGATTTACAGTTGCCTCTGCGTAGAGCAGCTAGAGGAGCAGCTCTGCCGGCTTTCCTGTGCTTCTGCATAGCAGAGCTGTCAAGAACGAGAAGCTGCGTTTTGCCGAGAAAGCAGCGCTTGGCGGAACCACAGCCAGCGGCGTCTTCGGTACAGCCGCAGCTTGTGCGGAGAAGCGAAAGAGAGCCGGGGAAGAACGTGGAAAGCCGAACTCGGTCGCTGCAAGCGGGTGCTGGCGAACAGCTTCTGGTCACCTTGTAGAAACTCTCCCAGCACAGTGCAGAGTCCCCGTGGCTAGTTCCTTGAAATACCTTTCCTGGCAGCAGCCCAGAGCTGTACTGAGTGCAGCAGGTGTCAGGCAGTCTCCTCTCGCCGTGTAGGTGCTTCTGTTTTGTGTTTGCAGCGTGCAGAGAAGCCCGCGTGCTTGCTGCTGCTTCCAGCAAGCCAAAACGCTTTTGCAGCCACTTTCCTGCCTTTTCCACAACAGGATCACAGTCTAGCTGATTTACAGTTGCCTCTGCGTAGAGCAGCTAGAGGAGCAGCTCTGCCGGCTTTCCTGTGCTTCTGCATAGCAGAGCTGTCAAGAACGAGAAGCTGCGTTTTGCCCAGAAAGCAGCGCTTGGCGGAACCACAGCCAGCGGCGTCTTCGGTACAGCCGCAGCTTGTGCGGAGAAGCGAAAGAGAGCCGGGGAAGAACGTGGAAAGCCGAACTCGGTCGCTGCAAGCGGGTGCTGGCGAACAGCTTCTGGTCACCTTGTAGAAACTCTCCCAGCACAGTGCAGGGTCCCCGTGGCTAGTTCCTTGAAATACCTTTCCTGGCAGCAGCCCAGAGCTGTACTGAGTGCAGCAGGTGTCAGGCAGTCTCCTCTCGCCGTGTAGGTGCTTCTGTTTTGTGTTTGCAGCGTGCAGAGAAGCCCGCGTGCTTGCTGCTGCTTCCAGCAAGCCAAAACGCTTTTGCAGCCACTTTCCTGCCTTTTCCACAACAGGATCACTGTCTAGCTGATTTACAGTTGCCTCTGCGTAGAGCAGCTGGAGGAGCAGCTCTGCCGGCTTTCCTGTGCTTCTGCATAGCAGAGCTGTCAAGAACGAGAAGCTGCGTTTTGCCCAGAAAGCAGCGCTTCGCGGAACCACAGCCAGCGGCGTCTTCGGTACAGCCGCAGCTTTTGCGGAGAAGCGAAAGAAAGCCGGGGAAGAACGTGGAAAGCCGGACTCGGTCGCTGCAAGCGGGTGCTGGCGAACAGCTTCTGGTCACCTTGTAGAAACTCTCCCAGCACAGTGCAGAGTCCCCGTGGCTAGTTCCTTGAAATACCTTTCCTGGCAGCAGCCCAGAGCTGTACTGAGTGCAGCAGGTGTCAGGCAGTCTCCTCTCGCCGTGTAGGTGCTTCTGTTTTGTGTTTGCAGCGTGCAGAGAAGCCCGCGTGCTTGCTGCTGCTTCCAGCAAGCCAAAACGCTTTTGCAGCCACTTTCCTGCCTTTTCCACAACAGGATCACTGTCTAGCTGATTTACAGTTGCCTCTGCGTAGAGCAGCTGGAGGAGCAGCTCTGCCGGCTTTCCTGTGCTTCTGCATAGCAGAGCTGTCAAGAACGAGAAGCTGCGTTTTGCCGAGAAAGCAGCGCTTCGCGGAACCACAGCCAGCGGCGTCTTCGGTACAGCCGCAGCTTGTGCGGAGAAGCGAAAGAGAGCCGGGGAAGAACGTGGAAAGCCGAACTCGGTCGCTGCAAGCGGGTGCTGGCCAACAGCTTCTGGTCACCTTGTAGAAACTCTCCCAGCACAGTGCAGAGTCCCCGTGGCTAGTTCCTTGAAATACCTTTCCTGGCAGCAGCCCAGAGCTGTACTGAGTGCAGCAGGTGTCAGGCAGTCTCCTCTCGCCGTGTAGGTGCTTCTGTTTTGTGTTTGCAGCGTGCAGAGAAGCCCGCGTGCTTGCTGCTGCTTCCAGCAAGCCAAAACGCTTTTGCAGCCACTTTCCTGCCTTTTCCACAACAGGATCACAGTCTAGCTGATTTACAGTTGCCTCTGCGTAGAGCAGCTAGAGGAGCAGCTCTGCCGGCTTTCCTGTGCTTCTGCATAGCAGAGCTGTCAAGAACGAGAAGCTGCGTTTTGCCGAGAAAGCAGCGCTTCGCGGAACCACAGCCAGCGGCGTCTTCGGTACAGCCGCAGCTTGTGCGGAGAAGCGAAAGAGAGGCGGGGAAGAACGTGGAAAGCCGAACTCGGTCGCTGCAAGCGGGTGCTGGCCAACAGCTTCTGGTCACCTTGTAGAAACTCTCCCAGCACAGTGCAGAGTCCCCGTGGCTAGTTCCTTGAAATACCTTTCCTGGCAGCAGCCCAGAGCTGTACTGAGTGCAGCAGGTGTCAGGCAGTCTCCTCTCGCCGTGTAGGTGCTTCTGTTTTGTGTTTGCAGCGTGCAGAGAAGCCCGCGTGCTTGCTGCTGCTTCCAGCAAGCCAAAACGCTTTTGCAGCCACTTTCCTGCCTTTTCCACAACAGGATCACAGTCTAGCTGATTTACAGTTGCCTCTGCGTAGAGCAGCTAGAGGAGCAGCTCTGCCGGCTTTCCTGTGCTTCTGCATAGCAGAGCTGTCAAGAACGAGAAGCTGCGTTTTGCCCAGAAAGCAGCGCTTCGCGGAACCACAGCCAGCGGCGTCTTCGGTACAGCCGCAGCTTGTGCGGAGAAGCGAAAGAGAGCCGGGGAAGAACGTGGAAAGCCGAACTCGGTCGCTGCAAGCGGGTGCTGGCCAACAGCTTCTGGTCACCTTGTAGAAACTCTCCCAGCACAGTGCAGAGTCCCCGTGGCTAGTTCCTTGAAATACCTTTCCTGGCAGCAGCCCAGAGCTGTACTGAGTGCAGCAGGTGTCAGGCAGTCTCCTCTCGCCGTGTAGGTGCTTCTGTTTTGTGTTTGCAGCGTGCAGAGAAGCCCGCGTGCTTGCTGCTGCTTCCAGCAAGCCAAAACGCTTTTGCAGCCACTTTCCTGCCTTTTCCACAACAGGATCACTGTCTAGCTGATTTACAGTTGCCTCTGCGTAGAGCAGCTGGAGGAGCAGCTCTGCCGGCTTTCCTGTGCTTCTGCATAGCAGAGCTGTCAAGAACGAGAAGCTGCGTTTTGCCGAGAAAGCAGCGCTTCGCGGAACCACAGCCAGCGGCGTCTTCGGTACAGCCGCAGCTTGTGCGGAGAAGCGAAAGAGAGCCGGGGAAGAACGTGGAAAGCCGAACTCGGTCGCTGCAAGCGGGTGCTGGCCAACAGCTTCTGGTCACCTTGTAGAAACTCTCCCAGCACAGTGCAGAGTCCCCGTGGCTAGTTCCTTGAAATACCTTTCCTGGCAGCAGCCCAGAGCTGTACTGAGTGCAGCAGGTGTCAGGCAGTCTCCTCTCGCCGTGTAGGTGCTTCTGTTTTGTGTTTGCAGCGTGCAGAGAAGCCCGCGTGCTTGCTGCTGCTTCCAGCAAGCCAAAACGCTTTTGCAGCCACTTTCCTGCCTTTTCCACAACAGGATCACAGTCTAGCTGATTTACAGTTGCCTCTGCGTAGAGCAGCTAGAGGAGCAGCTCTGCCGGCTTTCCTGTGCTTCTGCATAGCAGAGCTGTCAAGAACGAGAAGCTGCGTTTTGCCGAGAAAGCAGCGCTTCGCGGAACCACAGCCAGCGGCGTCTTCGGTACAGCCGCAGCTTGTGCGGAGAAGCGAAAGAGAGGCGGGGAAGAACGTGGAAAGCCGAACTCGGTCGCTGCAAGCGGGTGCTGGCCAACAGCTTCTGGTCACCTTGTAGAAACTCTCCCAGCACAGTGCAGAGTCCCCGTGGCTAGTTCCTTGAAATACCTTTCCTGGCAGCAGCCCAGAGCTGTACTGAGTGCAGCAGGTGTCAGGCAGTCTCCTCTCGCCGTGTAGGTGCTTCTGTTTTGTGTTTGCAGCGTGCAGAGAAGCCCGCGTGCTTGCTGCTGCTTCCAGCAAGCCAAAACGCTTTTGCAGCCACTTTCCTGCCTTTTCCACAACAGGATCACAGTCTAGCTGATTTACAGTTGCCTCTGCGTAGAGCAGCTAGAGGAGCAGCTCTGCCGGCTTTCCTGTGCTTCTGCATAGCAGAGCTGTCAAGAACGAGAAGCTGCGTTTTGCCCAGAAAGCAGCGCTTCGCGGAACCACAGCCAGCGGCGTCTTCGGTACAGCCGCAGCTTGTGCGGAGAAGCGAAAGAGAGCCGGGGAACAACGTGGAAAGCCGAACTCGGTCGCTGCAAGCGGGTGCTGGCGAACAGCTTCTGGTCACCTTGTAGAAAGTCTTCCAGCACAGTGCAGAGTCCCCGTGGCTAGTTCCTTGAAATACCTTTCCTGGCAGCAGCCCAGAGCTGTACTGAGTGCAGCAGGTGTCAGGCAGTCTCCTCTCGCCGTGTAGGTGCTTCTGTTTTGTGTTTGCAGCGTGCAGAGAAGCCCGCGTGCTTGCTGCTGCTTCCAGCAAGCCAAAACGCTTTTGCAGCCACTTTCCTGCCTTTTCCACAACAGGATCACTGTCTAGCTGATTTACAGTTGCCTCTGCGTAGAACAGCTAGAGGAGCAGCTCTGCCGGCTTTCCTGTGCTTCTGCATAGCAGAGCTGTCAAGAACGAGAAGCTGCGTTTTGCCGAGAAAGCAGCGCTTCGCGGAACCACAGCCAGCGGCGTCTTCGGTACAGCCGCAGCTTGTGCGGAGAAGCGAAAGAGAGCCGGGGAAGAACGTGGAAAGCCGGACTCGGTCGCTGCAAGCGGGTGCTGGCGAACAGCTTCTGGTCACCTTGTAGAAACTCTCCCAGCACAGTGCAGAGTCCCCGTGGCTAGTTCCTTGAAATACCTTTCCTGGCAGCAGCCCAGAGCTGTACTGAGTGCAGCAGGTGTCAGGCAGTCTCCTCTCGCCGTGTAGGTGCTTCTGTTTTGTGTTTGCAGCGTGCAGAGAAGCCCGCGTGCTTGCTGCTCCTTCCAGCAAGCCAAAACGCTTTTGCAGCCACTTTCCTGCCTTTTCCACAACAGGATCACAGTCTAGCTGATTTACAGTTGCCTCTGCGTAGAGCAGCTAGAGGAGCAGCTCTGCCGGCTTTCCTGTGCTTCTGCATAGCAGAGCTGTCAAGAACGAGAAGCTGCGTTTTGCCCAGAAAGCAGCGCTTGGCGGAACCACAGCCAGCGGCGTCTTCGGTACAGCCGCAGCTTGTGCGGAGAAGCGAAAGAGAGCCGGGGAAGAACGTGGAAAGCCGAACTCGGTCGCTGCAAGCGGGTGCTGGCGAACAGCTTCTGGTCACCTTGTAGAAACTCTCCTAGCACAGTGCAGAGTCCCCGTGGCTAGTTCCTTGAAATACCTTTCCTGGCAGCAGCCCAGAGCTGTACTGAGTGCAGCAGGTGTCAGGCAGTCTCCTCTCGCCGTGTAGGTGCTTCTGTTTTGTGTTTGCAGCGTGCAGAGAAGCCCGCGTGCTTGCTGCTGCTTCCAGCAAGCCAAAACGCTTTTGCAGCCACTTTCCTGCCTTTTCCACAACAGGATCACAGTCTAGCTGATTTACAGTTGCCTCTGCGTAGAGCAGCTAGAGGAGCAGCTCTGCCGGCTTTCCTGTGCTTCTGCATAGCAGAGCTGTCAAGAACGAGAAGCTGCGTTTTGCCGAGAAAGCAGCGCTTCGCGGAACCACAGCCAGCGGCGTCTTCGGTACAGCCGCAGCTTGTGCGGAGAAGCGAAAGAGAGGCGGGGAAGAACGTGGAAAGCCGAACTCGGTCGCTGCAAGCGGGTGCTGGCGAACAGCTTCTGGTCACCTTGTAGAAACTCTCCCAGCACAGTGCAGGGTCCCCGTGGCTAGGTCCTTGAAATACCTTTCCTGGCAGCAGCCCAGAGCTGTACTGAGTGCAGCACGTGTCAGGCAGTCTCTTCTCGCCGTGTAGGTGCTTCTGTTTTGTGTTTGCAGCGTGCAGAGAAGCCCGCGTGCTTGCTGCTGCTTCCAGCAAGCCAAAACGCTTTTGCAGCCACTTTCCTGCCTTTTCCACAACAGGATCACTGTCTAGCTGATTTACAGTTGCCTCTGCGTAGAGCAGCTGGAGGAGCAGCTCTGCCGGCTTTCCTGTGCTTCTGCATAGCAGAGCTGTCAAGAACGAGAAGCTGCGTTTTGCCCAGAAAGCAGCGCTTCGCGGAACCACAGCCAGCGGCGTCTTCGGTACAGCCGCAGCTTGTGCGGAGAAGCGAAAGAGAGCCGGGGAAGAACGTGGAAAGCCGAACTCGGTCGCTGCAAGCGGGTGCTGGCGAACAGCTTCTGGTCACCTTGTAGAAACTCTCCCAGCACAGTGCAGAGTCCCCGTGGCTAGTTCCTTGAAATACCTTTCCTGGCAGCAGACCAGAGCTGTACTGAGTGCAGCAGGTGTCAGGCAGTCTCCTCTCGCCGTGTAGGTGCTTCTGTTTTGTGTTTGCAGCGTGCAGAGAAGCCCGCGTGCTTGCTGCTGCTTCCAGCAAGCCAAAACGCTTTTGCAGCCACTTTCCTGCCTTTTCCACAACAGGATCACTCTCTAGCTGATTTACAGTTGCCTCTGCGTAGAGCAGCTAGAGGAGCAGCTCTGCCGGCTTTCCTGTGCTTCTGCATAGCAGAGCTGTCAAGAACGAGAAGCTGCGTTTTGCCCAGAAAGCAGCGCTTCGCGGAACCACAGCCAGCGGCGTCTTCGGTACAGCCGCAGCTTGTGCGGAGAAGCGAAAGAGAGCCGGGGAAGAACGTGGAAAGCCGAACTCGGTCGCTGCAAGCGGGTGCTGGCGAACAGCTTCTGGTCACCTTGTAGAAACTCTCCCCGCACAGTGCAGAGTCCCCGTGGCTAGTTCCTTGAAATACCTTTCCTGGCAGCAGCCCAGAGCTGTACTGAGTGCAGCAGGTGTCAGGCAGTATCCTCTCGCCGTGTAGGTGCTTCTGTTTTGTGTTTGCAGCGTGCAGAGAAGCCCGCGTGCTTGCTGCTGCTTCCAGCAAGCCGAAACGCTTTTGCAGCCACTTTCCTGCCTTTTCCACAACAGGATCACTGTCTAGCTGATTTACAGTTGTCTCTGCGTAGAGCAGCTGGAGGAGCAGCTCTGCCGGCTTTCCTGTGCTTCTGCATAGCAGAGCTGTCAAGAACGAGAAGCTGCGTTTTGCCCAGAAAGCAGCGCTTCGCGGAACCACAGCCAGCGGCGTCTTCGGTACAGCCGCAGCATGTGCGGAGAAGCGAAAGAGAGCCGGGGAAGAACGTGGAAAGCCGAACTCGGTCGCTGCAAGCGGGTGCTGGCGAACAGCTTCTGGTCACCTTGTAGAAACTCTCCCAGCACAGTGCAGAGTCCCCGTGGCTAGTTCCTTGAAATACCTTTCCTGGCAGCAGCCCAGAGCTGTACTGAGTGCAGCAGGTGTCAGGCAGTCTCCTCTCGCCGTGTAGGTGCTTCTGTTTTGTGTTTGCAGCGTGCAGAGAAGCCCGCGTGCTTGCTGCTGCTTCCAGCAAGCCAAAACGCTTTTGCAGCCACTTTCCTGCCTTTTCCACAACAGGATCACAGTCTAGCTGATTTACAGTTGCCTCTGCGTAGAGCAGCTGGAGGAGCAGCTCTGCCGGCTTTCCTGTGCTTCTGCATAGCAGAGCTGTCAAGAACGAGAAGCTGCGTTTTGCCGAGAAAGCAGCGCTTCGCGGAACCACAGCCAGCGGCGTCTTCGGTACAGCCGCAGCTTGTGCGGAGAAGCGAAAGAGAGCCGGGGAAGAACGTGGAAAGCCGGACTCGGTCGCTGCAAGCGGGTGCTGGCGAACAGCTTCTGGTCACCTTGTAGAAACTCTCCCAGCACAGTGCAGAGTCCCCGTGGCTAGTTCCTTGAAATACCTTTCCTGGCAGCAGCCCAGAGCTGTACTGAGTGCAGCAGGTGTCAGGCAGTCTCCTCTCGCCGTGTAGGTGCTTCTGTTTTGTGTTTGCAGCGTGCAGAGAAGCCCGCGTGCTTGCTGCTGCTTCCAGCAAGCCAAAACGCTTTTGCAGCCACTTTCCTGCCTTTTCCACAACAGGATCACTGTCTAGCTGATTTACAGTTGCCTCTGCGTAGAGCAGCTAGAGGAGCAGCTCTGCCGGCTTTCCTGTGCTTCTGCATAGCAGAGCTGTCAAGAACGAGAAGCTGCGTTTTGCCCAGAAAGCAGCGCTTCGCGGAACCACAGCCAGCGGCGTCTTCGGTACAGCCGCAGCTTGTGCGGAGAAGCGAAAGAGAGCCGGGGAAGAACGTGGAAAGCCGAACTCGGTCGCTGCAAGCGGGTGCTGGCGAACAGCTTCTGGTCACCTTGTAGAAACTCTCCCAGCACAGTGCAGAGTCCCCGTGGCTAGTTCCTTGAAATACCTTTCCTGGCAGCAGCCCAGAGCTGTACTGAGTGCAGCAGGTGTCAGGCAGTCTCCTCTCGCCGTGTAGGTGCTTCTGTTTTGTGTTTGCAGCGTGCAGAGAAGCCCGCGTGCTTGCTGCTGCTTCCAGCAAGCCAAAACGCTTTTGCAGCCACTTTCCTGCCTTTTCCACAACAGGATCACAGTCTAGCTGATTTACAGTTGCCTCTGCGTAGAGCAGCTAGAGGAGCAGCTCTGCCGGCTTTCCTGTGCTTCTGCATAGCAGAGCTGTCAAGAACGAGAAGCTGCGTTTTGCCCAGAAAGCAGCGCTTCGCGGAACCACAGCCAGCGGCGTCTTCGGTACAGCCGCAGCTTGTGCGGAGAAGCGAAAGAGAGCCGGGGAAGAACGTGGAAAGCCGAACTCGGTCGCTGCAAGCGGGTGCTGGCGAACAGCTTCTGGTCACCTTGTAGAAACTCTCCCAGCACAGTGCAGGGTCCCCGTGGCTAGTTCCTTGAAATACCTTTCCTGGCAGCAGCCCAGAGCTGTACTGAGTGCAGCAGGTGTCAGGCAGTCTCCTCTCGCCGTGTAGGTGCTTCTGTTTTGTGTTTGCAGCGTGCAGAGAAGCCCGCGTGCTTGCTGCTGCTTCCAGCAAGCCAAAACGCTTTTGCAGCCACTTTCCTGCCTTTTCCACAACAGGATCACTGTCTAGCTGATTTACAGTTGCCTCTGCGTAGAGCAGCTAGAGGAGCAGCTCTGCCGGCTTTCCTGTGCTTCTGCATAGCAGAGCTGTCAAGAACGAGAAGCTGCGTTTTGCCCAGAAAGCAGCGCTTCGCGGAACCACAGCCAGCGGCGTCTTCGGTACAGCCGCAGCTTGTGCGGAGAAGCGAAAGAGAGCCGGGGAAGAACGTGGAAAGCCGAACTCGGTCGCTGCAAGCGGGTGCTGGCGAACAGCTTCTGGTCACCTTGTAGAAACTCTCCCCGCACAGTGCAGAGTCCCCGTGGCTAGTTCCTTGAAATACCTTTCCTGGCAGCAGCCCAGAGCTGTACTGAGTGCAGCAGGTGTCAGGCAGTCTCCTCTCGCCGTGTAGGTGCTTCTGTTTTGTGTTTGCAGCGTGCAGAGAAGCCCGCGTGCTTGCTGCTGCTTCCAGCAAGCCAAAACGCTTTTGCAGCCACTTTCCTGCCTTTTCCACAACAGGATCACTGTCTAGCTGATTTACAGTTGCCTCTGCGTAGAGTAGCTGGAGGAGCAGCTCTGCCGGCTTTCCTGTGCTTCTGCATAGCAGAGCTGTCAAGAACGAGAAGCTGCGTTTTGCCGAGAAAGCAGCGCTTCGCGGAACCACAGCCAGCGGCGTCTTCGGTACAGCCGCAGCTTGTGCGGAGAAGCGAAAGAGAGCCGGGGAAGAACGTGGAAAGCCGGACTCGGTCGCTGCAAGCGGGTGCTGGCGAACAGCTTCTGGTCACCTTGTAGAAACTCTCCCAGCACAGTGCAGAGTCCCCGTGGCTAGTTCCTTGAAATACCTTTCCTGGCAGCAGCCCAGAGCTGTACTGAGTGCAGCAGGTGTCAGGCAGTCTCCTCTCGCCGTGTAGGTGCTTCTGTTTTGTGTTTGCAGCGTGCAGAGAAGCCCGCGTGCTTGCTGCTGCTTCCAGCAAGCCAAAACGCTTTTGCAGCCACTTTCCTGCCTTTTCCACAACAGGATCACTGTCTAGCTGATTTACAGTTGCCTCTCCGTAGAGCAGCTGGAGGAGCAGCTCTGCCGGCTTTCCTGTGCTTCTGCATAGCAGAGCTGTCAAGAACGAGAAGCTGCGTTTTGCCGAGAAAGCAGCGCTTGGCGGAACCACAGCCAGCGGCGTCTTCGGTACAGCCGCAGCTTGTGCGGAGAAGCGAAAGAGAGCCGGGGAAGAACGTGGAAAGCCGAACTCGGTCGCTGCAAGCGGGTGCTGGCGAACAGCTTCTGGTCACCTTGTAGAAACTCTCCCAGCACAGTGCAGAGTCCCCGTGGCTAGTTCCTTGAAATACCTTTCCTGGCAGCAGCCCAGAGCTGTACTGAGTGCAGCAGGTGTCAGGCAGTCTCCTCTCGCCGTGTAGGTGCTTCTGTTTTGTGTTTGCAGCGTGCAGAGAAGCCCGCGTGCTTGCTGCTGCTTCCAGCAAGCCAAAACGCTTTTGCAGCCACTTTCCTGCCTTTTCCACAACAGGATCACTGTCTAGCTGATTTACAGTTGCCTCTGCGTAGAGCAGCTAGAGGAGCAGCTCTGCCGGCTTTCCTGTGCTTCTGCATAGCAGAGCTGTCAAGAACGAGAAGCTGCGTTTTGCCCAGAAAGCAGCGCTTCGCGGAACCACAGCCAGCGGCGTCTTCGGTACAGCCGCAGCTTGTGCGGAGAAGCGAAAGAGAGCCGGGGAAGAACGTGGAAAGCCGAACTCGGTCGCTGCAAGCGGGTGCTGGCGAACAGCTTCTGGTCACCTTGTAGAAACTCTCCCAGCACAGTGCAGAGTCCCCGTGGCTAGTTCCTTGAAATACCTTTCCTGGCAGCAGCCCAGAGCTGTACTGAGTGCAGCAGGTGTCAGGCAGTCTCCTCTCGCCGTGTAGGTGCTTCTGTTTTGTGTTTGCAGCGTGCAGAGAAGCCCGCGTGCTTGCTGCTGCTTCCAGCAAGCCGAAACGCTTTTGCAGCCACTTTCCTGCCTTTTCCACAACAGGATCACTGTCTAGCTGATTTACAGTTGCCTCTGCGTAGAGCAGCTAGAGGAGCAGCTCTGCCGGCTTTCCTGTGCTTCTGCATAGCAGAGCTGTCAAGAACGAGAAGCTGCGTTTTGCCCAGAAAGCAGCGCTTCGCGGAACCACAGCCAGCGGCGTCTTCGGTACAGCCGCAGCTTGTGCGGAGAAGCGAAAGAGAGCCGGGGAAGAACGTGGAAAGCCGAACTCGGTCGCTGCAAGCGGGTGCCGGCGAACAGCTTCTGGTCACCTTGTAGAAACTCTCCCAGCACAGTGCAGAGTCCCCGTGGCTAGTTCCTTGAAATACCTTTCCTGGCAGCAGCCCAGAGCTGTACTGAGTGCAGCAGGTGTCAGGCAGTCTCCTCTCGCCGTGTAGGTGCTTCTGTTTTGTGTTTGCAGCGTGCAGAGAAGCCCGCGTGCTTGCTGCTGCTTCCAGCAAGCCAAAACGCTTTTGCAGCCACTTTCCTGCCTTTTCCACAACAGGATCACTGTCTAGCTGATTTACAGTTGCCTCTGCGTAGAGCAGCTGGAGGAGCAGCTCTGCCGGCTTTCCTGTGCTTCTGCATAGCAGAGCTGTCAAGAACGAGAAGCTGCGTTTTGCCCAGAAAGCAGCGCTTGGCGGAACCACAGCCAGCGGCGTCTTCGGTACAGCCGCAGCTTGTGCGGAGAAGCGAAAGAGAGCCGGGGAAGAACGTGGAAAGCCGAACTCGGTCGCTGCAAGCGGGTGCTGGCGAACAGCTTCTGGTCACCTTGTAGAAACTCTCCCAGCACAGTGCAGAGTCCCCGTGGCTAGTTCCTTGAAATACCTTTCCTGGCAGCAGCCCAGAGCTGTACTGAGTGCAGCAGGTGTCAGGCAGTAAATCAGCTAGACAGTGATCCTGTTGTGGAAAAGGCAGGAAAGTGGCTGCAAAAGCGTTTTGGCTTGCTGGAAGCAGCAGCAAGCACGCGGGCTTCTCTGCACGCTGCAAACACAAAACAGAAGCACCTACACGGCGAGAGGAGACTGCCTGACACCTGCTGCACTCAGTACAGCTCTGGGCTGCTGCCAGGAAAGGTATTTCAAGGAACTAGCCACGGGGACTCTGCACTGTGCTGGGAGAGTTTCTACAAGGTGACCAGAAGCTGTTCGCCAGCACCCGCTTGCAGCGACCGAGTTCGGCTTTCCACGTTCTTCCCCGGCTCTCTTTCGCTTCTCCGCACAAGCTGCGGCTGTACCGAAGACGCCGCTGGCTGTGGTTCCGCGAAGCGCTGCTTTCTCGGCAAAACGCAGCTTCTCGTTCTTGACAGCTCTGCTATGCAGAAGCACAGGAAAGCCGGCAGAGCTGCTCCTCTAGCTGCTCTACGCAGAGGCAACTGTAAATCAGCTAGACAGTGATCCTGTTGTGGAAAAGGCAGGAAAGTGGCTGCAAAAGCGTTTTGGCTTGCTGGAAGCAGCAGCAAGCACGCGGGCTTCTCTGCACGCTGCAAACACAAAACAGAAGCACCTACACGGTGTGAAGACTTTGGTTTCCCATAGAAATGGGCCACTATTCATGTCTAATTCTGTCTTCCTGCCGCCGGGATTCTGCTACTAAAATTCCACTAAAATTCCATACAAATGAGAATATCTCCCAGGTTCAATCGAACACCAGATGGAAGTTTCTCTGCCGCTGTGCTTCCAAAGGCCTCCTACAAACTGACATCAGGAACCTAGGGTGGAAACTTTGGTTTCCCTAGGAAAAGGACCACCATTCGTGTCTAATGCTCTCTGCCTGGCACTGTGGTTATGACTGCTGAAGTTCCATACAAATGAGGATATCTCCCAGGTGCAATCTACCACCAGGTGGAAGTTTGTCTGCCCTTGTAGTGCCAAAGGCCTCCTAAAAACTGACATCAGGAACGTGGGGTGGAGACTTTGTTTTCCCATGGAAATGGGCCACGGTTTGTGTCTAATGCTATGTGTCTGCCACTGGGCTTATGCCTAGTAAAATCCCATACAAATGAGGATATCTCCCAGATGGAGTCTACGACCAGATGAAAGTTTTTCTGCCCTAGTAATGCCAACGGCCTCCTACAAACTGACATCAGGAACATAGGATGGATAATTTGTTTTTCCATGGAAAAGGGCCACCGTTCATGTCTAATGCTACTGCCTGCCACTGGGAATTTATGCCTACTAAAATTCCATACATATGAGGATATCTCCCAAATGCAATTTCCCACCAGATGGAAGTTTGTCTACCCTTATAATGCCAAAGGCCTCCTAAAAAATGACATCAGGAGCCTGGGTTGGAGACTTTGGTTTCCCATGGAAAAGGGCCACCCTTCATTTCTAATGCTGTCTGCCTGCCACTGGGCTTCTACCTGCTGAAATTCCATACAAATGAGGATATGTCCCCGATGCAATCAACCGCCAGACGGAAATTTGTCTTCCTATGTACTGCCAAAGCCTCCTAAAACCTGACATCGGGAACGTGGTGTGGAGACATTGGTTTCCATGGAAAAGGACCACGGTTAGTGTCTAATGCTGTCTGCCTGCCACTGGGAATTTATGCCTACTAAAATTCCCTACAAATGAGGATATCTCCCAAATGCAATTGCCCACCAGATGGAAGTTTGTCTGCCCTTTTAATTCCAAAGGCCTCCTACAAACTGACATCAGGAGCCTGGGTTGGAGACTTGATTTTCCCATGGAAAAGGGCCACCGTTCGTGTCTAATGCTGTCTGCCTGGCACTGGGCTTCTACCTGCTGAAATTCCATACAAATGAGTATTTGTCCCCGATGCAATCAACCACCTGACAGAAGTTTGTCTGTCCTTGTACTGCCAAAGGCCTCCTAAAACCTGACATCGGGAATGTGGTGTGGAGGCTTTAGTTTCCCATGGAAAAGGACTACCGTTCGTGTCTAATGCTGTCTGCCTGGCACTGTGGTTATGACTGCTGAAGTTCCATACAAATGACGATATCTCCCAGATGAAATATGCCACCAGATGGAAGTTTGTCTGCTCTTGCAGTGCCAAAGGCCTCCTTCAATCTGATATTTGGAACCTGGCCTGGAGACTTTGGTTTCCTATGGTAAAGGCCCACCGTTCGTGTTTAATGCTGTCTGTCTCCCACTTGTCTACTGAGTTCTAAAATTCCACAAAAATTCCATACAAATGAGGACATCTCCGAGGTGCAATCTACCGCCAGAATGGAGTTTGTCAGCCCTTGTAGTGCCAAAGGCTCCCTTCAAACTGACATCAGGAACATAGGATGGATAATTGGTTTTTCCATGGAAAAGGGCCACTGTTCGTGTCTAATGCTGTCTGCCTGCCACTGGGAATATGCATTTGGGAGATATCCTCATTTGTATGGAATTTTAGTGGTCTTTTAGTACTCAGAAACCCAGTTGCAGACAGACAGCATTAAACATGAATGGTGGGCCTTTTCCATAGGAAACCAAAGTCTCCAGGCCACGTTCCAAATGTCAGTTTGAAGGAGGCCTTTGGCACTGCAAAAGCAGACAAACTTCCATCTGGTGGCATATTGCATCTGGGAGACATCCTCATTTGTATGTAATTTCATTATTCATAAGCCCAGTGGCAAGGAGACAGCATTAAACACCAAGGGTGCCCTTGTCCATGGGAAACCAAAGCGTCCTCTCCAGATTCCTGATGTCAGTTTGTAGGAGGCCGTTGGCATTACAAGGGGAGACAAACTTTCAACTGGTGGTAGACTCCGTCTGTGAGATATCCTCATTTGTATAGGATTTTACTAGGCATAAGCCCAGTGGCAGGCAGACAGCATTAGACACAAACAGTGGCCCATTTCCACGGGAAAACAAACTCTCCACCCACGTTCCTGATGTCAGTTTTTAGGAGGCCTTTGGCTCTACGAGGGCAGACAAACTTCCACCTGGTGGTAGATTGCACCTGGGAGATATCCTCATTTGTATGGAACTTCAGCAGTCATAACCACAGTGCCAGGCACACAGCATTAGACAGGAACGGTGGTCATTTTTTCATGGGAAACCAAAGTCTCCACCCTAGGTTCCTGATGGCAGTTTGTAGGAGGCCTTTGGAAACACAAGGGCAGAGAAACTTCCATCTGGTGTTAGATTGCACCTGGGAGTTATTCTCATTTGTATGGAATTTTAGTGGAATTTTAGTAGGCAGAATCCCAACGGTAGGCAGACAGAATTAGACATGAATAGTGGCCCATTTCCATGGGAAACCAAAGTCTCCACTCCAGGTTCCTGATGTCAGTTTTTAGGAGGCCTTTGGCACTAAAAGGGCAGACAAATTTCCGTCAGGTGGTTGATTGCATCGGAGAGATTTCAAAATTTTTTTGGATTTCAGCAGGCAGAGGCCCATTGGAAGGCAAACAGCATTAGACAAGAACGGTAGCCCATTGCCTTGGGAAACCAAAGTCTCCACCCCATGTTCCTGATGCCAGTTTTTAGGAGGACTTTGGCACTAAAAGGGCAGACAAACTTCCAACTGGTGGGAGATTCCATCTGGGAGATATCCTCATTTGTGAGGAATTTCAGCAGGCATAACGCCAGTGGCAGGCAGAGAGCATTAGACAGGAACGATGGCCCTTTTTTATGGGAAACAAAATCTCCACCCCACGTTGCTGATGTCACTTTGTAGGAGGCTTTTTCCAATATAAGGGCAGAGAAACTTCCATCTGGTTGTAGATTGCACCTGGGAGATATCCTCATTTCTATGGAATTTTAGTGGAATTTTAGTAGGAAGAAGCCCAGTGGCAAGAAGATAGCATTAGACACAAACGGTGGCCCATTTGTATGGGAAACCAAAGTCTCCACCCCGCGTTCCTGATGTCCGTTTCTAGGAGGCCTTGGCACTACAAGGGCAGACAAACTTCCACCTGGTGGTAGATTGCACCTGGGAGATATCCTCATTTGTATGGATCTGCAGCAGTCATCACCACAGTGCCAGGCAGACAGCATTAGACACGAACGCTGGCACTTTTCCATGGGTAACCAAAGTCTCCACTCCAGGCTCCTCATGGCAATTTGTAGGAGGCCTTTGGCACTACAGGGGCAGACAAACTTCCGTCAGGTGGTTGATTACATCGGAGAGATTTCCAAATTTTTTTTGAATTTCAGCAGGCAGAAACTCATTGGCAGGCAGAAAGCATTAGACATGAACGCTGGTCCTTTTCCATGGGAAATCAAAGTCTCCACCCATGGTTCCTGATGTCAGTTTTTTAGGAGGGCTTTGGTACTACAAGGGCAGAGAATCTTCCATCTGGTTGTAGATTGCACCTGGGATATATCCTTATTTCTATAGAATTTTAGTGGAATATTAATAGGAAGAAACCAAGTGGCAGGCAGACAGCATTAGACACGAACGGTGGCCCATTTCCATGGGAAACCAAAGTCTCCACCCCACGTTCCTGATGTCAGTTTTTTGGAGGCTTTTGGCACTAGAAGGGCAAACAAACTTCGAACTGGTGGTAGATTCCATCTGGGAGATATCCTCATTTGTGAGGAATTTCAGCAGGCATAACCCCAGTGGCAGGCAGACAGCATTAGACATGAACGGTGGCCCTTTTCCCATGGGCAGCCAAAGTCTCCAAGCCACGTTCCTGATGTCAGGTTTTAGGAGGCCTTTGGCAGTACAAGGGCAAAAAAACTTCCATCTGGTGGGAAATTGCATTTGGGAGATATCCTCATTTGTAGGGAATTTTGGTAGGCTTCTGCCCACTGGCAGGCAGACAGCATTAGACACGAACAGTGGCCCCTTTCCATGGAAAAACAAATTATCCATCCTATGTTCCTGATGTTAGTTTTTAGGAGGCTTTTGGCACTGCAAGGGCAGACAAACTTCCACCTGGTGGTAGATTGCACCTGGGAGATATCCTCATTTGTGAGGAATTTTAGTGGTATTTTAGTACTCAGAAGCCCAATGGCAGACAGACAGAATTAAACATGAATGGTGGGCCTTTTCTATAGGAAACCAAAGTCTCCAGGTGAGGTTCCGAATGTCAGTTTGAAGGAGGCCTTTGGCACTGCAAAAGCAGACAAATTTCCATCTGGTGGCATATTGCGTCTGGGATATATCCTCATTTGTATGTAATTTCAGTAGACATAAGTCAGTGGCAAGGAGACAGCATTAAACACCAAGGGTGGCCCTTTTCCATGGGAAACCAAAGCGTCCTCTCCAGGTTCCTGATGTCAGTTTGTAGGAGGCCGTTGCATTACAAGGGCAGACAAACTTTCAACTGGTGGTAGACTACATCTGGGAGATATCCACATTTGTATGGAATTTTACTAGGCATAAGCCCAGTGGCAGGCACATAGCATTAGACACCAACAGTGGCCATTTCCATGGGAAAACAAAGTCTCCACCCCACGTTCTTGATGTCAGTTTTTAGGAGGCCTTTGGCACTACAAAGGCAGACAAACTTCCACCTGGTGGTAGATTGCACCTGGGACATATCAACATTTGTATGGAACTGCAGCAGTCATAACCACAGTGCCAGGCAGACAGCATTAGACAGGAACGGCTGTCCTTTTCCTAGGGAAACCAAAGTCTACACCCTAGGTTCCTGATGGCAGTTTGTAGGAGGCCTTTGGAACCAGAAGGGCAGAGAAACTTCCATGTGGTGTTAGATTGCACTCGGGAGATATTCTTATTTGAATGGAATTTTCGTGGAATTTTAGTAGGCAGAATCCCAGTGGCAGGAAGACAGAATAAGACATGAATAGCGGCCTATTTCCATGGGAAACCAAAGTCCACGCCCCAGGTTCCTGATGTTAATTTGTAGGAAGCCTTTGGCACTACAAGGGCATACAAACTTCCATCTGGTGGTAGATTGCACCTGGGAGGTATCCTCATTTGTATAGAATTTTAGTGGAATTTTAGTAGGCATAAGCCCAGCATCTGGCAGACAGAATTAGACACGAACGGTGGCCCATTTCCTTGGGAAACCAAAGTCTCCATCCCACGTTCCTGATGTCAGTCTGTAAAAGGTGATTGGAACTACAAGGGCAGAAAAAATTCCATCTGGTGGTAGATTGGACCTGGGAGATATCCTCATTTGTATAGAATTTTAGTGGTATTTTAGTAGGTAGAAGTCCAGCGGCAGGCAGACTGCTTTACACAGGAACGGTGGCCCATATCCATGGGAAACCAAAGTCTCCACTCCAGGCTCCTCATGTCAGTTTGTAGAAGGCCTTTGGAAATACAAGGGCAGAAAAACTTATATCTGGCAATTGACTGCACCCGGGTGATGTCTTCATTTGTATGGAATTTCAGTGGAATTTTCGTAGGTAGAAGCCCGATGGCCGACAGACAGCATTAGACACAAACGGTGGCCCCTTTCCATGAGAAACTAAAGTCTCCACCCCAGGTTCCTGATGTCAGTTTTTAGGAGGCTTTTGGCACTGCAAGGGCAGACAAACTTCCACCTGGTGGTAGATTGCACCTGGGAGATATCCTCATTTTTATGGAATTTTAGTGGTATTTTAGTTCTCAGAAGCCCAATGGCAGACAGACAGCATTAAACATGAATGGTGGGCCTTTTCTATAGGAAACCAAAGTCTCCAGGTGAGGTTCCGAATGTCAGTTTGAAGGAGGCCTTTGGCACTGCAAGAGCAGACAAATTTCCATCTGGTGGCATATTGCGTCTGGGAGATATCCTCATTTGTATGTAATTTCAGTAGTCATAAGTCAGTGGCAAGGAGACAGCATTAAACACCAAGGTTGGCCCTTTTCCATGGGAAACCAAAGCGTCCTCTCCAGGTTCCTGATGTCAGTTTGTAAGAGGCCGTTGCATTACAAGGGCAGACAAACTTTCAACGGGTGGTAGACTACATCTGGGAGATATCCTCATTTGTATGGAACTTCAGCACTCATAACCACAGTGCCCGGCAGACAGCATTAGACAGGAACGGTGGTCCTTTTCCATGGGAAACCGAAGTCTCCACCCCAGGTTCCTGTTGTCAATTTGTAGGAAGCCTTTGGTTCTACAGGGGCAGACAAACTTCCATCTGGTGGTAGATTGCACCTGGGAGACATCCTCATTTGTATGGAATTTTAGTGGGATTTTAATAGGCAGAAGCCTAGGGGCAGGCACACATCATTAGACACGAACGCTGGCCCATTTCCATGGGAAACCAAAGTCTCCACTCCCGGTTCCTGGTGTCAGTTTGTAGGAGGCGTTTGGCACTACAAGGGCAGACAAAGTTCCGTCTGGTGGTTGATTGAATCGAGGAGATACCCTCATTTGTATGGAATTTCAGCAGGCAGAAGCCCAGTGGCAGGCAGACAGAATTAGACACGAACAATGGACCTTTTCCATGGGAAACCAAAGTCTCCACCTCACGTTCCTGATGTCAGTTTGTAGGAGGCCTTTGGAACTACAAGGGCAGGCAAATTTCAATCTGGTGGTAGATTGCACCTGGGAGATATCCTCATTTGTATAGAATTTTAGTGGAATTTTAGTAGGCATAAGCCCAGTGGCTGGCAGACAGCATTAGACACGAACGGTGGCCCATTTCTTTGGGAAACAAAAGTCTCCACCCCCCGTTCCTGATGTCAGTTTTTAAGAGGCCTTTGGCGCTACGGGGGCAGAAAAACATCCACCCGGTGGTAGATTACACCTGGGAGATATCCTCGTTTGTATGGAACTTCAGCATTCATAACCACAGTGCCAGGCAGAGAGCATTAGACAGAAACGGTGGTCCTTTTCCATGGGAAACCAAAGTCTCCACCCCAGGTTCCTGATGGCAGTTTGTAGGAGGCCTTTGGAAACACAAGGGCAGAGAATCTTCCATCTGGTGTTAGATTGCACCTGGGAGATATACTCATTTGTATGGAATTTTAGTGGAATTTTAGTAGACAGAATCCCAGCAGCAGGTAGACAGAATTAGACATGAATAGTGGCTCATTTCCATGGGAAACCAAAGTCTCCACCCCAGGTTCCTCATGTCATTTTCTAGGAGGCTTCTGGCACTACAGGAGGAGACAAAGTTCCAATTGGTGGCATATTGCATCTGGGAGATATTCTCATTTGTATGTAATTTTAATAGCCATAAGCCCAGTGGCAGGGAGACAGTATAAGACGCGAACGGTGGCCCTTTTCCATGGGAAACCAAAGTCTCCGCCTCAGGTTCTTGATGTCAATTTGTAGGAAGCCTTTGGCTCTACAGGGGCAGACAAACTTCCATCTGGTGGTAGATTGCGCCTGGGAGACATCCTCATTTGTATGGTATTTTAGTGGAATTTTAATAGGCAGAAGCCTAGTTGCAGGCACACATCACTAGACATGAACGGTGGCCCATTTCCTTGGGAAACCAAAGTCTCCATCCCACGTTCCTCATGTCAGTTTGTAGGAGGCCTATGGCACTACAAGGACAGACAAAGTTCCGTCTGGTGGTTGATTGCATCGAGGAGATACCCTCATTTGTATGGAATTTCAGCAGGCAGAAGCCCAGTGGCACGCAGACAGCATTAGACACGAACAATGGACTTTTTCCATGGGAAACCAAAGCCTCCACCTCACGTTCCTGATGTCAGTTTTTAGGAGGCCTTTGGAACTACAAGGGCAGACAAACTTCCATCTAGTGGTAGATTGCACCTGGGAGATATCCTCATTTGTATAGAATTTTAGTGGAATTTTAGTAGGCATAAGCCCAGTGTCTGGCAGACAGCATTAGACACGTACGGTGGTCCTTTTCCTTGGGAAACCAAAGTCTCCATCTCACGTGCCTGATGTCAGTTTGTAGGAGGCCTTTGGCACTACAAGGGCAGCCAAACTTCCAACTGGTGGTAGATTCCTTGTGGGAGATATCCTCATTTGTGAGGAATTTCAGCAGGCATAACCCCAGTGGCAGGCAGACAGCATTAGACACAAACGGTGCCCCTTTTCCATGGGAAACTGAAGTCTCTACCCCACGTTCCTGATGTTAGTTTGTAACAGGCGTTTGGAAGTACAAGGGCAGAAAAACTTCCATCTGGTGGTAGATTGCACCTGGGAGATATCCTCATTTTTATGGAATTTTAGTGGTATTAAAGTAGGCAGAAATCCAGCGGCAGGCAGACTGCTTTACACACGAACGCTGGCCCATATCCATGGGAAACCAAAGTCTCCACTCCAGGCTCCTCATGTCAGTTTGTAGAAGGCCTTTGGAAATACAAGGGCAGAAAAACTTATATCTGGCGGTAGACTGCACCCGGGTGATGTCTTCATTTGTATGGAATTTCAGTGGAATTTTCGTAGGTAGAAGCCCGATGGCCGACAGACAGCATTAGACACGAACAGTGGCCCCTTTCCATGGAAAAACAAATTATCCATCCTATGTTCCTGATGTTAGTTTTTAGGAGGCTTTTGGCACTGCAAGGGCAGACAAACTTCCACGTGGTGGTAGATTGCACCTGGGAGATATCCTCATTTTTATGGAATTTTAGTGGTATTTTAGTTCTCAGAAGCCCAATGGCAGACAGACAGCATTAAACATGAATGGTGGGCCTTTTCTTTAGGAAACCAAAGTCTCCAGGTGAGGTTCCGAATGTCAGTTTGAAGGAGGCCTTTGGCACTGCAAGAGCAGACAAATTTCCATCTGGTGGCATATTGCGTCTGGGAGATATCCTCATTTGTATGCAATTTCAGTAGTCGTAAGTCAGTGGCAAGGAGACAGCATTAAACACAAAGGGTGGCCCTTTTCCATGGGAAACCAAAGCGTCCTCTCCAGGTTCCTGATGTCAGTTTGTAGGAGGCCGTTGCATTACAAGGGCAGACAAACTTTCAACTGGTGGTAGACTACATCTGGGAGATATCCTCATTTGTATGGAACTTCAGCACTCATAACCACAGTGCCAGGCAGACAGCATTAGACAGCAACGGTGGTCCTTTTCCATGGGAAACCAAAGTCTCCACTCCCGGTTCCTGGTGTCAGTTTGTAGGAGGCCTTTGGCACTACAAGGGCAGACAAAGTTCCGTCTGGTGGTTGATTGAATCGAGGATATACCCTCATTTGTATGGAATTTCAGCAGGCAGAAGCCCAGTGGCAGGCAGACAGAATTAGACTCGAACAATGGACCTTTTCCATGGGAAACCAAAGTCTCCACCCATGGTTCCTGATGTCAGTTTGTAGGAGGCCTTTGGAACTACAAGGGCAGGCAAATTTCAATCTGGTGGTAGATTGCACCTGGGAGATATCCTCATTTGTATAGAATTTTAGTGGAATTTTAGTAGGCATAAGCCCAGTGGCTGGCAGACAGCATTAGACACGAACGGTGGCCCATTTCTTTGGGAAACCAAAGTCTTCACCCCCCGTTCCTGATGTCAGTTTTTAAGAGGCCTTTGGCACTACGGGGGCAGAAAAACTTCCACCCGGTGGTAGATTACACCTGGGAGATATCCTCGTTTGTATGGAACTTCAGCAGTCATAACCACAGTGCCCGGCAGACAGCATTAGACAGAAACGGTGGTCCTTTTCCATGGGAAACCAAAGTCTCCACCCCAGGTTCCTGATGGCAGTTTGTAGGAGGCCTTTGGAAACACAAGGGCAGAGAATCTTCCATCTGGTGTTAGATTGCACCTGGGAGATATACTCATTTGTATGGAATTTTAGTGGAATTTTAGTAGACAGAATCCCAGCAGCAGGTAGACAGAATTAGACATGAATAGTGGCTCATTTCCATGGGAAACCAATGTCTCCACCCCAGGTTCCTCATGTCATTTTCTAGGAGGCTTCTGGCACTTCAGGAGGAGACAAAGTTCCAATTGGTGGCATATTGCATCTGGGAGATATCCTTATTTGTATGTAATTTTAATAGCCATAAGCCCAGTGGCAGGGAGACAGTATAAGACGCGAACGGTGGCCCTTTTCCATGGGAAACCAAAGTCTCCGCCTCAGGTTCTTGATGTCAATTTGTAGGAAGCCTTTGGCTCTACAGGGGCAGACAAACTTCCATCTGGTGGTAGATTGCACCTGGGAGACATCCTCATTTGTATGGTATTTTAGTGGAATTTTAATAGGCAGAAGCCGAGTTGCAGGCACACATCATTAGACATGAACGGTGGCCCATTTCCTTGGGAAACCAAAGTCTCCATCCCACGTTCCTCATGTCAGTTTGTAGGAGGCCTATGGCACTACAAGGACAGACAAAGTTCCGTCTGGTGGTTGATTGCATCGAGGAGATACCCTCATTTGTATGGAATTTCAGCAGGCAGAAGCCCAGTGGCACACAGACAGCATTAGACACGAACAATGGACCTTTTCCATGGGAAACCAAAGCCTCCACCTCACGTTCCTGATGTCAGTTTGTAGGAGGCCTTTGGAACTACAAGGGCAGACAAACTTCCATCTAGTGGTAGATTGCACCTGGGAGATATCCTCATTTGTATAGAATTTTAGTGGAATTTTAATAGGCATAAGCCCAGTGTCTGGCAGACAGCATTAGACACGTACGGTGGTCCTTTTCCTTGGGAAACCAAAGTCTCCATCTCACGTGCCTGATGTCAGTTTGTAGGAGGCCTTTGGCACTACAAGGGCAGACAAACTTCCAACTGGTGGTAGATTCCTTGTGGGAGATATCCTCATTTGTGAGGAATTTCAGCAGGCATAACCCCAGTGGCAGGCAGACAGCATTAGACACAAACGGTGCCCCTTTTCCATGGGAAACCGAAGTCTCTACCCCACGTTCCTGATGTTAGTTTGTAAGAGGCGTTTGGAAGTACAAGGGCAGAAAAACTTCCATCTGGTGGTAGATTGCACCTGGGAGATATCCTCATTTTTATGGAATTTTAGTGGTATTAAAGTTGGCAGAAATCCAGCGGCAGGCAGACTGCTTTACACACGAACGCTGGCCCATATCCATGGGAAACCAAAGTCTCCACTCCAGGCTCCTCATGTCAGTTTGTAGAAGGTCTTTGGAAATACAAGGGCAGAAAAACTTATATCTGGCGGTAGACTGCACCCGGGTGATGTCTTCATTTGTATGGAATTTCAGTGGAATTTTCGTAGGTAGAAGCCCGATGGCCGACAGACAGCATTAGACACGAACAGTGGCCCCTTTCCATGGAAAAACAAATTATCCATCCTATGTTCCTGATGTTAGTTTTTAGGAGGCTTTTGGCACTGCAAGGGTAGACAAACTTCCACGTGGTGGTAGATTGCACCTGGGAGATATCCTCATTTTTATGGAATTTTAGTGGTATTTTAGTTCTCAGAAGCCCAATGGCAGACAGACAGCATTAAACATGAATGGTGGGCCTTTTCTTTAGGAAACCAAAGTCTCCAGGTGAGGTTCCGAATGTCAGTTTGAAGGAGGCCTTTGGCACTGCAAGAGCAGACAAATTTCCATCTGGTGGCATATTGCGTCTGGGAGATATCCTCATTTGTATGTAATTTCAGTAGTCGTAAGTCAGTGGCAAGGAGACAGCATTAAACACCAAGGGTGGCCCTTTTCCATGGGAAACCAAAGCGTCCTCTCCAGGTTCCTGATGTCAGTTTGTAGGAGGCCGTTGCATTACAAGGGCAGACAAACTTTCAACTGGCGGTAGACTACATCTGGGAGATATCCTCATTTGTATGGAACTTCAGCACTCATAACCACAGTGCCAGGCAGACAGCATTAGACAGGAATGGTGGTCCTTTTCCATGGGAAACCAAAGTCTCCACTCCCGGTTCCTGGTGTCAGTTTGTAGGAGGCCTTTGGCACTACAAGGGCAGACAAAGTTCCGTCTGGTGGTTGATTGAATCGAGGATATACCCTCATTTGTATGGAATTTCAGCAGGCAGAAGCCCAGTGGCAGGCAGACAGAATTAGACTCGAACAATGGACCTTTTCCATGGGAAACCAAAGTCTCCACCCATGGTTCCTGATGTCAGTTTGTAGGAGGCCTTTGGAACTACAAGGGCAGGCAAATTTCAATCTGGTGGTAGATTGCACCTGGGAGATATCCTCATTTGTATAGAATTTTAGTGGAATTTTAGTAGGCATAAGCCCAGTGGCTGGCAGACAGCATTAGACACGAACGGTGGCCCATTTCTTTGGGAAACCAAAGTCTTCACCCCCCGTTCCTGATGTCAGTTTTTAAGAGGCCTTTGGCACTACGGGGGCAGAAAAACTTCCACCCGGTGGTAGATTACACCTGGGAGATATCCTCGTTTGTATGGAACTTCAGCAGTCATAACCACAGTGCCCGGCAGACAGCATTAGACAGAAACGGTGGTCCTTTTCCATGGGAAACCAAAGTCTCCACCCCAGGTTCCTGATGGCAGTTTGTAGGAGGCCTTTGGAAACACAAGGGCAGAGAATCTTCCATCTGGTGTTAGATTGCACCTGGGAGATATACTCATTTGTATGGAATTTTAGTGGAATTTTAGTAGACAGAATCCCAGCAGCAGGTAGACAGAATTAGACATGAATAGTGGCTCATTTCCATGGGAAACCAATGTCTCCACCCCAGGTTCCTCATGTCATTTTCTAGGAGGCTTCTGGCACTTCAGGAGGAGACAAAGTTCCAATTGGTGGCATATTGCATCTGGGAGATATCCTTATTTGTATGTAATTTTAATAGCCATAAGCCCAGTGGCAGGGAGACAGTATAAGACGCGAACGGTGGCCCGTTTCCATGGGAAACCAAAGTCTCCGTCTCAGGTTCTTGATGTCAATTTGTAGGAAGCCTTTGGCTCTACAGGGGCAGACAAACTTCCATCTGGTGGTAGATTGCACCTGGGAGACATCCTCATTTGTATGGTATTTTAGTGGAATTTTAATAGGCAGAAGCCGAGTTGCAGGCACACATCATTAGACATGAACGGTGGCCCATTTCCTTGGGAAACCAAAGTCTCCATCCCACGTTCCTCATGTCAGTTTGTAGGAGGCCTATGGCACTACAAGGACAGACAAAGTTCCGTCTGGTGGTTGATTGCATCGAGGAGATACCCTCATTTGTATGGAATTTCAGCAGGCAGAAGCCCAGTGGCACGCAGACAGCATTAGACACGAACAATGGACCTTTTCCATGGGAAAACAAAGTCTCCACCCCACGTTCCTGATGTCCGTTTCTAGGAGGCCTTGGCACTACAAGGGCAGACAAACTTCCACCTGGTGGTAGATTGCACCTGGGAGATATCCTCATTTGTATGGATCTTCAGCAGTCATCACCACAGTGCCAGGCAGACAGCATTAGACACGAACGCTGGCACTTTTCCATGGGTAACCAAAGTCTGCACTCCAGGCTCCTCATGGCAATTTGTAGGAGGCCTTTGGCACTACAGGGGCAGACAAACTTCCGTCAGGTGGTTGATTACATCGGAGAGATTTCCAAATTTTTTTTGAATTTCAGCAGGCAGAAACTCATTGGCAGGCAGACAGCATTAGACATGAACGCTGGTCCTTTTCCATGGGAAATCAAAGTCTCCACCCATGGTTCCTGATGTCAGTTTTTTAGGAGGGCTTTGGTACTACAAGGGCAGAGAATCTTCCATCTGGTTGTAGATTGCACCTGGGATATATCCTTATTTCTATAGAATTTTAGTGGAATATTAATAGGAAGAAACCAAGTGGCAGGCAGACAGCATTAGACACGAACGGTGGCCCATTTCCATGGGAAACCAAAGTCTCCACCCCACGTTCCTGATGTCCGTTTCTAGAAGGCCTTTGGCACTACAAGGGCAGACAAACTTCCACCTGGTGGTAGATTGCACCTGGGAGATATCCTCATTTGTATAGAATTTTAGTGGTATTTTAGTACTCAGAAGCCCAATGGCAGACAGACAGCATTAAACATGAATGGTGGGCCTTTTCTTTAGGAAACCAAAGTCTCCAGGTGAGGTTCCGAATGTCAGTTTAAAGGAGGCCTTTGGCACTGCAAGAGCAGACAAATTTCCATCTGGTGGCATATTGCGTCTGGGATATATCCTCATTTGTATGTAATTTCAGTAGACATAAGTCAGTGGCAAGGAGACAGCATTAAACACCAAGGGTGGCCCTTTTCCATGGGAAACCAAAGCGTCCTCTCCAGGTTCCTGATGTCAGTTTGTAGGAGGCCGTTGCATTACAAGGGCAGACCAACTTTCAACTGGTGGTAGACTACATCTGGGAGATATCCACATTTGTATAGAATTTTACTAGGCATAAGCCCAGTGGCAGGCGCATAACATTAGACACCAACAGTGGCCATTTCCATGGGAAAACAAAGTCTCCACCCCACGTTCCTGATGTCAGTTTTTAGGAGGCCTTTGGCACTACAAAGGCAGACAATCTTCCACCTGGTGGTAGATTGCACCTGGGACATATCAACATTTGTATGGAACTGCAGTAGTCATAACCACAGTGCCATGCAGACAGCATTAGACAGGAACGGTGGTCCTTTTCCTAGGGAAACCAAAGTCTACACCCTAGGTTCCTGATGGCAGTTTGTAGGAGGCCTTTGGAACCACAAGGGCAGAGAAACTTCCATGTGGTGTTAGATTGCACCCGGGAGATATTCTTATTTGTATGGAATTTTCGTGGAATTTTAGTAGGCAGAATCCCAGTGGCAGAAGAAAGAATTAGACATGAATAGCGGCCTATTTCCATGGGAAACCAAAGTCCACGCCCCAGGTTCCTGATGTTAATTTGTAGGAAGCCTTTGGCACTACAAGGGCATACAAACTTCCATCTGGTGGTAGATTGCACCTGGGAGGTATCCTCATTTGTATAGAATTTTAGTGGAATTTTAGTAGGCATAAGCCCAGTATCTGGCAGACAGCATTAGACAAGAACGGTGGCCCTTTTCCATGGAAAGACAAATTATCCATCCTATGTTCCTGATGTCAGTTTGAAGGATGCCTTTGGCAATACAAGGGCAGAAAAACTTCCATCTCGTGGTTGATTGCATCGGGGAGATTTGCTCATTTGTATGGGATTTCAGAAGGCATTACCCAAGTGGCACGCAGACAGCATTGGACACGAACAGTGGCCCTTTTCCATGGGAAACCAAAATCTCCACCCCACGTTGCTGATGTCTCATTGTGGGAGGCGTTTTCCAATATAAGGGCAGAGAAACTTCCATCTGGTTGTAGATTGCACCTGGGAGATATCCTCATTTTTATGGAATTTTAGTGGAATAATAGTAGGAAGAAACCCAGTGGCAGGCAGACAGCATTAGACACGAGCAATGGCCCATTTGATGGGAAACCAAAGTCTCCAACCCGCGTTCCTGACATCCGTTTCTAGGAGGCCTTTGGCACTACAAGGGCAGACAAACTTCCGTCTGGTGGTTGATTGCATCGTTGAGATATCCTCATTTTTATGGAATTTCAGCAGGTAGAAGCCCAATGGCAGGCAGACAGCATTAGAGAGGAACGGTGGCCCTTTTTTATGGGAAAACAAAGTCTCCAACCCAGGCTCCTGATGTCAGTTTTTAGTAGGCCTTTGGCATTAAAAGGGCAGACAAACTCCCTCTGATGGGAAATTTCGTTAGGGAGATATCCTCATTTGTATGTAATTTCAGTAGTCATAAGCCCAGTGGCAAGGAGACAGCATTAAACACCAAGGGTGCCCCTTTTCCATGGGAAACCAAAGTGTCCTCTCCAGAATCCTGATGTCAGTTTGTAGGAGGCCGTTGGCATTACAAGGGCAGAGAAACTTTCATCTGGTGGTAGACTCTATCTGAAAGATATCCTCATTTGTACGGGATTTTGCTAGGCATAATCCGAGTGGCAGTCACATAGCATTAGACACAAACGGTGGCCCATTTCCATGGGAAAACAAAGTCTCCACCCCACGTTCCTGATGTCAATTTGTAGAAGGCGTTTGGAACTACAAGGGCAGAAAAACTTCCATCTGGTGGTAGATTGCACCTGGGAGATATCCTCTTTTCTATGGAATTTTATTGGAATTTTATTACGAAGATCCCCAGTGGCAGGCAGACAGCATTAGACACGAACGGTGGCCCATTTTTATGGGAAACCAAAGTCTCCACCCCACGTTCCTGATGTCCGTATCTAGGAGGCCTTTGGCACTACAAGGGCAGACAAACTTCCACCTGGTGGTAGATTGCTCCTGGGAGATATCCTCATATGTATGGACCTTCAGCAGTCATAACCACAGTGCCAGGCAGACAGCATTAGACAGGAACGGTGGTCATTTTTCCTAGGGAAATCAAAGTCTCCACACCACGTTCCCGATGTCAGGTTTTAGTAGGCCATTGACAGTACAAGGGCAGAAAAACTTCCGTCTGGTGGTTGATTGCATCGGGAAGATATCCTCATTTGTATGGAATTTCAGCAGATAGAAGCCCAGTGGCAGGCAGACAGCATTAGACACGAACGCTGGCCCTTTTCCATGGGAAAACAAAGTCTCCAACCCAGGCTCCTGATGTCAGTTTGTAGGAGGCCTTTGGCACTACAAGGGCAGACAAACTTCCATCTAGTGGTGGATCGCACCTCGTAGATGTCCTTATTTGTATGGAATTTTAGTGGTATTTTAGTACTCAGAAGCCCAGTTGCAGACCGAGAGCATTAAACATGAACAGTGGGCCTTTTCCATAGGAAACCAATGTCTCCAGGCCAGGTTCCGAATGTCAGTTTGAAGGAGACCCTTGGCACTGCAAGAGCAGACAAACTTCCATCTGGTGGCATGTTGCATCTGGGAGATATCCTCATTTGTATGGAACTTCAGCAGTCATAACCACAGTGGCAGGCAGACAGCATTAGACAGGAATGGTGGTCCTTTTCCATGGGAAACCAAAGTCTCCACCCTAGGTTTCTGATGGTAGTTTGTAGGAGGCCTTTGGAAACATAAGGGCAGAGAAACTTCCATCTGGTGTTTGATTGCACCTGGGAGATATTCGCATTTGTATGGAATTTTAGTGGAATTTTAGTAGGCATAAGCCCAGTGGCTGGCAGACAGCATTAGACACGAACGGTGGCCCATTTCTTTGGGAAACCAAAGTCTTCACCCCCCGTTCCTGATGTCAGTTTTTAAGAGGCCTTTGGCACTACGGGGGCAGAAAAACTTCCACCCGGTGGTAGATTACACCTGGGAGATATCCTCGTTTGTATGGAACTTCAGCAGTCATAACCACAGTGCCAGGCAGAGAGCATTAGACAGAAACGGTGGTCCTTTTCCATGGGAAACCAAAGTCTCCACCCCAGGTTCCTGATGGCAGTTTGTAGGAGGCCTTTGGAAACACAAGGGCAGAGAATCTTCCATCTGGTGTTAGATTGCACCTGGGAGATATACTCATTTGTATGGAATTTTAGTGGAATTTTAGTAGACAGAATCCCAGCAGCAGGTAGACAGAATTAGACATGAATAGTGGCTCATTTCCATGGGAAACCAAAGTCTCCACCCCAGGTTCCTGATGTCATTTTCTAGGAGGCCTCTGGCACTACAAGAGGAGACAAACTTCCAGCTGGTGGCATAATGCATCTGGGAGATATCCTCATTTGTATGTAATTTTAGTAGCCATAAGCCCAGTGGCAGGCAGACAGCATTAGACAGGAACCGTGGCCCTTTCCCATGGGAAACCAAAGTCTCCACCCCAGCTTCTTGATGTCAATTTGTAGGAAGCCTTTTGCTCTACAGCGGCGGACAAACTACCATTTGGTGGTAGATTGCACGTCAGAGACATCTTCAATGGTATGGAATTTTATTGGAATTTTAATAGGCAGAAGCCTAGTGGCAGGCAAACATCATTAGACACGAACGGTGGCCCATTTCCTTGGGAAACCGAAGTCTCCACCCCACGTTCCTGATGTCAGTTTTTAGGAGGCCTTTGACACTGCAAGGGCAAACAAACTTCGAACTGGTGGTAGATTCCATCTGGGAGATATCCTCATTTGTGAGGAATTTCAGCAGGCGTAACCCAGTGGCAGGCAACAGCATTAGACAAGAACAGTACCCTTTTCCATTGGAAACAAAGTCTTCTTCCCACGTTCCTGATGTCAGTTTTTAGGAGGCATTTGGCACTATAAGGGAGACTAATTTCCAACTGTTTGTAGATTTCATCTGGGAGATATCCTCATTTGTATGGAATTTTACTAGGCATAAGCCCAGTGGCAGGCACATAGCATTAGACACAAACGGTGGCCCTTTTCCATGGGAAACCAAAGTCTCCACCCCACGTTCCTGATGTCAGGTTTTAGGAGGCCTTTGGCACTACAAGGGCATAGAAACTTCCATCTGGTTGTAGATTGCACCTGGGAGATATCCTCATTTGTATGGAACTTCAGCACTCATAACCACAATGCCAGGCTGACAGCATTAGATACGAACGGTGGTCCTTTTCCATGGGAAACCAAAGTCTCCACCCCACGTTCCTGATGTCAGTTTTTTAGGAGGCCTTTTGCACTACAAGAACAGACAAACTTCCAACTGGTGGCATATTGCATCTTGGAGATATCTTCATTTGTATCGAGTATTAGTGGAATTAAAGTAGGCAGAAGCCCAGTCGCAAGTAGACAGCATTAAACACCAACGGTGGCCCATTTCCATGGGAAACCAAAGTCTCCAGTCCAGGCTCCTGATGTCAATTTGTAGGAGGCCTTTGGCACTACAGGGGCCGACAAACTTCCGTCAGGTGGTAGATTGCATCGGAGAGATTTCCAAATTTCTTTGGAATTTCAGCAGGCAGAAGCCCAGTGGCAGGCAGACAGCATTAGACACGTACGCTGACCGTTTTCCATGGGAAAACAAAGTCTCCAACCCTGGTTTCCGATGTCAGTTTCTTAGGAGGGCTTCGAGAGTACAAGGGCAGAAAATCTTCCATCTGGTTGTAGATTGCACCTGGGAGATATCCTCATTTCTATCGAATTTTAGTGGAATTTTAGTAGGAAGAAGCCCAGTGGCAGGCAGACAGCATTAGACACGAACGGTGGCCCATTTCTATGGGAAACCAAAGTCTCCACCCCACGTTCCGGATATACGTTTCTCAGAGGCCTTGGCACTACAAGGGCAGACATACTTCCACCTGGTGGTAGATTGCACCTGGGAGATATCCTCATTTGTATGGAACTTCATCAGTCATAACCACAGTGCCAGGCAGACAGCATTAGAGAGGAACGGTGGCCCTTTTCCATGGGAAAGCAAAATCTCCACACTACGTTCCAGATGTCAGGTTTTAGGAGGCCTTTGGCAGTACAAGGGCAGACAAATTTCTGTCTGGTGGTTGAGTGCATCGGGGACATATCCTCATTTGTATGGAATTTCAGCAGGTAGAAGCCCAGTGGCAGGCAGACAGCATTAGACACGAACGCTGGCCCTTTTCCATGGAAAAACAAATTATGCATCCTATGTTCCTGATGTCAGTTTTTAGGAGGCCATTGGCGCTACACTGGCAGACAAATTTCCATGTGGCAATAGATTGCACTTCGGAGATGTCCTCATTTGTACAGAATTTTAGTGGTATTTTTGTACTCAGAAGCCCAGTGCCAGACAGACAGCATTAAACATAAACGGTGGGCCTTTTCCATGGGAAACCAAAGTCTCCAGGCCAGGTTCCGAATGTCAGTTTGAAGGAGGCCTTTGGCACTGCAAGAGCAGACAAACTTCCATCTGGTGGCATATTGCATCTGGGAGATATCCTCATTTGTATGTAATTTTAGTAGCCATAAGCCCAGTGGCAAGCAGACAGCATTAGACACGAACGGTGGCCCTTTTCCATGGGAAACCAATGTCTCCGCCACAGGTTTCTGATGTGAATTTGGAGGAAGCCTTTGGCACTTCAGGGGCCGACAAACTTCCGTCAGGTGGTAGATTGCATCGGAGAGATTTCCAAATTTCTTTGGAATTTCAGCAGGCAGAAGCCCAGTGGCAGGCAGACAGAATTAGACACGTACGCTGGCCGTTTTCCATGGGAAAACAAAGTCTCCACACCTGGTTCCTGATGTCAGTTTCTTCGGAGGGCTTCGAGAGTACAAGGGCAGAAAATCTTCCATCTGGTTGTAGATTGCACCTGGGAGATATCCTCATTTCTATCGAATTTTAGCGGAATTTTAATAGGAAGAAACCCAGTGGCAGGCAGACAGCATTAGACACGAACGGTGGCCCATTTCTATGGGAAACCAAAGTCTCCACCCCACGTTCCGGATATACGTTGCTCAGAGGCCTTGGCACTACAAGGGTAGAAAAACTTCCACCTGGTGGTAGATTGCACCTGGGAGATATCCTCATTTGTATGGAACTTCAGCAGTCATCACCACAGTGCCAGGCAGACAGCATTAGACACGAACGCTGGCCCATTTCCATGGGAAACCAAAGTCTCCCATCCACGTTCCGGATGTCAGTTTTTTAGGAGGCCTTTGGCACTACAGGGGCAGATAAACTTCCGTCAGGTGGTTGATTGCATCGGAGAGATTTCCAACTATCTTTGGAATTTCAGCAGGCAGAAGATCAGTGGCAGGCAGAGAGCATTAGACACGAACGCTGGCCCTTTTCAGTGGGAAAAAAAAATCTTCACTCCTGGTTCCTGATGTCTGATTTTTAGGAGGCCTTTGCCACTACAAGGGCAGACAAACTTCCATCTGATGGTAAATTCCACCTGGGAGATATCCGCATTTGTATGGAATTTTACCAGGCATAAGCCCAGTGGTAGGCACATAGCATTAGACACAAAAGGTGCCCCTTTTCCATGGGAAACCAAAGTCTCCAACCCACGTTCCTGATGTCAGTTTTTAGGAGGTCCTTAGAACTATAAGGGCAGATGAACATCCACCTGGTGGTAGATTGCACCTGGGAGATATCCTCATTTTTATGGAACTTCAGCACTCATAACCACAATGCCAGGCAGACAGCATTAGATACGGACGGTGGTCCTTTTCCATGGGAAACCAAAGTCTCCACGCCTGGTTCCTGATGTCAGTTTTTAGGAGGCATTTTGCAGTACAAGAACAGACAAACTTCCATCAGGTGGTAGATTGCATCGGAGAGATTTCCCAATTTCTTTGGAATTTCAGCAGGCAGAAGCCCAGTGGCAAAGAGACAGCATTAGACACGAACTGTGGCAAATTTCCTTGGGAAACCAAAGTCTCCACCCCACATTCCTCATTTCAGTTTTTACGAGGAGTTTGGCACTATAAGGGCAAACATACGTCCAACTGGTGGTAGATTCCATCAGGGAGATATCCTCATTTGTGAGGAATTTCAGCAGGCATAACCCCAGTGGCAGGCAGACACCATTAGACACGAACGGTGGCCCTTTTCAATGGGAAAAGAAAATCTCCACCCCTGGTTTCTGATGTCAGTATTTTAGGAGGCCTTTGCCACTACAAGGGCAGAAAAACTTCCATCTGGTGGTAGATTCCATCTGGGAGATATCCCATTTGTGAGGAATTTCAGGAAGCATAACCCCAGTGGCAGGCAGACACCATTAGACACGAACGGTGGCCATTTTCCATGGGAAACAAAAATCTTCACCCGTGGTTCCTGATGTCAGGTTTTAGCAGGCCTTTGCCACTACAAGGGCAGACAAACCTCCATCTGATGGAAAATTCCATCTGGGAGATATCCTCATTTGTATGGAATTTTACTAGGCATAAGCCCAGTGGCAGGCACAGAGCATTAGACAGAAATGGTGCCCCTTTTCTATGGAAACCAAAGTCTCCACCTCACGTTCCTGATGTCAGTTTTTAGGAGGCCTTTGGCACTACAAGGGCAGACAAACTTCCAACTGGTGGTAGATTGCACCTCAGAGATGTCCTCATTTTTATGGAATTTTAGTGTTATTTTAGTACTCAGAAGCCCAGTTGCAGCCAGACAGCATTAAACATGAACGGTGGGCCTTTTTCATAGGAAACCAAAGTCTCCAGGTGAGGTTCTGAATGTCAGTTTGAAGGAGGCCTTTGGCACTGCAAGAGCAGACAAACTTCCATCTGGTGGGATATTGCATCTGGGAGATATCCTCATTTGTATGTAATTTCAGTAGTCATAAGCCCAGTGGCAAGGAGACAGCATTAAACACGAAGGGTGGCCCTTTTCCATGAGAAACCAAAGCGTCCTCTCCAGATTCCTGATGTCAGTTTGTAGTAGGCCGTTGGCATTACAAGGGCAGACAAACTTTCATCTGGTCGTAGACTCCATCTGGGACATATCCTCATTTGTATGGGATTTTACTAGGCATAAGCCCAGTGGCAGGCACATAGCATTAGACACAAACGGTGGCCCATTTCCATGGGAAACCAAAGTCTCCACCCCACGGTCCTGATGTCAGTTTTTAGGAGGCCTTTGGCACTACGAGGGCAGACAAACTTCGAGCCGGTGGTAGATTACACCTGGGAGATATCCTCATTTGTATGGAACTTCAGCAGTCATAACCACAATGCCAGGCAGACAGCATTAGATACGAACGGTGGTCCTTTTCCATGGGAAACCAAAGTCTCCACCCTAGGTTCCTGATGGAAGTTTGTAGGAGGCCTTTGGAACCACAAGGGCAGAAAAATTTCCATCTGGTGTTAGATTGCACCTGGGAGATATTCTCATTTGTATGGAATTTCAGTAGTCATAAGCCCATTGGCAAGCAGACAGCATTAAACACCAAGGGTGGCCCTTTTCCATGGGAAACCAAAGCGTCCTCTCCAGATTCCAGATGTCAGTTTGTAGGAGGCCGTTGTCATTACAAGGGCAGTCAAACTTCTATCTGGTGGTAGATTGCACCTGGAAGACATCCGCATTTGTATGGAATTTAAGTGGAATATTAATTGGCAGAAGCCTAGTGTCAGGCACATATAATTAGACACGAACGCCGGCCCATTTCCATGGGAAACCAAAGTCTCCACTCCAGGTTCCTGATGTCAATTTGTAGGAAGCCTTTGGCTCTACAGGGGCAGACAAACTTCCGACTGGTGGTTGATTGCATCGAGGAGATATCCCCATTTGTATGGAATTTCAGGAGACAGAAGCTCAGTGGCAGGCAGAAGGCATTAGACACGAACAGTGTACCTTTTCCATGGGAAACAAAAGTCTTCATCTCCTGTTCCTGATGTCTGTTTGTAGGAGGCCTTTGGTACTACAAGGGCAGACAAACTTCCGTCTGGTGGCTGATTGCACCACGGAGATATCCTTATTTGTGAGGAATTTCAGCAGGCAGAACCCCAGTGGTGGGCAGACAGCATTAGACACGAACGGTGACCCATTTCCATGGGAAACCAAAGTCTCCAACCCAGGCTCCTGATGTCAGTTTTTAGGAGGTCTTTGGCATTAAAAGGGTAGACAAACTTCCATCTGGTGGGAAATTGCGTTTGGGAGATATCTTCATTTGTATGGAATTTTAGTAGGCATATGCCTCCAGGCAGGCAGACAGCATTAGACACAAACAGTGGCCATTTTCCATGGGAAACCAAAATCTCCACCCCATGTTGCAAATGTCACTTTGTAGGAGGCGTTTTCCGATATAAGGGAGGAGAAACTTCCATCTGGTTGTAGATTGCACCTGGGAGATATCCTCATTTCTATGGAATTTTAGTGGAATTTTAGTAGTCAGAATCCCAGCGGAAGGCAGAGAAAATTAGACAGGAACAGTGGCCCGTTTCCTAAGGAAACCAAAGTCTCCATCCCACATTCCTGATGTCAGTTTGTAAAAGGCCTTTGGCACTACAAGGGCAGACAAACTTTCAACTGGTGGTAGACTCCATCTGGGAGATATCCTCATTTGTATGGGTTTTTACTAGGCATAAGCCCAGTGGCAGGCACATAGCATTAGACACAAACGGTGGCCCATTTCCATGCGAAAAGAAAGTCTCCACCCCACGTACCTGATGTCAGTTTTTAGGAGGCCTTTGGCACTACAAGGGCAGAGAAACATCCATCTAGTTTAGATTGCACCTGGGAGATATCCTCATTTGTATAGAATTTTAGTGGAATTTTAGTAGGCATAAGCCCAGTGGCTGGCAGACAGCATTAGACACAAACGGTGGCCCATTTCCTTGGGAAACCAAAGTCTCCACCCCACGTTCCTGATGTCAGTTTTTAGGAGGCCTTTGGCACTACGAGGGCAGACAAACGTCCACCTGGTTGTAGATTGCACCTGGGAGATATCCTCATTTGTATGGAACTTCAGCAGTCATAACCACAGTGGCAGGCAGGCAGCATTAGAATGGAAATAGAAAGGAACGGTGGTCCTTTTCCATGGGAAACCAAAGTCTCCACCCCACGTTCCTGATGTCAATTTGTAGGAAGCCTTTGGTTCTGCAGGGGCAGACAAACTTCCATCTGGTGTTAGATTGCACCTGGGAGATATTCTCATTTGTATGGAATTTAAGTGGAATTTTAGTAGGCAGAATCCCAGCGGCAGGCAGGCAGAATTAGACATGAATAGTGGCCCATTTCCATGGGAAACCAAAGTCTCCACCCCAGGTTCCTCATGTAATTTTTTAGGAGGCCTCTAGCACTACAAGAGGAGACTAACTTCCAACTGCTGGCAATTTGCATCTGGGAGATATCCTCATTTGTATGTAATTTTGGTAGCCATAAGCCCAGTAGCAGGCAGACAGCATAAGACACGAACGGTGGCCCTTTTCCATGGGAAACCAAAGTCTTTGCCCCAGGTTCCTGATGTCAATTTGTAGGAAGCCTTTGGCTCTACAGGGGCAGACAAACTTCCATCTGGTGGTAGATTGCACCTGGGAGACATCCTCATTTGTATGGAATTTTAGTGGGATTTTAATAGGCAGAAGCCTAGTGGCAGGCACACATCATTAGACACGAACGCTGGCCCATTTCCATGGTAAACCAAAGTCTCCACTCCGGGTTCCGGGTGTCAGTTTGTAGGAGGCCTTTGGCACTACAAGAGCAGACAAAGTTCTATCTGGTGGTTGATTGCATCGAGGAGATATCCTCATTTGTATGGAATTTCAGCAGGCAGAAGCCCAGTGGCAGGCAGACAGCATTAGACAGGAACAATGGACCTTTTCCATGGGAAACCAAAGTCTCCACCTCACGTTCCTGATGTCAGTTTGTAGGAGGCCTTTGGAACTATAAGGGCAGGCAAACTTCAACCTGGTGGTAGATTGCACCTGGGAGATATCCTCATTTGTATTGAATTTTAGTTTATTTTAAGTAGGCATAAGCCCAGTGGCTGCCAGACAGCATTAGACACGAATGGTGGCCGATTTCCTTGGGAAACCAAAGTCTTCACCCCACGTTCCTGATGTCAGTTTTTAGGAGGCCTTTGGCACTACAAGGGCAGAAAAACTTCCACCCAGTGGTAGATTACACCTGGGAGATATCCTCATTTGTATGGAATTTCAGCAGTCATCACCACAGTGCCAGGCAGACAGCATTAGACAGAAACGGTGGTCCTTTTCCATGGGAAAGCAAATTCTCCACTCCAGGTTCCTGATGGCATTTTGTAGGAGGCCTTTGGAAACACAAGGGCAGAGAATCTTCCATCTGGTGTTAGATTGTAGCTGGGAGATATACTCATTTGTATGGAATTTTAGTGGAATTTTAGTAGACAGAATCCCAGCTGCAGGTAGACAGAATTAGACATGAATAGTAGCTCATTTCCATGGGAAACCAAAGTCTACACCCCAGGTTCCTCATGTCATTTTCTAGGAGGCCTCTTGCACTACAGGAGGAGACAAAGTTCCAATTGGTGGCATATTGCATCTGGGAGATATCCTCATTTGTATGTAATTTTGGTAGCCATAAGCCCAGTAGCAGGCAGACAGCATAAGACACGAACAGTGGCCCTTTTCCATGGGAAACCAAAGTCTCCGCCCCAGGTTCCTGATGTCAATTTGTAGGAAGCCTTTGGCTCTACAGGGGCAGACAAACTTCCATCTGGTGGTAGATTGCACCTGGGAGACATCCTCATTTGTATGGAATTTTAGTGGGATTTTAATAGGCAGAAGCCTAGTGGCAGGCACACATCATTAGACACGAACGCTGGCCCATTTCCATGGTAAACCAAAGTCTCCACTCCGGGTTCCGGGTGTCAGTTTGTAGGAGGCCTTTGGCACGACAAGAGCAGACAAAGTTCTATCTGGTGGTTGATTGCATCGAGGAGATATCCTCATTTGTATGGAATTTCAGCAGGCAGAAGCCCAGTGGCAGGCAGACAGCATTAGACAGGAACAATGGACCTTTTCCATGGGAAACCAAAGTCTCCACCTCACGTTCCTGATGTCAGTTTGTAGGAGGCCTTTGGAACTATAAGGGCAGGCAAACTTCAACCTGGTGGTAGATTGCACCTGGGAGATATCCTCATTTGTATTGAATTTTAGTTTATTTTTAGTAGGCATAAGCCCAGTGGCTGCCAGACAGCATTAGACATGAATGGTGGCCGATTTCCTTGGGAAACCAAAGTCTCCGCCCCAGGTTCCTGATGTCAATTTGTAGGAAGCCTTTGGCTCTACAGGGGCAGACAAACTTCCATCTGGTGGTAGATTGCACCTGGGAGACATCCTCATTTGTATGGAATTTTAGTGGGATTTTAATAGGCAGAAGCCTAGTGGCAGGCACACATCATTAGACACGAACGCTGGCCCATTTTCATGGGAAACCAAAGTGTCCGCCCCAGGTTCCTGATGTCAATTTGTAGGAAGCCTTTGGCTCTACAGGGGCAGACAAACTTCCATCTGGTGGTAGATTGCACCCGGGAGATGTCTTCATTTGTCTGGAATTTCAGTGGAATTTTCGTAGGAATAATCCCAATGGCTGGCAGAAATCATTAGATACGAACGGTGGCATATTTCCATGAGAAACCAAAGACTCCAGCCGAGGTTCCTGATGTCAGTTTTTAGGAGGCCTTTGGCACTACAAGGGTAAACAAACTTCGAACTGGTGGTGGATTCCATCTGGGTGATATCCTCATTTGTGAGGAATTTTAGCAGGCATAACCCCAGTGGCAGGCAGACACCAATAGACACGAACGGTGGCCCTTTTCCATGGGAAACCAAAATCTCCGCAGTCGTTGCTGATGTCACTTTGTAGGAGGCCTTTTCCAACATACAGGCAGAGAAACTTCCATCTGGTTGTAGATTGCACCTCGGAGACATCCTCGTTTCTATGGAATTTTAGTGGAATTTTAGTAGGAAGCAGCCCAGTGGCAGGCAGACAGCATTACACACGAACGGTGGCCCATTTCTATAGGAAACCAAAGTCTCCACCCCACGTTCCTGATGTCCGTTTCTAAGAAAGGCTTTGGCACTACAAGGGCAGACAATCTTCCATCTGCTCGTTGATTCAATCGGGGAGAAATCCTCATTTGTATGGAATTTCAGCAGGTAGAAGCCCAGTGGCAGGCAGACAGCATTAGACATGAACGCTGGCCCTTTTCCCATGGGCAGCCAAAGTCTCCATGCCACGTTCCTGATGTCAGGTTTTAGGAGGCCTTTGGCACTACAAGGGCAGACAATCTTCCATCTGCTGGTTGATTCAATCGGGGAGAAATCCTCATTTGCATGGAATTTCAGCAGGTAGAAGCCCAGTGGCAGGCAGACAGCATTAGACATGAACGCTGGCCCTTTTCCCATGGGCAGCCAAAGTCTCCATGCCACGTTCCTGATGTCAGGTTTTAGGAGGCCTTTGGCAGTACAAGGGCAAACAAACTTCCATCTGGTGGCTGATTGCATCGGGGAGATATCCTCATTTGTATGGAATTTCAGCAGGTAGAAGCCCAGTGGCAGGCAGACAGCATTAGACACGAATGGTGGCCCTTTTCCATGGGAAAACCAGGTCTCCAACCCAGGCCCCTGGTATCAGTTTGTAAGAGGCCTTTGGCATTAAAAGGGCAGACAAACTTCCATCTTGTGGGAAATTCCATCTGGGAGATATCCTCATTTGTAGGTAATTTTAGTAGGCTTATGCCCACTGGCAGGCAGACAGCATTAGACAAGAACGGTGGCCCTTTTCAATGGAAAAACAAATTATCCAGCCTATGTTCCTGATGTCAGTTTTTAGGAGGCCTTTGGCACTACAAGGGCAGACAAACTTGCATCTGGCGGTAGATTGCACCTCGGAGATGTCCTCATTTTTATGGAATTTTAGTGGTATTTTAGTACTCAGAAGCCCAGTTGCAGCCAGACAGCATTAAACATGAACGGTGGGCCTTTTTCATAGGAAACCAAAGTCTCCAGGTGAGGTCATGAATGTCAGTTTGAAGGAGGCCTTTGGCACTGCAAGAGCAGACAAACTTCCATCTGGTGGGATATTGCATCTGGGAGATATCCTCATTTGTATGTAATTTCAGTAGTCATAAGCCCAGTGGCAAGGAGACAGCATTAAACACGAAGGGTGGCCCTTTTCCATGAGAAACCAAAGCGTCCTCTCCAGATTCCAGATGTCAGTTTGTAGGAGGCCGTTGTCATTACAAGGGCAGTCAAACTTCCATCTGGTGGTAGATTGCACCTGGAAGACATCCGCATTTGTATGAAATTTAAGTGGAATATTAATTGGCAGAAGCCTAGTGTCAGGCACATATAATTAGACACGAACGCCGGCCCATTTCCATGGGAAACCAAAGTCTCCACTCCAGGTTCCTGATGTCAATTTGTAGGAAGCCTTTGGCTCTACAGGGGCAGACAAATTTCTGACTGGTGGTTGATTGCATCGAGGAGATATCCTCATTTGTATGGAATTTCAGGAGACAGAAGCTCAGTGGCAGGCAGAAAGCATTAGACACGAACAGTGTACCTTTTCCATGGGAAACAAAAGTCTTCATCTCCTGTTCCTGATGTCTGTTTGTAGGAGGCCTTTGGCACTACAAGGGCAGACAAACTTCCGTCTGGTGGCTGATTGCACCAGGGAGATATCCTTATTTGTGAGGAATTTCAGCAGGCAGAACCCCAGTGGCGGGCAGACAGCATTAGACACGAACGGTGACCCATTTCCATGGGAAACCACAGTCTCCAACCCAGGCTCCTGATGTCCGTTTTCAGGAGGTCTTTGGCATTAAAAGGGTAGACAAACTTCCATCTGGTGGGAAATTGCGTTTGGGAGATATCTTCATTTGTATGGAATTTTAGTAGGCATATGCCTCCAGGCAGGCAGACAGCATTAGACACAAACAGTGGCCATTTTCCATGGGAAACCAAAATCTCCACCCCATGTTGCAAATGTCACTTTGTAGGAGGCGTTTTCCGATATAAGGGAGGAGAAACTTCCATCTGGTTGTAGATTGCACCTGGGAGATATCCTCATTTCTATGGAATTTTAGTGGAATTTTAGTAGTCAGAATCCCAGCGGAAGGCAGAGAAAATTAGACAGGAACAGTGGCCCGTTTCCTAAGGAAACCAAAGTCTCCATTCCACATTCCTGATGTCAGTTTGTAAGAGGCCTTTGGCACTACAAGGGCAGACAAACTTTCAACTGGTGGTAGACTCCATCTGGGAGATATCCTCATTTGTATGGGTTTTTACTAGGCATAAGCCCAGTGGCAGGCACATAGCATTAGACACAAACGGTGGCCCATTTCCATGCGAAAAGAAAGTCTCCACCCCACGTACCTGATGTCAGTTTTTAGGAGGCCTTTGGAACTACAAGGGCAGAGAAACATCTATCTAGTTTAGATTGCACCTGGGAGATATCCTCATTTGTATAGAATTTTAGTGGAATTTTAGTAGGCATAAGCCCAGTGGCTGGCAGACAGCATTAGACACAAACGGTGGCCCATTTCCTTGGGAAACCAAAGTCTCCACCCCACGTTCCTGATGTCAGTTTTTAGGAGGCCTTTGGCACTACGAGGGCAGACAAACGTCCACCTGGTTGTAGATTGCACCTGGGAGATATCCTCATTTGTATGGAACTTCAGCAGTCATAACCACAGTGGCAGGCAGGCAGCATTAGAATGGAAATAGAAAGGAACGGTGGTCCTTTTCCATGGGAAACCAAAGTCTCCACCCCACGTTCCTGATGTCAATTTGTAGGAAGCCTTTGGCTCTGCAGGGGCAGACAAACTTCCATCTGGTGTTAGATTGCACCTGGGAGATATTCTCATTTGTATGGAATTTAAGTGGAATTTTAGTAGGCAGAATCCCAGCGGCAGGCAGGCAGAATTAGACATGAATAGTGGCCCATTTCCATGGGAAACCAAAGTCTCCACCCCAGGTTCCTCATGTAATTTTTTAGGAGGCCTCTAGCACTACAAGAGGAGACTAACTTCCAACTGCTGGCAATTTGCATCTGGGAGATATCCTCATTTGTATGTAATTTTGGTAGCCATAAGCCCAGTAGCAGGCAGACAGCATAAGACACGAACGGTGGCCCTTTTCCATGGGAAACCAAAGTCTTTGCCCCAGGTTCCTGATGTCAATTTGTAGGAAGCCTTTGGCTCTACAGGGGCAGACAAACTTCCATCTGGTGGTAGATTGCACCTGGGAGACATCCTCATTTGTAAGGAATTTTAGTGGGATTTTAATAGGCAGAAGCCTAGTGGCAGGAACACATCATTAGACACGAACGCTGGCCCATTTTCATGGGAAACCAAAGTGTCTGCCCCAGATTCCTGATGTCAATTTGTAGGAAGCCTTTGGCGCTACAGGGGCAGACAAACTTCCATCTGGTGGTAGATTGCACCTGGGAGACATCCTCATTTGTATGGAATTTTAGTGGGATTTTAATAGGCAGAAGCCTAGTGGCAGGCACACATCATTAGACACGAACGCTGGCCCATTTCCACGGTAAACCAAAGTCTCCACTCCGGGTTCCGGGTGTCAGTTTGTAGGAGGCCTTTGGCACTACAAGAGCAGACAAAGTTCTATCTGGTGGTTGATTGCATCGAGGAGATATCCTCATTTGTATGGAATTTCAGCAGGCAGAAGCCCAGTGGCAGGCAGACAGCATTAGACAGGAACAATGGACCTTTTCCATGGGAAACCAAAGTCTCCACCTCACGTTCCTGATGTCAGTTTGTAGGAGGCCTTTGGAACTATAAGGGCAGGCAAACTTCAACCTGGTGGTAGATTGCACCTGGGAGATATCCTCATTTGTATTGAATTTTAGTTTATTTTTAGTAGGCATAAGCCCAGTGGCTGCCAGACAGCATTAGACACGAACGGTGGCCGATTTCCTTGGGAAACCAAAGTCTTCACCCCACGTTCCTGATGTCAGTTTTTAGGAGGCCTTTGGCACTACAAGGGCAGAAAAACTTCCACCCAATGGTAGATTACACCTGGGAGATATCCTCATTTGTATGGAACTTCAGCAGTCATCACCACAGTGCCAGGCAGACAGCATTAGACAGAAACGGTGGTCCTTTTCCATGGGAAAGCAAATTCTCCACTCCAGGTTCCTGATGGCATTTTGTAGGAGGCCTTTGGAAACACAAGGGCAGAGAATCTTCCATCTGGTGTTAGATTGTAGCTGGGAGATATACTCATTTGTATGGAATTTTAGTGGAATTTTAGTAGACAGAATCCCAGCTGCAGGTAGACAGAATTAGACATGAATAGTAGCTCATTTCCATGGGAAACCAAAGTCTACACCCCAGGTTCCTCATGTCATTTTCTAGGAGGCCTCTTGCACTACAGGAGATGACAAAGTTCCAATTGGTGGCATACTACATCTGGGAGATATCCTCATTTGTATGTAATTTTTGTACCCATAAGCCCAGTGGCAGGTAGACAGTATTAGACGCGAACGGTGGCCCTTTTCCATGGGAAACCAAAGTCTCCGCCTCAGGTTCTTGATGTCAATTTGTAGGAAGCCTTTGGCTCTACAGGGGCAGACAAACTTCCATCTGGTGGTAGATTGCACCTGGGAGACATCCTCATTTGTATAGAATTTTAGTGGAATTTTAGTAGGCATAAGCCCAGTGGCTGGCAGAAAGCATTAGACACGAACGGTGGTCCATTTCCTTGGGAAACCAAAGTCTCCATCTCACGTGCCTGATGTCAGTTTGTAGGAGGCCTTTGGCACTACAAGGGCAGACAAACTTCCAACTGGTGGTAGATTCCGTGTGGGAGATATCCTCATTTGTTGAGGAATTTCAGCAGGCATAACCCCAGTGGCAGGCAGACAGCATTAGACAAGAACGGTGGCCCTTTTCCATGGGAAACCAAAATCTCCACCCCACGTTGCTGATGTCACTTTGTAGGAGGCGTTTTCCAATATAAGGGCAGAGAAACTTCCATCTTGTTGTAGATTGCCCCTGGGAGATATCCTCATTTCTATGGAGTTTTAGTGGAATTTTAGTAGGAAGAAGCACAGTGGCAGGCAGACAGCATTAGACATAAACGGTGGCCCTTTTCCCATGGGCAGCCAAAGTCTCCAAGGCACGTTCCTGATGTCAGTTTTTAGGAGGCCTTTGGCACTACAAGGGCAGAGAAACTTCCATCTGGTTGTAGATTGCACCTGAGAGATATCCTCATTTGTATAGAATTTTAGTGGAATTTTAGTAGGCATAAGCCCAGTGCCTGGCAGACAGCATTAGACACAAACGGTGGCCCATTTCCTTGGGAAACCAAAGTCTCCACCCCACGTTCCTGATGTCAGTTTTTAGGAGGCCTTTGGCACTACGAGGGCAGACAAACTTCCACCTGGTGGTAGATTGCACCTGGGAGATATCCTCATTTGTATGGAATTTGAGTGGAATTTTAGTAGGCAGAATCCCAACGGCAGGCAGACAGAATTAGACATGAATAGTGGCCCATTTCCATGGGAAACCAAAGTCTCCACCCCAGGTTCCTGATGTCATTTTCTAAGATGCCTCTGGCACTACAAGAGGAGACAAACTTCCAACTGGTGGCATATTGCATCTGGGATATATCCTCATTTGTGAGGAATTTCAGCACGCATAACCCCAGTGACAGGCAGAGAGCCTTAGACACGAACAGTGGCCCTTTTCCATGGGAAACCAAAATCTCCACCCCATGTTGCAAATGTCACTTTGTAGGAGGCGTTTTCCAATATAAGGGCAGAGAAACTTCTATCTGGTTGTACATTACACCTGAGAGATATCTTCATTTCTATTGAATTTTAGTGCAATTTTAGTAGGAAGAAGCCCAGTGGCAGGCAGACAGCATTAAACACGAACAATGGCCCATGTCTATGGGAAACCAAAGTCTCCACCCCACGTTCTTGATGTCTGTTTCTAGAAGGCCTTTGGAACTACAGGGGCAGACAAACTTCCGTCTGGTGGTTGATTGCATCGTGGAGATATCCTCATTTGTATGGAATTTCAGCAGGTAGAAGCCCAGTGGCAGGCAGACAGCATTAGACATGAACGGTGGCCCTTTTCCCATGGGCAGCCAAAAAACTCCAAACCACATTCCTGATGTCAGGTTTTAGGAGGCCTTTGCCAGTACAAGGGCAAACAAATTTCCGTCTGGTGGCTGACTACATCGGGGAGATATCCTCATTTGTATGGAATTTCAGCAGGTAGAAGCCCAGTGGCAGGCAGAGAAACTTAGACACGTACGGTGGCCCTTTTCCATGGGAAAACAAAGTCTCCAACCCAGGCTCCTGATGTCAGTTTGTAGGAGGGCTGTGGCATTAAAAGGGCAGACAAACTTCCATCTGGTGGGAAATTGCATTTGGGAGATATCCTCATTTGTAGGGAAATTTAGTCGGCATATGTCCACTGGCAGGCAGACAGCATTAAAAAAACAAAGGTGGCCCTTTTCCATGGGAAACCAATGCGTCCTCTCCAGATACCTGATGTCAGTTTGTATGAGGCTGTTGGCATTAGAAGGGCAGACAAACTTTCAACTGGTGGTAGACTCCATCTGGGCGATATCCCCATTTGTAAGGGATTTTACTAGGCATAAGCCCAGTGGCAGGCACATAGCATTAGACACAAACCGTGGCCCATTTCCATGGGAAACCAAAGTCTCCACCGCACGTTCCTGATGTCAGTTTGTAGGAAGCCTTTGGCTCTACAGGGGCAGAGGAACTTCCATCTGGTGGTAGATTACACCTGGGAGACATCCTCATTTGTATGTAATTTTAGTACCCATAAGCCCAGTGGCAGGCAGTCAGCATTAGACACGAACGGTGGACCTTTTCCATGGGAAACCAAAGTGTCCGCCTCAGGTTCCTCATGTCAATTTGTAGGAAGCCTTTGGCTCTACAGGGGCAGAGGAACTTCCATCTGGTGGTAGATTGCACCTGGGAGACATCCTCATTTGTATGGAAATTTTGTGGGATTTTAATAGGCTGAAGCCTAGTGGCAGGCACACATCATTAGACAAGAACAATGGACCTTTTCCATGGGAAACCAAATTCTCCACCTTACGTTCCTGATGTCAGTTTGTAGGAGGCCTTTGGAACTCCAAGGGCAGACGAACTTCCATCTGGTGGGTGATTGCATCGGGGAGATATCCTCATTTGAATAGAATTTTAGTGGAATTTTAGTAGGCATATCCACAGAGCCAGGCAGACAGCATTAGACACGAACGGTGGCCCATTTCCCGGGGAAACCAAAGTCTCCATCCCACATGCCTGATATCAGTTTGGACGAGGCCTTTGGTACTACAAGCGCAGACAAACTTCCAACTGGTGGTAGATTCCATGTGGGAGATATCCTCATTAGTGAGGAATTTCAGCAGGCATAACCCCAGTGGCAGGCAGACAGCATTAGACACGAACGGTGGCCCTTTTCCATGGGAAACCAAAGTCTTTGCCCCAGGTTCCTGATGTCAATTTGTAGGAAGCCTTTGGCTCTACAGGGGCAGACAAACTTCCATCTGGTGGTAGATTGCACCTGGGAGACATCCTCATTTGTAAGGAATTTTAGTGGGATTTTAATAGGCAGAAGCCTAGTGGCAGGAACACATCATTAGACACGAACACTGGCCCATTTTCATGGGAAACCAAAGTGTCTGCCCCAGATTCCTGATGTCAATTTGTAGGAAGCCTTTGGCGCTACAGGGGCAGACAAAGTTCTATCTGGTGGTTGATTGCATCGAGGAGATATCCTCATTTGTATGGAATTTCAGCAGGCAGAAGCCCAGTGGCAGGCAGACAGCATTAGACAGGAACAATGGACCTTTTCCATGGGAAACCAAAGTCTCCACCTCACGTTCCTGATGTCAGTTTGTAGGAGGCCTTTGGAACTATAAGGGCAGGCAAACTTCAACCTGGTGGTAGATTGCACCTGGGAGATATCCTCATTTGTATTGAATTTTAGTTTATTTTTAGTAGGCATAAGCCCAGTGGCTGCCAGACAGCATTAGACACGAACGGTGGCCGATTTCCTTGGGAAACCAAAGTCTTCACCCCACGTTCCTGATGTCAGTTTTTAGGAGGCCTTTGGCACTACAAGGGCAGAAAAACTTCCACCCAATGGTAGATTACACCTGGGAGATATCCTCATTTGTATGGAACTTCAGCAGTCATCACCACAGTGCCAGGCAGACAGCATTAGACAGAAACGGTGGTCCTTTTCCATGGGAAAGCAAATTCTCCACTCCAGGTTCCTGATGGCATTTTGTAGGAGGCCTTTGGAAACACAAGGGCAGAGAATCTTCCATCTGGTGTTAGATTGTAGCTGGGAGATATACTCATTTGTATGGAATTTTAGTGGAATTTTAGTAGACAGAATCCCAGCTGCAGGTAGACAGAATTAGACATGAATAGTAGCTCATTTCCATGGGAAACCAAAGTCTACACCCCAGGTTCCTCATGTCATTTTCTAGGAGGCCTCTTGCACTACAGGAGGAGACAAAGTTCCAATTGGTGGCATATTGCATCTGGGAGATATCCTCATTTGTATGTAATTTTTGTACCCATAAGCCCAGTGGCAGGTAGACAGTATTAGACGCGAACGGTGGCCCTTTTCCATGGGAAACCAAAGTCTCCGCCTCAGGTTCTTGATGTCAATTTGTAGGAAGCCTTTGGCTCTACAGGGGCAGACAAACTTCCATCTGGTGGTAGATTGCACCTGGGAGACATCCTCATTTGTATAGAATTTTAGTGGAATTTTAGTAGGCATAAGCCCAGTGGCTGGCAGAAAGCATTAGACACGAACGGTGGTCCATTTCCTTGGGAAACCAAAGTCTCCATCTCACGTGCCTGATGTCAGTTTGTAGGAGGCCTTTGGCACTACAAGGGCAGACAAACTTCCAACTGGTGGTAGATTCCGTGTGGGAGATATCCTCATTTGTTGAGGAATTTCAGCAGGCATAACCCCAGTGGCAGGCAGACAGCATTAGACAAGAACGGTGGCCCTTTTCCATGGGAAACCAAAATCTCCACCCCACGTTGCTGATGTCACTTTGTAGGAGGCGTTTTCCAATATAAGGGCAGAGAAACTTCCATCTTGTTGTAGATTGCCCCTGGGAGATATCCTCATTTCTATGGAGTTTTAGTGGAATTTTAGTAGGAAGAAGCACAGTGGCAGGCAGACAGCATTAGACATAAACGGTGGCCCTTTTCCCATGGGCAGCCAAAGTCTCCAAGGCACGTTCCTGATGTCAGTTTTTAGGAGGCCTTTGGCACTACAAGGGCAGAGAAACTTCCATCTGGTTGTAGATTGCACCTGAGAGATATCCTCATTTGTATAGAATTTTAGTGGAATTTTAGTAGGCATAAGCCCAGTGCCTGGCAGACAGCATTAGACACAAACGGTGGCCCATTTCCTTGGGAAACCAAAGTCTCCACCCCACGTTCCTGATGTCAGTTTTTAGGAGGCCTTTGGCACTACGAGGGCAGACAAACTTCCACCTGGTGGTAGATTGCACCTGGGAGATATCCTCATTTGTATGGAATTTGAGTGGAATTTTAGTAGGCAGAATCCCAACGGCAGGCAGACAGAATTAGACATGAATAGTGGCCCATTTCCATGGGAAACCAAAGTCTCCACCCCAGGTTCCTGATGTCATTTTCTAAGATGCCTCTGGCACTACAAGAGGAGACAAACTTCCAACTGGTGGCATATTGCATCTGGGATATATCCTCATTTGTGAGGAATTTCAGCACGCATAACCCCAGTGACAGGCAGAGAGCCTTAGACACGAACAGTGGCCCTTTTCCATGGGAAACCAAAATCTCCACCCCATGTTGCAAATGTCACTTTGTAGGAGGCGTTTTCCAATATAAGGGCAGAGAAACTTCTATCTGGTTGTACATTACACCTGAGAGATATCTTCATTTCTATTGAATTTTAGTGCAATTTTAGTAGGAAGAAGCCCAGTGGCAGGCAGACAGCATTAAACACGAACAATGGCCCATGTCTATGGGAAACCAAAGTCTCCACCCCACGTTCTTGATGTCTGTTTCTAGAAGGCCTTTGGAACTACAGGGGCAGACAAACTTCCGTCTGGTGGTTGATTGCATCGTGGAGATATCCTCATTTGTATGGAATTTCAGCAGGTAGAAGCCCAGTGGCAGGCAGACAGCATTAGACATGAACGGTGGCCCTTTTCCCATGGGCAGCCAAAAAACTCCAAACCACATTCCTGATGTCAGGTTTTAGGAGGCCTTTGCCAGTACAAGGGCAAACAAATTTCCGTCTGGTGGCTGACTACATCGGGGAGATATCCTCATTTGTATGGAATTTCAGCAGGTAGAAGCCCAGTGGCAGGCAGAGAAACTTAGACACGTACGGTGGCCCTTTTCCATGGGAAAACAAAGTCTCCAACCCAGGCTCCTGATGTCAGTTTGTAGGAGGGCTGTGGCATTAAAAGGGCAGACAAACTTCCATCTGGTGGGAAATTGCATTTGGGAGATATCCTCATTTGTAGGGAAATTTAGTCGGCATATGTCCACTGGCAGGCAGACAGCATTAAAAAAACAAAGGTGGCCCTTTTCCATGGGAAACCAATGCGTCCTCTCCAGATACCTGATGTCAGTTTGTATGAGGCTGTTGGCATTAGAAGGGCAGACAAACTTTCAACTGGTGGTAGACTCCATCTGGGCGATATCCCCATTTGTAAGGGATTTTACTAGGCATAAGCCCAGTGGCAGGCACATAGCATTAGACACAAACCGTGGCCCATTTCCATGGGAAACCAAAGTCTCCACCGCACGTTCCTGATGTCAGTTTGTAGGAAGCCTTTGGCTCTACAGGGGCAGAGGAACTTCCATCTGGTGGTAGATTACACCTGGGAGACATCCTCATTTGTATGTAATTTTAGTACCCATAAGCCCAGTGGCAGGCAGTCAGCATTAGACACGAACGGTGGACCTTTTCCATGGGAAACCAAAGTGTCCGCCTCAGGTTCCTCATGTCAATTTGTAGGAAGCCTTTGGCTCTACAGGGGCAGAGGAACTTCCATCTGGTGGTAGATTGCACCTGGGAGACATCCTCATTTGTATGGAAATTTTGTGGGATTTTAATAGGCTGAAGCCTAGTGGCAGGCACACATCATTAGACAAGAACAATGGACCTTTTCCATGGGAAACCAAATTCTCCACCTTACGTTCCTGATGTCAGTTTGTAGGAGGCCTTTGGAACTCCAAGGGCAGACGAACTTCCATCTGGTGGGTGATTGCATCGGGGAGATATCCTCATTTGAATAGAATTTTAGTGGAATTTTAGTAGGCATATCCACAGAGCCAGGCAGACAGCATTAGACACGAACGGTGGCCCATTTCCCGGGGAAACCAAAGTCTCCATCCCACATGCCTGATATCAGTTTGGACGAGGCCTTTGGTACTACAAGCGCAGACAAACTTCCAACTGGTGGTAGATTCCATGTGGGAGATATCCTCATTAGTGAGGAATTTCAGCAGGCATAACCCCAGTGGCAGGCAGACAGCATTAGACACGAACGGTGGCCCTTTTCCATGGGAAACCAAAGTCTTTGCCCCAGGTTCCTGATGTCAATTTGTAGGAAGCCTTTGGCTCTACAGGGGCAGACAAACTTCCATCTGGTGGTAGATTGCACCTGGGAGACATCCTCATTTGTAAGGAATTTTAGTGGGATTTTAATAGGCAGAAGCCTAGTGGCAGGAACACATCATTAGACACGAACACTGGCCCATTTTCATGGGAAACCAAAGTGTCTGCCCCAGATTCCTGATGTCAATTTGTAGGAAGCCTTTGGCGCTACAGGGGCAGACAAAGTTCTATCTGGTGGTTGATTGCATCGAGGAGATATCCTCATTTGTATGGAATTTCAGCAGGCAGAAGCCCAGTGGCAGGCAGACAGCATTAGACAGGAACAATGGACCTTTTCCATGGGAAACCAAAGTCTCCACCTCACGTTCCTGATGTCAGTTTGTAGGAGGCCTTTGGAACTATAAGGGCAGGCAAACTTCAACCTGGTGGTAGATTGCACCTGGGAGATATCCTCATTTGTATTGAATTTTAGTTTATTTTTAGTAGGCATAAGCCCAGTGGCTGCCAGACAGCATTAGACACGAACGGTGGCCGATTTCCTTGGGAAACCAAAGTCTTCACCCCACGTTCCTGATGTCAGTTTTTAGGAGGCCTTTGGCACTACAAGGGCAGAAAAACTTCCACCCAATGGTAGATTACACCTGGGAGATATCCTCATTTGTATGGAACTTCAGCAGTCATCACCACAGTGCCAGGCAGACAGCATTAGACAGAAACGGTGGTCCTTTTCCATGGGAAAGCAAATTCTCCACTCCAGGTTCCTGATGGCATTTTGTAGGAGGCCTTTGGAAACACAAGGGCAGAGAATCTTCCATCTGGTGTTAGATTGTAGCTGGGAGATATACTCATTTGTATGGAATTTTAGTGGAATTTTAGTAGACAGAATCCCAGCTGCAGGTAGACAGAATTAGACATGAATAGTAGCTCATTTCCATGGGAAACCAAAGTCTACACCCCAGGTTCCTCATGTCATTTTCTAGGAGGCCTCTTGCACTACAGGAGGAGACAAAGTTCCAATTGGTGGCATATTGCATCTGGGAGATATCCTCATTTGTATGTAATTTTTGTACCCATAAGCCCAGTGGCAGGTAGACAGTATTAGACGCGAACGGTGGCCCTTTTCCATGGGAAACCAAAGTCTCCGCCTCAGGTTCTTGATGTCAATTTGTAGGAAGCCTTTGGCTCTACAGGGGCAGACAAACTTCCATCTGGTGGTAGATTGCACCTGGGAGACATCCTCATTTGTATAGAATTTTAGTGGAATTTTAGTAGGCATAAGCCCAGTGGCTGGCAGAAAGCATTAGACACGAACGGTGGTCCATTTCCTTGGGAAACCAAAGTCTCCATCTCACGTGCCTGATGTCAGTTTGTAGGAGGCCTTTGGCACTACAAGGGCAGACAAACTTCCAACTGGTGGTAGATTCCGTGTGGGAGATATCCTCATTTGTTGAGGAATTTCAGCAGGCATAACCCCAGTGGCAGGCAGACAGCATTAGACAAGAACGGTGGCCCTTTTCCATGGGAAACCAAAATCTCCACCCCACGTTGCTGATGTCACTTTGTAGGAGGCGTTTTCCAATATAAGGGCAGAGAAACTTCCATCTTGTTGTAGATTGCCCCTGGGAGATATCCTCATTTCTATGGAGTTTTAGTGGAATTTTAGTAGGAAGAAGCACAGTGGCAGGCAGACAGCATTAGACATAAACGGTGGCCCTTTTCCCATGGGCAGCCAAAGTCTCCAAGGCACGTTCCTGATGTCAGGTTTTAGGAGGCCTTTGGCAGTACAAGGGCAAACAAACTTCCGTCTGGTGGCTGATTGTATCGGGGAGATATCCTCATTTGTATGGAATTTCAGCAGGTAAAAGCCCAGTGGCAGGCACATAGCATTAGACACAAACGGTGGCCCATTTCCATGGGAAAAGAAAGTCTCCACCCCACGTTCCTGATGTCAGTTTTTAGGAGGCCTTTGGCACTACAAGGGCAGAGAAACTTCCATCTGGTTGTAGATTGCACCTGAGAGATATCCTCATTTGTATAGAATTTTAGTGGAATTTTAGTAGGCATAAGCCCAGTGCCTGGCAGACAGCATTAGACACAAACGGTGGCCCATTTCCTTGGGAAACCAAAGTCTCCACCCCACGTTCCTGATGTCAGTTTTTAGGAGGCCTTTGGCACTACGAGGGCAGACAAACTTCCACCTGGTGGTAGATTGCACCTGGGAGATATCCTCATTTGTATGGAATTTGAGTGGAATTTTAGTAGGCAGAATCCCAACGGCAGGCAGACAGAATTAGACATGAATAGTGGCCCATTTCCATGGGAAACCAAAGTCTCCACCCCATGTTGCAAATGTCACTTTGTAGGAGGCGTTTTCCAATATAAGGGCAGAGAAACTTCTATCTGGTTGTACATTACACCTGAGAGATATCTTCATTTCTATTGAATTTTAGTGCAATTTTAGTAGGAAGAAGCCCAGTGGCAGGCAGACAGCATTAAACACGAACAATGGCCCATGTCTATGGGAAACCAAAGTCTCCACCCCACGTTCTTGATGTCTGTTTCTAGAAGGCCTTTGGAACTACAGGGGCAGACAAACTTCCGTCTGGTGGTTGATTGCATCGTGGAGATATCCTCATTTGTATGGAATTTCAGCAGGTAGAAGCCCAGTGGCAGGCAGACAGCATTAGACATGAACGGTGGCCCTTTTCCCATGGGCAGCCAAAAAACTCCAAACCACATTCCTGATGTCAGGTTTTAGGAGGCCTTTGGCACTAGAAGGGCAAACAAATTTCCGTCTGGTGGCTGACTACATCGGGGAGATATCCTCATTTGTATGGAATTTCAGCAGGTAGAAGCCCAGTGGCAGGCAGAGAAACTTAGACACGTACGGTGGCCCTTTTCCATGGGAAAACAAAGTCTCCAACCCAGGCTCCTGATGTCAGTTTGTAGGAGGGCTGTGGCATTAAAAGGGCAGACAAACTTCCATCTGGTGGGAAATTGCATTTGGGAGATATCCTCATTTGCAGGGAAATTTAGTCGGCATATGTCCACTGGCAGGCAGACAGCATTAAAAAACAAAGGTGGCCCTTTTCCATGGGAAACCAATGCGTCCTCTCCAGATACCTGATGTCAGTTTGTATGAGGCTGTTGGCATTAGAAGGGCAGACAAACTTTCAACTGGTGGTAGACTCCATCTGGGCGATATCCCCATTTGTAAGGGATTTTACTAGGCATAAGCCCAGTGGCAGGCACATAGCATTAGACACAAACCGTGGCCCATTTCCATGGGAAACCAAAGTCTCCACCGCACGTTCCTGATGTCAGTTTGTAGGAAGCCTTTGGCTCTACAGGGGCAGAGGAACTTCCATCTGGTTGTAGATTACACCTGGGAGACATCCTCATTTGTATGTAATTTTAGTACCCATAAGCCCAGTGGCAGGCAGTCAGCATTAGACACGAACGGTGGACCTTTTCCATGGGAAACCAAAGTGTCCGCCCCAGGTTCCTCATGTCAATTTGTAGGAAGCCTTTGGCTCTACAGGGGCAGAGGAACTTCCATCTGGTGGTAGATTGCACCTGGGAGACATCCTCATTTGTATGGAAATTTTGTGGGATTTTAATAGGCTGAAGCCTAGTGGCAGGCACACATCATTAGACAAGAACAATGGACCTTTTCCATGGGAAACCAAATTCTCCACCTTACGTTCCTGATGTCAGTTTGTAGGAGGCCTTTGGAACTCCAAGGGCAGACGAACTTCCATCTGGTGGGTGATTGCATCGGGGAGATATCCTCATTTGAATAGAATTTTAGTGGAATTTTAGTAGGCATATCCACAGAGCCAGGCAGACAGCATTAGACACGAACGGTGGCCCATTTCCCGGGGAAACCAAAGTCTCCATCCCACATGCCTGATATCAGTTTGGACGAGGCCTTTGGTACTACAAGCGCAGACAAACTTCCAACTGGTGGTAGATTCCATGTGGGAGATATCCTCATTAGTGAGGAATTTCAGCAGGCATAACCCCAGTGGCAGGCAGACAGCATTAGACACGAACGGTGGCCCTTTTCCATGGGAAACCAAAGTCTCCACCTCACGTTCCTGATGTCAGTTTGTAGGAGGTGTTTGGAACTACAAGGGCAGAAAAACTTCCATCTGGTGGTAGATTGCACCTGGGACATATCCTCATTTTTATGGAACTGCAGCCGTCATAGCCACAGTGCCAGGCAGACAGCATTAGACAGGAATGGTGGTCCTTTTACATGGGAAACCAAAGTCTACACCCTAGGTTCCTGATGGCAGTTTGTAGGAGGCCTTTGGAACCACAAGGGCAGAGAAACTTCCATGTGGTGTTAGATTGCACCCGGGAGATATTCTTATTTGTATGGAATTTTCGTGGAATTTTAGTAGGCAAAATCCCAGCGGCAGGCAGACAGAATTAGACACGAATAGTGGCCTATTTCCATGGGAAACCAAAGTCTCCACCCCAGGTTCCTGATGTCATTTTCTAGGAGGCCTCTGGCACTACAAGAGGAGACAAACTTCCAACTGCTGGCAATTTGCATCTGGGAAATATCCTCATTTGTATGTAATTTTAGTAGCCATAAACCCAGTGGCAGGCAGACATCATTAGTCAAGAACGGTGGCCCTTTTCCATGGGAAACCAAAGTCTCCACCCCAGGTTCCTGATGTTAATTTGTAGGAAGCCTTTGGCACTACAAGGGCAGACAAACTTCCATCTGGTGGTAGATTGCACCTGGGAGGTATCCTCATTTGTATAGAATTTTAGTGGAATTTTAGTAGGCATAAGCCCAGTATCTGGCAGACAGCATTAGACACGAACAGTGGCCCTTTTCCATGGGAAACCAAAATCTCCACCCCATGTTGCTGATGTCACATTGTAGGAAAAGTTTTCCAATATAAGGGCAGGCAAACTTCCATCTGGCGGTAGATTGCACCTTGGAGATATCCTCATTTTTATGGAGGTTTAGTGGAATTTTAGTAGGAAGAAACCCAGTGGCAGGCAGACAGCATTAGACAAGAACAATGGCCCATTTGATGGGAAACCAAAGTCTCCACCCCACGTTCCTGATGTCAGTTTTTAGGAGGCCTTTGGCACTACAAGGGCAGACAAACTTCCGTCTGGTGGTTGATTGCATCTGGGAGATATCCTCATTTTTATGGAATTTCATCAGGTAGAAGCCCAGTGGCAGGCAGACAGCATTAGAGAGGAACGGTGGCCCTTTTCCATGGGAAAACAAAGTCTCCAACCCAGGCTCCTGATGTCAGTTTTTAGTAGGCCCTTGGCATTAAAAGGGCAGACAAACTTCCATCTGGTGGGAAATTTTGTTTGGGAGATATCCTCATTTGTATGTAATTTCAGTAGTGATAAGCCCAGAGGCAAGGAGGCAGCATTAAACACCAAGGGTGCCCCTTTTCCATGGGATACCAAAGCGTCCTCTCCAGAATCCTGATGTCAGTTTGTAGGAGACCGTAGGCATTACAAGGGCAGACAAACTTTCATCTGGTGGTAGAGTCTATCTGGGAGATATCCTCATTTGTACGGGATTTTACTAGGCATTATCCCAGTGGCAGTCACATAGCATTAGACACAAACGGTGGCCCATTTCCATGGGAAACCAAAGTCTCCACCCCACGTTCCCGATGTCAGGTTTTAGTAGGCCATTGACAGTACAAGGGCAGAAAAACTTCCGTCTGGTGGTTGATTGCATCGGGAAGATATCCTCATTTGTATGGAATTTCAGCAGATAGGAGCCCAGTGGCAGGCAGACAGCATTAGACATGAACGGTGGCCCTTTTCCATGGGAAAAAAAAGTCTCCAACCCAGGCTCCTGATGTCAGTTTGTAGGAGGCCTTTGGCACTACAAGGGCAGACAAACTTCCATCTAGTGGTGGATCGCACCTCGTAGATGTCCTTATTTGTATGGAATTTTAGTGGTATTTTAGTAATCAGAATCCCAGTTGCAGACCGACAGCATTAAACATGAACGGTGGGCCTTTTCCATAGGAAACCAATGTTTCCAGGCCAGGTTCCGAATGTCAGTTTGAAGGAGGCCTTTGGCACTGCAAGAGCAGACAAACTTCCATCTGGTGGCATATTGCATCTGGGAGATATCCACATTTGTATGGAACTTCAGCAGTCATAACCACAGTGCCAGGCAGACAGCATTAGACACGAACGGTGGTCCTTTTCCGTGGGGAATCAAAGTCTCCACCCTAGGTTTCCGATGGCAGTTTGTAGGAGGCCTTTGGAAACATAAGGGCAGAGAAACTTCCATCTGGTGTTTGATTGCACCTGTGAGATATTCGCATTTGTATGGCATTTTAGTGGAATTTTAGTAGGCAGAATCCCAGCGGCAGGCAGACAGAATTAGACATGAATAGTGGCCCTTTTCTAGGGGAAAACAAAGTCTCCAGGCCAGGTTCCTGATGTCAGTTTTTAGGAGGCCTTTTGCACTACAAGAACAGACAAACTTCCAACTGGTGGCATATTGCATCTGGGAGATATCCTCATTTGTATGTAATTTTAGTAGCCATAAACCCAGTGGCAGGCAGACAGCATTAGACAGGAACCGTGGCCCATTGCCATGGGAAACCAAAGTCTCCGCCCCAGCTTCTTGATGTCAATTTGTAGGAAGCCTTTTGCTGTACAGGGGCAGACAAACTTCCATTTGGTGGTAGATTGCACCTGGGAGACATCCTCATTTGTATGGTATTTTAGTGGAATTTTAATAGGCAGAAGCCTAGTGGCAGGCAAACATCATTAGACACGAACGCTGTCCCATTTCCATGGGAAACCAAAGTCTCCACTCCAGGTTCCTGATGTCAGTTTGTAGGAGGCCTTTGGCACTACAAGGGCAGACAAAGTTCCGTCTGGTTGTTGATTGCATTGAGGAGATATCGTCATTTGTATGGAATTTCAGCAGGCAGAAGATCAGTGGCAGGCAGACAGCATAGGACACGAACGGTGGACCTTTTTCATGGGAAACCGAAGTCTCCACCCCACGTTCCTGATGTCAGTTTTTAGGAGGCCTTTGGCACTAGAAGGGCAAACAAACTTCGAACTGGTGGTAGATTCCATCTGGGAGATATCCTCATTTGTGAGGAATTTCAGCAGGCGTAACCCAGTGGCTGGCAGACAGCATTAGACATGAACGGTACCACTTTTCCATTGAAAACAAAGTCTCCATCCCGCGTTCCTGATGTCAGTTTGTAGGAGGCATTTGGCACTATAAGGGCAGACTAATTTCCAACTGGTTGTAGATTCCATCTGGGAGATATCCTCATTTTTATGGAACTTCAGCACTCATAACCACAATGCCAGGCTGACAGCATTAGATACGAACGGTGGTCCTTTTCCATGGGAAACCAAAGTCTCCTCCCCAAGTTCCTGATGTCAGTTTTTTAGGAGGCCTTTGCCACTACAAGGGCAGACAATCTTCCATCTGGTGGTAAATTGCATCTGCGAGATATCCTCACTTGTATGGAATTTTAGGAGGCATACACCCAGTGGCAGGCAGACAGCATTAGGCATGAACAGTGGCCCTTTTTCATGGGAAACCAAATTATCCATCCTACGTTTCAGATGTCAGTTTATAGGAGACCTTTGGCACTACAAGGGTAGAGAAACTTCAAACCGGGGGTAGATTGCACCTGCAAGATATTCTCATTTGTATAGAATTTTAGAGGAATTTTAGTACGCAGAAACCCAGTGGCAGGTAGACAGAATTAGACATGAATAGTGTCCCTTTTCCAGGGGAAACCAAAGTATCCAGGCCAGGTTCCTGATGTCAGTTTTTAGGAGGCCTTTTGCACTACAAGAAGAGACAAACTTCCAACTGGTGGCATATTGCATCTTGGAGATATCTTCATTTGTATGGAGTTTTAGTGGAATTAAAGTAGGCAGAAGCCCAGTGGCAAGTAGACAGCATTAAACACCAACGGTGGCCCATTTCCATGGGAAACCAAACTCTCCACTCCAGGCTCCTGATGTCAATTTGTAGGAGGCCTTTGCACCTACAGGGGCTGACAAACTTCCGTCAGGTGGTTGATTGCATCGGAGAGATTTCCAAATTTCTTTGGAATTTCAGCAGGCAGAAGCCCAGTGGCAGGCAGACAGCATTAGACACGAACGCTGGCCGTTTTTCATGGGAAAACAAAGTCTCCACCCCTGGTTCCTGATGTCAGTTTCTTAGGAGGGCTTTGGTATTACAAGGGCAGAAAATCTTCCATCTGGTTGTAGATTGCACCTGGGAGATATCCTCATTTCTATCAAATTTTAGTGGAATTTTAGTAGGAAGAAGCCCAGTGGCAGGCAGACAGCATTAGACATGAACAGTGGCCCATTTCTATGGGAAACCAAAGTCTCCACCCCACGTTCCGGATATACGTTTCTCAGAGGCCTTGGCACTACAAGGGCAGACATACTTCCACCTGGTGGTAGATTGCACCTGGGAGATATCCTCATTTGTATGGAACTTCAGCAGTCATAACCACAGTGCCAGGCAGACAGCATTAGAGAGGAACGGTGGCCCTTTTCCATGGGAAACCAAAATCTCCACACCACGTTCCCAATGTCAGGTTTTAGGAGGCCTTTGGCAGTACAAGGGCAGACAAATTTCTGTCTGGTGGTTGAGTGCATCAGGGAGATATCCTCATTTGTATGGAATTTCAGCAGGTAGAATCCCAGTGCCAGGCAGACAGCATTAGACACGAACGGTGGCCCTTTTCCATGGAAAAACAAATTATGCATCCTATGTTCCTGATGTCAGTTTTTAGGAGGCCATTGGCGCTACACTGGCAGACAAATTTCCATCTGGCAGTAGATTGCACCTCGGAGATGTCCTCAGTTGTACGGAATTTTAGTGGTATTTTAGTACTCAGAAGCCCAGTGGCAGACAGACAGCATTAAACATAAACGGTGGGCCTTTTCCATATGAAACCAAAGTCTCCAGGCCAGGTTCCGAATGTCAGGTTGAAGGAGGCCTTTGGCACTGCAAGAGCAGACAAACTTCCATCTGGCGGCATATTGCATCTGGAAGATATCCTCATTTATATGTAATTTTAGTAGCCATAAGCCCAGTGGCAAGCAGACAGCATTAGACACGAACGCTGGCCCTTTTACATGGGAAACCAAAGTCTCCACTCCCGGCTCCTGATGTCAATTTGCAGGATGCCTTTGGCACCACAGGGGCAGAGGAACTTCCGTCAGGGGGTTGATTGCATCGGAGAGATTTCCAAATTCTTTCGGAATTCCAGCAGGCAGAAGCCCAGTGGCAGGCAGACAGCATTAGACACGAACGGTGGCCCTTTTCCATAGGAAAACATAGACTCCACCCCTGGTTCCTGATGCCAGTTTTTTAGGAAGGCTTTGCTACTACAATGGCAGAGAATCTTCCATCTGGTTGCAGATTGCACCTGGGAGATACCCTCATTTCTATGGAAATTTAGTGGAATTTTCGTAGGAAGAAGGCCAGTGGCAGGCAGACAGCATTAGACATGAGCGGTGGCCCATTTCTATGGGAAACCAAAGTCTCCACCCCAACGTCCTGATGTCAGTTTAAAGGAGGCCTTTGGGACTACAAGGGCAGAGAAGCTTCCACCTGGTGGTAGATTTCACCTGGGATATATCCTCATTTGTATGGAACTTCAGCAGTCATAACCACAATGCCAGGCAGACAGCATTAGATACGAACGGTGGTCCTTTTCCATGGGAAACCAAAGTCTCCAAACCACGTTCCCGATGTCAGATTTTAGGAGGCCTTTGCCACTACAAGGGCAGGCAAACTTTCATCTGGTGGTAAATTGCATCGGGGAGATATCCTCATTTGCATGGAATTTTAGCAGGCATACGCCCAGTGGCAGGCACACAGCATTAGGTATGAACAGTTGCCTTTTTCCATGGGAAACCAAATCATCCATTCTACGTTTCAGATGTCAGTTTATAGGAGCCCTTTAGCACTACAAGGGCAGAGAAACTTCAAACAGGGGGCAGATTGCACCTGCGGGATATTCTCATTTGTATAGAATTTAAGAGCAATTTTAGTACACAGAATCCCAGCAGGAAGCACACAGAATTAGACATGAATAGTGGCCCTTTTCTAGGGGAAAACAAAGTCTCCAGGCCAGGTTCCTGATGTCAGTTTTTAGGAGGCCTTTTGCACTACAAGAACAGACAAACTTCCAACTGGTGGCATATTGCATCTGGGTGATATCCTCATTTGTATGTAATTTCAGTAGCCATAAGCCCAGTGGCAGGCAGACAGCATTGGACACGAACGGTGGCCCTTTTCCATGGGAAACCAAAGTCTCCACTCCAGGCTCCTGATGTCAATTTGTAGGAGGCATTTGGCACTACAGGGGCAGAAAACCTTGTGTCAGGAGGTAGATTGCATCGGAGAGATTTCCAAATTTCTTTGGAATTTCAGCAGGCAGAAGCCCAGTGGCAGGCAGATAGCATTAAACACCAACGGTGGCTAATTTCCATGGGAAAACAAAGTCTCCACCCCTGGTTTCTGATGTCAGTTTTTTAGGAGAGCTTTGGTACTACAAGGGCAGAGATTCTTCCATCTGGTTGTAGATTGCACTTGGAAGATATCCTTATTTCTATGGAATTTTAGTGGAATTTTAGTAGGAAGAAACCCAGTGGCAGGCAGACAGCTTTAGGAACGAACGGTGGCCCATTTCCATGGGAAACCAAAGTCTCCACTCCAGGTTCCTGATGTCAGTGTTTAAGAGGCCTTTGGCACTACAGGGGCAGACAAACTTCCGTCAGGTGGTTGATTGCATCGGAGAGATTTCCAAATATCTTTGGAATTTCAGCAGGCAGAAGCCCAGTGGCAGGCAGAGAGCATTAGACACGAACGGTGGCCAATTTCCTTGGGAAACCAAAATCTCCACCCCACGTTCCTGATGTCAGTTTTTAGGAGGACTTTGGCACTATAAGGGCAGACATACTTCCAACTGGTGGAAGATTCCATCAGGGAGATACCCTCATTTGTGAGGAATTTCAGCAGGCATAACCCCAGTGGCAGGCAGACAGCATTAGACACGAACGGTGGCCCTTTTCCATGGGAAACAAAAATCTCCACCCCTGGTTCCTGATGTCAGTTTCTAAGGAGGCCTTTGCCACTACAAGGGCAGACAAACTTCCATCTGATGGTAAATTCCATGTGGGAGGTATCCTCATTTGTATGAAATTTTACTAGGCATAAGCCCAGCGGCAGGCACATAGCATTAGGCACAAACGGTGCCCCTTTTCCATGGGAAACCAAAGTCCAATCCACGTTCCTGATGTCAGTATTTAGGAGGCCTTTGGCACTACAAGGGCAGACAAACTTCCATTTGGTGGTAGATTGCACCTGGGAGATATCCTCATTTGTATGGAACTTCAGCACTCATAACCACAATACCAGGAAGACAGCATTAGATACGAACAGCGGCCCATTTCCATGGGAAGCCAAAGTTTCCACTCCAGGTTCCTGATGTCCTTTTTTAGGAGGCCTTTGGCACTACAAGGGCAGACAAACTTCCAACTGGTGGTAGATTCCATCTGGGAGATATCCTCATTTGTATGGATTTTCAGCAGGCATAACCCCAGTGGGAGGCAGACATGGTTAGACACGAACGGTGGCCCTTTTCCATGGGAATTCAAAATCTCCGCCCCACGTTGCTGATGTCACTTTGTAGGAGGTGTTTTCCAATATAAGGGCAGAGAAACTTCCATCTGGTTGTAGATTGCACCTGGGAGATATCCTCATTTTTTTTGGAATTTTAGTGGAATTTTAGTAGGAAGTAGGCCAGTGGCAGGCAGACAGCATTAGACACGAACGGTGGCCCATTTCCATGGGAAACCAAAGTCTCCAGCCCGCGTTTTTGATGTTCGTTTTTAGGAGGCCTTTGGCACTACAAGGGCAGACAAACTTCCACCTGGTTGTAGATTGCACCTGGGAGATAACCTCATTTGTATGGAACTTCAGCAGTCATAACCACAGTGCCAGGCAGACAGCATTAGACACGAACGGTAGTCCTTTTCCATGGGAAACCAAAGTCTCCACACCACGTTCTCGATGTCAGATTTTAGTAGGCCTTTGCCACTACAAGGTCAGGCAAACTTCCATCTCGTGGTAAATTGCATCTGTGAGATATCCTTATTTGTATGGAATTTTAGCAGGCATAACCCTGCTTTGGTGTCCCATGGAAAAGAGCCACGGTTCGTGTCTAATGCTCTCTACCTGCCGCTGGGATTCTGCCCACAAGAATTCCACTTAAATTCCATGCAAATGAGGATATCTCGCAGTTGCATTCTCCCAAGAGATGGAAGTTTGTGTGCCCTTGTCGTTCCAAAGGCCTCCTACAAATTGACATAAGGAACGTGAGGTGGAGACTTTGGTGTCCCATTGAAAAGGGCCACTGTTAGTGTCTAATGCAGTCTGCCTGGAACTAGGCTCATGCCTGCTGAAATTCCACAAAAATGAGGATATCTCCCAGATGGAATGTACCACCAGATGGAAGTTTATCTGCCTTTGTAGTGCCAAAGGAATCCTACAAACTGACATCAGGAACGTGAGATGGAGACTTTGGTTTCCATGGAAAAGGGCCACCGTTCTTGTCTAATGCTATCTGGCGACTTTTCGGATTCTGCCGACTAAAATTCCACTAAAATTCCATTCAAATGAGGATATCTCCCTGGTGCAATCTACCACCAGATGAATTTTCCTTTGCCTTTGTAGTGCCTAAGGCGTCTTACAAACTGACATCAGGAACGTGAGGTGGAGACTTTGGTTTCCCATGGAAAAATGCCACCGTTGTTGTCTAATGCTGTCTGCCGGCCACTGGGCTTATGCCGTCTTAAATTCCATACAAATGGGGATATCTCCCAGATAGAATCCACCACCACTTGGATGTTTGTCTGCCCTTGCAGTGTTAAGGCCTCCAACACACAGACATCAGGAACCTGGAGTGAAGACTTTGGTTTCCCATGGAAAGGGGCCACTGTTCGTGTCTAATGCAGTCTACCTGCCACTGTGGTTCTGCCTTCTAAAATTGCATAGAAATGAGGATATCTCCCAGGAACAATCTACTACCAGATGGAAGTTTGTCTTCCCGTGTAATTCCAAAGGCCTCCTACAAATTGTCATCAGGAACGTGAGGTGGAGACTTTGGTTTCCCATGGAAAAGGGCCACCGTTCAAATCTAATGCTGTCTGCCTTCCACTGGGCTCATGCCTGATGAATTTCCATACAAATGAGGACATCTCCCAGGTGGAATCTACCACCAGATAGAATTTTGGCTGCCCTTGTAGTGCCAAAGGCCTCCTACAAACTGACATTCAGGAACGTGAGGTGGTGACCTTGGTTTCCCATGGAAAAGGACCACCGTTCAAATCTAATGCTGTCTGCCTGCCACTGGGCTTATGGCTGCTAAAATTGCATACAAATGAGGATGTCTCCCAGATGCAATCTACCACCAGTTGGAAATTTTCCTGGCCTTGTAGTGCCAAAGGCCTCCTACAAACGGACATCAGGAATGTGGGGTGGAGACTTTTATTTCCCATGGAAAAGGTCCACCGTTCTTGTCTGATGCTGTTTGCTGGCTACTCGGCGTCTGCATACGAAAATTCCAATAAAATTCCATACAAAGAAGGATATCTCCCTGATGGAATATACAACGAGATGGAAGTATGTAGCCCTTGTAGTGCCAAAGGCCTCCTGCAAATTGACATCAGTAACGTGGGGTGGAGACTTTGGTTTTCCATGGAAAAGGGCCACCGTTCCTGTCTAATGCTGTCTGCCTGCCACTGGGCTTATGCCTGCTGAAATTCCAGAGAAATGAGGATATCTCCCAGATGGAATCTACCACCAGTTGGAAGTTTATCTGCCCTTGTAGTTCCAAAGGCCTCCTACAAACTGACACCAGGAACCTGGAGTGGAGACTTTGGTTTCCCATGGAAATGGGCCAGCGTTCGTGTCTAATGATGTGTTCCTGCCACTAGGGTTCTGCCATTTTAAATACCACTAAAATTCCTTACAAATGAGGATGTCTCCCAGGTGCAATCTACCACCAGATGGAAGTTTGTCTGCCCCTGTAGAGCCAAAGGCTTCCTGCAAATTGACATCAGGAACCTGGGGCGGAGACTTTGGTTTCCCATGGAAAAGGGCCACCGTTGGTGTTTAATGCTGTCTACTTGCCACTGGGCTTTTGCCTTCTTTAATTCCACTAGAATTCCATACAAATTAGGATATCTCCAAGATGCAATATGCCACCAGTCGGAAGGTTGTCTGTTCTTGTTGTGCAAAAGGCCTCCTAAAAACTGACTTCAGGAACCTGGCCTGGAGACTTTGTTTTCCCCTGGAAAAGGCCACTATTCATGTCTAATTCTGTGTGCCTGCTGCTGGGATTCGGCGGACTGAAATTCCTCTAAAATTCTATAAAATTGAGAATATCTTGCTGGTGCAATCTACTCCCGGTTTGAAGTTTCTCTGCCCTTGTAGTGCCAAAGGGCTCCTATAAACTCACTTCTTAAACGTGGGATGTATAATTTGGTTTCCCGTGGAATAGGGCACTGTTCATGCCTAATGCTGTGTGCCTGCCACTGGGCGTATGCCTGCTAAAATTCCATAGAAATGAGGATATCTCGCAGATGCAATTTACCACCAGATGGAAGTTTGCCTGCCCTTGTAGTGGCAAAGGCCTCCTAAAAACTGACATCAGGAACCGGGAGTGGCGACTTTGGTTTCCCATGCAAATGGGCCACCGTTCGTGTCTAATGCTGTCTGCTTGACACTGGGCTTCTGCCTGCTGAAATTCCAAAGAAATTGGGAAATATCTCCGATGCAATATACCACCTGATGGAAGTTTGTCTGCCCCTGTAGTGCCAAAGGCCTCCTACAAATTGACATCAGGAGCCTGGAGTGGAGAATTCGGTTTCCCATGGAAAAGGCCCATTGTTCATGTCTAATGCTGCTGCCTGCCAGTGGGTATATGCCTACTAAAATTCCATACGTATCAGGATATCTCCCAAATGCAATTTCCCACCAGATGGATGTTTGTCTACACTTTTAATGCCAAAGGCCTCCTGAAAACCGACATCAGAAGCCTGGGTTGGAGACTTCGGTTTCCCATGGAAAAGGGCCACCGTTCGTGTCTAATGCTCTCTGCCTGCCACTGGGCTTCTGCCTGCTGAAATTCCAGAGAAATTGGGAAATCTCTCCGATGAAATCAACCACCAGACGGAAGTTTGTCTTCCCATGTACTGCCAAAGGCCTCCTAAAACCTGACATCGGGAACGTAGTGTGGAGACTTTGGTTTCCCATGGAAAAAGACCACTGTTCCTGTCTAATGCTGTCTGCCTGGTACAGAGGTTATGACTGCAGAAGTTCCATAAAAATGAGGATATCTCCGCGATGCAATCAACCACAGGATAGAAGTATGTCTGCCCTTATAGTACCAAAGGCCTCCTACAAACTGACATCAGGAACGTGGGATGGAGACTTTGGTTTCCCAAGGAAATGGGCCACCGTTCGTGTCTAATGCTCTCTGCCAGCCACTGGGCTTATGCCTACTAAAATTCCAATAAAATTCTGTACAAATAAGGATATCTCCTCGATGCAATCAACCACCAGACGGAACTTTGTCTGCCTTTGTAGTGCCAAAGGCCTCCTTCAAACTGACATCAGGAACCTGGGGTTCAGACTTTGGTTTCCAATGGAAAAGTTCCACTGTTCGTGTCTACTTCTGTCTGCCTGCCAGTGGGCTTATGGCTACTAAAATTACATACAAATGAGGATGTCTCCCAGGTGCCATCTACCACCAGATGGAAGTTTGTCTGCCCCTGTAGAGCCAAAGGCTTCCTCCAAATTGACATCAGAAACCTGGGGCGGAGACATTGGTTTCCCATGGAAAAGGGCCACCGTTCGTGTCTAATGCTGTCTGCTTCCCAGCGGGATTATGGCTACTAATATTACATACAAATAAGGATGTCTCCCAGATACAATATGCCACCAGTTGGAAGTTTGTCTCCTCCTGTAGTGCCTGAGGCCTCCTAGAAAATGACATCAGGGACCTGGGGTGGAGACTTTGGTTTCCCATGGAAAAGGACCACCGTTCGTGTCTAATGCTGTCTGCTTGCCACTGGACTTATGGCTACTAAAATTACATACAAATGAGGATATCTCCCAGAGGCAATATGCCGCCAGATGGAAGTTTGTCTGCTCTTGCAGTGCCAAAGGCCTCCTTCAAACTGACATTCGGAACCTGGCCTGGAGACTTTGGTTTCCTATGGAAAAGGCCCACCGTTTATGTTTAATGCTGTCTGTCTGCCACTGGGTTTCTGAGTACTAAAATACCACTAAAATTCCATACAACTGAGGACATCTCCGAGGTGCAATCTACTGCCAGATGGAAATTTGTCTGCCAGTGTAGCGCCAATGGCCTCCTAAAAACTGACATCAGGAACATAGGATGCATAATTTGTTTTTCCATGGAAAAGGGTCACCGTTCGTGTCTAATGCTGTCTGCCTGCCACTGGGCTTTTACCTGCTGAAATTCCATACAAATGAGGATATCTCCCCGATGCACTCAACCACCAGACAGAAATTTGTCTGCCCTTGTACTGCCAAAGGCCTCCTAAAACCTGACATCGGGAACGTGGTGTGGAGATTTTGCTTTCCCATGGAAAAGGGCCACCGTTCCTCTCTAATGCTGTCTGCCTGGCACTGTGGTTATGACTGATGAAGTTCCATAGAAATGAGGATATCTCCCAGATGGAATCTACAACCAGTTGGAAATTAGTCTGCCCTTATAGTGCCAAATGCCTCCTACAAACTGACATCGGGAACGTGGGATTGAGACTTTGTTTCCAATGGAAAAGTGGTACCGTTCATGTCTAATGCTGTCTGCCCGCCACTGGGTTACGCCTGCTGAAATTCCTCACAAATGAGGATATCTCCCAGATGGAATCTACCACCAGTTCGAAGTTTGTTTGCCCTTGTAGTGCCAAAGGCCTCCTAAAAACTGACATCAGGAACGTGGGGTGGAGACTTCGGTTTCCCATGAAAAAGGTCCACCGTTCGTGTCCTATGCTGTCTGCCTGCCACTGGGCTTCTGCCTGCTGAAATTCCATACAAATGAGGATATCTCCTCAATGCAATCAACCACCAGACGGAACTTTGTCTGCCCTTGTAGTGCCAAAGGCCTCCTACAAACTGACATCAGGAACCTGGCATGGAGACTTTGGTTTCCCATGGAAATGGGACAGCGTTCGTGTCTAATGATGTTTGCCTGCCACTAGGCTTCTGCCTATTAAAATTCCAATAAAATTCCATACCATTGAAGATGTCTCTCACGTGCAATCTACCACCAAATGGAAGTTTGTCTGCCCCTGTACAGCAAAAGGCTTCCTACAAATTGACATCAAGAAGCTGGGGCGGAGACTTTGGTTTCCCATGGCAATGGGCCACGGTTCCTGTCTAATGCTGTCTGCCTGCCACTGGGTTTATGGCTACTAAAATTACATACAAATGAGGATATCTCCCAGATGCAATATGCCACCAGCTGGAAGTTTGTCTCCTCTTGTAGTGCCAGAGGCCTCCTAGAAAATGACATCAGGAACCTGGGGTGGAGACTTTGGTTTCCCATGGAAATGGGCCACTATTCATGTCTGATTCTGTCTGCCTGCCGCTGGGATTCTGCCTACTAAAATTCCACTAAAATTCCATACAAATGCGAATATCTCCCAGGTGCAATCAAACACCAGATGGAAGTTTCTCTGCCCTTATGTTTCCAAAGGCCTCCTACAAACTGCCATCGGAAACCTAGGGTGGAGACTTTGGTTTTCCATGGAAAAGGACCACCGTTCCTGTCTAATGCTGTCTGCCTGCCACTGTGGTTATGACTGCTGAAGTTCAATACAAATGTGGATATCTCCCAGATGCAATATGCCACCAGATGGAAGTTTGTCTGCTCTTGCAGTGCCAAAGGCCTCCTTCAAACTGACATTCGGGACCTGGCCTGGAGACATTGGTTTCCTATGGAAAAGGCCCACCGTTCATTTTTAATGCTGTCGGTCTGCAACTGGGATTCTGATTACTAAAATACCACTAAAATTCCATACAAATAAGGACATCTACGAGGTGCGATCCACCACTAGATGGAAGTTTGTCTGCCCTTGTAGTGCCAAAGGCCTCCTAGAAACTGACATCAGGAGCCTGGGTTGGAGACTTTTTTTTCCCATGGAAAAGGGCCACCGTTCATGTCTAATGCTGTCTGCCTGCCACTGGGCTTCTATCTGCTGAAATTCCATACAAATGAGGATATCTTCCCGATGCAATCAACCACCAGACGGAAGTTTTTCTGCCCTTGTACAGTCAATGGCCTACTAAAACCTGACATCGGGAACGTGGGGTGGAGACTTTGGTTTCCCATGGAAATGGGCCACCGTTTGTGTCTAATGCTATGTGACTGCCACTGGGATAATGCCTAGTAAAATCCCGTACAAATGAGGATATCTCCCAGATAGAGTCTACCACCAGATGAAAGTTTGTCTGCCCTTGTAATGCCTACGGTCTCCTACAAACTGACATCAGGATTCCGGAGAGGATGCTTTGGTTTCCCATGGAAAAGGGGCACCCTTGGTGTTTAATGCTGCCTCCTTGCCTCTGGGCTTATCACTACTGAAATTACATACAAATGAGGATATCTCCCAAACAAAATTTCCCACCAGATGGAAGTTTGTCTGCCCTTTTAATGCCAAAGGCCTACTAAAAACTGACATCAGGAGCCTGGGTTGGAGACTTTGTTTTCCCATGGAAAAGGGCCACCGTTCCTCTCTAATGCTGTCTGCCTGCCACTGGGCTTCTACCTGATGAAATTCCATAAAAATGAGGATATCTCCCCGATGCAATCAACCACCAGACGGAAGTTTGTCTGCCCTTGTAGTGACAAAGGCCTCCTAAAAACTGACATCAGGAACGTGGGGTGGAGACTTTGGTTTCCCTTCAAATGGGCCATTGTTCGTGTCTAATGCTGTCTGCCGGCCACTGGGTTTCTTCCTACTAAAATTCCACTAAACCTCCATAAAAATGAGGATATCTCCCAGGTGCAATCTACCGCCAGATGGAAGTTTGTCTGCCCTTATAATGGAAAACGTTTCCTACAATGTGACATCAGCAACATGGGGTGGAGATTTTGGTTTCCCATGGAAAAGGGCCACTGTTCGTGTCTAATGCTGTCTGCCAGATACTGGGCTTATGCCTACTAAAATTCCACTAAAATTCTATACAAATGAGGATACCTCCCAGGTGCAATCTACCACCAGATGGAAGTTTGTCTGCCCTTGTAGTGCCAAAGGCTTCCTACAAATTAACATCAGGAACCTGGGGCGTAGACTTTGGATTCCCATGGAAAAGGGCCACCATTCGTGTCTAATGCTGGCTGCCTGCCACTGGGTTTATGGCTACTAAAATTACATACAAATGAGGATATTTCCCAGATGCAATATGCCACCAGTTGGAAGTTTGTCTCCTCTTGTAGTGCCAGAGGCCTCCTAGAAAATGACATTAGGAACCTGGGGTGGAGACTTTGGTTTCCCATGGAAATGGGCCACTATTCGTGTCTAATTCTGTCTGCCTGCCGCTGGGATTTTGCCTACTAAAATTCCACGAAAATTCCATACAAATAAGAATATCTCCTGGGTGCAATCTAACACCACATGGAAGTTTCTCTGCCCTTGTGGTTCCAAAGGCCTCCTACATACTGCCATCAGGAACCTAGGGTGGAGACTTTGGTTTCCCATGTAAAAGGACCACCGTTCCTGTCTAATGCTGTCTGCCTGGCACTGTGGTTATGACGGCTGCAGTTCCATACAAATGTTGATATGTCCCAGGTGCAATCTACCGCCAGGTGGAAGTTTGTCTGCCCTTGTAGTGCCAAAGGCCTCCTAAAAACTGACATCAGGAACGTGCGGTGGAGACTTTGTTTTCCCATGGAAATGGGCCAACGTTTGTGTCTAATGCTCTGTGCCTGCCACTGGGCTTATGCCTAGTAAAATTCCATAAAAATGAGGATATCTCCCAGCTGGAGTCTACCACCGGTTGAAAGTTTGTCTGCCCTTGTAATGCAAAGGCCTCATACAAACTGACATCAGGAACCTCGAGAGGACACTTTGCTTTCCCATGGAAAAGGGCCACCCTTGGTGTTTAATGCTGTCTCCTTGCCACTGACTTATGACTACTGAAATTACATACAAATGAGGATATCTCCCAGACGCAATATGCCACCAGATGGAAATTTGTCTGCTCTTGCAGTGCCAAAGGCCTCCTTCAAACTGACATTCGGAACCTCACCTGGAGACTTTGGTTTCCTATAGAAAAGGCCCACCATTCATGTTTAATGCTGTCTGTCTGCCATTGGGTTTCTGAGTACTAAAATACCACTAAAATTCCTCACAAATGAGGATATCTCCCAGGTGCAATCTACCACCAGGTGGAAGTTTGTCTGCCCTTGCAGTGCCAAAAGCCTCCTAAAAACTGACATCAGGAACATAGGATGGATAATTTGTTTTTCCATGGAAAGGGGCCACTGTTCCTGTCTAATGCTGTCTGCCTGCGACTGGGCTTTTACCTGCTGAAATTCCATACAAATGAGGATATCGCCCCGATACAATCAGCCACCAGACGGAAGTTTGTTTGCCCTTCTACTGCCAAAGGCCTCCTAAAACCTGACATCAGGAACGTGGCTTGGAGACACTGGCTGCCCATGGGAAAAGGGCCACCGTTTATGTCTAATGCTGTCTGCCTGCCACTGTGCTTCTTCCTACTAAAATTCCACTAAAACTCCATAGAAATGAGGATATCTCCCGGATGCAATCTACAACAAGATGGAAGTTTCTCTGCCCTTATATTGGAAAACGCCTCCTACAAAGTGACATCAGCAACGTGGGGTGGAGATTTTGGTTTCCCATGGAAAAGGGCCACCGTTCGTGTCTAATGCTGTCTGCCTGCCACTGGGGTTATGCCTGCTGAAATTCCTCACAAATGAGGATATCTCCCAGATGGAATCTACCACCAGTTCGAAGTTTGTTTGCCCTTGCAGTGCCAAAGGCCTCCTAAAAACTGACATCAGGAACCTGGGGCGGAGACTTTGGTTTCTCATGGAAATGGGCCTCCGTTCGTGTCTAATGCTGTCTGTCGGCCATTGGGCTTCTACCTACGGAAATTCCACTGAAATTCCATACAAATGAAGACATCTCCCGGGTGCAGTCAATCGCCAGATATAAGTTTTTCTGCCCTTGTATTTCCAAAGGCCTTCTACAAACTGACATGAGGAGCCTGGAGTGGAGACTTTTTTTTCCCATGGATATGGGCCAGCGTTCCTGTGTAAAGCAGTCTGCCTGCCGCTGGATTTCTGCCTACTTTAATACCACTAAAATTCCATAAAAATGAGGATATCTCCCAGGTGCAATCTACCACCAGATGGAAGTTTTTCTGCCCTTGTACTTCCAAACGCCTCTTACAAACTAACATCAGGAACGTGGGGTAGAGACTTCGATTTCCCATGGAAAAGGGGCACCGTTTGTGTCTAATGCTGTCTGCCTGCCACTGGGGTTATGCCTGCTGAAATTCCTCACAAATGAGGATATCTCCCACACGGAATCTACCACCAGTTGGAAGTTTGTCTGCCCTTGTAGTGCCAAAGGCCTCCTACAAACTGACATCAGGCACGTGAGATGGAGACTTTGGTTTCCCATGGAAATGGACCACCGTTCGTGTCTAATGCTGTCTGCCAGCCACTGGGCTTATGCCTACTAAAATTCCACTAAAATTCTATACAAATGAGGATGTCTCCCAGGTGCAATCTACCACCAGATGGAAGTTTGTCTGCCCCTGTAGAGCAAAAGGCTTCCTACAAATTGACATCAAGAACCTGAGGCGGAGACTTTGGTTTCCCATGGAAAAGGTCCATTGTTCGCGTCTAATACTGTCTACCTGCCACTGGGCTTATGGCTATTAAAATTACATACAAATGAGGATATATCCCAGATGCAATATGCCACCAATTGGAACTTTGTCTCCTCCTGTAGTGCCAGAGGCCTCCTAGAAAATGACATGAGGAACCTGGGGTGGAGACTTTGGTTTCCCATGGAAATGAGCTACTATTCATGTCTAATTCTGTCTACCTGCAGCTGGGATTCTGTCTACTAAAATTCCACTAAAATTCCATACAAATGAGTATATCTCCCAGGTGCAATCTAACACCAGATGGAAGATTCTCTGCCCTTGTGTTTCCAAAGGCCTCCTACAAAATGCCATCAGGAACCTGGAGTGGAGAATTTGCTTTCCCATGGAAAAGGACCACCGTTTCTGTCTAATGCTGTCTGCCTGGCACTGTGGTGATGACTGCTGAAGTTCCATACAAATGAGCATATCTCCCAGGTGTAATCTACCATTGGGGGGAAGTATTTCTGCCCTTGTAGTGCCAAAGGCCTCCTAAAAACTGACATCAGGAACGTGGGGTGAAGACTTTGGTTTCCCAAGGAAATGGACCACCGTTCGTGTCTAATGCTGTCTGCCAGCCACTGGGCTTATGCCTACTAAAATTCCACTAAAATTCTATACAAATGAGGATATCTCCCAGGTGCAAACTACCACCAGATTGAAGTTTGCCTGCCCTTGTAGTTCCAAAGGCCTAATACAAACTGACATCAGGAACGTGAGGTGGAGACTTTGGTTTCCCATGGAAAAGGTCCATTGTTCGTGTCTAATGCTGTCTGCCTGCCACTGGGCTTCTGCCTGCTGAAATTCCATACAAATGAGGATATCTCCTCGATCCAATCAACCACCAGATGAAACTTTGTCTGCTCTTGTAGTGCCAAAGTCCTCCTACAAACTGACTCCCGGAACCCGGAGTGGAGACTTTGGTTTCCCATGGAAATGGGCCAGCGTTCGTGTCTAATGCTGTCTGCCAGATACTGGGCTTATGCCTACTAAATTCCACTAAAATTCTATACAAATGAGGATACCTCCCAGGTGCAATCTACCACCAGATGGAAGTTTGTCTGCCCTTGTAGTGCCAAAGGCTTCCTACAAATTGACATCAGGAACCTGGGGCGTAGACTTTGGTTTCCCATGGAAAAGGGCCACCGTTTGTGTCTAATGCTGTCTGCCTGCCACTGGGTTTATGGCTACTAAAATTACATACAAATGAGGATATTTCCCAGATGCAATATGCCACCAGTTGGAAGTTTGTCTCCTCTTGTAGTGCCAGTGGCCTCCTAGAAAATGACATCAGGAACCTGGGGTGGAGACTTTGGTTTCCCATGGAAATGGGCCACTATTCGTGTCTAATTCTGTCTGCCTGCCGCTGGGATTTTGTCTACTAAAATTCCACGAAAATTCCATACAAATAAGAATATCTCCCGGGTGCAATCTAACACCACATGGAAGTTTCTCTGCCCTTGTGGTTCCAAAGGCCTCCTACAAACTGCCATCTGGAACCTAGGGTCTAGACTTTGGTTTCCCATGTAAAAGGACCACCGTTCCTGTCTAATGCTGTCTGCCTGGCACTGTGGCTATGACGGCTGCAGTTCCATACAAATGTTGATATGTCCCAGGTGCAATCTACCACCAGGTGGAAGTTTGTCTGCCCTCGTAGAGCCAAAGGCCTCCTAAAAACTGACATCAGGAACGTGCGGTGGAGACTTTGTTTTCCCATGGAAATGGGCCACCGTTTCTGTCTAATGCTCTGTGCCTGCCACTGGGCTTATGCCTAGTAAAATTCCATAAAAATGAGGATATCACCCCGATGGAGTCTACCACCAGTTGAAAGTTTGTCTGCCCTTGTAATGCAAAGGCCTCATACAAACTGACATCAGGAACCTCGAGAGGACACTTTGGTTTCCCATGGAGAAGGGCCACCCTTGGTGTTTAATGCTGTCTCCTTGCCACTGACTTATGACTACTGAAATTACATACAAATGAGGATATCTCCCAGACGCAATATGCCACCAGATGGAAATTTGTCTGCTCTTGCAGTGCCAAAGGCCTCCTTCAAACTGACATTCGGAACCTCACCTGGAGACTTTGGTTTCCTATAGAAAAGGCCCACCGTTCATGTTTAATGCTGTCTGTCTGCCATTGGGCTTCTGAGTACTAAAATACCACTAAAATTCCATAAAAATGAGGATATCTCCCAGGTGCAATCTACCACCAGGTGGAAGTTTGTCTGCCCTTGCAGTGCCAAAAGCCTCCTAAAAACTGACATCAGGAACATAGGATGGATAATTTGTTTTTCCATGGAAAGGGGCCACTGTTCCTGTCTAATGCTGTCTGCCTGCCACTGGGCTTTTACCTGCTGAAATTCCATACAAATGAGGATATTTCCCGATACAATCAGCCACCAGACGGAAGTTTGTTTGCCCTTGTACTGCCAAAGGCCTCCTAAAACCTGACATCAGGAACGTGGCTTGGAGACTTTGGCTGCCCATGGGAAAAGGGCCACCGTTTATGTCTAATGCTGTCTGCCTGCCACTGTGCTTCTTCCTACTAAAATTCCACTAAAACTCCATAGAAATGAGGATATCTCCCAGGTGCAATCTACAACCAGATGGAAGTTTCTCTGCCCTTATATTGGAAAACGCCTCCTACAAAGTGACATCAGCAACGTGGGGTGGAGATTTTGGTTTCCCATGGAAAAGGGCCACCGTTCGTGTCTAATGCTGTCTGCCTGCCACTGGGGTTATGCCTGCTGAAATTCCTCACAAATGAGGATATCTCCCAGATGGAATCTACCACCAGTTCGAAGTTTGTTTGCCCTTGCAGTGCCAAAGGCCTCCTAAAAACTGACATCAGGAACCTGGGGCGGAGACTTTGGTTTCTCATGGAAATGGGCCTCCGTTCGTGTCTAATGCTGTCTGTCGGCCATTGGGCTTCTACCTACGGAAATTCCACCGAAATTCCATACAAATGAAGACATCTCCCGGGTGCAGTCAATCGCCAGATATAAGTTTTTCTGCCCTTGTATTTCCAAAGGCCTTCTACAAACTGACATGAGGAACCTGGAGTGGAGACTTTGGTTTCCCATGGATATGGGCCAGCGTTCGTGTGTAAAGCAGTCTTCCTGCCGCTGGATTTCTACCAACTTTAATACCACTAAAATTCCATAAAAATGAGGATATCTCCCAGGTGCAATCTACCACCAGATGGAAGTTTTTCTGCCCTTGTACTTCCAAACGCCTCTTACAAACTAACATCAGGAACGTGGGGTAGAGACTTCGGTTTCCCATGGAAAAGGGGCACCGTTTGTGTCTAATGCTGCCTGCCTGCCACTGGGGTTATGCCTGCTGAAATTCCTCAACAAATGAGGATATCTCCCACAAGGAATCTACCACCAGTTGGAAGTTTGTCTGCCCTTGTAGTGCCAAAGGCCTCTTACAAAGTGACATCAGGCACGTGAGATGGAGACTTTGGTTTCCCAAGGAAATGGACCACCGTTCGTGTCTAATGCTGTCTGCCAGCCACTGGGCTTATGCCTACTAAAATTCCACTAAAATTCTATACAAATGAGGATGTCTCCCAGGTGCAATCTACCACCAGATGGAAGTTTGTCTGCCCCTGTAGAGCCAAAGGCTTCCTACAAATTGACATCAAGAACCTGAGGCGGAGACTTTGGTTTCCCATGGAAAAGGTCCATTGTTCGCGTCTAATACTGTCTACCTGCCACTGGGCTTATGGGTACTAAAATTACATACAAATGAGGATATATCCCAGATGCAATATGCCACCAATTGGAACTTTGTCTCCTCCTGTAGTGCCAGAGGCCTCCTAGAAAATGACATGAGGAACCTGGGGTGGAGACTTTGGTTTCCCATGGAAATGAGCTACTATTCATGTCTAATTCTGTCTACCTGCAGCTGGGATTCTGTCTACTAAAATTCCACTAAAATTCCATACAAATGAGTATATCTCCCAGCTACAATCTAACACCAGATGGAAGATTCTCTGCCCTTGTGTTTCCAAAGGCCTCCTACAAACTGCCATCAGGAACCTGGAGTGGAGAATTTGCTTTCCCATGGAAAAGGACCACCGTTTCTGTCTAATGCTGTCTGCCTGGCACTGTGGTGATGACTGCTGAAGTTCCATACAAATGAGGATATCTCCCAGGTGTAATCTACCACTGGGTGGAAGTTTTTCTGCCCTTGTAGTGCCAAAGGCCTCCTAAAAACTGACATCAGGAACGTGGGGTGAAGACTTTGGTTTCCCAAGGAAATGGGCCACCGTTCGTGTCTAATGCTGTCTGGCAGCCACTGGGCTTATGCCTACTAAAATTCTAGTAAAATTCTATACAAATGAGGATATCTCCCAGGTGCAATCTACCACCAGATTGAAATTTGCCTGCCCTTGTAGTTCCAAAGGCCTCCTACAAACTGACATCAGGAACGTGAGGTGGAGACTTTGGTTTCCCATGGAAAAGGTCCATTGTTCCTGTCTAATGCTGTCTGCCTGCCACTGGGCTTCTGCCTGCTGAAATTCCATACAAATGAGGATATCTCCTCGACGCAATCAACCACCAGATGGAACTTTGTCTGCTCTTGTAGTGCCAAAGGCCTCCTACAAACTGACACCAGGAACCCGGAGTGGAGACTTTGGTTTACCATGGAAATGGGCCAGCGTTCGTGTCTAATTCTGTCTGCCTGCCACTAGGCTTCTGCCTATTAAAATCCCACAAAAATTCCATACAAATGAGGATGTCTCCCAGGTGCAATCTACCACCAGATGGAAGTTTGTCTGCCCCTGTAGAGGCAAAGGCTTCCTACAAATTGACATCAGGAACCTGGGGCGGACACTTTGGTTTCCCATGGAAAAAGTCCATTGTTCGTGTCTAATGCTGTCTGCCTGCCGCTGGGCTTATGGGTACTAAAATTACATACAAATGAAAATATCTCCCAGATGCAATATGCCACCAGTTGGAAGTTTGTCTCCTCTTGTAGTGCCAGAGGCCTCCTAGAAAATGACATCAGGAACCTAGGGTGGAGACTTTGGTTTCCATGGAAATGGGCCACTATTCATGTCTAATTCTGTCTTCCTGCCGCTGGGATTCTGCCTACTAAAATTCCACTTAAATTCCATACAAATGAGAATATCTCCCAGGTGCAATCTACCACCAGATGGAAGTTACTCTGCCCTTGTGTTCCCAAAGGTCTCCTACAAACTGCCCTCAGGAACCTAGAGTGGAGACTTTGGTTTCCCTAGGAAAAGGAACACCGTTCCTGTCTAATGCTGTCTGCCTGGCACTGTGGTTATGACTTCTGAAGTACCATAAAAATGAGGATATCTCCCAGGTGCAATCTACCACCAGGTGGAAGTTTGTCTGCCCTCGTAGTGCCAAAGGCCTCCTAAAAACTGACATCAGGACCGTAGGGTGGAGACTTTGGTTTCCCAAGGAAATGGGCCACCTTTTGTGTCTAATGCTGTCTGAAATCCACTGGGCTTATGCCTACTAAAATTCCACTAAAATTCTATACAAATGAGGATATCTCCCAGGTTCAATCTACAACCAGATGGAAGTTTCTCTGCCCTTGTAGTGCCAAAGGCCTCCTAAAAACTAACATCAGGAACGTGGGGTGGAGACATTGGTTTCCCATGGAAAAGGGGCACCGTTCGTGTCTAATGCTGTCTGCCTGGCACTGGGGTTATGCCTGCAGAAATTCCCCACAAATGAGGATATCTCCCAGATGGAATCTACCACCAGTTGGAAGTTTGTCTGCCCTTGTAGTGCCAAAGGCCTCCTACAAACTGACATCAGGAACGTGGAATGGAAACTTTGGTTTCCCTAGGAATTAGGCCACCGATCGTGTCTAATGCTGTCTGCTAGCCACTGGGCTTATGCCTACTAAAATTCCACTAAAATTCTATAGAAATGAGGATATCTCCCAGGTGCAATCTACCACCTGATGGAAGTTTTTCTGCCTTTGTAGTTCCAAAGACCTCCTACAAACTGACATCAGGAACGTGAGGTGGAGACTTTGGTTTCCCATGGAAAAGGGCCACCGTTCAAATCTAATGCTGTCTGCCTGCCACTGGGCTCATTCCTCATGAATTTCCATACAAATGAGGACATCTCCCAGGTGCAATCTACCACCAGATGGAAGTTTGTCTGCCCTTGTAGAGCCAAAGGCTTCCTACAAATTGACATCAGGAACCTGGGGCGGAGACTTTGGTTTCCCATGGAAAACGACCACTGTTGGTGTTTAATGCTGTCTACTTGCCACTGGGCTTCTGCCTACTTTAATTCCAGTAGAATTCCATACAAATGAGGATTTCTCCAAGATGCAATATGCCACCATCCGGAAGTATGTCTGTTCTTGTAGTGCAAAAGGCCTCCTAAAAACTGACATCAGGAACCTGGCCTGGAGACTTTGTTTTCCCCTGGAAAAGGCCACTATTCATGTCTAATTCTGTGTGCCTGCCGCTGGGATTCGGCGGACTGAAATTCCTCTAAAATTCTATAAAACTGAGAATATCTTGCAGGTGCAATCTACTCCCGGATTGAAGTTTCTCTGCCCTTGTAGTGCCAAAGGGCTCCTATAAACTCACTTCTTAAACGTGGGATGTATAATTTGGTTTCCCGTGGAATAGGGCACTGTTCATTCCTAATGCTGTGTGCCTGCCACTGGGCCTATGCCTGCTAAAATTCCATACAAATGAGGATATCTCGCAGATGCAATTTACCACCAGATGGAAGTTTGCCTGCCCTTGTAGTGGCAAAGGCCTCCTAAAAACTGACATCAGGAACCGGGAGTGGTGACTTTGGTTTCCCATGCAAATGGGCCACCGTTCGTGTCTAATGCTGCCTGCCTGCCACTGGGCTTCTTCCTATTAAAATTCCACTAAAATTCCATAAAAATGAGGATATCTCCTAGGTGCAATCTACAACCAGATGGAAGATTCTCTGCCCTTGTAGTACCAAAGCCCACCTAAAAAACTGACATCAGGAACCAGCGGTAGAGACTTTGTTTTCCCAAGGAAAAGGGCCACCGTTCATGTCTAATGCTGTCTGCCTGCCACTGGGCTTCTGCCTGCTGAAATTCCAAAGAAATTGGGAAATCTCTCCAATGCAATCAACCACCAGTTGGAAGTTTGTCTGCCCCTGAAGTGCCAAAGGCCTCCTACAAATTGACATCAGGAGCCTGGAGTGGAGAATTCGGTTTCCCATGGAAAAGGGCCACCGTTCGTGTCTAATGCTGTCTGCCGGCCACTGGGCTTATGGCTACAGAAATTATATACAAATGAGGATATCTCCCAGATGCAATATGCCACCAGTTGGAAGTTTGTCTGCTCTTGTAGTTCCAAAGGCCTCCTAGAAACGGACATCCGGAACATGGGGTGGAGACTTTGGTTTCCCATGGAAATGCGCCACCGTTTGTATTTAATGCTGTCTACTTGCCACTGGGCTTCTGCCTACTTTAATTCCACTAAAATTCCATCCAAATGAGGATATCTCCAAGATGCAATATGCCACCAGTTGGAAGTTTGTCTCTTCTTGTAGTGCAAAAGGCCTCCTAAAAACTGACATCAGGAACCTGGCCTGCAGACTTTCATTTCCCCTGGAAAAGGGCCACTATTCATGTCTAATTCTGTCTGCCTGTTGCTTGTAATCTGCGTACTAAAATTCGCCTAAAAATCTTTACAAATGAGAATATCTCCTAGGTGCAATCTACCACCAGGTGGAAGTTTGTCTGCTCTTGTATTGCCAAAGGCCTCCTAAAAAATGACATCAGGAACCTAGGATGGATAATTTGTTTTTCCACGGAAAAGGCCCATTGTTCATGTCTAATGCTGCAGCCTGCCAGTGGGTATATGCCTACTAAAATTCCATACGTATCAGGATATCTCCCAAATGCAATTTCCCTCCAGATGGAAGTTTGTCTACACTTTTAATGCCAAAGGCCTCCTAAAAACCGACATCAGAAGCCTGGGTTGGAGACTTCGGTTTCTCATGGAAAAGGGCCACCATTCGTGTCTAATGCTCTCTGCCTGCCACTGGGCTTATACCTGCTGAAATTCCATACAAATGAGGATATCTCCCCAATGAAATCAACCACCAGACGGAGGTTTGTCTTCCCATGTACTGCCAAAGGCCTCCTAAAACCTGACATCTGGAACATAGTCTGGAGACTTTGGTTTCCCATGGAAAAGGACCACTGTTCCTGTCTAATGCTGTCTGCCTGGTACAGTGGTTATGACTGCTGAAGTTCCATAAAAATGAGGATATCTCCGCGATGCAATCAACCACAAGATAGAAGTATGTCTGCCCTTATAGTACCAAAGGCCTCCTACAAACTGACATCAGGAACGTGGGATGGAGACTTTGGTTTCCCAAGGAAATGGGCCACCGTTCGTGTCTAATGCTCTCTGCCAGCCACTGGGCTTATGCCTACTAAAATACCAATAAAATTCTGTACAAATAAGGATATCTCCTCGATGCAATCAACCACCAGACGGAACTTTGTCTGCCTTTGTAGTGCCAAAGGCCTCCTACAAACTGACATCAGGAACGTGGTTTGGAGACTTTGGTTTCCCATGTAAATGGACCAGCATTCGTGTCTAATTCTCTCTGCCTGCCAGTGGGTTTATGGCTACTAAAATTACATACAAATGAGGATGTCTCCCAGGTGCCATCTACCACCAGATGGAATTTTGTCTGCCCCTGTAGAGCCAAAGGCTTCCTACAAATTGACATCAGAAACCTGGGGCGGAGACTTTGGTTTCCCATGGAAAAGGGCCACCGTTCGTGTCTAATGCTGTCTGCTTCCCACTGGGATTATGGCCACTAATATTACATACAAATAAGGATATCTCCCAGATGCAATATGCCACCAGTTGGAAGTTTGTCTCCTCCTGTAGTGCCAGAGGCCTCCTAGAAAATGACATCAGGAACCAGGGGTGGAGACTTTGTTTTCCCATGGAAAAGGGCCACCGTTCGTGTCTAATGCTGTCTGCCTGGCACTGTGGTTATGACTGCTGAAGTTCCATACAAATGAAGTTATCCCCCAGGTGCAATCTACCACCAGGTGGAAGTTTGTCTGCTCTTGTAGTGCCAAAGGCCTCCTAAAACATGACATCAGGAACGTGAGGATGGATAATTTGTTTTTCCATGGAAAAGGCCCATTGTTCATGTCTAATGCTGCAGCCTGCCAGTGGGTATATGCCTACTAAAATTCCATACGTATGAGGATATCTCCCAAATGCAATTTCCCACCAGATGCATGTTTGTCTACACTTTTAATGCCAAAGGCCTCCTGAAAACCGACATCAGAAGCCTGGGTTGGAGACTTCGGTTTCCCATGGAAAAGGGCCACTGTTTGTGTCTAAGTCTCTCTGCCTGCACTGGGCTTCTACCTGCTGAAATTCCATACAAATGAGGATATCTCCCCGATACAATCAGCCACCAGACGGAAGTTTGTTTGCCCTTGTACTGGCAAAGGCCTCCTAAAACCTGACATCAGGAACGTGGTTTGGAGATTTTTGGCTGCCCATGGGAAAAGGGCCACCGTTCATGTCTAATGCTGTCTGCCTGCCACTGGGCTTCTACCTGCTGAAATTCCATACAAATGAGGATATCTCCACGATGCAATCAACCACCAGACGGAAGTTTGTCTGCCCTTGTAGTTCCAAAGGCCTCCTACAAACTGACATTCAGGAACGTGAGGTGTTTGTGGGCCTGCAGGGCCTGGAGCTAGAGAGCCGAAGTGGAAGTATGGCTGCACTCATGTCAAGAGCAGAAGAGCTAGGCCTCAAGCCTTGGCACGGCAAAGCGGGATTTTGAGAAAGTTGCTGTGATAGTGCATTTTAGGCATACCTGTGTTAGTTAGTACGAGGCATATGTTAAGCAATATCACTTGGCATGTATTACTTGTTATATAATGCGTGGGTATAAAAGCACAGCTAGGTGGATCAATAAACGGCTTCATATGGGCAATGTATGGAGTCCACGTCTCTTTGTCATCGCCATCAAATGGTGCCCTCGTGTGAGGAGCGATGATCGCCTAGCTCTGCGACCGGGTGGCGACGCCCTGCAGGACGAGACCGCTGAAAGGAAGCGGAGGCCGGCCGGCAATCAATTCCTCCGGGAAAAGGAGGTGAGCTAACCCCTGCTGGGTTGGGGTAGTGCTGCAGGGAACGATGGGTCAGGGAATTTCTGGTCCGGAAAGAGACGTTTATGAACGTATGCTTAAGCTCTTACAGCAACATGATAAAACTCTGCCTTCGCATGATTTAAAACTTATATTACGCTGGGTAGCGGCAGAAGTCCCGGGAGTAACGGAATCCACGGTCTTTACCTTAGATCTGTGGGATGAGGCGGGAGTTAAGTTATGGGACTCTGCCACGAAAGGAAACAAAGCCGTTGCACAAATGCTGCCCTCTTGGAGGGTGATTTTTGAAGCCTTGAAGGCTCAGAGAAATTCCCAAAAGACAGAGAAACCTTGTACTGCTACTGCTGATTCTCAGTCTACCTTAAAACTCAAAGAGCCTGCTGCTAAAAACCAGAACGCTGCTATCTCTAAAACTGCTGCTATCTCGGAAGACTTCCCAAATTCCTTGAATTCCGAGGAAACTGCATCCCAGTGTTTATCTACCTTACTGGCCCCCCCGCCGCAGAAAACGCCCGCTCCTTCAGCTCCGTGTGTTGAGAGGAAAAGGGAGGGGGCCCCCCTGCACCCTATCCCCCTGCGCTCTGTAAAGGCTTTGGCTGCTAGCTACAGTGAGGACAGCGACCGTGATAGTCCGGAGGAGGATCCCTTTGATCCTGGAGGGTCAGCGCCGTGGGACGACCCGGCCCCCGGCACAGTACGTCCGACCACAGACGCCAGCGCCAGCTCCGCCAGCCCCGCAGCCACAGCCCAGCCAAGGACCATCTCAAGCCTACGTCCAGCAACCCCAGGCAGCTTCGCCATGGACCTGGCAACCTCAGACACAGTAACGTTGCTTGATTCTACTGTTCATTTACTCCCTACAGGAATTTTTGGTCCACCGGGACCCCAGACGAGTGCCTTGCTCGTGGGCAGGTCCTCAACTACCATCCAAGGACTTTTTGTTTTGCCAGGAGTCATAGACTCGGACTCTGTAGGGGAAATAAAAATAATGGCTTGGACTCCTTTTCCACCTTGTACTGTTCCACGAGGGGCATGTATTGCACAATTGATCCCCTTTACACACAGTTTAACACCCCCTGTACCAGAGTGTAACACAAGAGAGGGAGGGTTTGGTTCCACAGGTACCCCGGAAATATTGTGGGTGCAGGAAATTTCTAATAAACGTCCTGTGTATACATGTACCTTGACACTGCGGGGACAGCAGGTGACAGTCACCGGGATTCTGGATACGGGTGCGGACGTGAGTATAGTCTCTCAGGCCAAGTGGCCCCCCACTTGGCCCCTCACCGAGGTATCACAAACCCTCACTGGGATTGGGGGACATAGCAACAGTCATCAAAGTCTCTGTCCCATACAGGTGACAGGACCTGATGGTCGCATAGCCTCTGTTAGGCCATTTGTGTTACCTGTGCCTATGGTGTTGTGGGGACGGGATGTGCTCTCTCAATGGGGAATAAAAATGCAGTCAGATTTTTAATTGGGGCCATTGCGGCGCGTAGCACCCTGAAATTAACCTGGAAAACTGAGACACCTGTCTGGGTGGATCAATGGCCCCTTCCCTTTCCCAAATTACGCGCACTCACTGACCTTGTCCAGGAGCAGCTGGAGAAGGGACGTATAGTCCCCTCTACCAGTCCCTGGAACTCACCTGTATTTGTTGTTAAAAAACAAAGTGGCAAGTGGCGCTTGCTCCAAGATCTCCGTAAAGTTAATGATGTTATTGAGGACATGGGGACCCTTCAGCCTGGTTTACCTTCCCCTACTATGATTCCCCGTGATTGGCATCTCACAGTAATAGATTTAAAGGACTGCTTCTTTGATATTCCTTTGCACCCTGATGATGCTCCTAAATTTGCCTTTTCTGTTCCTAGCCTTAATTTACAAGCCCCCCTGCAAAGGTACCATTGGCGATTTTTACCCCAAGGAATGAAAAACTCCCCCACGATATGTATGTGGTTTGTTGCGGGGGTCCTAGCCCCCATTCGTAAGCAAATGCCCGCTGCTCTGATATATCATTATATGGATGACATTCTTGTTGCGGCAGAACAACAGGAAATCATGGAGGAAGCCCTAGCCCTTGTCACTGCTGCTGTAACCCAAGCAGGACTTTGTATTTCTCCTGAAAAAATTCAGCGTCAGCCCCCCTGGAAATATTTGGGATGGCGCATTAGGACCCAGAGTATTTCTCCTCAGCCTTTGCAAATTCATGCTGACATTCGTACTTTGCATGATGGCCAGAAACTTCTGGGAAAGATAAATTGGGTTCGTTCCTTATTGGGAATTTCAAACACTGAATTAGCCCCTCTATTTGAGTTGCTGAAGGGGGAGTCTGATCTCCTTTCACCCCGGCACCTCTCACCAGAGGCCTGCCAAGCACTGCAATTGGTAGCTGATGCTATTTCCAGTCGGCAAGCAGCCCGATGGGCCCCTGAGTTGCCTTTTTCATTGATAATTCTGAATCCAGGTAAACAACCTCATGCTTTAATTTTTCAGTGGGATCCTAAAGCGCCCGACCCCTTGCTGATTATTGAATGGATCTTTTTGCCACATCAGATGTCTAAAACTGTAACTACACAACATGAAATGTTTGCTATGCTTATTGTTAAGGCAAGACAGAGACTTACCACACTTGCAGGTGTGGATTTCTGTTATATTTGTTTGCCTGTTACTACTTTTTATTTACAGTGGCTGATGCAACAATCTGAAGTTTTTCAAATTGCCCTTGCAGATTTTTCTGGACAGCTTTCTACACATCCCCCTAAGCACAGACTTGTAGCCACCAGTTTTAACCTCCTGATGTGTCCTAAAAGAAGTGAGATCCCTTTACAAGCTTTAACTGTTTTTACAGATGGTTCCGGACGCACTCAGAAGTCAGTACTGCTGTGGTGGAACACTGATCTCGCCCGGTGGGACTCAGATGTCGCTACAGTTTCGGGTTCCCCCCAGATTGCTGAATTAGCAGCTGTTGTTCGAGCCTTTCAACGTTTTGTTGCTCCTTTAAACTTAATAACAGATTCTGCTTATGTTGCAGGCCTTGTGGAGAGAGCTGAAGCTGCTGTTTTAAAAGATGTACCTAACAAGGATCTGTTTTACTGGTTGCAACAACTTGTTTACCTTTTAGATAACAGACAGCACCCCTATTTTGTTATGCATGTTAGGTCTCACACTACTTTGCCTGGTTTTATTGCAGAAGGAAACCGCCAGGCAGACTTGCTTACTTTAACTGTTCATTTACCAGATCGCTTCTCTCAGGCTAAACTTAGCCACTCTTTCTTTCACCAGAATGCTGCTGCACTTGCTCGCACCTTTGATTTGACTACACGCCAAGCTGCTAGTATTGTGGCTGTGTGCCCAGATTGCCAGAGGCACTCCTTCCCTGCCCTTGCTGGAGGTGTTAACCCTAGAGGACTCGAAAGCCTCCAGATTTGGCAAACAGATGTAACTCACTTTCCTGAATTTGGGAGACTCAAGTACATTCACTCCTCTATTGATACCTTTTCAGGTGCCTTATTTGCCTCCTGCCACACAGGAGAATCAGCAAAGGACGTGTGTCGTCACTTTTCAAATGCTTTTGCAGTTCTTGGTGTCCCCTTACAGGTTAAAACTGATAATGGGCCAGCATACATTTCCCGGAGAGTTGCGAACTTTTTCGCTCTCTGGGGAGTAACACACAAGACGGGGATTCCTCACTCTCCCACAGGACAAGCTATTATTGAAAGGGCTCATGCTTCACTTAAACGCCTTTTGTTGCAACAGAAAGGGGGAATGGGGAATTCCACCCCGGCAGAGCGATTGCAGAAAGCATTGTATGTGTTTAACTTTTTAAATTGCTCACTCATGGATCCGAATCCACCGATTGTAAGGCATTTTGGCAGCAGCCCCAAGCTGGAAGTAAAGCAGAAAGCCCCGGTTTTAATTAAGGATCCTGAGACGGGTAAAATTATGGGACCCTATCCCCTTGTCACATGGGGAAGAGGTTTTGCTTGTGTCTCCACAGAGATCGGCCCCAGATGGCTTCCGGCCAAGAATGTGAGACCTTTCAGAGAACCTCTGCAGACCTCCCCTGAGGATCCTAATCAACCTGGCACTCCACCTGCAGTTTCGCCTGCTCCACCCTCACCTTCTCCCCTCTCAGACAGCTGAATCCAGAGACTGCTGAGAGCCATCACCCACCTATGCCAAGCGAAGAACGACGAAGGCACCTACATCGTCTTCGACTGTTGACACAGAAACCCCTACAACAACTCGAACAGCTTTTGCAACGACGCTTGCGTTGGACAAATGAGGAAGATTTGGGACAGATAATAACTGTATTTACTTGTGGTGATAATCCTATTCCATATCACACCTGTTTGCATTGCGGAAAACGTGATTGTGCTGCTTGGATAAAAATCTATTGTGGGGGTTGTGGCCATAAGGTGTGGGTGTTTCAGAACCATTGGAGAAATTACCTCCTTTGTGGGACTTGTTTTCATAATTGGAGCAGAGATACTTGGTACAATGCTATAAGTAAGTACACTGGATTACCTTGGTATAAAGGGTTAAGCTTGATTGAAGATCTAGCGGCCCGAGAGAGATTGCATTTAGCTTGGCGCCTGGATCGCCTTGTGAATCGGTTAACAGCAGAAAAGAATACTCAAGTATTAGAACATAGGTGTAAGGTAGGCTTAAAGATTCCACAAATTTGGCAGATAGAGGATAGTGAGTGGGAAGCTACATGCCGCAGGCATGCTGTGATACCTGCTGATCTGCAAACTGGAAGACCCAGAAGCAGTCGAAAGACACATTCAAAGAACTCGCAGAGTGCTTAGTTCGCTATTGCAGAAACATAGTGATGGTAATGTTGATGATATAATACATGAATTGCTTTATGCTCAAGTTCGTGCAGAAAGACGTGTAGAAAAGGAAGCACGGTGTCGGTCACATAATTTTAGCTGTTACCCTGTTGTGACTGCTGTTTGTCTACAGTGTGGTGCACGAACTACTCGTAGAATTTCATATATTGCTAGTATTTTATGTTTCTTTTGCTTTCGAGATATTAATACAACATTTACTCCACTTGCATTTATTAGGGATCAATTAGGGCCTGAAGTGCTTCGACAGCACTTGTCTGGTCCTAGACATTTTTCACGCTTTAATTTACAGAGATTTTTGCAGAGAATAGAATCGTTAGATCAACGTGCTTTAGCTATTACTGTGTATAATCAAACAAGAGATAACCTGATTGTTAAGTTGTGGGATAAGCAAGCTATAATCAAAACAAAATGTGGAAAATTCATCTATTAACTCTTTTATACTTAAGGATTCTTTATATAGAGGAAGTGACTGCCATGCCACCCCTTCCTGAACGCAATGTATGGCTTACGCTTGCTGAAGCTTTGAATGAGTCTACACTGTGCCTGTCCATGACCTCTCCTGGTGATCCTTTCCAGACTTGCCTGATAGCTATACCTTTGGGGAAAACTGAATGGGATACCCTATACAATGAAACAATGCACAGGGATTGTACTGCCCCAGGCCGAATTGAGCCATTGTGGTGGTGTTATGATAGATATCGAAAACAAAATAATAGAAATGCTGGGTGGTACTTTGTTAATGATAAAGGGTTGGGGGTGAACAAGGTTTCTGATTTCTCCCCCCTTTCCTTGCCACCCCAGGAATTGGACATTTTTGGATCCATGCAAGCTTTTGCATGTTTTTACTTAAACTACACCGCTGGGCCTTTTCAGGAAGTTTCAGGCACGGGGATTTATGCCAATGCCTCTGCCTGGTGCAATCATACCTTGCCGCAGCCCATTACACCTGGGACTGCTTCTATTGGCCTGATGGATAATATATTTATGATATGTGGAAACAGAGCTTGGAAGGGAATACCAGGAAGGTCTGTAGGAGGACCTTGTACCTTTGGGAGGCTAACCATGTTTCACTCTTTTCGGGATAACTTGCCAATGCTGCGCAGCTTAGTAAGAGCAAAACGTAGCACACACACATACAGCCCTGACTGTAATGATAATGTGGAGTCCTGGAACCTTGGAGCCCGAATCTTTGCCTCTATCATTCCAGCTATAGGTACAGCACATGCATTGAAGACTTTGAATAATCTTGGCTGCTGGCTTGCGAAACAAACTAATGCTACTAGCTCTGCTTTAACGGGCTTGCTAACAGATGTTGACAGTATTAGGCATGCAACCCTTCAGAACAGGGCTGCGATTGATTTTTTGCTTTTAGCCCATGGACACGGTTGCGAAGATTTTGAAGGCTTATGCTGTATGAATCTGTCGGACAACTCCTTGTCTATTCATGCTAGCATACAGGCTCTTCGGGACAGCGTGACCAAATTAAGAGTAGTGGATGAGAGTGATTGGCTTGGACACTTGCTTGGCGGATGGGGACTCACTGGCTGGCTTAAACATTTAGCTAAAACAGGAATTTATATCTTAGCCATATTGTTGCTGATGATGATTTGCTTGCCATGTATCTTGCAATGTGTGCAGAGACTGATTGACAAGACCACCAAGAAGATCCTCTTGGTAGAACAGAAAGGGGGAGATGTGGGCCTGCAGGGCCTGGAGCTAGAGAGCCGAAGTGGAAGTATGGCTGCACTCATGTCAAGAGCAGAAGAGCTAGGCCTCAAGCCTTGGCACGGCAAAGCGGGATTTTGAGAAAGTTGCTGTGATAGTGCATTTTAGGCATACCTGTGTTAGTTAGTACGAGGCATATGTTAAGCAATATCACTTGGCATGTATTACTTGTTATATAATGCGTGGGTATAAAAGCACAGCTAGGTGGATCAATAAACGGCTTCATATGGGCAATGTATGGAGTCCACGTCTCTTTGTCATCGCCATCAGGTGTTGACCTTGGTTTCCCATGGAAAAGGACCACCGTTCAAATCTAATGCTGTCTGCCTGCCACTGGGCTTATGGCTGCTAAAATTGCATACAAATGAGGATGTCTCCCAGATGCAATCTACCACCAGTTGGAAATTTTCCTGGCCTTGTAGAACCAAAGGCCTCCTACAAACGGACATCAGGAATGTGGGGTGGAGACTTTTATTTCCCATGGAAAAGGGCCACCGTTCTTGTCTGATGCTGTTTGCTGGCTACTCGGCTTCCGCATACTAAAATTCTAATAAAATTCCATACAAAGAAGGATATCTCCCTGATGGAATATACAACGAGATGGAAGTATGTAGCCCTTGTAGTGCCAAAGGCCTCCTGCAAATTGACATCAGTAACGTGGGGTGGAGACTTTGGTTTTCCATGGAAAAGGGCCACCGTTCCTGTCTAATGCTGTCTGCCTGCCACTGGGCTTATGCCTGCTGAAATTCCAGAGAAATGAGGATATCTCCCAGATGGAATCTACCACCAGTTGGAAGTTTGTCTGCCCTTGTAGTTCCAAAGGCCTCCTACAAACTGACACCAGGAACCTGGAGTGGACACTTTGGTTTCCCATGGAAATGGGCCAGCGTTCGTGTCCAATGATGTGTTCCTGCCACTAGGCTTCTGCCTATTAAAATCCCACTAAAATTCCTAACAAATGAGGATGTCTCCCAGGTGCAATCTACCACCAGATGGAAGTTTGTCTGCCCCTGTAGAGCTAAAGGCTTCCTACAAATTGACATCAGGAACCTGGGGCGGAGACTTTGGTTTCCCATGGAAAACGACCACTGTTGGTGTTTAATGCTGTCTACTTGCCACTGGGCTTCTGCCTACTTTAATTCCACTAGAATTCCATACAAATGAGGATATCTCCAAGATGCAATATGCCACCAGTCGGAAGTTTGTCTGTTCTTGTAGTGCAAAAGGCCTCCTAAAAACTGACATCAGGAACCTGGCCTGGAGACTTTGGTTTCGCCTGGAAAAGGCCACTATTCATGTCTAATTCTGTGTGCCTGCCGCTGGGATTCGGCGTACTGAAATTCCTCTAAAATTCTATAAAATTGAGAATATCTTGCAGGTGCAATCTACTCCCGGTTTGAAGTTTCTCTGCCCTTGTAGTGCCAAAGGGCTCCTATAAACTCACTTCTTAAACGTGGGATGTATAATTTGGTTTCCCGTGGAATAGGGCACTGTTCATGCCTAATGCTGTGTGCCTGCCACTGGGCCTATGCCTGCTAAAATTCCATACAAATGAGGATATCTCACAGATGCAATTTACCACCAGATGGAAGATTGCCTGCCCTTGTAGTGGCAAAAGCCTCCTAAAAACTGACATCAGGAACCGGGAGTGGTGACTTTGGTTTCCCATGCAAATGGGCCACCGTTCCTGTCTAATGCTGTCTGCTTGCCACTGGGCTTCTTCCGATTAAAATTCCACTAAAATTCCATAAAAATGAGGATATCTCCTAGGTGCAATCTACCACCAGATGGAAGATTCTCTGCCCTTATATTGGATAACGCCTCCTACAAAGTGACATCAGCACTGTGGGGTGGAGATGTTGGTTTCCCATGGAAAAGGGCCACCGTTCGTGTCTAATGCTGTCTGCCTGCCACTGGGGTTATACCTGCTGAAATTCCTCACTAATGAGGATATCTCCCAGATGGAATCAGCCACCAGTCAAAAGTTTGTCGGCCCTTCTACTGCCAAAGTCCTCCTAAAAACTGACATCAGGAACGTGGGGTGGAGACTTTGGTTTCCCAAGGAAATTGGCCACCCTTCGTGTCTAATTCTGTCTGCCTGCCACTGGGCTTCTGCCTTCTGAAATTCCATACAAAGGAGGCTATCTCCTCGATGCAATCTACCACCAGACGGAACTTTATCGGCCCTCGAAGTGCAAAGAGCCTCCTAAAAACTGACATCAGGAACCTGGACTGGAGACTTTGGTTTCCCATGGAAATGGGCCAGTGTTCCTGTCTAATGCTTTCTTCCTGGAACTGTGGTTATGACTGCTGAAGTTCCATACAAATGAGGATATCTCCTCGGTGCAATCTACCACCAGGAGGAAGTTTGTCTGGCCGTGTAGTTCCAAAGTCCTTCGAGATACGGACATCCGGAACATGGGGTGGAGACTTTGGTTTCCCATAGAAATGGGCGACCGTTCGTGTCTAATGCTGTCGGCCAGCCACTGGGCTTATGCCTGCTCAAATTCCACTAAAATTCCATAGAAATAAGGATATCTCCCAGGTGCAATCTACAACCAGATGGAAGATTCTCTGCCCTTGTAGTACCAAAGCCTTCCTAAAAAACTGACATCAGGAACCAGGGGTGGAGTCTATGTTTTCCTATGGAAAAGGGCCACCGTTCCTGTCTAATGCTGTCTGCCTGCCACTGGGCTTATGCCTGCTGAAATTCCAGAGAAATGAGGATATCTCCCAGATGGAATGTACCACCACTTCAAAGTTTGTCTGCCCTTGTAATGCCAACAGCCTCCTACAAACTGACATCAGGAATCTGGAGAGGACGCTTTGGTTTCCCATGGAATAGGGCCACCCTTGGTGTTTAATACTGTCTCTTTGCCACCTGCCTTATGACTACTGAAATTACATACAAATGAGGATATCTCCCAGATGCAATATGCCACCAGATGGAAGTTTGTCTGCTCTTGCAGTGCCAAAGGCCTCGTTCAAAGTGATATCTGGAACCTGGCCTGGACCTTTGGTTTCCTATGGAAAAGGCCCACCGTTCCTGTTTAATGCTGTCGGTCTGCAACTGGGCTTCTGAGTACCAAAATTCCACTAAAATTCCATACAAATGAGGACATCTCCAAGATGCAATCTACCACAAGTTGGAAGTTTGTCTGCCCTTGTAGTGCCAAAGGCCTCCTAAAAACTGACATCAGAGAACGTGAGGTGGAGACTTTGGTTTCCCATGGAAATGGGCCACCGTTCGTGTCTAATGCTGTCTGGCAGCCACCGGGCTTATGCCTACTTAAATTAAACTAAAATTCTATACAAATGAGGATATCTCCCAGGTGCAATCTACCACCAGATTGAAGTTTGCCTGCCCTTGTAGTTCCAAAGGCCTCCTACAAACTGACATCAGGAACGTGAGGTGGAGACTTTGGTTTCCCATGGAAAAGGTCCATTGTTCCTGTCTAATGCTGTCTGCCTGCCACTGGGCTTCTGCCTGCTGAAATTCCATACAAATGAGGATATCTCCTCGATGCAATCAACCACCAGATGGAACTTTGTCGGCCCTTGTAGTTCCAAAGGCCTCCTACAAACTGACATTCAGGAACGTGAGGTGTTGACCTTGGTTTCCCATGGAAAAGGACCACCGTTCAAATCTAATGCTGTCTGCCTGCCACTGGGCTTATGGCTGCTAAAATTGCATACAAATGAGGATGTCTCCCAGATGCAATCTACCACCAGTTGGAAATTTTCCTGGCCTTGTAGAACCAAAGGCCTCCTACAAACGGACATCAGGAATGTGGGGTGGAGACTTTTATTTCCCATGGAAAAGGGCCACCGTTCTTGTCTGATGCTGTTTGCTGGCTACTCGGCTTCCGTATACTAAAATTCTAATAAAATTCCATACAAAGAAGGATATCTCCCTGATGGAATATACAACGAGATGGAAGTATGTAGCCCTTGTAGTGCCAAAGGCCTCCTGCAAATTGACATCAGTAACGTGGGGTGGAGACTTTGGTTTTCCATGGAAAAGGGCCACCGTTCCTGTCTAATGCTGTCTGCCTGCCACTGGGCTTATGCCTGCTGAAATTCCAGAGAAATGAGGATATCTCCCAGATGGAATCTACCACCAGTTGGAAGTTTGTCTGCCCTTGTAGTTCCAAAGGCCTCCTACAAACTGACACCAGGAACCTGGAGTGGACACTTTGGTTTCCCATGGAAATGGGCCAGCGTTCGTGTCCAATGATGTGTTCCTGCCACTAGGCTTCTGCCTATTAAAATCCCACTAAAATTCCTAACAAATGAGGATGTCTCCCAGGTGCAATCTACCACCAGATGGAAGTTTGTCTGCCCCTGTAGAGCTAAAGGCTTCCTACAAATTGACATCAGGAACCTGGGGCGGAGACTTTGGTTTCCCATGGAAAACGACCACTGTTGGTGTTTAATGCTGTCTACTTGCCACTGGGCTTCTGCCTACTTTAATTCCACTAGAATTCCATACAAATGAGGATATCTCCAAGATGCAATATGCCACCAGTCGGAAGTTTGTCTGTTCTTGTAGTGCAAAAGGCCTCCTAAAAACTGACATCAGGAACCTGGCCTGGAGACTTTGGTTTCGCCTGGAAAAGGCCACTATTCATGTCTAATTCTGTGTGCCTGCCGCTGGGATTCGGCGTACTGAAATTCCTCTAAAATTCTATAAAATTGAGAATATCTTGCAGGTGCAATCTACTCCCGGTTTGAAGTTTCTCTGCCCTTGTAGTGCCAAAGGGCTCCTATAAACTCACTTCTTAAACGTGGGATGTATAATTTGGTTTCCCGTGGAATAGGGCACTGTTCATGCCTAATGCTGTGTGCCTGCCACTGGGCATATGCCTGCTAAAATTCCATACAAATGAGGATATCTCGCAGATGCAATTTACCACCAGATGGAAGTTTGCCTGCCCTTGTAGTGGCAAAAGCCTCATAAAAACTGACATCAGGAACCGGGAGTGGTGACTTTGGTTTCCCATGCAAATGGGCCACCGTTCCTGTCTAATGCTGTCTGCTTGCCACTGGGCTTCTTCCGATTAAAATTCCACTAAAATTCCATAAAAATGAGGATATCTCCTAGGTGCAATCTACAACCAGATGGAAGATTCTCTGCCCTTGTAGTACCAAAGCCCTCCTAAAAAACTGACATCAGGAACCAGGGGTGGAGACTTTGTTTTCCCATGGAAAAGGGCCAGCGTTCATGTCTAATGCTGTCTGCCTGCCACTGGGCTTCTTCCTATTAAAATTCCACTAAAGTTCCATAAAAATGAGGATATTTCCTAGGTGCAATCTACAACCAGATGGAAGATTCTCTGCCCTTGTAGTACCAAAGCCCTCCTAAAAAACTGACATCAGGAACCAGGGGTGGAGACTTTGTTTTCCCATGGAAAAGGGCCAGCGTTCATGTCTAATGCTGTCTGCCTGCCACTGGGCTTCTTCCTATTAAAATTCCACTAAAGTTCCATAAAAATGAGGATATTTCCTAGGTGCAATCTACAACCAGATGGAAGATTCTCTGCCCTTGTAGTACTAAAGCCCTCCTAAAAAACTGACATCACGGACCAGGGGTGGAGACTTTGTTTTCCCATGGAAAAGGGCCACCATTCATGTCTAATGCTGTCTGCCTGCCACTGGGCTTCTGCCTGCTGAAATTCCAAAGAAATTGGGAAATCTCTCCAATGCAATCAACCACCAGTTGGAAGTTTGTCTGCCCCTGTAGTGCCAAAGGCCTCCTACAAATTGACATCAGGAGCCTGGAGTGGAGAATTCGGTTTCCCATGGAAAAGGGCCACCGTTCGTGTCTAATGCTGTCTGCCGGCCACTGGGCTTATGGCTACAGAAATTACATACAAATGAGGATATCTCCCAGATGCAATATGCCACCAGTTGGAAGTTTGTCTGCTCTTGTAGTTCCAAAGGCCTCCTAGAAACGGACATCCGGAACATGGGGTGGAGACTTTGGTTTCCCATGGAAATGCGCCACCGTTTGTGTTTAATGCTGTCTACTTGCCACTGGGCTTCTGCCTACTTTAATTCCACTAAAATTCCATCCAAATGAGGATATCTCCAAGATGCAATATGCCACCAGTTGGAAGTTTGTCTCTTCTTGTAGTGCAAAAGGCCTCCTACAAACTGACATCAGGAACCTGGCCTGCAGACTTTCATTTCCCCTGGAAAAGGGCCACTATTCATGTCTAATTCTGTCTGCCTGTTGCTTGGAATCTGCGTACTAAAATTCGCCTAAAATTCTTTACAAATGAGAATATCTCCCAGGTGCAATCTACCACCAGGTGGAAGTTTGTCTGCTCTTGTATTGCCAAAGGCCTCCTAAAAAATGACATCAGGAACATAGGATGGATAATTTGGTTTTCCATGGAAAAGGCCCATTGTTCATGTCTAATGCTGCAGCCTGCCAGTGGGTATATGCCTACTAAAATTCCATACGTATCAGGATATCTCCCAAATGCAATTTCCCTCCAGATGGAAGTTTGTCTACACTTTTAATGCCAAAGGCCTCCTAAAAACCGACATCAGAAGCCTGGGTTGGAGACTTCGGTTTCTCATGGAAAAGGGCCACCATTCGTGTCTAATGCTCTCTGCCTGCCACTGGGCTTCTACCTGCTGAAATTCCATACAAATGAGGATATCTCCCCGATGAAATCAACCACCAGACGGAAGTTTGTCTTCCCATGTACTGCCAAAGGCCTCCTAAAACCTGACATCGGGAACATAGTCTGGAGACTTTGGTTTCCCATGGAAAAGGACCACTGTTCCTGTCTAATGCTGTCTGCCTGGTACAGTGGTTATGACTGCTGAAGTTCCATAAAAATGAGGATATCTCCGCGATGCAATCAACCACAAGATAGAAGTATATCTGCCCTTATAGTACCAAAGGCCTCCTACAAACTGACATCAGGAACGTGGGATGGAGACTTTGGTTTCCCAAGGAAATGGGCCACCGTTCGTGTCTAATGCTCTCTGCCAGCCACTGGGCTTATGCCTACTAAAATTCCAATAAAATTCTGTACAAATAAGGATATCTCCTCGATGCAATCAACCACCAGACGGAACTTTGTCTGCCTTTGTAGTGCCAAAGGCCTCCTACAAACTGACATCAGGAACGTGGTTTGGAGACTTTGGTTTCCCATGTAAATGGACCAGCATTCGTGTCTAATTCTGTCTGCCTGCCAGTGGGTTTATGGCTACTAAAATTACATACAAATGAGGATGTCTCCCAGGTGCCATCTACCACCAGATGGAAGTTTGTCTGCCCCTGTAGAGCCAAAGGCTTCCTACAAATTGACATCAGAAACCTGGGGCGGAGACTTTGGTTTCCCATGGAAAAGGGCCACCGTTCGTGTCTAATGCTGTCTGCTTCCCACTGGGATTATGGCCACTAATATTACATACAAATAAGGATATCTCCCAGATGCAATATGCCACCAGTTGGAAGTTTTTCTCCTCCTGTAGTTCCAGAGGCCTCCTCGAAAATGACATCAGGAACCAGGGGTGGAGACTTTGTTTTCCCATGGAAAAGGGCCACCGTTCGTGTCTAATGCTGTCTGCCTGGCACTGTGGTTATGACTGCTGAAGTTCCATACAAATGAGGTTATCCCCCATGTGCAATCTACCACCTGGTGGAAGTTTGTCTGCTCTTGTAGTGCCAAAGGCCTCCTAAAACATGACATCAGGAACGTGAGGATGGATAATTTGTTTTTCCATGGAAAAGGCCCATTGTTCATGTCTAATGCTGCTGCCTGCCAGTGGGTATATGGTTACTAAAATTCCATACGTATGAGGATATCTCCCAAATGCAATTTCCCACCAGATGGATGTTTGTCTACACTTTTAATGCCAAAGGCCTCCTGAAAACCGACATCAGAAGCCTGGGTTGGAGACTTCGGTTTCCCATGGAAAAGGGCCACCGTTCATGTCTAATGCTGTCTGCCTGCCACTGGGCTTCTACCTGCTGAAATTCCATACAAATGAGGATATCTCCACGATGCAATCAACCACCAGACGGAAGTTTGTCTGCCCTTGTAGTTCCAAAGGCCTCCTACAAACTGACATTCAGGAGTGTGAGGTGTTGACCTTGGTTTCCCATGGAAAAGGACCACCGTTCAAATCTAATGCTGTCTGCCTGCCACTGGGCTTATGGCTGCTAAAATTGCATACAAATGAGGATGTCTCCCAGATGCAATCTACCACCAGTTGGAAATTTTCCTGGCCTTGTAGTGCCAAAGGCCTCCTACAAACGGACATCAGGAATGTGGGGTGGAGACTTTTATTTCCCATGGAAAAGGGCCACCGTTCTTGTCTGATGCTGTTTGCTGGCTACTCGGTTTCCGCATACTAAAATTCTAATAAAATTCCATACAAAGAAGGATATCTCCCGGATGGAATATACAACGAGATGGAAGTATGTAGCCCTTGTAGTGCCAAAGGCCTCCTGCAAATTGACATCAGTAACGTGGGGTGGAGACTTTGGTATTCCATGGAAAAGGGCCACCGTTCCTGTCTAATGCTGTCTGCCTGCCACTGGGCTTATGCCTGCTGAAATTCCAGAGAAATGAGGATATCTCCCAGATGGAATCTACCACCAGTTGGAAGTTTGTCTGCCCTTGTAGTTCCAAAGGCCTCCTACAAACTGACACCAGGAACCTGGAGTGGACACTTTGGTTTCCCATGGAAATGGGCCAGCGTTCGTGTCCAATGATGTGTTCCTGCCACTAGGCTTCTGCCTATTAAAATCCCACTAAAATTCCTAACAAATGAGGATGTCTCCCAGGTGCAATCTACCACCAGATGGAAGTTTGTCTGCCCCTGTAGAGCTAAAGGCTTCCTACAAATTGACATCAGGAACCTGGGGCGGAGACTTTGGTTTCCCATGGAAAACGACCACTGTTGGTGTTTAATGCTGTCTACTTGCCACTGGGCTTCTGCCTACTTTCATTCCACTAGAATTCCATACAAATGAGGATATCTCCAAGATGCAATATGCCACCAGTCGGAAGTTTGTCTGTTCTTGTAGTGCAAAAGGCCTCCTAAAAACTGACAGGAACCTGGCCTGGAGACTTTGGTTTCGCCTGGAAAAGGCCACTATTCATGTCTAATTCTGTGTGCCTGCCGCTGGGATTCGGCGTACTGAAATTCCTCTAAAATTCTATAAAATTGAGAATATCTTGCAGGTGCAATCTACTCCCGGTTTGAAGTTTCTCTGCCCTTGTAGTGCCAAAGGGCTCCTATAAACTCACTTCTTAAACGTGGGATGTATAATTTGGTTTCCCGTGGAATAGGGCACTGTTCATGCCTAATGCTGTGTGCCTGCCACTGGGCATATGCCTGCTAAAATTCCATACAAATGAGGATATCTCGCAGATGCAATTTACCACCAGATGGAAGTTTTCCTGCCCTTGTAGTGGCAAAAGCCTCCTAAAAACTGACATCAGGAACCGGGAGTGGTGACTTTGGTTTCCCATGCAAATGGGCCACCGTTCCTGTCTAATGCTGTCTGCTTGCCACTGGGCTTCTTCCGATTAAAATTCCACTAAAATTCCATAAAAATGAGGATATCTCCTAGGTGCAATCTACAACCAGATGGAAGATTCTCTGCCCTTGTAGTACCAAAGCCCTCCTAAAAAACTGACATCAGGAACCAGGGGTGGAGACTTTGTTTTCCCATGGAAAAGGGCCAGCGTTCATGTCTAATGCTGTCTGCCTGCCACTGGGCTTCTTCCTATTAAAATTCCACTAAAGTTCCATAAAAATGAGGATATTTCCTAGGTGCAATCTACAACCAGATGGAAGATTCTCTGCCCTTGTAGTACCAAAGCCCTCCTAAAAAACTGACATCAGGAACCAGGGGTGGAGACTTTGTTTTCCCATGGAAAAGGGCCAGCGTTCATGTCTAATGCTGTCTGCCTGCCACTGGGCTTCTTCCTATTAAAATTCCACTAAAGTTCCATAAAAATGAGGATATTTCCTAGGTGCAATCTACAACCAGATGGAAGATTCTCTGCCCTTGTAGTACTAAAGCCCTCCTAAAAAACTGACATCACGGACCAGGGGTGGAGACTTTGTTTTCCCATGGAAAAGGGCCACCATTCATGTCTAATGCTGTCTGCCTGCCACTGGGCTTCTGCCTGCTGAAATTCCAAAGAAATTGGGAAATCTCTCCAATGCAATCAACCACCAGTTGGAAGTTTGTCTGCCCCTGTAGTGCCAAAGGCCTCCTACAAATTGACATCAGGAGCCTGGAGTGGAGAATTCGGTTTCCCATGGAAAAGGGCCACCGTTCGTGTCTAATGCTGTCTGCCGGCCACTGGGCTTATGGCTACAGAAATTACATACAAATGAGGATATCTCCCAGATGCAATATGCCACCAGTTGGAAGTTTGTCTGCTCTTCTAGTTCCAAAGGCCTCCTAGAAACGGACATCCGGAACATGGGGTGGAGACTTTGGTTTCCCATGGAAATGCGCCACCGTTTGTGTTTAATGCTGTCTACTTGCCACTGGGCTTCTGCCTACTTTAATTCCACTAAAATTCCATCCAAATGAGGATATCTCCAAGATGCTATATGCCACCAGTTGGAAGTTTGTCTCTTCTTGTAGTGCAAAAGGCCTCCTACAAACTGACATCAGGAACCTGGCCTGCAGACTTTCATTTCCCCTGGAAAAGGGCCACTATTCATGTCTAATTCTGTCTGCCCGTTGCTTGGAATCTGCGTACTAAAATTCGCCTAAAATTCTTTACAAATGAGAATATCTCCTAGGTGCAATCTACCACCAGGTGGAAGTTTGTCTGCTCTTGTATTGCCAAAGGCCTCCTAAAAAATGACATCAGGAACATAGGATGGATAATTTGGTTTTCCATGGAAAAGGCCCATTGTTCATGTCTAATGCTGCAGCCTGCCAGTGGGTATATGCCTACTAAAATTCCATACGTATCAGGATATCTCCCAAATGCAATTTCCCTCCAGATGGAAGTTTGTCTACACTTTTAATGCCAAAGGCCTCCTAAAAACCGACATCAGAAGCCTGGGTTGGAGACTTCGGTTTCTCATGGAAAAGGGCCACCATTCGTGTCTAATGCTCTCTGCCTGCCACTGGGCTTCTACCTGCTGAAATTCCATACAAATGAGGATATCTCCCCGATGAAATCAACCACCAGACGGAAGTTTGTCTTCCCATGTACTGCCAAAGGCCTCCTAAAACCTGACATCGGGAACATAGTCTGGAGACTTTGGTTTCCCATGGAAAAGGACCACTGTTCCTGTCTAATGCTGTCTGCCTGGTACAGTGGTTATGACTGCTGAAGTTCCATAAAAATGAGGATATCTCCGCGATGCAATCAACCACAAGATAGAAGTATATCTGCCCTTATAGTACCAAAGGCCTCCTACAAACTGACATCAGGAACGTGGGATGGAGACTTTGGTTTCCCAAGGAAATGGGCCACCGTTCGTGTCTAATGCTCTCTGCCAGCCACTGGGCTTATGCCTACTAAAATTCCAATAAAATTCTGTACAAATAAGGATATCTCCTCGATGCAATCAACCACCAGACGGAACTTTGTCTGCCTTTGTAGTGCCAAAGGCCTCCTACAAACTGACATCAGGAACGTGGTTTGGAGACTTTGGTTTCCCATGTAAATGGACCAGCATTCGTGTCTAATTCTGTCTGCCTGCCAGTGGGTTTATGGCTACTAAAATTACATACAAATGAGGATGTCTCCCAGGTGCCATCTACCACCAGATGGAAGTTTGTCTGCCCCTGTAGAGCCAAAGGCTTCCTACAAATTGACATCAGAAACCTGGGGCGGAGACTTTGGTTTCCCATGGAAAAGGGCCACCGTTCGTGTCTAATGCTGTCTGCTTCCCACTGGGATTATGGCTACTAATATTACATACAAATAAGGATATCTCCCAGATGCAATATGCCACCAGTTGGAAGTTTTTCTCCTCCTGTAGTTCCAGAGGCCTCCTAGAAAATGACATCAGGAACCTGGCCTGCAGACTTTCATTTCCCCTGGAAAAGGGCCACTATTCATGTCTAATTCTGTCTGCCTGTTGCTTGGAATCTGCGTACTAAAATTCGCCTAAAATTCTTTACAAATGAGAATATCTCCCAGGTGCAATCTACCACCAGGTGGAAGTTTGTCTGCTCTTGTATTGCCAAAGGCCTCCTAAAAAATGACATCAGGAACATAGGATGGATAATTTGGTTTTCCATGGAAAAGGCCCATTGTTCATGTCTAATGCTGCAGCCTGCCAGTGGGTATATGCCTACTAAAATTCCATACGTATCAGGATATCTCCCAAATGCAATTTCCCTCCAGATGGAAGTTTGTCTACACTTTTAATGCCAAAGGCCTCCTAAAAACCGACATCAGAAGCCTGGGTTGGAGACTTCGGTTTCTCATGGAAAAGGGCCACCATTCGTGTCTAATGCTCTCTGCCTGCCACTGGGCTTCTACCTGCTGAAATTCCATACAAATGAGGATATCTCCCCGATGAAATCAACCACCAGACGGAAGTTTGTCTTCCCATGTACTGCCAAAGGCCTCCTAAAACCTGACATCGGGAACATAGTCTGGAGACTTTGGTTTCCCATGGAAAAGGACCACTGTTCCTGTCTAATGCTGTCTGCCTGGTACAGTGGTTATGACTGCTGAAGTTCCATAAAAATGAGGATATCTCCGCGATGCAATCAACCACAAGATAGAAGTATATCTGCCCTTATAGTACCAAAGGCCTCCTACAAACTGACATCAGGAACGTGGGATGGAGACTTTGGTTTCCCAAGGAAATGGGCCACCGTTCGTGTCTAATGCTCTCTGCCAGCCACTGGGCTTATGCCTACTAAAATTCCAATAAAATTCTGTACAAATAAGGATATCTCCTCGATGCAATCAACCACCAGACGGAACTTTGTCTGCCTTTGTAGTGCCAAAGGCCTCCTACAAACTGACATCAGGAACGTGGTTTGGAGACTTTGGTTTCCCATGTAAATGGACCAGCATTCGTGTCTAATTCTGTCTGCCTGCCAGTGGGTTTATGGCTACTAAAATTACATACAAATGAGGATGTCTCCCAGGTGCCATCTACCACCAGATGGAAGTTTGTCTGCCCCTGTAGAGCCAAAGGCTTCCTACAAATTGACATCAGAAACCTGGGGCGGAGACTTTGGTTTCCCATGGAAAAGGGCCACCGTTCGTGTCTAATGCTGTCTGCTTCCCACTGGGATTATGGCTACTAATATTACATACAAATAAGGATATCTCCCAGATGCAATATGCCACCAGTTGGAAGTTTGTCTGCCCTTGTAGTTCCAAAGGCCTCCTACAAACTGACACCAGGAACCTGGAGTGGACACTTTGGTTTCCCATGGAAATGGGCCAGCGTTCGTGTCCAATGATGTGTTCCTGCCACTAGGCTTCTGCCTATTAAAATCCCACTAAAATTCCTAACAAATGAGGATGTCTCCCAGGTGCAATCTACCACCAGATGGAAGTTTGTCTGCCCCTGTAGAGCTAAAGGCTTCCTACAAATTGACATCAGGAACCTGGGGCGGAGACTTTGGTTTCCCATGGAAAACGACCACTGTTGGTGTTTAATGCTGTCTACTTGCCACTGGGCTTCTGCCTACTTTAATTCCACTAGAATTCCATACAAATGAGGATATCTCCAAGATGCAATATGCCACCAGTCGGAAGTTTGTCTGTTCTTGTAGTGCAAAAGGCCTCCTAAAAACTGACATCAGGAACCTGGCCTGGAGACTTTGGTTTCGCCTGGAAAAGGCCACTATTCATGTCTAATTCTGTGTGCCTGCCGCTGGGATTCGGCGTACTGAAATTTCTCTAAAATTCTATAAAATTGAGAATATCTTGCAGGTGCAATCTACTCCCGGTTTGAAGTTTCTCTGCCCTTGTAGTGCCAAAGGGCTCCTATAAACTCACTTCTTAAACGTGGGATGTATAATTTGGTTTCCCGTGGAATAGGGCACTGTTCATGCCTAATGCTGTGTGCCTGCCACTGGGCATATGCCTGCTAAAATTCCATACAAATGAGGATATCTCGCAGATGCAATTTACCACCAGATGGAAGTTTTCCTGCCCTTGTAGTGGCAAAAGCCTCCTAAAAACTGACATCAGGAACCGGGAGTGGTGACTTTGGTTTCCCATGCAAATGGGCCACCGTTCCTGTCTAATGCTGTCTGCTTGCCACTGGGCTTCTTCCGATTAAAATTCCACTAAAATTCCATAAAAATGAGGATATCTCCTAGGTGCAATCTACAACCAGATGGAAGATTCTCTGCCCTTGTAGTACCAAAGCCCTCCTAAAAAACTGACATCAGGAACCAGGGGTGGAGACTTTGTTTTCCCATGGAAAAGGGCCAGCGTTCATGTCTAATGCTGTCTGCCTGCCACTGGGCTTCTTCCTATTAAAATTCCACTAAAGTTCCATAAAAATGAGGATATTTCCTAGGTGCAATCTACAACCAGATGGAAGATTCTCTGCCCTTGTAGTACCAAAGCCCTCCTAAAAAACTGACATCAGGAACCAGGGGTGGAGACTTTGTTTTCCCATGGAAAAGGGCCAGCGTTCATGTCTAATGCTGTCTGCCTGCCACTGGGCTTCTTCCTATTAAAATTCCACTAAAGTTCCATAAAAATGAGGATATTTCCTAGGTGCAATCTACAACCAGATGGAAGATTCTCTGCCCTTGTAGTACTAAAGCCCTCCTAAAAAACTGACATCACGGACCAGGGGTGGAGACTTTGTTTTCCCATGGAAAAGGGCCACCATTCATGTCTAATGCTGTCTGCCTGCCACTGGGCTTCTGCCTGCTGAAATTCCAAAGAAATTGGGAAATCTCTCCAATGCAATCAACCACCAGTTGGAAGTTTGTCTGCCCCTGTAGTGCCAAAGGCCTCCTACAAATTGACATCAGGAGCCTGGAGTGGAGAATTCGGTTTCCCATGGAAAAGGGCCACCGTTCGTGTCTAATGCTGTCTGCCGGCCACTGGGCTTATGGCTACAGAAATTACATACAAATGAGGATATCTCCCAGATGCAATATGCCACCAGTTGGAAGTTTGTCTGCTCTTCTAGTTCCAAAGGCCTCCTAGAAACGGACATCCGGAACATGGGGTGGAGACTTTGGTTTCCCATGGAAATGCGCCACCGTTTGTGTTTAATGCTGTCTACTTGCCACTGGGCTTCTGCCTACTTTAATTCCACTAAAATTCCATCCAAATGAGGATATCTCCAAGATGCAATATGCCACCAGTTGGAAGTTTGTCTCTTCTTGTAGTGCAAAAGGCCTCCTACAAACTGACATCAGGAACCTGGCCTGCAGACTTTCATTTCCCCTGGAAAAGGGCCACTATTCATGTCTAATTCTGTCTGCCCGTTGCTTGGAATCTGCGTACTAAAATTCGCCTAAAATTCTTTACAAATGAGAATATCTCCCAGGTGCAATCTACCACCAGGTGGAAGTTTGTCTGCTCTTGTATTGCCAAAGGCCTCCTAAAAAATGACATCAGGAACATAGGATGGATAATTTGGTTTTCCATGGAAAAGGCCCATTGTTCATGTCTAATGCTGCAGCCTGCCAGTGGGTATATGCCCACTAAAATTCCATACGTATCAGGATATCTCCCAAATGCAATTTCCCTCCAGATGGAAGTTTGTCTACACTTTTAATGCCAAAGGCCTCCTAAAAACCGACATCAGAAGCCTGGGTTGGAGACTTCGGTTTCTCATGGAAAAGGGCCACCATTCGTGTCTAATGCTCTCTGCCTGCCACTGGGCTTCTACCTGCTGAAATTCCATACAAATGAGGATATCTCCCCGATGAAATCAACCACCAGACGGAAGTTTGTCTTCCCATGTACTGCCAAAGGCCTCCTAAAACCTGACATCGGGAACATAGTCTGGAGACTTTGGTTTCCCATGGAAAAGGACCACTGTTCCTGTCTAATGCTGTCTGCCTGGTACAGTGGTTATGACTGCTGAAGTTCCATAAAAATGAGGATATCTCCGCGATGCAATCAACCACAAGATAGAAGTATATCTGCCCTTATAGTACCAAAGGCCTCCTACAAACTGACATCAGGAACGTGGGATGGAGACTTTGGTTTCCCAAGGAAATGGGCCACCGTTCGTGTCTAATGCTCTCTGCCAGCCACTGGGCTTATGCCTACTAAAATTCCAATAAAATTCTGTACAAATAAGGATATCTCCTCGATGCAATCAACCACCAGACGGAACTTTGTCTGCCTTTGTAGTGCCAAAGGCCTCCTACAAACTGACATCAGGAACGTGGTTTGGAGACTTTGGTTTCCCATGTAAATGGACCAGCATTCGTGTCTAATTCTGTCTGCCTGCCAGTGGGTTTATGGCTACTAAAATTACATACAAATGAGGATGTCTCCCAGGTGCCATCTACCACCAGATGGAAGTTTGTCTGCCCCTGTAGAGCCAAAGGCTTCCTACAAATTGACATCAGAAACCTGGGGCGGAGACTTTGGTTTCCCATGGAAAAGGGCCACCGTTCGTGTCTAATGCTGTCTGCTTCCCACTGGGATTATGGCTACTAATATTACATACAAATAAGGATATCTCCCAGATGCAATATGCCACCAGTTGGAAGTTTTTCTCCTCCTGTAGTTCCAGAGGCCTCCTAGAAAATGACATCAGGAACCTGGCCTGCAGACTTTCATTTCCCCTGGAAAAGGGCCACTATTCATGTCTAATTCTGTCTGCCTGTTGCTTGGAATCTGCGTACTAAAATTCGCCTAAAATTCTTTACAAATGAGAATATCTCCCAGGTGCAATCTACCACCAGGTGGAAGTTTGTCTGCTCTTGTATTGCCAAAGGCCTCCTAAAAAATGACATCAGGAACATAGGATGGATAATTTGGTTTTCCATGGAAAAGGCCCATTGTTCATGTCTAATGCTGCAGCCTGCCAGTGGGTATATGCCTACTAAAATTCCATACGTATCAGGATATCTCCCAAATGCAATTTCCCTCCAGATGGAAGTTTGTCTACACTTTTAATGCCAAAGGCCTCCTAAAAACCGACATCAGAAGCCTGGGTTGGAGACTTCGGTTTCTCATGGAAAAGGGCCACCATTCGTGTCTAATGCTCTCTGCCTGCCACTGGGCTTCTACCTGCTGAAATTCCATACAAATGAGGATATCTCCCCGATGAAATCAACCACCAGACGGAAGTTTGTCTTCCCATGTACTGCCAAAGGCCTCCTAAAACCTGACATCGGGAACATAGTCTGGAGACTTTGGTTTCCCATGGAAAAGGACCACTGTTCCTGTCTAATGCTGTCTGCCTGGTACAGTGGTTATGACTGCTGAAGTTCCATAAAAATGAGGATATCTCCGCGATGCAATCAACCACAAGATAGAAGTATATCTGCCCTTATAGTACCAAAGGCCTCCTACAAACTGACATCAGGAACGTGGGATGGAGACTTTGGTTTCCCAAGGAAATGGGCCACCGTTCGTGTCTAATGCTCTCTGCCAGCCACTGGGCTTATGCCTACTAAAATTCCAATAAAATTCTGTACAAATAAGGATATCTCCTCGATGCAATCAACCACCAGACGGAACTTTGTCTGCCTTTGTAGTGCCAAAGGCCTCCTACAAACTGACATCAGGAACGTGGTTTGGAGACTTTGGTTTCCCATGTAAATGGACCAGCATTCGTGTCTAATTCTGTCTGCCTGCCAGTGGGTTTATGGCTACTAAAATTACATACAAATGAGGATGTCTCCCAGGTGCCATCTACCACCAGATGGAAGTTTGTCTGCCCCTGTAGAGCCAAAGGCTTCCTACAAATTGACGTCAGAAACCTGGGGCGGAGACTTTGGTTTCCCATGGAAAAGGGCCACCGTTCGTGTCTAATGCTGTCTGCTTCCCACTGGGATTATGGCTACTAATATTACATACAAATAAGGATATCTCCCAGATGCAATATGCCACCAGTTGGAAGTTTTTCTCCTCCTGTAGTTCCAGAGGCCTCCTCGAAAATGACATCAGGAACCAGGGGTGGAGACTTTGTTTTCCCATGGAAAAGGGCCACCGTTCGTGTCTAATGCTGTCTGCCTGGCACTGTGGTTATGACTGCTGAAGTTCCATACAAATGAGGTTATCCCCCATGTGCAATCTACCACCTGGTGGAAGTTTGTCTGCTCTTGTAGTGCCAAAGGCCTCCTAAAACATGACATCAGGAACGTGAGGATGGATAATTTGTTTTTCCATGGAAAAGGCCCATTGTTCATGTCTAATGCTGCTGCCTGCCAGTGGGTATATGGTTACTAAAATTCCATACGTATGAGGATATCTCCCAAATGCAATTTCCCACCAGATGGATGTTTGTCTACACTTTTAATGCCAAAGGCCTCCTGAAAACCGACATCAGAAGCCTGGGTTGGAGACTTCGGTTTCCCATGGAAAAGGGCCACCGTTCATGTCTAATGCTGTCTGCCTGCCACTGGGCTTCTACCTGCTGAAATTCCATACAAATGAGGATATCTCCACGATGCAATCAACCACCAGACGGAAGTTTGTCTGCCCTTGTAGTTCCAAAGGCCTCCTACAAACTGACATTCAGGAGTGTGAGGTGTTGACCTTGGTTTCCCATGGAAAAGGACCACCGTTCAAATCTAATGCTGTCTGCCTGCCACTGGGCTTATGGCTGCTAAAATTGCATACAAATGAGGATGTCTCCCAGATGCAATCTACCACCAGTTGGAAATTTTCCTGGCCTTGTAGTGCCAAAGGCCTCCTACAAACGGACATCAGGAATGTGGGGTGGAGACTTTTATTTCCCATGGAAAAGGGCCACCGTTCTTGTCTGATGCTGTTTGCTGGCTACTCGGCTTCCGCATACTAAAATTCTAATAAAATTCCATACAAAGAAGGATATCTCCCGGATGGAATATACAACGAGATGGAAGTATGTAGCCCTTGTAGTGCCAAAGGCCTCCTGCAAATTGACATCAGTAACGTGGGGTGGAGACTTTGGTATTCCATGGAAAAGGGCCACCGTTCCTGTCTAATGCTGTCTGCCTGCCACTGGGCTTATGCCTGCTGAAATTCCAGAGAAATGAGGATATCTCCCAGATGGAATCTACCACCAGTTGGAAGTTTGTCTGCCCTTGTAGTTCCAAAGGCCTCCTAAAACTGACACCAGGAACCTGGAGTGGACACTTTGGTTTCCCATGGAAATGGGCCAGCGTTCGTGTCCAATGATGTGTTCCTGCCACTAGGCTTCTGCCTATTAAAATCCCACTAAAATTCCTAACAAATGAGGATGTCTCCCAGGTGCAATCTACCACCAGATGGAAGTTTGTCTGCCCCTGTAGAGCTAAAGGCTTCCTACAAATTGACATCAGGAACCTGGGGCGGAGACTTTGGTTTCCCATGGAAAACGACCACTGTTGGTGTTTAATGCTGTCTACTTGCCACTGGGCTTCTGCCTACTTTAATTCCACTAGAATTCCATACAAATGAGGATATCTCCAAGATGCAATATGCCACCAGTCGGAAGTTTGTCTGTTCTTGTAGTGCAAAAGGCCTCCTAAAAACTGACATCAGGAACCTGGCCTGGAGACTTTGGTTTCGCCTGGAAAAGGCCACTATTCATGTCTAATTCTGTGTGCCTGCCGCTGGGATTCGGCGTACTGAAATTCCTCTAAAATTCTATAAAATTGAGAATATCTTGCAGGTGCAATCTACTCCCGGTTTGAAGTTTCTCTGCCCTTGTAGTGCCAAAGGGCTCCTATAAACTCACTTCTTAAACGTGGGATGTATAATTTGGTTTCCCGTGGAATAGGGCACTGTTCATGCCTAATGCTGTGTGCCTGCCACTGGGCATATGCCTGCTAAAATTCCATACAAATGAGGATATCTCGCAGATGCAATTTACCACCAGATGGAAGTTTGCCTGCCCTTGTAGTGGCAAAAGCCTCCTAAAAACTGACATCAGGAACCGGGAGTGGTGACTTTGGTTTCCCATGCAAATGGGCCACCGTTCCTGTCTAATGCTGTCTGCTTGCCACTGGGCTTCTTCCGATTAAAATTCCACTAAAATTCCATAAAAATGAGGATATCTCCTAGGTGCAATCTACAACCAGATGGAAGATTCTCTGCCCTTGTAGTACCAAAGCCCTCCTAAAAAACTGACATCAGGAACCAGGGGTGGAGACTTTGTTTTCCCATGGAAAAGGGCCAGCGTTCATGTCTAATGCTGTCTGCCTGCCACTGGGCTTCTTCCTATTAAAATTCCACTAAAGTTCCATAAAAATGAGGATATTTCCTAGGTGCAATCTACAACCAGATGGAAGATTCTCTGCCCTTGTAGTACCAAAGCCCTCCTAAAAAACTGACATCAGGAACCAGGGGTGGAGACTTTGTTTTCCCATGGAAAAGGGCCAGCGTTCATGTCTAATGCTGTCTGCCTGCCACTGGGCTTCTTCCTATTAAAATTCCACTAAAGTTCCATAAAAATGAGGATATTTCCTAGGTGCAATCTACAACCAGATGGAAGATTCTCTGCCCTTGTAGTACTAAAGCCCTCCTAAAAAACTGACATCACGGACCAGGGGTGGAGACTTTGTTTTCCCATGGAAAAGGGCCACCATTCATGTCTAATGCTGTCTGCCTGCCACTGGGCTTCTGCCTGCTGAAATTCCAAAGAAATTGGGAAATCTCTCCAATGCAATCAACCACCAGTTGGAAGTTTGTCTGCCCCTGTAGTGCCAAAGGCCTCCTACAAATTGACATCAGGAGCCTGGAGTGGAGAATTCGGTTTCCCATGGAAAAGGGCCACCGTTCGTGTCTAATGCTGTCTGCCGGCCACTGGGCTTATGGCTACAGAAATTACATACAAATGAGGATATCTCCCAGATGCAATATGCCACCAGTTGGAAGTTTGTCTGCTCTTCTAGTTCCAAAGGCCTCCTAGAAACGGACATCCGGAACATGGGGTGGAGACTTTGGTTTCCCATGGAAATGGGCCACCGTTTGTGTTTAATGCTGTCTACTTGCCACTGGGCTTCTGCCTACTTTAATTCCACTAAAATTCCATCCAAATGAGGATATCTCCAAGATGCAATATGCCACCAGTTGGAAGTTTGTCTCTTCTTCTAGTGCAAAAGGCCTCCTAAAAACTGACATCAGGAACCTGGCCTGCAGACTTTCATTTCCCCTGGAAAAGGGCCACTATTCATGTCTAATTCTGTCTGCCTGTTGCTTGGAATCTGAGTACTAAAATTCGCCTAAAATTCTTTACAAATGAGAATATCTCCCAGGTGCAATCTACCACCAGGTGGAAGTTTGTCTGCTCTTGTATTGCCAAAGGCCTCCTAAAAAATGACATCAGGAACATAGGATGGATAATTTGGTTTTCCATGGAAAAGGCCCATTGTTCATGTCTAATGCTGCAGCCTGCCAGTGGGTATATGCCCACTAAAATTCCATACGTATCAGGATATCTCCCAAATGCAATTTCCCTCCAGATGGAAGTTTGTCTACACTTTTAATGCCAAAGGCCTCCTAAAAACCGACATCAGAAGCCTGGGTTGGAGACTTCGGTTTCTCATGGAAAAGGGCCACCATTCGTGTCTAATGCTCTCTGCCTGCCACTGGGCTTCTACCTGCTGAAATTCCATACAAATGAGGATATCTCCCCGATGAAATCAACCACCAGACGGAAGTTTGTCTTCCCATGTACTGCCAAAGGCCTCCTAAAACCTGACATCGGGAACATAGTCTGGAGACTTTGGTTTCCCATGGAAAAGGACCACTGTTCCTGTCTAATGCTGTCTGCCTGGTACAGTGGTTATGACTGCTGAAGTTCCATAAAAATGAGGATATCTCCGCGATGCAATCAACCACAAGATAGAAGTATATCTGCCCTTATAGTACCAAAGGCCTCCTACAAACTGACATCAGGAACGTGGGATGGAGACTTTGGTTTCCCAAGGAAATGGGCCACCGTTCGTGTCTAATGCTCTCTGCCAGCCACTGGGCTTATGCCTACTAAAATTCCAATAAAATTCTGTACAAATAAGGATATCTCCTCGATGCAATCAACCACCAGACGGAACTTTGTCTGCCTTTGTAGTGCCAAAGGCCTCCTACAAACTGACATCAGGAACGTGGTTTGGAGACTTTGGTTTCCCATGTAAATGGACCAGCATTCGTGTCTAATTCTGTCTGCCTGCCAGTGGGTTTATGGCTACTAAAATTACATACAAATGAGGATGTCTCCCAGGTGCCATCTACCACCAGATGGAAGTTTGTCTGCCCCTGTAGAGCCAAAGGCTTCCTACAAATTGACATCAGAAACCTGGGGCGGAGACTTTGGTTTCCCATGGAAAAGGGCCACCGTTCGTGTCTAATGCTGTCTGCTTCCCACTGGGATTATGGCTACTAATATTACATACAAATAAGGATATCTCCCAGATGCAATATGCCACCAGTTGGAAGTTTTTCTCCTCCTGTAGTTCCAGAGGCCTCCTAGAAAATGACATCAGGAACCTGGCCTGCAGACTTTCATTTCCCCTGGAAAAGGGCCACTATTCATGTCTAATTCTGTCTGCCTGTTGCTTGGAATCTGCGTACTAAAATTCGCCTAAAATTCTTTACAAATGAGAATATCTCCCAGGTGCAATCTACCACCAGGTGGAAGTTTGTCTGCTCTTGTATTGCCAAAGGCCTCCTAAAAAATGACATCAGGAACATAGGATGGATAATTTGGTTTTCCATGGAAAAGGCCCATTGTTCATGTCTAATGCTGCAGCCTGCCAGTGGGTATATGCCTACTAAAATTCCATACGTATCAGGATATCTCCCAAATGCAATTTCCCTCCAGATGGAAGTTTGTCTACACTTTTAATGCCAAAGGCCTCCTAAAAACCGACATCAGAAGCCTGGGTTGGAGACTTCGGTTTCTCATGGAAAAGGGCCACCATTCGTGTCTAATGCTCTCTGCCTGCCACTGGGCTTCTACCTGCTGAAATTCCATACAAATGAGGATATCTCCCCGATGAAATCAACCACCAGACGGAAGTTTGTCTTCCCATGTACTGCCAAAGGCCTCCTAAAACCTGACATCGGGAACATAGTCTGGAGACTTTGGTTTCCCATGGAAAAGGACCACTGTTCCTGTCTAATGCTGTCTGCCTGGTACAGTGGTTATGACTGCTGAAGTTCCATAAAAATGAGGATATCTCCGCGATGCAATCAACCACAAGATAGAAGTATATCTGCCCTTATAGTACCAAAGGCCTCCTACAAACTGACATCAGGAACGTGGGATGGAGACTTTGGTTTCCCAAGGAAATGGGCCACCGTTCGTGTCTAATGCTCTCTGCCAGCCACTGGGCTTATGCCTACTAAAATTCCAATAAAATTCTGTACAAATAAGGATATCTCCTCGATGCAATCAACCACCAGACGGAACTTTGTCTGCCTTTGTAGTGCCAAAGGCCTCCTACAAACTGACATCAGGAACGTGGTTTGGAGACTTTGGTTTCCCATGTAAATGGACCAGCATTCGTGTCTAATTCTGTCTGCCTGCCAGTGGGTTTATGGCTACTAAAATTACATACAAATGAGGATGTCTCCCAGGTGCCATCTACCACCAGATGGAAGTTTGTCTGCCCCTGTAGAGCCAAAGGCTTCCTACAAATTGACGTCAGAAACCTGGGGCGGAGACTTTGGTTTCCCATGGAAAAGGGCCACCGTTCGTGTCTAATGCTGTCTGCTTCCCACTGGGATTATGGCTACTAATATTACATACAAATAAGGATATCTCCCAGATGCAATATGCCACCAGTTGGAAGTTTTTCTCCTCCTGTAGTTCCAGAGGCCTCCTCGAAAATGACATCAGGAACCAAGGGTGGAGACTTTGTTTTTCCATGGAAAAGGGCCACCGTTCGTGTCTAATGCTGTCTGCCTGGCACTGTGGTTATGACTGCTGAAGTTCCATACAAATGAGGTTATCCCCCATGTGCAATCTACCACCTGGTGGAAGTTTGTCTGCTCTTGTAGTGCCAAAGGCCTCCTAAAACATGACATCAGGAACGTGAGGATGGATAATTTGTTTTTCCATGGAAAAGGCCCATTGTTCATGTCTAATGCTGCTGCCTGCCAGTGGGTATATGGTTACTAAAATTCCATACGTATGAGGATATCTCCCAAATGCAATTTCCCACCAGATGGATGTTTGTCTACACTTTTAATGCCAAAGGCCTCCTGAAAACCGACATCAGAAGCCTGGGTTGGAGACTTCGGTTTCCCATGGAAAAGGGCCACCGTTCATGTCTAATGCTGTCTGCCTGCCACTGGGCTTCTACCTGCTGAAATTCCATACAAATGAGGATATCTCCACGATGCAATCAACCACCAGACGGAAGTTTGTCTGCCCTTGTAGTTCCAAAGGCCTCCTACAAACTGACATTCAGGAGTGTGAGGTGTTGACCTTGGTTTCCCATGGAAAAGGACCACCGTTCAAATCTAATGCTGTCTGCCTGCCACTGGGCTTATGGCTGCTAAAATTGCATACAAATGAGGATGTCTCCCAGATGCAATCTACCACCAGTTGGAAATTTTCCTGGCCTTGTAGTGCCAAAGGCCTCCTACAAACGGACATCAGGAATGTGGGGTGGAGACTTTTATTTCCCATGGAAAAGGGCCACCGTTCTTGTCTGATGCTGTTTGCTGGCTACTCGGCTTCCGCATACTAAAATTCTAATAAAATTCCATACAAAGAAGGATATCTCCCGGATGGAATATACAACGAGATGGAAGTATGTAGCCCTTGTAGTGCCAAATGCCTCCTGCAAATTGACATCAGTAACGTGGGGTGGAGACTTTGGTATTCCATGGAAAAGGGCCACCGTTCCTGTCTAATGCTGTCTGCCTGCCACTGGGCTTATGCCTGCTGAAATTCCAGAGAAATGAGGATATCTCCCAGATGGAATCTACCACCAGTTGGAAGTTTGTCTGCCCTTGTAGTTCCAAAGGCCTCCTACAAACTGACACCAGGAACCTGGAGTGGACACTTTGGTTTCCCATGGAAATGGGCCAGCGTTCGTGTCCAATGATGTGTTCCTGCCACTAGGCTTCTGCCTATTAAAATCCCACTAAAATTCCTAACAAATGAGGATGTCTCCCAGGTGCAATCTACCACCAGATGGAAGTTTGTCTGCCCCTGTAGAGCTAAAGGCTTCCTACAAATTGACATCAGGAACCTGGGGCGGAGACTTTGGTTTCCCATGGAAAACGACCACTGTTGGTGTTTAATGCTGTCTACTTGCCACTGGGCTTCTGCCTACTTTAATTCCACTAGAATTCCATACAAATGAGGATATCTCCAAGATGCAATATGCCACCAGTCGGAAGTTTGTCTGTTCTTGTAGTGCAAAAGGCCTCCTAAAAACTGACATCAGGAACCTGGCCTGGAGACTTTGGTTTCGCCTGGAAAAGGCCACTATTCATGTCTAATTCTGTGTGCCTGCCGCTGGGATTCGGCGTACTGAAATTCCTCTAAAATTCTATAAAATTGAGAATATCTTGCAGGTGCAATCTACTCCCAGTTTGAAGTTTCTCTGCCCTTGTAGTGCCAAAGGGCTCCTATAAACTCACTTCTTAAACGTGGGATGTATAATTTGGTTTCCCGTGGAATAGGGCACTGTTCATGCCTAATGCTGTGTGCCTGCCACTGGGCATATGCCTGCTAAAATTCCATACAAATGAGGATATCTCGCAGATGCAATTTACCACCAGATGGAAGTTTGCCTGCCCTTGTAGTGGCAAAAGCCTCCTAAAAACTGACATCAGGAACCGGGAGTGGTGACTTTGGTTTCCCATGCAAATGGGCCACCGTTCCTGTCTAATGCTGTCTGCTTGCCACTGGGCTTCTTCCGATTAAAATTCCACTAAAATTCCATAAAAATGAGGATATCTCCTAGGTGCAATCTACAACCAGATGGAAGATTCTCTGCCCTTGTAGTACCAAAGCCCTCCTAAAAAACTGACATCAGGAACCAAGGGTGGAGACTTTGTTTTCCCATGGAAAAGGGCCAGCGTTCATGTCTAATGCTGTCTGCCTGCCACTGGGCTTCTTCCTATTAAAATTCCACTAAAGTTCCATAAAAATGAGGATATTTCCTAGGTGCAATCTACAACCAGATGGAAGATTCTCTGCCCTTGTAGTACCAAAGCCCTCCTAAAAAACTGACATCAGGAACCAGGGGTGGAGACTTTGTTTTCCCATGGAAAAGGGCCAGCGTTCATGTCTAATGCTGTCTGCCTGCCACTGGGCTTCTTCCTATTAAAATTCCACTAAAGTTCCATAAAAATGAGGATATTTCCTAGGTGCAATCTACAACCAGATGGAAGATTCTCTGCCCTTGTAGTACTAAAGCCCTCCTAAAAAACTGACATCACGGACCAGGGGTGGAGACTTTGTTTTCCCATGGAAAAGGGCCACCATTCATGTCTAATGCTGTCTGCCTGCCACTGGGCTTCTGCCTGCTGAAATTCCAAAGAAATTGGGAAATCTCTCCAATGCAATCAACCACCAGTTGGAAGTTTGTCTGCCCCTGTAGTGCCAAAGGCCTCCTACAAATTGACATCAGGAGCCTGGAGTGGAGAATTCGGTTTCCCATGGAAAAGGGCCACCGTTCGTGTCTAATGCTGTCTGCCGGCCACTGGGCTTATGGCTACAGAAATTACATACAAATGAGGATATCTCCCAGATGCAATATGCCACCAGTTGGAAGTTTGTCTGCTCTTCTAGTTCCAAAGGCCTCCTAGAAACGGACATCCGGAACATGGGGTGGAGACTTTGGTTTCCCATGGAAATGGGCCACCGTTTGTGTTTAATGCTGTCTACTTGCCACTGGGCTTCTGCCTACTTTAATTCCACTAAAATTCCATCCAAATGAGGATATCTCCAAGATGCAATATGCCACCAGTTGGAAGTTTGTCTCTTCTTGTAGTGCAAAAGGCCTCCTAAAAACTGACATCAGGAACCTGGCCTGCAGACTTTCATTTCCCCTGGAAAAGGGCCACTATTCATGTCTAATTCTGTCTGCCTGTTGCTTGGAATCTGCGTACTAAAATTCGCCTAAAATTCTTTACAAATGAGAATATCTCCCAGGTGCAATCTACCACCAGGTGGAAGTTTGTCTGCTCTTGTATTGCCAAAGGCCTCCTAAAAAATGACATCAGGAACATAGGATGGATAATTTGGTTTTCCATGGAAAAGGCCCATTGTTCATGTCTAATGCTGCAGCCTGCCAGTGGGTATATGCCTACTAAAATTCCATACGTATCAGGATATCTCCCAAATGCAATTTCCCTCCAGATGGAAGTTTGTCTACACTTTTAATGCCAAAGGCCTCCTAAAAACCGACATCAGAAGCCTGGGTTGGAGACTTCGGTTTCTCATGGAAAAGGGCCACCATTCGTGTCTAATGCTCTCTGCCTGCCACTGGGCTTCTACCTGCTGAAATTCCATACAAATGAGGATATCTCCCCGATGAAATCAACCACCAGACGGAAGTTTGTCTTCCCATGTACTGCCAAAGGCCTCCTAAAACCTGACATCGGGAACATAGTCTGGAGACTTTGGTTTCCCATGGAAAAGGACCACTGTTCCTGTCTAATGCTGTCTGCCTGGTACAGTGGTTATGACTGCTGAAGTTCCATAAAAATGAGGATATCTCCGCGATGCAATCAACCACAAGATAGAAGTATATCTGCCCTTATAGTACCAAAGGCCTCCTACAAACTGACATCAGGAACGTGGGATGGAGTCTTTGGTTTCCCAAGGAAATGGGCCACCGTTCGTGTCTAATGCTCTCTGCCAGCCACTGGGCTTATGCCTACTAAAATTCCAATAAAATTCTGTACAAATAAGGATATCTCCTCGATGCAATCAACCACCAGATGGAACTTTGTCTGCCTTTGTAGTGCCAAAGGCCTCCTACAAACTGACATCAGGAACGTGGTTTGGAGACTTTGGTTTCCCATGTAAATGGACCAGCATTCGTGTCTAATTCTGTCTGCCTGCCAGTGGGTTTATGGCTACTAAAATTACATACAAATGAGGATGTCTCCCAGGTGCCATCTACCACCAGATGGAAGTTTGTCTGCCCCTGTAGAGCCAAAGGCTTCCTACAAATTGACGTCAGAAACCTGGGGCGGAGACTTTGGTTTCCCATGGAAAAGGGCCACCGTTCGTGTCTAATGCTGTCTGCTTCCCACTGGGATTATGGCTACTAATATTACATACAAATAAGGATATCTCCCAGATGCAATATGCCACCAGTTGGAAGTTTTTCTCCTCCTGTAGTTCCAGAGGCCTCCTCGAAAATGACATCAGGAACCAAGGGTGGAGACTTTGTTTTCCCATGGAAAAGGGCCACCGTTCGTGTCTAATGCTGTCTGCCTGGCACTGTGGTTATGACTGCTGAAGTTCCATACAAATGAGGTTATCCCCCATGTGCAATCTACCACCTGGTGGAAGTTTGTCTGCTCTTGTAGTGCCAAAGGCCTCCTAAAACATGACATCAGGAACGTGAGGATGGATAATTTGTTTTTCCATGGAAAAGGCCCATTGTTCATGTCTAATGCTGCTGCCTGCCAGTGGGTATATGGTTACTAAAATTCCATACGTATGAGGATATCTCCCAAATGCAATTTCCCACCAGATGGATGTTTGTCTACACTTTTAATGCCAAAGGCCTCCTGAAAACCGACATCAGAAGCCTGGGTTGGAGACTTCGGTTTCCCATGGAAAAGGGCCACCGTTCATGTCTAATGCTGTCTGCCTGCCACTGGGCTTCTACCTGCTGAAATTCCATACAAATGAGGATATCTCCACGATGCAATCAACCACCAGACGGAAGTTTGTCTGCCCTTGTAGTTCCAAAGGCCTCCTACAAACTGACATTCAGGAGTGTGAGGTGTTGACCTTGGTTTCCCATGGAAAAGGACCACCGTTCAAATCTAATGCTGTCTGCCTGCCACTGGGCTTATGGCTGCTAAAATTGCATACAAATGAGGATGTCTCCCAGATGCAATCTACCACCAGTTGGAAATTTTCCTGGCCTTGTAGTGCCAAAGGCCTCCTACAAACGGACATCAGGAATGTGGGGTGGAGACTTTTATTTCCCATGGAAAAGGGCCACCGTTCTTGTCTGATGCTGTTTGCTGGCTACTCGGCTTCCGCATACTAAAATTCTAATAAAATTCCATACAAAGAAGGATATCTCCCGGATGGAATATACAACGAGATGGAAGTATGTAGCCCTTGTAGTGCCAAATGCCTCCTGCAAATTGACATCAGTAACGTGGGGTGGAGACTTTGGTATTCCATGGAAAAGGGCCACCGTTCCTGTCTAATGCTGTCTGCCTGCCACTGGGCTTATGCCTGCTGAAATTCCAGAGAAATGAGGATATCTCCCAGATGGAATCTACCACCAGTTGGAAGTTTGTCTGCCCTTGTAGTTCCAAAGGCCTCCTACAAACTGACACCAGGAACCTGGAGTGGACACTTTGGTTTCCCATGGAAATGGGCCAGCGTTCGTGTCCAATGATGTGTTCCTGCCACTAGGCTTCTGCCTATTAAAATCCCACTAAAATTCCTAACAAATGAGGATGTCTCCCAGGTGCAATCTACCACCAGATGGAAGTTTGTCTGCCCCTGTAGAGCTAAAGGCTTCCTACAAATTGACATCAGGAACCTGGGGCGGAGACTTTGGTTTCCCATGGAAAACGACCACTGTTGGTGTTTAATGCTGTCTACTTGCCACTGGGCTTCTGCCTACTTTAATTCCACTAGAATTCCATACAAATGAGGATATCTCCAAGATGCAATATGCCACCAGTCGGAAGTTTGTCTGTTCTTGTAGTGCAAAAGGCCTCCTAAAAACTGACATCAGGAACCTGGCCTGGAGACTTTGGTTTCGCCTGGAAAAGGCCACTATTCATGTCTAATTCTGTGTGCCTGCCGCTGGGATTCGGCGTACTGAAATTCCTCTAAAATTCTATAAAATTGAGAATATCTTGCAGGTGCAATCTACTCCCAGTTTGAAGTTTCTCTGCCCTTGTAGTGCCAAAGGGCTCCTATAAACTCACTTCTTAAACGTGGGATGTATAATTTGGTTTCCCGTGGAATAGGGCACTGTTCATGCCTAATGCTGTGTGCCTGCCACTGGGCATATGCCTGCTAAAATTCCATACAAATGAGGATATCTCGCAGATGCAATTTACCACCAGATGGAAGTTTGCCTGCCCTTGTAGTGGCAAAAGCCTCCTAAAAACTGACATCAGGAACCGGGAGTGGTGACTTTGGTTTCCCATGCAAATGGGCCACCGTTCCTGTCTAATGCTGTCTGCTTGCCACTGGGCTTCTTCCGATTAAAATTCCACTAAAATTCCATAAAAATGAGGATATCTCCTAGGTGCAATCTACAACCAGATGGAAGATTCTCTGCCCTTGTAGTACCAAAGCCCTCCTAAAAAACTGACATCAGGAACCAAGGGTGGAGACTTTGTTTTCCCATGGAAAAGGGCCAGCGTTCATGTCTAATGCTGTCTGCCTGCCACTGGGCTTCTTCCTATTAAAATTCCACTAAAGTTCCATAAAAATGAGGATATTTCCTAGGTGCAATCTACAACCAGATGGAAGATTCTCTGCCCTTGTAGTACCAAAGCCCTCCTAAAAAACTGACATCAGGAACCAGGGGTGGAGACTTTGTTTTCCCATGGAAAAGGGCCAGCGTTCATGTCTAATGCTGTCTGCCTGCCACTGGGCTTCTTCCTATTAAAATTCCACTAAAGTTCCATAAAAATGAGGATATTTCCTAGGTGCAATCTACAACCAGATGGAAGATTCTCTGCCCTTGTAGTACTAAAGCCCTCCTAAAAAACTGACATCACGGACCAGGGGTGGAGACTTTGTTTTCCCATGGAAAAGGGCCACCATTCATGTCTAATGCTGTCTGCCTGCCACTGGGCTTCTGCCTGCTGAAATTCCAAAGAAATTGGGAAATCTCTCCAATGCAATCAACCACCAGTTGGAAGTTTGTCTGCCCCTGTAGTGCCAAAGGCCTCCTACAAATTGACATCAGGAGCCTGGAGTGGAGAATTCGGTTTCCCATGGAAAAGGGCCACCGTTCGTGTCTAATGCTGTCTGCCGGCCACTGGGCTTATGGCTACAGAAATTACATACAAATGAGGATATCTCCCAGATGCAATATGCCACCAGTTGGAAGTTTGTCTGCTCTTCTAGTTCCAAAGGCCTCCTAGAAACGGACATCCGGAACATGGGGTGGAGACTTTGGTTTCCCATGGAAATGGGCCACCGTTTGTGTTTAATGCTGTCTACTTGCCACTGGGCTTCTGCCTACTTTAATTCCACTAAAATTCCATCCAAATGAGGATATCTCCAAGATGCAATATGCCACCAGTTGGAAGTTTGTCTCTTCTTGTAGTGCAAAAGGCCTCCTACAAACTGACATCAGGAACCTGGCCTGCAGACTTTCATTTCCCCTGGAAAAGGGCCACTATTCATGTCTAATTCTGTCTGCCTGTTGCTTGGAATCTGCGTACTAAAATTCGCCTAAAATTCTTTACAAATGAGAATATCTCCCAGGTGCAATCTACCACCAGGTGGAAGTTTGTCTGCTCTTGTATTGCCAAAGGCCTCCTAAAAAATGACATCAGGAACATAGGATGGATAATTTGGTTTTCCATGGAAAAGGCCCATTGTTCATGTCTAATGCTGCAGCCTGCCAGTGGGTATATGCCTACTAAAATTCCATACGTATCAGGATATCTCCCAAATGCAATTTCCCTCCAGATGGAAGTTTGTCTACACTTTTAATGCCAAAGGCCTCCTAAAAACCGACATCAGAAGCCTGGGTTGGAGACTTCGGTTTCTCATGGAAAAGGGCCACCATTCGTGTCTAATGCTCTCTGCCTGCCACTGGGCTTCTACCTGCTGAAATTCCATACAAATGAGGATATCTCCCCGATGAAATCAACCACCAGACGGAAGTTTGTCTTCCCATGTACTGCCAAAGGCCTCCTAAAACCTGACATCGGGAACATAGTCTGGAGACTTTGGTTTCCCATGGAAAAGGACCACTGTTCCTGTCTAATGCTGTCTGCCTGGTACAGTGGTTATGACTGCTGAAGTTCCATAAAAATGAGGATATCTCCGCGATGCAATCAACCACAAGATAGAAGTATATCTGCCCTTATAGTACCAAAGGCCTCCTACAAACTGACATCAGGAACGTGGGATGGAGTCTTTGGTTTCCCAAGGAAATGGGCCACCGTTCGTGTCTAATGCTCTCTGCCAGCCACTGGGCTTATGCCTACTAAAATTCCAATAAAATTCTGTACAAATAAGGATATCTCCTCGATGCAATCAACCACCAGATGGAACTTTGTCTGCCTTTGTAGTGCCAAAGGCCTCCTACAAACTGACATCAGGAACGTGGTTTGGAGACTTTGGTTTCCCATGTAAATGGACCAGCATTCGTGTCTAATTCTGTCTGCCTGCCAGTGGGTTTATGGCTACTAAAATTACATACAAATGAGGATGTCTCCCAGGTGCCATCTACCACCAGATGGAAGTTTGTCTGCCCCTGTAGAGCCAAAGGCTTCCTACAAATTGACGTCAGAAACCTGGGGCGGAGACTTTGGTTTCCCATGGAAAAGGGCCACCGTTCGTGTCTAATGCTGTCTGCTTCCCACTGGGATTATGGCTACTAATATTACATACAAATAAGGATATCTCCCAGATGCAATATGCCACCAGTTGGAAGTTTTTCTCCTCCTGTAGTTCCAGAGGCCTCCTCGAAAATGACATCAGGAACCAAGGGTGGAGACTTTGTTTTCCCATGGAAAAGGGCCACCGTTCGTGTCTAATGCTGTCTGCCTGGCACTGTGGTTATGACTGCTGAAGTTCCATACAAATGAGGTTATCCCCCATGTGCAATCTACCACCTGGTGGAAGTTTGTCTGCTCTTGTAGTGCCAAAGGCCTCCTAAAACATGACATCAGGAACGTGAGGATGGATAATTTGTTTTTCCATGGAAAAGGCCCATTGTTCATGTCTAATGCTGCTGCCTGCCAGTGGGTATATGGTTACTAAAATTCCATACGTATGAGGATATCTCCCAAATGCAATTTCCCACCAGATGGATGTTTGTCTACACTTTTAATGCCAAAGGCCTCCTGAAAACCGACATCAGAAGCCTGGGTTGGAGACTTCGGTTTCCCATGGAAAAGGGCCACCGTTCATGTCTAATGCTGTCTGCCTGCCACTGGGCTTCTACCTGCTGAAATTCCATACAAATGAGGATATCTCCACGATGCAATCAACCACCAGACGGAAGTTTGTCTGCCCTTGTAGTTCCAAAGGCCTCCTACAAACTGACATTCAGGAGTGTGAGGTGTTGACCTTGGTTTCCCATGGAAAAGGACCACCGTTCAAATCTAATGCTGTCTGCCTGCCACTGGGCTTATGGCTGCTAAAATTGCATACAAATGAGGATGTCTCCCAGATGCAATCTACCACCAGTTGGAAATTTTCCTGGCCTTGTAGTGCCAAAGGCCTCCTACAAACGGACATCAGGAATGTGGGGTGGAGACTTTTATTTCCCATGGAAAAGGGCCACCGTTCTTGTCTGATGCTGTTTGCTGGCTACTCGGCTTCCGCATACTAAAATTCTAATAAAATTCCATACAAAGAAGGATATCTCCCGGATGGAATATACAACGAGATGGAAGTATGTAGCCCTTGTAGTGCCAAAGGCCTCCTGCAAATTGACATCAGTAACGTGGGGTGGAGACTTTGGTATTCCATGGAAAAGGGCCACCGTTCCTGTCTAATGCTGTCTGCCTGCCACTGGGCTTATGCCTGCTGAAATTCCAGAGAAATGAGGATATCTCCCAGATGGAATCTACCACCAGTTGGAAGTTTGTCTGCCCTTGTAGTTCCAAAGGCCTCCTACAAACTGACACCAGGAACCTGGAGTGGACACTTTGGTTTCCCATGGAAATGGGCCAGCGTTCGTGTCCAATGATGTGTTCCTGCCACTAGGCTTCTGCCTATTAAAATCCCACTAAAATTCCTAACAAATGAGGATGTCTCCCAGGTGCAATCTACCACCAGATGGAAGTTTGTCTGCCCCTGTAGAGCTAAAGGCTTCCTACAAATTGACATCAGGAACCTGGGGCGGAGACTTTGGTTTCCCATGGAAAACGACCACTGTTGGTGTTTAATGCTGTCTACTTGCCACTGGGCTTCTGCCTACTTTAATTCCACTAGAATTCCATACAAATGAGGATATCTCCAAGATGCAATATGCCACCAGTCGGAAGTTTGTCTGTTCTTGTAGTGCAAAAGGCCTCCTAAAAACTGACATCAGGAACCTGGCCTGGAGACTTTGGTTTCGCCTGGAAAAGGCCACTATTCATGTCTAATTCTGTGTGCCTGCCGCTGGGATTCGGCATACTGAAATTCCTCTAAAATTCTATAAAATTGAGAATATCTTGCAGGTGCAATCTACTCCCGGTTTGAAGTTTCTCTGCCCTTGTAGTGCCAAAGGGCTCCTATAAACTCACTTCTTAAACGTGGGATGTATAATTTGGTTTCCCGTGGAATAGGGCACTGTTCATGCCTAATGCTGTGTGCCTGCCACTGGGCATATGCCTGCTAAAATTCCATACAAATGAGGATATCTCGCAGATGCAATTTACCACCAGATGGAAGTTTTCCTGCCCTTGTAGTGGCAAAAGCCTCCTAAAAACTGACATCAGGAACCGGGAGTGGTGACTTTGGTTTCCCATGCAAATGGGCCACCGTTCCTGTCTAATGCTGTCTGCTTGCCACTGGGCTTCTTCCTATTAAAATTCCACTAAAATTCCATAAAAATGAGGATATCTCCTAGGTGCAATCTACAACCAGATGGAAGATTCTCTGCCCTTGTAGTACCAAAGCCCTCCTAAAAAACTGACATCAGGAACCAGGGGTGGAGACTTTGTTTTCCCATGGAAAAGGGCCAGCGTTCATGTCTAATGCTGTCTGCCTGCCACTGGGCTTCTTCCTATTAAAATTCCACTAAAGTTCCATAAAAATGAGGATATTTCCTAGGTGCAATCTACAACCAGATGGAAGATTCTCTGCCCTTGTAGTACCAAAGCCCTCCTAAAAAACTGACATCAGGAACCAGGGGTGGAGACTTTGTTTTCCCATGGAAAAGGGCCAGCGTTCATGTCTAATGCTGTCTGCCTGCCACTGGGCTTCTTCCTATTAAAATTCCACTGAAGTTCCATAAAAATGAGGATATTTCCTAGGTGCAATCTACAACCAGATGGAAGATTCTCTGCCCTTGTAGTACTAAAGCCCTCCTAAAAAACTGACATCACGGACCAGGGGTGGAGACTTTGTTTTCCCATGGAAAAGGGCCACCATTCATGTCTAATGCTGTCTGCCTGCCACTGGGCTTCTGCCTGCTGAAATTCCAAAGAAATTGGGAAATCTCTCCAATGCAATCAACCACCAGTTGGAAGTTTGTCTGCCCCTGTAGTGCCAAAGGCCTCCTACAAATTGACATCAGGAGCCTGGAGTGGAGAATTCGGTTTCCCATGGAAAAGGGCCACCGTTCGTGTCTAATGCTGTCTGCCGGCCACTGGGCTTATGGCTACAGAAATTACATACAAATGAGGATATCTCCCAGATGCAATATGCCACCAGTTGGAAGTTTGTCTGCTCTTCTAGTTCCAAAGGCCTCCTAGAAACGGACATCCGGAACATGGGGTGGAGACTTTGGTTTCCCATGGAAATGGGCCACCGTTTGTGTTTAATGCTGTCTACTTGCCACTGGGCTTCTGCCTACTTTAATTCCACTAAAATTCCATCCAAATGAGGATATCTCCAAGATGCAATATGCCACCAGTTGGAAGTTTGTCTCTTCTTGTAGTGCAAAAGGCCTCCTAAAAACTGACATCAGGAACCTGGCCTGCAGACTTTCATTTCCCCTGGAAAAGGGCCACTATTCATGTCTAATTCTGTCTGCCTGTTGCTTGGAATCTGCGTACTAAAATTCGCCTAAAATTCTTTACAAATGAGAATATCTCCCAGGTGCAATCTACCACCAGGTGGAAGTTTGTCTGCTCTTGTATTGCCAAAGGCCTCCTAAAAAATGACATCAGGAACATAGGATGGATAATTTGGTTTTCCATGGAAAAGGCCCATTGTTCATGTCTAATGCTGCAGCCTGCCAGTGGGTATATGCCCACTAAAATTCCATACGTATCAGGATATCTCCCAAATGCAATTTCCCTCCAGATGGAAGTTTGTCTACACTTTTAATGCCAAAGGCCTCCTAAAAACCGACATCAGAAGCCTGGGTTGGAGACTTCGGTTTCTCATGGAAAAGGGCCACCATTCGTGTCTAATGCTCTCTGCCTGCCACTGGGCTTCTACCTGCTGAAATTCCATACAAATGAGGATATCTCCCCGATGAAATCAACCACCAGACGGAAGTTTGTCTTCCCATGTACTGCCAAAGGCCTCCTAAAACCTGACATCAGGAACATAGTCTGGAGACTTTGGTTTCCCATGGAAAAGGACCACTGTTCCTGTCTAATGCTGTCTGCCTGGTACAGTGGTTATGACTGCTGAAGTTCCATAAAAATGAGGATATCTCCGCGATGCAATCAACCACAAGATAGAAGTATATCTGCCCTTATAGTACCAAAGGCCTCCTACAAACTGACATCAGGAACGTGGGATGGAGACTTTGGTTTCCCAAGGAAATGGGCCACCGTTCGTGTCTAATGCTCTCTGCCAGCCACTGGCCTTATGCCTACTAGAATTCCAATAAAATTCTGGACAAATTAGGATATCTCCCAGGTGCAATATACCACCAGATGGAAGTTTGTCTGCCCTTGTAGTTCCAAAGGCCTCCTACAAACTGACATCAGGAACGTGAGGTGGAGACTTTGGTTTCCAAAGGAAAAGTTCCACAGTTCGTGTCTAATGCTGTCTGCCTGCCACTGAGCTTCTGCCTGTTGAAATTCCATAGAAATGAGGATATCTCCTCGATGCAATCAACCACCAGACGGAACTTTGTCTGCCTTTGTAGTGCCAGAGGCCTCCTTCAAACTGACATCAGGAACCTGGGGTTCAGACTTTGGTTTCCCATGGAAATGGACCAGCGTTCTTGTCTAATTCTGTCTGCCTGCCACTGGGCTTATGGCTGTTAAAATTACATACAAATGAGGATGTCTCCCAGGTGCCATCTACCACCAGATGGAAGTTTGTCTGCCCCTGTAGAGCCAAAGGCTTCCTCCAAATTCACATCAGAAACCTGTGGCGGAGACATTGGTTTCCCATGGAAAAGGGGCACCGTTCGTGTCTAATGCTGTCTGCTTGCCACTGGGCTTATGGCTACTAAAATTACATACAAATGAGGATATCTCCCAGATGCAATATGCCACCAGATGGAAGTTTGTCTGCTCTTGCAGTGCCAAAGGCCTCCTTCAAACTGACATTCGGAACCTGGCCTGGAGACTTTGTTTTCCCATGGAAAAGGCCCATCGTTTATGTTTAATGCTGTCTGTCTGCCACTGGGTTTCTGAGTACAAAAATACCACTAAAATTCTCTACAAATGAGGACATCTCCGAGGTGCAATCTATTGCCACATGGAAATTTGTCTGTCAGTGTAGCGCCAATGGCCTCCTAAAATCTGACATCAGGAACATAGGATGCATAATTTGTTTTTCCATGGAAAAGGGCCACCGTTCGTGTATAATGCTGTCTGCCTGCCACTGGGCTTCTACCTGCTGAAATTCCATACAAATGAGGATATCTCCCCGATGCACTCAACCACCAGACAGAAATTTGTCTGCCGTTGTACTGCCAAAGGCCTCCTAAAACCTGACATCTGGAACGTGGTGTGGAGATTTTGCTTTCCCATGGAAAAGGGCCACCGTTCCTCTCTAATGCTGTCTGCCTGGCACTGTGGTCATGACTGATGAAGTTCCATACAAATGAGGATATCTCCCAGGTGCAATCTACCACCAGGTGGAAGTTTTTCTGCCCTTGTAGTGCCAAGGCCTCTGAGAAACGTATATCCGGAACGTGGGGTGGAGACTTTGGTTTCCCATAGAAATGGGCCACCGTTCGTGTCTAATGCTGTCTGCCTGCCACTGGGCTTCTTCCTACTAAAATTCCACTAAAATTCGATAGAAATGAGGATATATCTCCCAGGTGCAATCTACAACCAGATGGAAGATTTTCTGCCCTTGTACTCTCGAAGCCCACCTAAGTAACTGACATCAGGAACCAGGGGTGGAGACTTTGTTTTCCCATGGAAAACGGCCAGCGTACGTGTCTAATGCTGTCTGCCTGCCACTGGGCTTCTGCCTGCTGAAATTCCAAAGAAATTTGGAAATCTCTCCGATGCAATCTACCACCTGACGGAAGTTTGTCTGCCCCTGTAGTGCCAAAGGCCTCCTACAAATTGACATCAGGAGCCTGGAGTGGAGACTTTGGTTTCCCATGGAAATGGGCCACCGTTGGTGTTTAATGCTGTCTACTTGCCACTGGGCTTCTGCCTACTTTAATTCCACTAATACTCGATACAAATGAAGATATCTCCAAGATGCAATATGCCACCAGTTGGAAGTTTGTCTGTTCTTGTAGTGCAAAAGGCCTCCTAAAAAACTGACATCAGGAACATGGGGTGGAGACTTTGGTTTCCCATGGAAAAGGACCACCGTTCGTATCTAATGCTGTCAGCCTGGCATTGTGGTTATGAGTGCTGAAGTTCCATACAAATGAGGATATCTCCCAGGTGCAATCTACAACCAGATGGAAGTTTCTATGCCCTTGTAGTGCCAAAGGCCTCCTAAAAACGGACATCAGGAACGTGGGGTGGAGAGTTTGGTTTCCCATGGAAAAGGGCCACCGTTTGTGTCTAATGCTATGTGCCTGCCACTGGGCTTATGCCTAGTAAAATTCCATACAAATGAGGATATCTCCCAGATGAAATCTACAAACTGTTGGAAATTAGTCTGCCCTTATAGTGCCAAATGCCTCCTACAAACTGACATCAGGAACGTGGGAAGAAGACTTTGTTTCCAATGGAAAAGGGTACTGTTCTTGTCTAATGCTGTCTGCCAGCCACTGGCTTACGCCTGCTGAAATTCCTCACAAATGAGGATATCTCCCAGATGGAATCTACCACCAGTTCGAAGTTTGTTTGCCCTTGTAGTGCCAAAGGCCTCCTAAAAACTGACATCAGGAACGTGGGGTGGAGACTTCGGTTTCCCAAGGAAATGGGCCAGCGTTCGTGTCTAATGATGTTTGCCTGCCACTAGGCTTCTGCCTATTAAAATTCCAATAAAATTCCATACCATTGAAGATGTCTCTCACGTGCAATCTACCACCAAATGGTAGTTTGTCTGCCCCTGTAGAGCAAAAGGCTTCCTACAAATTGACATCAAGAAGCTGGGGTGGAGACTTTGGTTTCCCATGGGAAAGGGCCACGGTTCCTGTCTAATGCTGTCTGCCTGCCACTGGGCTTATGGCTACTAAAATTACATACAAATGAGGATATCTCCCAGATGCATTATGCCACCAGCTGGAAGTTTGTCTCCTCTTGTAGTGCCAGAGGCCTCCTAGAAAATGACATCAGGAACCTGGGGTGGAGACTTTGGTTTCCCATGGAAATGGGCCACTATTCATGTCTGATTCTGTCTGCCTGCCGCTGGGATTCTGCCTACTAAAATTCCACTAAAATTCCATACAAATGCGAATATCTCCCAGGTGCAATCAAACACCAGATGGAAGTTTCTCTGCCCTTATGTTTCCAAAGGCCTCCTACAAACTGCCATCAGAAACCTAGGGTGGAGACTTTGGTTTCCCATGGAAAAGGACCACCGTTCCTGTCTAATGCTGTCTGCCTGCCACTGTGGTTATGACTGCTGAAGTTCCATACAAATGAGGATATCTCACAGATGCAACATGCCACCAGATGGAAGTTTGTCTGCTCTTGCAGTGCCAAGGGTCTCCTTCAAACTGACATTCGGAGCCTGGCCTGGAGAGATTGGTTTCCTATGGAAAAGGCCCACCGTTCATTTTTAATGCTGTTGGTCTGCAACTGGGATTCTGAGTACTATAATTCCACTAAAATTCTATACAAATGAGGATATCTCCCAGGTGCAATCTACCACCAGATGGAAGTTTGTCTGCTCTTGCAGTGCCAAAGGCCTCCTTTATACTGACATTCGGAACCTGGCCTGGAGACATTGGTTTCCTATGGAAAAGGCCCACCGTTCATGTTTAATGCTCTCTGTCTGCAACTGGGCTTCTGAGTACTAAAATACCACTAAAATTCCATACAAATAAGGACATCTACGAGGTGCGATCCACCACTAGATGGAAGTTTGTCTGCCCTTGTAGTGCCAAAGGCCTCCTACAAACTGACATCAGGAGCCTGGGTTGGAGACTTTGTTTTCCCATGGAAAAGGGCCAGCGTTCGTGTCTAATGCTGTCTGCCTGCCACTGGGCTTCTATCTGCTGAAATTCCATACAAATGAGGATATCTTCCCGATGCAATCAACCACCAGACGGAAGTTTTTCTGCCCTTGTACTGTCAATGGCCTACTAAAACCTGACATCGGGAACGTGGTGTGGAGACTTTGATTTCCCTAGGAAAAGGACCACCATTCCTGTCTAATGCTGTCTGCCTGGCACTGTGGTTATGACTGCTGAAGGTCCATACATATGAGGATATCTCCCAGGAGCAATCTACCACCAGGTGGAAGTTTGTCTGCCCTTGTAGTGCCAAAGGCCTCCTAGATACGAACATCAGGAACGTGGGGTGGAGACTTTGGTTTCCCATAAAAATGGGCCACCGTTCGTGTCTAATGCTGTCTGCCTGCCACTGGGGATCTTCGTAATAAAATTCCAATAAAATTCCATAGAAAAGAGGATATCTCCCAGGTGCAATCTACCACCAGATGGAAGTTTTTCTGCCCTTGTAGTTCCAAACGCCTTCTACAAATTGACATCAGGAACGTGGGGTGGAGACTTTGTTTTCCCATGGAAATGGGCCACCGTTTGTGTCTAATGCTATGTGACTGCCACTGGGATTATGCCTAGCAAAATCCCGCACAAATGAGGATATCTCCCAGATAGAGTCTACCACCAGATGAAAGTTTCTTTGCCCTTGTAATGCCAACGGCCTCCTACAAACTGACATCAGGATTCTGGAGAGGACGCTTTGGTTTCCCATGGAAAAGGGGCACCCTTGGTGTTTAATGCTGTCTCCTTGCCACTGGGCTTATGACTACTGAAATTACATACAAATGAGGATATCTCCCTAACGAAATTTCCCATCAGAGGGAAGTTTGTCTGCCCTTTTAATGCCAAAGGCCTACTAAAAACTGACATCAGGAGCCTGGGTTGGAGACTTTGTTTTCCCATGGAAAAGGGCCACCGTTCCTCTCTAATGCTGTCTGCCTGCCATTGGGCTTCTACCTGCTGAAATTGCATAAAAATGAGGATATCTCAACGATGCAATCAACCACCAGACGGAAGTTTGTCTGCCCTTGTAGTGCCAAAGGCCTCCTAGAAACGGACGTCAGGAACGCGGGGTGGAGACTTTGGTTTCCCATCAAATGGGCCATTGTTCGTGTCTAATGCTGTCTGCCTGCCACTGGGTTTCTTCCTACTAAAATTCCACTAAAATTCCATAAAAATGAGGATATCTCCCAGGTGCAATCTACAACCAGATGGAAGTTTCTCTGCCCTTATATTGGAAAACGCCTCCCACAATGAGACATCAGCAACGTGGGGTGGAGATTTTGGTTTCCCATGGAAAAGGGCCACTGTTCGTGTCCAATGCTGTCTGCGTGCCACTTGGCTTCTGCCTTCTGAAATCCCATACAAATGAGCATATCTCCCCGATGCAATCAACCACCAGATGGAAGTTTTTCTGCCCTTGTATTGCCAAAGGCATCCTTCAAGCTGACATCAGGAACATAGGATGGATAATTTGTCTTTCCATGGAAAAGGGCCACCGTTCTTGTCTAATGCTGTCTGCCTGCCAGTGGGCATATGCCTACTAAAGTTGCATACATATGAGGATATCTCCCAAATGCAATTTCCCACCAGATAGAAGTTTGTCTGCCCTTTTAATGCCAAAGGCCTCCTACAAACTGACATGAGGAGCCTGGGTTGGAGACTTTTGTTTCTCATGGATATTGGCCAGCGTTCGTGTGTAATGCTGTCTGCCTGCCGGTGGACTTCTACCTACTAAAATACCACTAAAATTCTATACAAATGACGATATCTCCCAGGTCCAATCTACCACCAGATGGAATTTTTTCTGCCCTTGTAGTTCCAATCACCTTTTACAGACTGACATCAGGAATGTGGGATGGAGACTTTGGTTTCCCAAGGAAATGGGCCACCGTTCGTGTCTGTCTTGGTTTGGAAAGACAGGTATCTGCCAGGGAAACTGAGGTTCCCCTAGGATGGAGAATACCAACCCCTCGCACCCCGACGAATTATAATTTTGCAATCAAGGGCTCTCAGGCGAAGATGTTGGGAATAGGAATAACAGTTCTTTACTAGGAGGTTTAACAATACAAATATGATAGGAAACAAAACCACCCAACCAAACAAACAAATAAACAAATAAACAATAATTTTAGAAGAAAACCCTGACAAAGTCAGAGTTTCAATCTGACCCTGTGATTCAGGATGTTGATAACAGTCCAAACGTAAACAGTCCAAACACTTCTGGAGTGGCAGACGTGATCCTGTTGGAGCAGAGATGATTCTGCGAAGAAACCGGTTCAGGGGCGGCGAGGAGGGAGACAGGATGGCCAGCACAGGAGACGAAGAAGCTCTTCCCACACCGCCACGAAGGAAGCGCCGCGCACCCCACTCCTGCAGCAGGGCCGAACCACTCCTGCAGCAGGGCCGAACCACTCCTGCAGCAGGGCCGAACCGCCAACCCCCGGCCACCCCCCCCTCCCCCCCACCCCCCACCGCCAGGGCATGAGATGTATAGAAATGCAAATGCACCGCACAGGCTGGGGAAGGTAACAATGGCCTATCAAGGTGGGTCATCAGGCCTCAAAACAGATGTAAATAGAATACACAAAACCCAGCTCCACAACCCAAGACAACGTTCCACCCCTTATTCTATTACCATCTGTATCATACCTAAATTAATAAACTCCACTATACAGAATGAACCCTCACACTCAGTTCTCACTTAGGATTAGGTTTTCCTGTGGTACACAACTGGTTTTCCCATCTTTCTGCATCACCCACCAAGTGTTACCAGGTCCTTGAGCAAAAACAATCCCACGGGTGGGTTCACCTTTGCCCAAGGTGGGGTTTACCCAAACAGTCTTTCCTAAGATACCTCTCATATGTACTACAGGGACTTTGTCTCCATCCACTGTGTGCAAAGGGGTAGACTGGGCAGGACCAGCTCGATTAATAGACCCTCGGGTGTTGACCATCCAGGTGGCCTTTGCTAAGTTCACTTCCCAATTTCTGAAGGTCCCCCCGCCAAGTGCTTTCAGGGTGGTCTTAAGCAGTCCATTGCACCGTTCAACTTTCCCGGCAGCTGGTGCATGATAAGGGATGTGATATATCCATTCAATGCCGTGTTCCTTAGCCCAGGTGTTTATGAGGCTGTTCTTGAAATGAGTCCCGTTGTCCGACTCAATTCTCTCAGGGGTGCCATGTCTCCACAGGACTTGTTTTTCCAGGCCCAGGATGGTGTTCCGGGCCGTGGCATGAGGCACAGGATAGGTCTCCAGCCACCCAGTGGTGGCTTCCACCATGGTCAGCACGTAGCGCTTGCCTTGGCGGGTTTGGGGCAGTGTGATGTAATCAATCTGCCAGGCCTCCCCATACTTGTACTTGGACCACCGTCCACCGTACCAGAGGGGCTTCACCCGCTTGGCCTGCTTGATGGCAGCACACGTCTCACAGTCGTGGATAACCTGTGAAATACTGTTCATGGTTAGATCCACCCCTCGGTCTCGTGCCCACTTATAGGTGGCATCTCTGCCCTGATGACCTGAAGCATCATGGGCCCACCGAGCTAGGAACAACTCTCCCTTGTGTTGCCAATCCAAGTCTACCTTGGATACCTTTATCCTCGCAGCTTGATCTACTTGCTCGTTGTTCCGGTGCTCCTCATTAGCCCGACTCTTGGGGACATGGGCATCCACATGACGGACTTTCACAGGTAGTTTCCCTACCCTGATGGCAATGTCCTTCCACTCATCAGCAGCCCAGATTGGTTTTCCCCTACGCTGCCAGTTGGCTTTTTTCCACCTTTCCAGCCAGCCCCACAGAGCATTAGCCACCATCCACGAATCAGTGTAGAGGTAGAGCTTCGGCCACTTCTCTCTTTCAGCAATGTCCAGGGCCAATTGAACAGCTTTGAGTTCAGCAAGCTGGCTTGACCCACCTTCTCCTTCAGTGGCGTGTGCAACTTGTCTTGTGGGGCTCCATACGGCTGCTTTCCACTTCCGGTTCATCCCTACGATGCGACAGGAACCATCAGTGAAAAGAGCGTAGCGTGTTTCTTCTGCTGGCAGTTGGTTGTATGGTGGAGCTTCTTCAGCCCGGGTTACTTGTTCTTCTTCGTCAGTGAGACTGAAGTTCTCAGCTTCTGGCCAGTTGGTGATTACTTCCAAAATCCCAGGGCGATTCGGGTTACCAATACGGGCGCGCTGAGTGATGAGGGCGATCCATTTGCTCCATGTAGCATCGGTGGCATGGTGGGTGGAGGGAACCTTTCCTTTAAACATCCACCCCAGCACCGGTAGTCGGGGTGCCAGGAGGAGTTGTGCTTCAGTGCCAATCACCTCTGAGGCAGCTTGAACTCCTTCGTAGGCGGCCAAGATCTCCTTCTCTGTGGGAGTGTAGTTGGCTTCAGACCCTCTGTAGCTTCGGCTCCAAAATCCCAGTGGCCGGCCTCGAGTCTCACCTGGCACCTTCTGCCACAGGCTCCAGGACAGACCATGGCTCCCGGCTGCAGAGTAGAGCACGTTCTTTACCTCTGGTCCCGTCCTGACTGGGCCAAGGGCTTTTATCTAATACCCAAGAACTGTTATTCCTCTCTCTCAATGCCCTCGTGCCCCACCCTTGGGCGCCAAAATCTGTCTTGGTTTGGAAAGACAGGTATCTGCCAGGGAAACTGAGGTTCCCCTAGGATGGAGAATACCAACCCCTCGCACCCCGACGAATTATAATTTTGCAATCAAGGGCTCTCAGGCGAAGATGTTGGGAATAGGAATAACAGTTCTTTACTAGGAGGTTTAACAATACAAATATGATAGGAAACAAAACCACCCAACCAAACAAACAAATAAACAAATAAACAATAATTTTAGAAGAAAACCCTGACAAAGTCAGAGTTTCAATCTGACCCTGTGATTCAGGATGTTGATAACAGTCCAAACGTAAACAGTCCAAACACTTCTGGAGTGGCAGACGTGATCCTGTTGGAGCAGAGATGATTCTGCGAAGAAACCGGTTCAGGGGCGGCGAGGAGGGAGACAGGATGGCCAGCACAGGAGACGAAGAAGCTCTTCCCACACCGCCACGAAGGAAGCGCCGCGCACCCCACTCCTGCAGCAGGGCCGAACCACTCCTGCAGCAGGGCCGAACCACTCCTGCAGCAGGGCCGAACCGCCAACCCCCGGCCACCCCCCCCTCCCCCCCACCCCCCACCGCCAGGGCATGAGATGTATAGAAATGCAAATGCACCGCACAGGCTGGGGAAGGTAACAATGGCCTATCAAGGTGGGTCATCAGGCCTCAAAACAGATGTAAATAGAATACACAAAACCCAGCTCCACAACCCAAGACAGTGTCTAATTCTGTCTGCCAGATACTGGGCTTATGCCTACTAAAATTCCACTAAAATTCTATACAAATGAGGATACCTCCCAGGTGCAATCTACCACCAGATGGAAGTTTGTATGCCCTTGTAGTGCCAAAGGCTTCCTACAAATTAACATCAGGAACCTGGGGCGTGGACTTTGGTTTCCCATGGAAATAGGCCGCTATTCATGTCTAATTCTGTCTTCCTGCCACTGGGATTCTGCCTACTAAAATTCCACGAAAATTCCATACAAATAAGAATATCTCCCGGGTGCAATCTAACACCACATGGAAGTTTCTCTGCCCTTGTGGTTCCAAAGGCCTCCTACAAACTGCCATCAGGAACCTAGGGTGTAGACTTTGGTTTCCCTAGGAAAAGGACCACCGTTCCTGTCTAATGCTGTCTGCCTGGCACTGTGGTTATGACTGCTGCAGTTCCACACAAATGTTGATATGTCCCAGGTGCAATCTACCACCAGGTGGAAGTTTGTCTGCCTTTGTAGTGCCAAAGGCCTCCTAAAAACTGACATCAGGAACGTGGGGTGGAGACTTTGTTTTCCCATGGAAATGGCCACTGTTGGTGTCTAATGCTATGTGCCTGCCACTGGGCTTATGCCTAGTAAAATTCCATACAAATGTGGATATCTCCCAGATGTAGTCTACCACCAGTTGAAAGTTTGTCTGCCCTTGTAATGCAACGGCCTCCTACAAACTGACATCAGGAACCTGGAGAGGACGCTTTGGTTTCCCATGGAAAAGGGCCACCCTTGGTGTTTAATGCTGTCTCCTTGCCACTGACTTATGTCTACTGAAATTACATACAAATGAGGATATTTCCCAGACGCAATATGCCACCAGATGGAAATTTGTCTGCTCTTGCAGTGCCAAAAGCCTCCTTCAAACTGACATTCGGAACCTCACCTGGAGACTTTGGTTTCCTATAGAAAAGGCCCACCATTCATGTTTAATGCTGTCTGTCTGCCATTGGGCTTCTGAGTACTAAAATACCACAAAATTCCACTAAAATTCTTCACAAATGAGGATATCTCCCAGGTGCAATCTACCACCAGGTGGAAGTTTGTCTGCCCTTGCAGGGCCAAAAGCCTCCTAAAAACTGACATCAGGAACATAGGATGGATAATTTGTTTTTCCATGGAAAGGGGCCACTGTTCGTGTCTAATGCTGTCTGCCTGCCAGTGGGCAGAAGCCTACCAAAATTCCCTACAAATGAGGATATCTCCCAAATGCAATTTCCCACCAGATGGAAGTTTCTCTGCCCTTTTAATGCCAAAGGCCTCCTACAAACTGACATCAGGAGCCTGGGTTGGAGACTTTGTTTTCCCATGGAAAAGGGCCACCGTTCCTGTGTAATGCTGTCTGCCTGCCACTGGGCGTCTACCTGCTGAAATTCCATACAAATGAGGATATCTCCCCGATGCAATCAACCACCAGATGGAAGTTTTTTTTCCCTTGTACTGCCAAAGGCCTCCTAAAACCTGACATCAGGAACGTGGCTTGGAGACTTTGGCTGCCCATGGGAAAAGGGCCACCGTTCATGTCTAATGCTGTCTGCCTGCCACTGGGGTTATGCCTGCTGAAATTCCTCACAAATGAGGATATCTCCCAGATGCAATCTACCACCAGTTCGAAGTTTGTTTGCCCTTCTAGTGCCAAAAGCCTCCTAAAAACTGACATCAGGAACTTGGGGTGGAGACTTTAGTTTCTCATGGAAATGGGCCACCGTTCGTGTCTAATGCTGTCTGTCGGCCATTGGGCTTCTACCTACGAAAATTCCACTGAAATTCCATACAAATGAAGACATCTCCCGGGTGCAGTCTACCGCCAGATATAAGTTTTTCTGCCCTTGTATTTCCAAAGGCATTCTACAAACTGACATGAGGAGCCTGGAGTGGAGACTTTGGTTTCCCATGGATATGGGCCAGCGTTCGTGTGTAAAGCAGTCTGCCTGCCGCTGGATTTCTGCCTACTTTAATACCACTAAAATTCCATAAAAATGAGGATATCTCCCAGGTGCAATCTACCACCAGATGGAAGTTTTTCTGCCCTTGTACTTCCAAACGCCTCTTACAAACTAACATCAGGAACGTGGGGTAGAGACTTCGGTTTCCCATGGAAAAGGGGCACCGTTTGTGTCTAATGCTGTCTGCCTGCCACTGGGGTTATGCCTGCTGAAATTCCTCACAAATGAGGATATCTCCCACAAGGAATCTACCACCAGTTGGAAGTTTGACTGCCCTTGTAGTGCCAAAGGCCTCCTACAAACTGACATCAGGCACGTGAGATGGAGACTTTGGTTTCCCAAGGAAAAGGACCACCGTACGTGTCTAATGCTGTCTGCCAGACACTGGGCTTATGCCTACTAAAATTCCACTAAAATTCTATACAAATGAGGATATCTCCCAGGTGCAATCTACCACCAGATTGAAATTTGCCTGCCCATGTAGTTCCAAAGGCCTCCTACAAACTGACATCAGGAACATGAGGTGGAGGCTTTGGTTTCCCATGGAAAAGGTCCATTGTTCGTGTCTAATGCTGTCTTCGTGCCACTGGGCTTCTGCCTGCTGAAATTCCATACAAACGAGGGTATCTCCTCGATGCAATCAACCACCAGATGGAACTTTGTCTGCCCTTGTAGTGCCAAAGGCCTCCTACAAACTGACATGAGGAACGTGGGATGGAGACTTTGGTTTCCCAAGGAAATGGGCCACCGTTCATGTCTAATGATGTGTGCCTGCAACTAGGCTTCTGCCTATTAAAATTCCACTAAAATACCATACAAATGAGGATGACTCCCAGGTGCAATCTACCACCAGATGGAAGTTTGTCTGCCCCTGTAGAGCCAAAGGCTTCCTACAAATTGACATCAAGAACCTGAGGCGGAGACTTTGGTTTCCCATGGAAAAGGGCCACCGTTCGCGTCTAATACTGTCTGCCTGCCACTGGGCTTACGGCTATTAAAATTACATACAAATAAGGATATCTCCCAGATGCAATATGCCACCAATTGGAACTTTGTCTCCTCCTGTAGTGCCAGAAGCCTCCTAGAAAATGACATGAGGAACCTGGGGTGGAGACTTTGGTTTCCCATGGAAATGAGCCACTATTCATGTCTAATTCTGTCTACCTGCTGCTGGGATTCTGTCTACTAAAATTCCACTAAAATTCCATACAAATGAGTATATCTCCCAGGTGCAATCTAACACCAGATGGAAGATTCTCTGCCCTTGTGTTTCCAAAGGCCTCCTACAAACTGCCATCAGGAACCTGGGGTGGAGACTTTGGTTTCCCATGGAAAAGGACCACCGTTTCTGTCTAATGCTCTCTGCCTGGCACTGTGGTTATGACTGCTGAAGTTCCATACAAACGAGGATATCTCCCAGGTCTAATCTACCACCGGGTGGAAGTTTTTCTGCCCCCGTAGTGCCAAAGGCCTCTTAAAAACTGACATCAGGAACGGGGGGTGAAGACTTTGGTTTCCCAAAGAAATGGGCCACCGTTCGTGTCTAATGCTGTCTGCCAGCCACTAGGCTTATGCCTACTAAAATTCTAGTAAAATTCTATACAAATGAGGATATCTCCCAGGTGCAATCTACCACCAGATTGAAATTTGCCCGCCCTTGTAGTTCCAAAGGCCTCCTACAAACTGACATCAGGAACCATGGGTGGAGACTTTGGTTTCCCATGGAAAAGGTCCATTGTTCGAGTCTAATTCTGTCTGCCCACCACTGGGCTTCTGCCTGCTGAAATTCCATACAAATGAGGGTATCTCCTCGATTCAATCAACCACCAGACGGAACTTTGTCTGCCCTTGTAGTGCCAAAGGCCTCCTACAAACTGACACCAGGAACCGGGAGTGGAGACTTTGGTTTCCCATGGAAATGGGCCAGCGTTCGTGTCTAATGATGTGTGCCTGCCCCTAGGCTTCTGTCTATTAAAATCCCACTAAAATTCCATACAAATGAGGATGTCTCCCAGGTGCAATCTACCACCAGATGGAAGTTTGTCTGCCCCTGTAGAACCAAAGGCTTCCTACAAATTGACAACAGGAACCTGGGGTGGAGACTTCGGTTTCCCATGGAAAAGGACCACCGTTCCTGTCTAATGCTGTCTGCCGGGCACTGTGGTTATGAGTGCTGAAGTTCCATACAAATGAGGATATCTCCCAGATGTAGTCTACCACCAGTTGAAAGTTTATCTGCCCTTGTAATGCAACGGCCTCCTACAAACTGACATCAGGAACCTGGAGAGGACGCTTTTGTTTCCCATGGAAAAGGGCCACCCTTGGTGTTTAATGCTGTCTCCTTGCCACTGACTTATGACTACTGAAATTACATACAAATGAGAATATCTCCCAGACGCAATATGCCACCAGATGGAAATTTTTCTCCTCTTGCAGTGCCAAAGGCCTCCTTCAAACTGACATTCGGAACCTCACCTGGAGACTTTGGTTTCCTAAAGAAAAGGCCCACCATTCATGTTTAATGCTGTCTGTCTGCCATTGGGCTTCTGAGAACTAAAATACCACTAAAATTCCATAAAAATGAGGATATCTCCCAGGTGCAATCTACCACCAGGTGGAAGTTTGTCTGCCCTTGAAGTGCCAAAAGCCTCCTAAAAACTGACATCAGGAACCTGGGGTGGAGACTTTAGTTTCTCATGGAAAGGGGCCACCGTTCGTGTCTAATGCTGTCTGTCGGCCATTGGGCTTCTACCTACGAAAATTCCACTGAATGTCCATACAAATGAAGACATCACCCGGGTGCAGTCTACCGCCAGATATAAGTTTTTCTGCCCTTGTATTTCCAAAGGCATTCTACAAACTGACATGAGGAGCCTGGAGTGGAGACTTTGGTTTCCCATGGATATGGGCCAGCGTTCGTGTGTAAAGCAGTCTGCCTGCCGCTGGATTTCTGCCTACTTTAATACCACTAAAATTCCATAAAAATGAGGATATCTTCCAGGTGCAATCTACCACCAGATGGAAGTTTTTCTGTCCTTGTACTTCCAAACGCCTCTTACAAACTAACATCAGGAACGTGGGGTAGAGACTTCGGTTTCCCATGGAAAAGGGGCACCGTTTGTGTCTAATGCTGTCTGCCTGCCACTGGGGTTATGCCTGCTGAAATTCCTCACAAATGAGGATATCTCCCACAAGGAATCTACCACCAGTTGGAAGTTTGTCTGCCCTTGTAGTGCCAAAGGCCTCCTACAAACTGACATCAGGCACGTGAGATGGAGACTTTGGTTTCCCAAGGAAAAGGACCACCGTACGTGTCTAATGCTGTCTGCCAGACACTGGGCTTATGCCTACAAAAATTCCACTAAAATTCTATACAAATGAGGATATCTCCCAGGTGCAATCTACCACTAGATGGAAGTTTGTCTGCCCTTGTAGTTCCAAAGGCCTCCTACAAACAGACATCAGGAACGTGGGTTGGAGACTTTGGTTTCCCATGGAAAAGGGGCACCTTTTGTGTCTAATGCTATGTGCCTGCCACTGGGCTTATGCCTGGTAAAATTCCATACAAATGCGGATATTTCCCCGGTGGAATTTACCATCAGATGGAAGTTTGTCTGCCCTTGTAGTGGCAAAGGCCTCCTAAAAATCTGACATCAGGAACCAGGAGTGAAGATTTTTTTTTCCCACTGAAAAGGGCCAGCGTTCGTGTCTAATGCTCTCTGCCTGCCACTGATCTTCTGCCTGCTGAAATTCCAAAGATAGTTGGAAATCTCTCCGATGCAAACAACTACCTGACGGAAGTTTATCTGCCCCTGTAGTGCCAAAGGCCTCCTAAAAACTGACATCCGGAACCTGGATGGGAGACTTTGCTTTCCCATGGAAATGGGCCAGCGTTCGTGTCTAATGCTGTCTGCCTGGCACTGTGGTTATGACTGCTGAAGTTCCATACAAATGAGGATATCTCCCAGGTGCAATCTACCACCAGGTGGAAGTTTGTCTGCCCTTGTAGTGCCAAAGGCCTTCTAGAAACGGACATCAGGATCGTGGGGTGGAGACTTTGGTTTCCCATGGAAATGGGCCACCGTTCGTGTCTAATGCTGTCTGCCTGCCACTTGGTTTCTTCCTATTAATATTCCACTAAAATTCTATAGAAATAAGGATATATCCCAGGTGCAATCTACAACCAGATGGAAGATTCTCTGCCCTTGTAGTACCAAAGCCCTCCTAAAAAACTGACATCAGGAACCATGGGTGGAGACTTTGATTTCCCATGGAAAAGGACCAGCGTTCATGTCTAATGCTGTCTGCCTGCCAATGAGTTTGTGCCTGCTGAAATTCAAAAAAAATTTGGAAATCTCTCCGATGTAATCAACCACCTGACGGAAGTTTGTCTGCCCCTGTAGTGCCAAAGGCCTCCTACAAATTGCCATGAGGAGCCTGGAGTGGAGACTTTGGTTACCCATGGAAAAGTGCCAGCGTTCGTGTCTAATGCTGTCTGCCTGGCACTGTGGTGATGACTGCTGAAGATCCATACAAATGAGGATATCTCCCAGGTGCAATCTACCACCAGGTGGAAGTTTGTCTGCCCTTGTAGTGCCAAAGTCCTCCTAAAAACTGGCATCAGGAACGTGGGGTGGAGACTTTGGTTTCCCAAGGCAATGGGCTACCGTTCTTGTCTAATGCTGTTTGCCTTCCAATGGGCCTCTGCCTGCTGAAATCCAAAAAAAATTTTGAAATCTCTCCGATGCAATCAACCACCTGACAGAAATTTGTCTGCCCTTTTAGTGCCAAAGGCCTCCTAAAAACTGACATCAGGAACCTGGAGTGGAGACTTTGGTTTCCCATGGAAATGGGCCACTATTCATGTCTAATTCTGTCTGCCTACCGCTGGGATTCTGCCTACTAAAATTCCACTAAAATTCCATACAAATGAGAATAACTCCCAGGTGCAATCGAACACCAGATGGAAGTTTCTCTGCCCTTGTGTTTCCAAAGGCCTCCTACAAACTGCCATCAGGAACCTAGGGTGGAGACTTTGGTTTCCCATGAAAAAATGACCACCGTTCCTGTCTAATGCTGTGTGCCTGGCACTGTCGTTATGACTGCTGAAGTTCCATACAAATGAGGATATCTCCCAGGTGCAATCTACCACCAGGTGGAAGTTTGTCTGCCCTCGTAGAGCCAAAGGCCTCCTAAAAACTGACATCAGGAACGTGGGTGGAGAGTTTGTTTTCCCATGGAAATGGGCCACTGTTTATGTCTAATGCTGTCTGCCTGCCACTGGGCTTATGCCTAGTAAAATCCTATACAAATGAGGATATCTCACAGACGGAGTCTACCACCAGTTGAAAGTTTGTCTGCCCTTGTAATGCCAACGGCCTCCTACAAACTGACATCAGGAATCTGGAGAGGACGCTTTGGTTTCCCATGGAAAAGGGCACCCTTGGTGTTTAATGCTGTCTCCTTGCCACTGGGCTTATGACTAATGAAATTACATACAAATGAGGATATCTCCCAGATGCAATATGCCACCAGATGGAAGTTTGTCTGCTTTTGCAGTGCCAAAGGCCTCCTTCAAACTGACATTTGGAACGTGGCCTGGAGACTTTGGTTTCCTATGGAAAAGGCCCACCGTTCATGTTTAATGCTGTCTGTCTGCAACTGGGTTTCTGAGTACTAAAAGACCACTAAAATTCCATACAAATGAGGATATCTCCCAAATGCATATTCCCAGTGGCAGGCAGACAGCATTAGACACGAACAGTGGCCCTTTTCCATGGAAAAACCAATTATCCATCCTATGTTCCTGATGTCAGTTTGAAGGGGGCCTTTGGCACTACAAGGGCTGACAAACTCCCTTATGGCGGTAGATTGCACCTCGGAGATGTCCTCATTTGTATGGAATTTTTGTGGAATTTTAGAACTCAGTAGACAAGTGGGAGACAGACAGCATTAAACACGAACGGTGGGCCTTTACCATAGGAAACCAAAGTCTCCAGGCCAGGTTCCAAATATCAGATTGAAGGAGGCCTTTGGCACTGCAAGAGCAGACAAACTTCCATCTGGTGGCATATTTCATCTGGGAGATATCCTCATTTGTATGGAACTTCAGCAGTCATAACCACATTGCCAGGCAGATAGCATTAGACACGAACGGTAGTCCTTTTCCATGGGAAACTAAAGCCTCCACACCACATTCCCGATGTCAGGTTTTAGGAGGCCTTTGGCAGTACAAGGACAGACAAACTTCTGTCAGGTGGTTGATTGCATCAGGGAGAAATCCTCATTTGTATGGAATTTCAGCAGGTAGAAGCCCAGTGCCAGGCAGACAGCATTAGACACGAACAGTGGCCCTTTTCCATGGGAAAATAAAGTCTCCAACCCAGGCTCCTGATGTCAGTTTGTAGGAGGCCTTTGGAATTAAAAGGGCAGACCAACTTCCATCTGGTGGGCAATTGCATTTGGGAGATATCCTCATTTGTAGGGAATTTTAGTAGGCATATGCTCACTGGCAGGCAGACACCATTAGACACGAACGCTGTCCCATTTCCATGGGAAACCAAAGTCTCCACTCCAGGTTCCTGATGTCATTTTGTAGGAGGGTTTAAGCACTACAAGGGCAGACAAACTTCTGTCAGGTGGTTGATTGAATCGAGGAGATATCCTCATTTGTATGGAATTTCAGCAGGCAGAAGCTCAGTGGCAGGCAGACAGCATTAGACACGAACAGTCGACCTTTTCCATGGGAAACCAAAGTCTCCACCCCACGGTCCTGATGTCCGTTTCTAGGAGGCCTTTGGAACTTCAAGGGCAGACAAACTTCCATCTGGTGGTAGATTGCACCTGGGAGATATCCTCATTTGTATGGAACTTCAGCAGTCATAAACACAGTGCCAGGCAGACAGCATTAGACACGAACCGTGGTCCTTTTCCATGGAAACCAAAGTCTCCACACCACGTTCCCGATGTCAGGTTTTAGGAGGCTTTGGCAGTACATAGGAAGACAAATTTCCGTCTGGTGGTTGATTGCATCGGGGACATATCCTCATTTGTATGGAATTTCAGCAGGTAGAAGCCCAGTGGCAGACAGACAGCATTAGAAATGAAGGGTGGCCCTTTTCCACGGGAAACCAAAGTCTCCAACCCAGGCTCCTGATGTCATTTTTTAGGAGGCCTTTGGCATTATAAGGGTAGACAAACTTCCATCTGGTGGGAAATTGCATTTGGGAGATATCCTCATATGTATGGAATTTTAGTAAGCATAAATTCCCAGTGGCAGGCAGTAGCATTAGACACGAACAGTGGCCCTTTTCCATGGAAAAACAAATTATCCATCCTATGTTCCTGATATCAGTTTGTAGGAGGCCATTGGCATTACAAGAGCAGAAAAACTTTCATCTGGTCGTAGACTCCATCTGGGAAATATCCTCATTTGTATGGGATTTTACAAGGCATAAGCCCAGTGGCAGACACATAGCATTAGACACAAACGGTGGCCCATTTCCATGGGAAAACAAAGTCTCCACCCCACGTTCCTGATGTCAGTTTTTAGGAGGTCTTTGGCTCTACGAGGGCAGACAAACTTCCACCTGGTGGTAGATTGCACCAGGGAGATATCCTCATTTGTATGGAACTTCAGCAGTCATAACCACAGTGCCAGGCAGAGAGCATTAGACACGAATGGTGGTCCTTTTCCATGGGAAACAAAAGTTTCCACCCTAGGTTCCTGATGTCAGTTTGTAGGAGGCCTTTGGAAGCACAGCGGCAGAAAATCTTCCATCTGGTGTTCGATTGCACCTGGGAGATATTCTCATTTGTATGGAATTTTAGTGGAATTTTAGTAGCAGAATCCCGGCGGCAGGCAGACAGAATTAGACATGAATAGTGGCCCATTTTTATGGGAAACCAAAGTCTTCACACCGTGTAGGTGCTTCTGTTTTGTGTTTGCAGCGTGCAGAGAAGCCCGCCTGCTTGCTGCTGCTTCCAGCAAGCCAAAACGCTTTTGCAGCCACTTTCCTGCCTTTTCCACAACAGGATCACTGTCTAGCTGATTTACAGTTGCCTCTGCGTAGAGCAGCTAGAGGAGCAGCTCTGCCGGCTTTCCTGTGCTTCTGCATAGCAGAGCTGTCAAGAACGAGAAGCTGCGTTTTGCCCAGAAAGCAGCGCTTCGCGGAAGCACAGCCAGCGACGTCTTCGGTACAGCCGCAGCTTGTGCGGAGAAGCGAAAGAGAGGCGGGGAAGAACGTGGAAAGCCGAACTCGGTCGCTGCAAGCGGGTGCTGGCGAACAGCTTCTGGTCACCTTGTAGAAACTGTCCCAGCACAGTGCAGAGTCCCCGTGGCTAGTTCCTTGAAATACCTTTCCTGGCAGCAGCCCAGAGCTGTACTGAGTGCAGCAGGTGTCAGGCAGTCTCCTCTCGCCGTGTAGGTGCTTCTGTTTTGTGTTTGCAGCGTGCAGAGAAGCCCGCGTGCTTGCTGCTGCTTCCAGCAAGCCAAAACGCTTTTGCAGCCACTTTCCTGCCTTTTCCACAACAGGATCACTGTCTAGCTGATTTACAGTTGCCTCTGCGTAGAGCAGCTAGAGGAGCAGCTCTGCCGGCTTTCCTGTGCTTCTGCATAGCAGAGCTGTCAAGAACGAGAAGCTGCGTTTTGCCCAGAAAGCAGCGCTTCGCGGAAGCACAGCCAGCGACGTCTTCGGTACAGCCGCAGCTTGTGCGGAGAAGCGAAAGAGAGCCGGGGAAGAACGTGGAAAGCCGAACTCGGTCGCTGCAAGCGGGTGCTGGCGAACAGCTTCTGGTCACCTTGTAGAAACTGTCCCAGCACAGTGCAGAGTCCCCGTGGCTAGTTCCTTGAAATACCTTTCCTGGCAGCAGCCCAGAGCTGTACTGAGTGCAGCAGGTGTCAGGCAGTCTCCTCTCGCCGTGTAGGTGCTTCTGTTTTGTGTTTGCAGCGTGCAGAGAAGCCCGCGTGCTTGCTGCTGCTTCCAGCAAGCCAAAACGCTTTTGCAGCCACTTTCCTGCCTTTTCCACAACAGGATCACTGTCTAGCTGATTTACTGCCTGATACCAGCAGTCATAACCACAGTGCCAGGCACTCAGCATTAGACAGGAACGGTGGTCATTTTTTCATGGGAAACCAAAGTCTCCACCCTAGGTTCCTGATGGCAGTTTGTAGGAGGCCTTTGGAAACACAAGGGCAGAGAAACTTCCATCTGGTGTTAGATTGCACCTGGGAGTTATTCTCATTTGTATGGAATTTTAGTGGAATTTTAGTAGGACGAAGCCCAGTGGCAAGAAGATAGCATTAGACACGAACGGCGGCCCATTTGTATGGGTAACCAAAGTCTCCACCCCACGTTCCTGATGTCCGTTTCTAGGAGGTCTTGGCACTACAAGGGCAGACAAACTTCCACCTGGTTGTAGATTGCACCTGGGAGATATCCTCATTTTTTTTGGAATTTTAGTGTAATTTTAGTAGGAAGTAGGCCAGTGGAAGGCAGACTGCATTAGACACGAACGGTGGCCCATTTCCATGGGAAACCAAAGTCTCCAGCCCGCGTTTCTGATGTTCGTTTTTAGGAGTCCTTTGGCAGTACAAGGGTAGACAAACTTCCACCTGGTTGTAGATTGCACCTGGGAGATAACCTCATTTGTATGGAACTTCAGCAGTCATAACCACAGTGCCAGGCAGACAGCATTAGACACGAACAATGGACCTTTTCCATGGGAAACCAAAGTCTCCACCCCACATTCCTGATGTCAGTTTTTTGGAGGCCTTTGGCACTACGAGGGCAGACAAACTTCCATCTCGTGGTAAATTGCATCTGCGAGATATCCTCATTTGTATGGAATTTTAGCAGGCATACGCCCAGTGGCAGGCTCACAGCATTAGGCATGAACAGTGGCCCTTTTCCATGGGAAACCAAATTATCCATCCTATGTTTCAGATGTCAGTTTATAGGAGCCCTTTGGCACTACAAGGGCAGAGAAACTTCAAACTGGGGGTAGATTGCACCTGCGAGATATTCCCATTTGTATAGAATTTTAGAGGAATTTTAGTACGCAGAATCCCATCTGCAGGCACACAGAATTAGACATGAATAGTGGCCGTTTTCCAGGGGAAAACAAAGTCTCCAGGCCAGGTTCCTGATGTCAGTTTTTAGGAGGCCTTTTGCACAACAAGAACAGACAAACTTCCAACTGGTGGCATATTGCATCTTGGAGATATCCTCATTTGTATGGAATTTTAGTGGAATTAAAGAAGGCATAAGCCCAGTGGCAAGTAGACAGCATTAAACACCAACGGTGGCCCATATCCATGGGAAACCAAAGTCTCCACACCACGTGCCTTATGTTCGTTTATAGGAGGACTTTTGCACTACAAGAGCAGACAAACTTCCAACTGCCGGCTTATTGCATTGGGGAGATATCCTAATTTGTATGTAATTTCAGTAGCCATAAGCCCAGTGGCAGGCAGACAGCATTAGACACGAATGGTGGCCCTTTTCCATGGGAAACCAAAGTCTCCACCCCAGCTTCTGGATTTCAATTTGTAGGAAGCCTTTGGCACCACAGGGGCAGAGGAACTTCCGTCAGGTGGTTTATTGCATCGGAGAGATTTCCAAATTCTTTGGGAATTCCAGCAGGCAGAAGCCCAGTGGCAGGCAGACAGCATTAGACACCAATGGTGGCCCATTTCCATGGGAAAACAAAGTCTCCACCCCTGGTTTCTGATGTCAGTTTTTTAGGAGAGCTTTGTTACTACAAGGGCAGAGATTCTTCCATCTGGTTGTAGATTGCACTTGGGAGATATCCTTATTTCTATGGAATTTTAGTGGAATTTTAGTAGGAAGAAACCCAGTGGCAGGCAGACAGCGTTAGGAACGAACGGTGGCCCATTTCCATGGGAAACCAAAGTCTCCACTCCAGGTTCCTGATGTCAGTGTTTAAGAGGCCTTTGGCACTACAGGGGCAGACAAACTTCCGTCAGGTGGTTGATTGCATCGGAGAGATTTCCAAATATCTTTGGAATTTCATCAGGCAGAAGCCCAGTGGCAGGCAGAGAGCATCAGACACAAACGGTGGCCAATTTCCTTGGGAAACCAAAATCTCCACCCCACGTTCCTGATGTCAGTTTTTAGGAGGAATTTGGCACTATATGGGCAGACATACTTCCAACTGGTGGAAGATTCCATCAGGGAGATACCCTCATTTGTGAGGAATTTCAGCAGGCATAACCCCAGTGGCAGGCAGACAGCATTAGACACGAACGGTGGCCCTTTTCCATGGGAAACAAAAATCTCCACCCCTGGTTCCTGATGTCAGTTTTTTAGGAGGCCTTTGCCACTACAAGGGCAGACAAACTTCCATCTGATGGTAAATTCCATGTGGGAGGTATCCTCATTTGTATGGAATTTTACTAGGCATAAGCCCAGCGGCAGGCACATAGCATTAGGCACAAGCGGTGCCCCTTTTCCATGGGAAACCAAAGTCCAATCCACGTTCCTGATGTCAGTATTTAGGAGGCCTTTGGCACTACCAGGGCAGACAAACTTCCATTTGGTGGTAGATTGCACCTGGGAGATATCCTCATTTGTATGGAACTTCAGCACTCATAACCACAATACCAGGCAGACAGCATTAGATACGAACAGTGGCCCATTTCCATGGGAAACCAAAGTTTCCACTCCAGGTTCCTGATGTCCTTTTTTAGGAGGCCTTTGGCACTAATAGGGCAGACAAACTTAGAACTGGTGGTAGATTCCATCTGGGAGATATCCTCATTTGTATGGAATTTCAGCAGGCATAACCCCAGTGGGAGGCAGACATGGTTAGACACGAACGGTGGCCCTTTTCCATGGGAATTCAAAATCTCCGCCCCACGTTGCTGATGTCACTTTGTAGGAGGTGTTTTCCAATATAAGGGCAGAGAAACTTCCATCTGGTTGTAGATTGCACCTGGGAGATATCCTCATTTTTTTTGGAATTTTAGTGGAATTTTAGTAGGAAGTAGGCCAGTGGCAGGCAGACAGCATTAGACACGAACGGTGGCCCATTTCCATGGGAAACCAAAGTCTCCAGCCCGCGTTTCTGATGTTCGTTTTTAGGAGTCCTTTGGCACTACAAGGGCAGACAAACTTCCACCTGGTTGTAGATTGCACCTGGGAGATAACCTCATTTGTATGGAACTTCAGCAGTCATAACCACAGTTCCAGGCAGACAGCATTAGACACGAACGGTAGTTTTTTTCCATGGGAAACCAAAGTCTCCACACCACGTTCCCGATGTCAGATTTTAGTAGGCCTTTGCCACTACAAGGTCAGGCAAACTTCCATCTTGTGGTAAATTGCATCTGCGAGATATCCTCATTTGTATGGAATTTTAGCAGGCATAACCCTTCTTTGGTGTCCCATGGAAAAGAGCCACGGTTCGTGTCTAATGCTCTCTACCTGCCGCTGGGATTCTGCCCACAAGAATTCCACTTAAATTCCATGCAAATGAGGATATCTCGCAGTTGCATTCTCCCAAGAGATGGAAGTTTGTGTGCCCTTGTAGTTCCAAAGGCCTCCTACAAATTGACATAAGGAACGTGAGGTGGAGACTTTGGTGTCCCATTGAAAAGGGCCACTGTTAGTGTCTAATGCAGTCTGCCTGGAACTAGGCTCATGCCTGCTGAAATTCCACAAAAATGAGGATGTCTCCCAGATGGAATGTACCACCAGATGGAAGTTTATCTGCCTTTGTACTGCCAAAGGCATCCTACAAACTGACATCAGGAACGTGAGATGGAGACTTTGGTTTCCCAGGGAAAAGGGCCACCGTTCTTGTCTGATGCTGTTTGCTAGCTACTCGGCGTCTGCATACTAAAATTCCAATAAAATTCCATACAAAGAAGGAAATCTCCCTGATGGAATATACAACGAGATGGAAGTATGTAGCCCTTGTAGTGCCAAAGGCCTCCTGCAAATTGACATCAGTAACGTGGGGTGGAGACTTTGGTTTTCCATGGAAAAGGGCCACCGTTCCTGTCTAATGCTGTCTGCCTGCCACTGGGCTTATGCCTGCTGAAATTTCAGAGAAATGAGGATATCTCCCAGATGGAATCTACCACCAGTTGGAAGTTTATCTGCCCTTGTAGTTCCAAAGGCCTCCTACAAACTGACACCAGGAACCTGGAGTGGAGACTTTGGTTTCCCATGGAAATGGGCCAGCGTTCGTGTCTAATGATGTGTTCCTGCCACTAGGCTTCTGCCTTTTTAAATACCACTAAAATTCCTTACAAATGAGGATGTCTCCCAGGTGCAATCTACCACCAGATGGAAGTTTGTCTGCCCCTGTAGAGCCAAAGGCTTCCTGCAAATTGACATCAGGAACCTGGGGCGGAGACTTTGGTTTCCCATGCAAATGGGCCACCATTCGTGTCTAATGCTGTCTGCTTGCCACTGGGCTTCTGCCTGCTGAAATTCCAAAGAAATTGGGAAATCTCTCCGATGCAATCTACCACCTGACGGAAGTTTGTCTGCCCCTGTAGTGCCAAAGGCCTCCTACAAATTGACATCAGGAGCCTGGAGTGGAGAATTCGGTTTCCCATGGAAAAGGGCCACCGTTCGTGTCTAATGCTGTCTGCCGGTCACTGGGCTTATGGCTATAGGAATTACATACAAATGAGGATATCTCCAAGATGCAATATGCCACCAGTTGGAAGTTTGTGTCTTCTTGTAGTGCAAAAGGCCTCCTAAAAACTGACATCAGGAACCTGGCCTGCAGACTTTCATTTCCCCTGGAAAAGGGCCACTATTCATGTCTAATTCTGTCGGCCTGCCGCTTGGAATCTGCGTACTAAAATTCGTCTAAAATTCTTTACAAATGAGAATATCTCACAGGTGCAATCTACCACCAGGTGGAAGTTTGTCTGCTCTTGTAGTGCCAAAGGCCGCCTAAAACATGACATCAGGAACGTGAGGTTGGATAATTTGTTTTTCCATGGAAAAGGCCCATTGTTCATGTCTAATGCTGCTGCCTGCCAGTGGGTATATGGCTACTAAAATTCCATACGTATGAGGATATCTCCCAAATGCAATTTCCCACCAGATGGATGTTTGTCTACACTTTTAATGCCAAAGGCCTCCTGAAAACTGACATCAGAAGCCTGGCTTGGAGACTTCGGTTTCCCATGGAAAAGGGCCACCGTTCGTGTCTAATGCTCTCTGCCTGCCACTGGGCTTCTGCCTGCTGAAATTCCATACAAATGACGATATCTCCCCGATGAAATCAACCACCAGACGGAAGTTTGTCTTCCCATGTACTGCCAAAGGCCTCCTAAAACCTGACATCGGGAACGTAGTGTGGAGACTTTGGTTTCCCATGGAAAAAGACCACTGTTCCTGTCTAATGCTGTCTGCCTGGTACAGTGGTTATGACTGCTGAAGTTCCATAAAAATGAGGATATCTCCGCGATGCAATCAACCACAAGATAGAAGTATGTCTGCCCTTATAGTACCCAAGGCCTCCTTCAAACTGACATCAGGAACGTGGGATGGAGACTTTGGTTTCCCAAGGAAATGGGCCACCGTTCGTGTCTAATGCTCTCTGCCAGCCACTGGGCTTATGCCCACTAAAATTCCAATTAAATTCTGTACAAATAAGGATATCTCCTCGATGCAATCAACCACCAGACGGAACTTCGTCTGCCTTTGTAGTGCCAAAGGCCTCCTTCAAACTGACATCAGGAACCTGGGGTTCAGACTTTGGTTTCCAATGGAAAAGTTCCACTGTTCGTGTCTAATTCTGTCTGCCTGCCAGTGGGCTTATGGCTACTAAAATTACATACAAATGAGGATGTCTCCCAGGTGCCATCTACCACCAGATGGAAGTTTGTCTGCCCCTGTAGAGCCAAAGGCTTCCTCCAAATTGACATCAAAAACCTGGGGCGGAGACATTGGTTTCCCATGGAAAAGGGCCACCGTTCGTGTCTAATGCTGTCTGCTTCCCACCGGGATTATGGCTACTAATATTACATACAAATAAGGATGTCTCCCAGATACAATATGCCACCAGTTGGAAGTTTGTCTCCACCTGAAGTGCCAGAGGCCTCCTAGAAAATGACATCAAGAACCTGGGGTGGAGACATTGGTTTCCCATGAAAAAGGACCACCGTTCGTGTCTAATGCTGTCTGCTTGCCACTGGGCTTATGGCTACTAAAATACATACAAATGAGGATATCTCCCAGAGGCAATATGCCGCCAGATGGAAGTTTGTCTGCTCTTGCAGTGCCAAAGGCCTTCTTCAAACTGACACTCGGAACCTGGCCTGGAGACTTTGGTTTCCTATGGAAAAGGCCCACCGTTTATGTTTAATGCTGTCTGTCTGCCACTGGGCTTCTGAGTACTAAAATACCACTAAAATTCCGTACAACTGAGGACATCTCCGAGGTGCAATCTACCGCCAGATGGAAATTTGTCTGCCAGTGTAGCGCCAATGGCCTCCTAAAAATTGACATCGGGAACGTGGTGTGGAGATTTTGGTTTCCCATGGAAAAGGGCCACCGTTCCTCTCTAATGCTGTCTGCCTGCCACTGTGGTTATGACTGCTGAAGTTCCATACAAATGAGGATATCTCCCAGGTGCAATCTACCACCAGTTGGAAGTATGTCTGCCCTTGTAGTGCCAAGGCCTCTGAGAAACGTATATCCGGAACGTGGGGTGGAGACTTTGGTTTCCCATAGAAATGGGCCACCGTTCATGTCAAATGCTGTCTGCCTGCCACTGGGCTTCTTCCTACTAAAATTCCACTAAAATTCGATAGAAATGAGGATATCTCCCAGGTGCAATCTACAACCAGATGGAAGATTTTCTGCCCTTGTAATACCAAAGCCCTCCTAAGAAACTGACATCAGGAACCAGGGGTGGAGACTTTGTTTTCCCATGGAAAACGGCCAGCGTTCGTGTCTAATGCTGTCTGCCTGCCACTGGGCTTCTGCCTGCTGAAATTCCAAAGAAATTTGGAAATCTCTCCGATGCAATCAACCACCTGACGGAAGTTTGTTTGTAGGTCCAAAGGCCTCCTAAAAATTGACATCAGGAGCCTGGAGTGGAGACTTTGGTTTCTCATGGAAATGGGCCACCGTTGGTGTTTAATGCTGTCTACTTGCCACTGGGCTTCTGCCTACTTTAATTCCACTAAAACTCCATACAAATGAAGATATCTCCAAGATGCAATATGCCACCAGTTGGAAGTTTGTCTCTTCTTGTAGTGCAAAAGGCCTCCTAAAAACTGACATCAGGAACCTGGCCTGGAGACTTTGGGTTCCCCTGGAAAAGGGCCACTATTCATGTCTAATTCTGTCTACCTGCCACTGGGTTTCTGCGTACTAAAATTCCTCTAAAATTCTATACAAATGAGAATATCTCGCAGGTGCAATCTACCCCCGGTTTGAAGTTTCTCTACACTTGTAGTGCCAAAGGTCTCCTATAAACTGACATCTGAAACGTAGGATGGATAATTTGGTTTCCCATGAAAAAGGGCCACTGTTCATGCCTAATGCTGTGTGCCTGCCACTGGGTGTATGCCTCCTAAAATTCCATACAAATGAGGATATCTCCCAGGTTCAATCTACAACCAGATGGAAGTTTCTCTGCCCTTGTAGTGCCAAAGGCCTCCTAAAAACTGACATCAGGAACGTGGGGTGGAGACATTGGTTTCCCATGGAGAAGGGGCACCGTTCCTGTCTAATGCTGTCTGCCTGCCACTGGGGTTATGCCTGCAGAAATTCCCCACAAATGAGGATATCTCCCAGATGGAATCTACCACCAGTTGGAAGTTTGTCTGCCCTTGTAGTACCTAAGGCCTCGTCCAAACTGATATCAGGCATGTGGGATGGAGACTTTGGTTTCCCCGGGAAATGGGCCACCGATCGTGTCTAATGCTGTCTGCTAGCCACTGGGTTTATGCCTACTAAAATTCCACTAAAATTCTATACAAATGAGGATATCTCCCAGGTGCAATCTACCACCAGATGGAAGTTTTTCTGCCCTTGTAGTTCCAAACACCTCCTACAAACTGACATCAGGAACGTGAGGTGGAGACTTTGGTTTCCCATGGAAAAGGGCCACCGTTCGTGTCTAATGCTGTCTGCCTGCCACTGGGGTTATGCCTGCTGAAATTCCTCACTAATGAGGATATCTCCCACATGGAATCTACCACCTGTTGGAAGTTTGTCTGCCCTTGTAGTGCAAATGGTCTCCTACAAACTGACATCAGGATTCTGGAGAGGACGCTTTGGTTTCCCATGGAAATGGGCCACCGTTCGTGTCTAATGCTGTCTGCCAGATACTGGGCTTATGCTTACTAAAATTCCACTAAAATTCTATACAATTGAGGATACCTCCCAGGTGCAATCTACCACCAGATGGAAGTTTGTCTGCCCTTGTAGTGCCAAAGGCTTCCTACAAATTAACATCAGGAACCTGGGGCGTAGACTTTGGTTTCCCATGGAAAAGGGCCACCGTTTGTGTCTAATGCTGTCTGCCTGCCACTGGGTTTATGGCTACTAAAATTACATACAAATGAGGATATTTCCCAGATGCAATATGCCACCAGTTGGAAGTTTGTCTCCTCTTGTAGTGCCAGAGGCCTCCTAGAAAATGACATCAGGAACCTGGGGTGGAGACTTTGGTTTCCCATGGAAATGGGCCACTATTCATGTCTGATTCTGTCTGCCTGCCGCTGGGATTTTGCCTAGTAAAATTCCACTAAAATTCCATACAAATAAGAATATCTCCCGGGTGCAATCTAACACCACATGGAAGTTTCTCTGCCCTTGTAGTTCCAAAGGCCTCCTACAAACTGCCATCAGGAACCTAGGGTCTAGACTTTGGTTTCCCATGTAAAAGGACCACCGTTCCTGTCTAATGCTGTCTGCCTGGCACTGTGGTTATGACTGCTGCAGTTCCATACAAATGTTGATATGTCCCAGGTGCAATCCACCACCAGGTGGAAGTTTGTCTGCCCTTGTAGTGCCAAAGGCCTCCTAAAAACTGACATCAGGAACGTGCGGTGGAGACTTTGTTTTCCCATGGAAATGGGCCACCGTTTGTGTCTAATGCTATGTGCCTGCCACTGGGCTTATGCCTAGTAAAATTCCATAAAAATGAGGATATCTCCCAGATGGAGTCTACCACCAGTTGAAAGTTTGTCTGCCCTTTGTCATGCAAAGGCCTCCTAGAAACTGACATCAGGAACCTCGAGAGGACACTTTGGTTTCCCATGGGAAAAGGCCACCCTTGGTGTTTAATGCTGTCTCCTTGCCACTGACTTATGACTACTGAAATTACATACAAATGAGGATATCTCCCAGACGCAATATGCCACCAGATGGAAATTTGTCTGCTCTTGCAGTGCCAAAGGCCTCCTTCAAACTGACATTCGGAACCTCACCTGGAGACTTTGGTTTCCTATAGAAAAGGCCCACCATTCATGTTTAATGCTGTCTGTCTGCCATTGGGTTTCTGAGTACTAAAATACCACTAAAATTCCATAAAAATGAGGATATCTCCCAGGTGCAATCTACCACCAGGTGGAAGTTTGTCTGCCCTTGCAGTGCCAAAAGCCTCCTAAAAACTGACATCAGGAACATAGGATGGATAATTTGTTTTTCCATGGAAAGGGGCCAGTGTTCCTGTCTAATGCTGTCTGCCTGCCACTGGGCTTTTACCTGCTGAAATTCCATAGAAATGAAGATATCTCCCCGATGCAATCAGCCACCAGACGGAAGTTTGTTTGCCCTTGTACTGCCAAAGGCCTCCTAAAACCTGACATCAGGAACGTGGCTTGGAGACTTTGGCTGCCCATGGGAAAAGGGCCACTGTTTATGTCTAATGCTGTCTGCCTGCCACTGTGCTTCTTCCTACTAAAATTCCACTAAAACTCCATAGAAATCAGGATATCTCCCAGGTGCAATCTACAACAAGATGGAAGTTTCTCTGCCCTTATATTGGAAAACGCCTCCTACAAAGTGACATCAGCAACGTGGGGTGGAGATTTTGGTTTCCCATGGAAAAGGGCCACCGTTCGTGTCTAATGCTGTCTGCCTGCCACTGGGGTTATGCCTGCTGAAATTCCTCACAAATGAGGATATCTCCCACAAGGAATCTACCACCAGTTCGAAGTTTGTTTGCCCCTCTAGTGCCGAAGGCCTCCTAAAAACTGACATCAGGAACCTGGGGCGGAGACCTTGGTTTCTCATGGAAATGGGCCTCCGTTCGTGTCTAATGCTGTCTGTCGGCCATTGGGCTTCTACCTACGGAAATTCCACTGAAATTCCATACAAATGAAGACATCTCCCGGGTGCAGTCTATCGCCAGATATAAGTTTTTCTGCCCTTGTATTTCCAAAGGCCTTCTACAAACTGACATCAGGCACGTGAGATGGAGACTTTGGTTTCCCAAGGAAATGGACCACCGTTCGTGTCTAATGCTGTCTGCCAGCCACTGGGCTTATGCCTACTAAAATTCCACTAAAATTCTATACAAATGAGGATGTCTCCCAGGTGCAATCTACCACCAGATGGAAGTTTGTCTGCCGCTGTAGAGCCAAAGGCTTCCTACAAATTGACATCAAGAACCTGAGGCGGAGATTTTGGTTTCCCATGGAAAAGGGCCACCATTCGCGTCTAATACTGTCTACCTGCCACTGGGCTTATGGGTACTAAAATTACATACAAATGAGGATATCTCCCAGATGCAATATGCCACCAATTGGAACTTTGTCTCCTCCCTTAGTGCCAGAGGACTCCTAGAAAATGACATGAGGAACCTGGGGTGGAGACTTCGGTTTCCCATGGAAATGAGCTACTATTCATGTCTAATTCTGTCTACCTGCAGCTGGGATTCTGTCTACTAAAATTCCACTAAAATTCCATACAAATTAGTATATCTCCCAGCTACAATCTTACACCAGATGGAAGATTCTCTGCCCTTGTGTTTCCAAAGGCCTCCTACAAAATGCCATCAGGAACCTGGAGTGGAGAATTTGCTTTCCCATGGAAAAGGACCACCGTTTCTGTCTAATGCTGTCTGCCTGGCACTGTGGTGATGACTGCTGAAGTTCCATACAAATGAGGATATCTCCCAGGTGTAATCTACATCTTCCACCTGGGTGGAAGTTTTTCTGCCCTTGTAGTGCCAAAGGCCTCCTACAAACTGACATCAGGAACGCGGGGTGAAGACTTTGGTTTCCCAAGGAAATGGGCCACCGTTCGTGTCTAATGCTGTCTGGCAGCCACTGGGCTTATGCCTACTAAAATTAAACTAAAATTCTATACAAATGAGGATATCTCCCAGGTGCAATCTACCACCAGATTGAAGTTTGCCTGCCCTTGTAGTACCAAAGGCCTCCTACAAACTGACATCAGGAACGTGAGGTGGAGACTTTGGTTTCCCATGGAAAAGGTCCATTGTTCCTGTCTAACGCTGTCTGCCTGCCACTGGGCTTCTGCCTGCTGAAATTCCATACAAATGAGGATATCTCCTCGATGCAATCAACCACCAGATGGAACTTTGTCTGCTCTTGTAGTGCCAAAGGCCTCCTACAAACTGACACCAGGAACCCGGAGTGGAGACTTTGGTTTACCATGGAAATGGGCCAGCGTTCGTGTCTAATGATGTGTGCCTGCCACTAGGCTTCTGCCTATTAAAATCCCACAAAAATTCCATACAAATGAGGATGTCTCTCAGGTGCAATCTACCACCAGATGGAAGTTTGTCTGCCCCTGTAGAGCCAAAGGCTTCCTACAAATTGACATCAGGAACCTGGGGCGGACATTTGGTTTCCCATGGAAAAGGTCCATTGTTCGCGCCTAATGCTGTCTGCCTGCCACTGGGCTTATGGCTACTAAAATTACATACAAATGAGGATATCTCCCACATGCAATATGCCACCAGTTGGAAATTTGTCTCCTCTTGTAGTGCCAGAGGCCTCCTAGAAAATGACATCAGGAACCTAGGGTGGAGACTTTGGTTTCCATGGAAATGGGCCATTATTCATGTCTAATTCTGTCTGCCTGCCGCTGGGATTCTGCCTACTAAAATTCCACGTAAATTCCATACAAATGCGAATATCTCCCAGGTGTAATCTACCACCAGATGGAAGTTACTCTGCCCTTGTGTTTCCAAAGGTCTCCTACAAACTGCCCTCAGGAACCTAGGGTGGAGACTTTGGTTTCCCATGGAAAAGGACCACCGTTCCTGTCTAATGCTCTCTGCCTGGCACTGTGGTTATGACTTCTGAACTTCCATAAAAATGAGGATATCTCCCAGGTGCAATCTACCACCAGGTGGAAGTTTGTCTGCCCTCGTAGTGCCAAAGGCCTCCTAAAAACTGACATCAGGAACGTGGGGTGGAGACTTTGGTTTCCCAAGGAAATGGGCCACCGTTTGTGTCTAATGCTGTCTGCCAGCCACTGGGCTTATGCCTACTAAAATTCCACTAAAATTCTATACAAATGAGGATGTCTCCCAGGTTCAATCTACAACCAGATGGAAGTTTCTCTGCCCTTGTAGTGCCGAAGGCCTCCTAAAAACTGACATCAGGAACGTGGGGTGGAGACTTTGGTTTCCCAAGGAAAAGGGGCACCATTCGTGTCTAATGCTGTCTGCCTGCCACTGGGGTTATGCCTGCAGAAATTCCCCACAAATGTGGATATCTCCCAGATGGAATCTACCACCAGTTGGAAGTTTCTCTGCCCTTGTAGTGCCAAAGGCCTCCTACAAACTGACATCAGGAACGTGGAATGGAAACTTTGGTTTCCCTAGGAATTAGGCCACCGATCGTGTTTAATGCTGTCTGCTAGCCACTGGGCTTATGTCTACTAAAATTCCACTAAAATTCTATACAAATGAGGATATCTCACAGGTGCAATCTACCACCAGATGGAAGTTTTTCTGCCCTTGTAATTCCAAACACCTCCTACAAACTGACATCAGGAACGTGAGGTGGAGACTTTGGTTTCCCATGGAAAAGGGCCACCGTTCGTGTCTAATGCTGTCTGCCTGCCACTGGGGTTATGCCTGCTGAAATTCCTCACTAATGAGGATATCTCCCACATGGAATCTACCACCAGTTGGAAGTTTGTCTGCGCTTGTAGTACCAAAGGCCTCGTCCAAACTGATATCAGGCATGTGGGATGGAGACTTTGGTTTCCCCGGGAAATGGGCCACCGTTCGTGTCTAATGCTGTCTGCCTGGCTCTGTGGTTATGCCTACTAAAATTCCACTAAAATTCTATTCAAATGAGGATATCTCCCAGGTGCAATCTACCACCAGATGGAAGTTTGTCTGCCCTTGGAGTTCCAAAGGCCTCCTACAAACTGACATCAGGAACGTGAGGTGGAGACTTTGGTTTCCCATGGAAAAGGTCCATTGTTCGTGTCTAATGATGTGTGCCTGCCACTAGGCTTCTGCCTATTAAAATCCCACAAAATTTCCATACAAATGAGGATGTCTCCCAGGTGCAATCTACCACCAGATGGAAGTTCCTCTGCCCCTGTAGAGCCAAAGGCTTCCTACAAATTGACATCAGGAACCTGGGGCGGACACTTTGGTTTCCCATGGAAAAGGTCCACCGTTCGTGTCTAATGCTGTCTGCCTGCCACTGGGCTTATGGGTACTAAAATTACATACAAATGAGGATGTCTCCCAGGTGCAATCTACCACCAGATGGAAGTTTGTCTGCCCCTGTAGAGCCAAAGGCTTCCTACAAACTGACATCAGGAGCGTGCGGTGGAGACTTTGGTTTCCCATGGAAATGGGCCACGGTTTGTGTCTAATGCTATGTGCCTGCCACTGGGCTTATGCCTAGTAAAATCCCTTACAAATGGGGATATCGCCCAGATGGAGTCTTCCACCAGTTGAAAGTTTGTCTGCCCTTCTAATGCCAACGGCCTCATACAAACTGACATCAGGTATCTGGAGAGGACGCATTGGATTCCCATGGAAAAGGGCCACCTTTGTTGTTTAATGCTGTCTGCCTGCCAGTGGACATATGCCGACTAAAATTCCCTACAAATGAGGATATCTCCCAAATGCAATTTCCCACCAGATGGAAGTTTGTCTGCCCTTTTAATGCCACAGCCCTCCTACAAACTGACATCAGGAGCCTGGGTTGGAGACTTTGTTTTCCCATGGAAAAGGGCCACCGTACGTGTCTAAGTCTCTCTGCCTGCCACTGGGCTTCTACCTGCTGAAATTCCATACAAATGAGGATATCTCCCCGATGTAATCAGCCGCCAGACGGAAGTTTGTTTGCCCTTGTACTGGCAAAGGCCTCCTAAAACCTGACATCAGGAATGTGGTTTGGAGATTTTTGGCTGCCCATGGGAAAAGGGCCACCGTTCATGTCTAATGCTGTCTGCCTGCCACTGGGCTTCTTCCTACTAAAATTGCACTAAAATTCAATAGAAATGGGGATATCTCCCAGGTGTAATCTACAACCAGATAGAAGTTTCTCTGCCCTTATATTGGAAAACGCCTCCTACAAAGTGACATTTGCAACATGGGGTGGAGGTTTTGGTTTCCCATGGAAAAGGGCCACTGTTCGTGTCTAAGGCTGTCTGCCTGTCACTGGGGTTATGCGTGCTGAAATTCCTCACAAATGAGGATATATCCCAGATGCAATATGCCACCAGTTGGAAGTTTGTCTCCTCTTGTAGTGCCAGAGGACTCTTAGAAAATGACATCAGGAACCTGGGGTGGAGACTTTGGTTTCCCATGGAAATGGGCCACTATTCATGTCTAATTCTGTCTGCCTGCCGCTGGGATTCTGCCTACTAAAATTCCACTCAAATTCCATACAAATGAGGATATCTCCCAGGTGTAATCTACCACCAGGTGGAAGTTTGTCTGCCCTCGTAGTGCCAAAGGCCTCCTAAAAACTGACATCAGGAACGTGGGGTGGAGACTTTGGTTTCCCAAGGAAATGGGCCACCGTTTGTGTCTAATGCTGTCTGCCAGCCACTGGGCTTATGCCTACTAAAATTCCACTAAAATTCTATACAAATGAGGATGTCTCCCAGGTTCAATCTACAACCAGATGGAAGTTTCTCTGCCCTTGTAGTGCCAAAGGCCTCCTAAAAACTGACATCAGGAACGTGGGGTGGAGACATTGGTTTCCCATGGAAAAGGGGCACCGTTCGTGTCTAATGCTGTCTGCCTGCCACTGGGGTTATGCCTGCAGAAATTCCCCACAAATGAGGATATCTCCCAGATGGAATCTACCACCAGTTGGAAGTTTGTCTGCCCTTGTAGTGCCAAAGGCCTCCTACAAACTGACATCAGGAACGTGGAATGGAAACTTTGGTTTCCCTAGGAATTAGGCCACCGATCGTGTCTAATGCTGTCTGCTAGCCACTGGGCTTATGCCTACTAAAATTCCACTAAAATTCTATACAAATGAGGATATCTCCCAGTTGCAATCTACCACCAGATGGAAGTTTTTCTGCCCTTGTAGTTCCAAACACCTCCTACAAACTGACATCAGGAACGTGAGGTGGAGACTTTGGTTTCCCATGGAAAAGGGCCACCGTTCGTGTCTAATGCTGTCTGCCTGCCACTGGGGTTATGCCTGCTGAAATTCCTCACTAATGAGGATATCTCCCACATGGAATCTACCACCAGTTGGAAGTTTGTCTGCGCTTGTAGTACCAAAGTCCTCGTCCAAACTGATATCAGGCATGTGGGATGGAGACTTTGGTTTCCCCGGGAAATGGGCCACCGTTCGTGTCTAATGCTGTCTGCCTGGCACTGTGGTTATGCCTACTAAAATTCCACTATAATTCTATTCAAATGAGGATATCTCCCAGGTGCAATCTACCACCAGATGGAAGTTTGTCTGCCCTTGGAGTTCCAAAGGCCTCCTACAAACTGACATCAGGAACGTGAGGTTGAGACTTTGGTTTCCCATGGAAAAGGTCCATTGTTCGTGTCTAATGATGTGTGCCTGCCACTAGGCTTCTGCCTATTAAAATCCCACAAAATTTCCATACAAATGAGGATGTCTCCCAGGTGCAATCTACCACCAGATTGAAGTTCCTCTGCCCCTGTAGAGCCAAAGGCTTCCTACAAATTGACATCAGGAACCTGGGGCGGTGTCTTGGTTTGGAAAGACAGGTATCTGCCAGGGAAACTGAGGTTCCCCTAGGATGGAGAATACCAACCCCTCGCACCCCGACGAATTATAATTTTGCAATCAAGGGCTCTCAGGCGAAGATGTTGGGAATAGGAATAACAGTTCTTTACTAGGAGGTTTAACAATACAAATATGATAGGAAACAAAACCACCCAACCAAACAAACAAATAAACAAATAAACAATAATTTTAGAAGAAAACCCTGACAAAGTCAGAGTTTCAATCTGACCCTGTGATTTAGGATGTTGATAACAGTCCAAACGTAAACAGTCCAAACACTTCTGGAGTGGCAGACGTGATCCTGTTGGAGCAGAGATGATTCTGCGAAGAAACCGGTTCAGGGACGGCCAGGAGGGAGACAGGAGGACGAGCACAGGAGACGAAGAAGCTCTTCCCACACCGCAGCGAAGGAAGCACCGCGCACCCCGCTCCTGCAACAGAGCAGCACCGACCCCACCCGGCCACCTCCCCTCCCCCCCACCCCCCACCGCCAGGGCATGAGATGTATAGAAATGCAAATGCACCGCACAGGCTGGGGAAGGTAACAATGGCCTATCAAGGTGGGTCATCAGGCCCCAAAACAGATGTAAATAGAATACACAAAACCCAGCTCCACAACCCAAGACAACGTTCCACCCCTTATTCTATTACCATCTGTATCATACCTAAATTAATAAACTCCACTATACAGAATGAACCCTCACACTCAGTTCTCACTCAGGATTAGGTTTTCCTGTGGTACACAACTGGTTTTCCCATCTTTCTGCATCACCCACCAAGTGTTACCAGGTCCTTGAGCAAAAACAATCCCACGGGTGGGTTCACCTTTGCCCAAGGTGGGGTTTACCCAAACAGTCTTTCCTAAGATACCTCTCATATGTACTACAGGGACTTTGTCTCCATCCACTGTGTGCAAAGGGGTAGACTGGGCAGGACCAGCTCGATTAATAGACCCTCGGGTGTTGACCATCCAGGTGGCCTTTGCTAAGTTCACTTCCCAATTTCTGAAGGTCCCCCCGCCAAGTGCTTTCAGGGTGGTCTTAAGCAGTCCATTGCACCGTTCAACTTTCCCGGCAGCTGGTGCATGATAAGGGATGTGATATATCCATTCAATGCCGTGTTCCTTAGCCCAGGTGTTTATGAGGCTGTTCTTGAAATGAGTCCCGTTGTCCGACTCAATTCTCTCAGGGGTGCCATGTCTCCACAGGACTTGTTTTTCCAGGCCCAGGATGGTGTTCCGGGCGGTGGCATGAGGCACAGGATAGGTCTCCAGCCACCCAGTGGTGGCTTCCACCATGGTCAGCACGTAGCGCTTGCCTTGGCGGGTTTGGGGCAGGGTGATGTAATCAATCTGCCAGGCCTCCCCATACTTGTACTTGGACCACCGTCCACCGTACCAGAGGGGCTTCACCCGCTTGGCCTGCTTGATGGCAGCACACGTCTCACAGTCGTGGATAACCTGTGAAATACTGTTCATGGTTAGATCCACCCCTCGGTCTCGTGCCCACTTATAGGTGGCATCTCTGCCCTGATGACCTGAAGCATCATGGGCCCACCGAGCTAGGAACAACTCTCCCTTGTGTTGCCAATCCAAGTCTACCTTGGATACCTTTATCCTCGCAGCTTGATCTACTTGCTCGTTGTTCCGGTGCTCCTCATTAGCCCGACTCTTGGGGACATGGGCATCCACATGACGGACTTTCACAGGTAGTTTCCCTACCCTGATGGCAATGTCCTTCCACTCATCAGCAGCCCAGATTGGTTTTCCCCTACGCTGCCAGTTGGCTTTTTTCCACCTTTCCAGCCAGCCCCACAGAGCATTAGCCACCATCCACGAATCAGTGTAGAGGTAGAGCTTCGGCCACTTCTCTCTTTCAGCAATGTCCAGGGCCAATTGAACAGCTTTGAGTTCAGCAAGCTGGCTTGACCCACCTTCTCCTTCAGTGGCGTGTGCAACTTGTCTTGTGGGGCTCCATACGGCTGCTTTCCACTTCCGGTTCATCCCTACGATGCGACAGGAACCATCAGTGAAAAGAGCGTAGCGTGCTTCTTCTGCTGGCAGTTGGTTGTATGGTGGAGCTTCTTCAGCCCGGGTTACTTGTTCTTCTTCGTCAGTGAGACTGAAGTTCTCAGCTTCTGGCCAGTTGGTGATTACTTCCAAAATCCCAGGGCGATTCGGGTTACCAATACGGGCGCGCTGAGTGATGAGGGCGATCCATTTGCTCCATGTAGCATCGGTGGCATGGTGGGTGGAGGGAACCTTTCCTTTAAACATCCACCCCAGCACCGGTAGTCGGGGTGCCAGGAGGAGTTGTGCTTCAGTGCCAATCACCTCTGAGGCAGCTTGAACTCCTTCGTAGGCGGCCAAGATCTCCTTCTCTGTGGGAGTGTAATTGGCTTCAGACCCTCTGTAGCTTCGGCTCCAGAATCCCAGTGGCCGGCCTCGAGTCTCACCTGGCACCTTCTGCCACAGGCTCCAGGACAGACCATGACTCCCGGCTGCAGAGTAGAGCACGTTCTTTACCTCTGGTCCCGTCCTGACTGGGCCAAGGGCTACTGCATGTGCGATTTCCTGCTTGATCTGGGCAAAGGCGTGTTGCTGTTCTGGGCCCCAGTGGAAATCGTTCTTCTTGCGGGTAACCAGGTAGAGAGGGCTCACAATCTGACTGTACTCAGGGATGTGCATCCTCCAAAAGCCAATGGCCCCTAGGAAAGCTTGTGTTTCCTTCTTGTTGGTTGGTGGGGACATGGCAGTGATCTTATTGATGACCTCAGTGGGAATCTGACGCCGTCCATCTTGCCACTTCACTCCCAGGAACTGGATCTCTTGGGCAGGTCCCTTGACTTTGCTCTTCTTGATGGCAAAACCGGCTTCCAGGAGAATTTGGATGATCTTCTCTCCTTTCTCAAAGACTTCCATTGCCGTGTTCCCCCACACAATGATGTCATCTATGTACTGTAGATGGTCCGGAGCCTCACCCTTTTCCAGTGCATCCTGGATCAGTCCATGGCAGATGGTGGGACTGTGCTTCCACCCCTGGGGCAGCCGATTCCAGGTGTACTGCACACCCCTCCAGGTGAAAGCAAACTGGGGTCTGCACTCTGCTGCCACAGGAATGGAGAAGAAGGCATTGGCAATGTCAATGGTCGCGTACCACTTTGCTGCCTTGGACTCCAGCTCATACTGCAACTCCAACATGTCTGGCACAGCAGCGCTCAGTGGTGGCGTGACCTCATTCAGACCACGGTAATCCACTGTCAGTCTCCATTCCCCACTGGGCTTACGCACAGGCCAGATGGGGCTGTTAAAAGGTGAATGAGCCTTACTGACCACCCCTTGGCTCTCCAGTTTACGAATCATCTCATGGATCGGGGTCACAGAGTCTCTGTCGGTGCGGTATTGCCGACGGTGCACTGTTGCTGTGGCAATTGGTACCTGTTGTTCTTCAACTCTTAGCAGTCCCACAGCAGAAGGGTCATCTGAGAGACCAGGCAAGGTATTCAGTTGTTTGATCTCTTCCGTCTCTACAGCAGCTACTCCAAAAGCCCAACGATATCCTTTTGGGTCTTTGAAATATCCATTTCTGAGATAGTCTATGCCGAGGATGCACGGGGCCTCTGGGCCAGTCACAATGGGGTGTTTCTGCCACCCATTCCCAGTTAAACTCACTTCGGCTTCCACTACAGTCAGCTGCTGGGACCCTCCTGTCACCCCAGAAATAGAAATGGGTTCTGTTCCTACATACCCTGATGGCATCAGGGTACATTGGGCACCAGTGTCAACCAAAGCCGTGTATTTTTGTGGGTCAGATGTGCCAGGCCATCGGATCCACACAGTCCAATAGATCCGATTATCCCTTTCCTCTACCTGGCTAGAGGCAGGGCCCCTCTAGCACTGGTTATCCCCTCCCTGAGCATACATACTAGAGGTTCCTTCAAGGGGATTCAACACAGCATTGGCAGCTTGGTTATAGGAGGCTGAGGCTACTTTCATTTTTGTGGAACCCCCTTGGTGATTGTTCCTCTCCTTGAGCTCACGCACCCGTGCTGCCAGGACAGAAGTGGGTTTCCCATCCCACATTCCCATGTCTTCCCCATGGTCACGCAGATAAAACCACAGGTCAGCTCTTGGGGTGTACCCTCTCTCTCGAGCTGGGGGTCGTTGGGCTCTAACTCTGGGGCCTGTGACTCGCACTGGTGCCACATTGGAACTGTTTGTCCTCATCTCCTCCCTCACCCCCCTTATCTCTTCTTTGAGTTCTTTAACCACGGCAGAGATATGAGCCTGCATCGGGCCATTGATCATACTTTCATAGTTCCTAAGCTTATTGGCAACAGACCCCACTGTCTCTCGATTGTCCTCAGCATTAATTGTTGCAATAAAGGTGGTGTACTGAGATGGCCCCAGATTTGCCAGATTCCACAACATCTGCCCTGTGCATTTAACCTTGTCAGGGTCATTATCATGCTGTCCACTCCTCCCAAAAAGTACCTCCAGCACCGCCACTTCCCTCAGCTGTTGGATCCCTTCCTCCAGAGTTTTCCAGCGCATTCTATGGTGGTGCTCCTGCATTCTTTCTTTGTGGATAAATCTCTCTCTCACACTCATTAAAAGCCGCTCCCAAAGGGAAAGGGGTCCTGGCTCTCTTACAAATACCTGATTTATACCTGAGTCCTGGGTCAAGGGTCCCAAATTCCTTGCCTCACCACTGTCCAATTGCACACCAGTACCCATGAGGTCCCAAACCCGAAGTAGCCAGGCTGTGTAAGCCTCACGCCCCCGCCGTACAATATCTTTTTGCAGGTTACGGAGACTTTCGTACGACAGGGACTCGGTGATGATCTGAACATGTGATTCCCCTGCAGGTTGTGAGGGCCCTCCTTTCTTATTGTCTGGGTTTGCTGTTTTCACCTTAGATTTCTTTGTTTCCACAGGGGCAACTGCCGCTGGCTGTGACTGCCCCTGTGGTTCAGCTGGGACCTGAGCAGTTGTAATCTCTGTGGGTTTCATTGCTGCACCATCAGGCTCTCTTTTGTCAGGGCAGGGGAAGGATTTCCCACTAGCTGGGGAGATGTACTCCCTCAGCATCTGGCTCATCTTTTCTTGCATCTCCTTAATCAGAGCCCCCACCCAAACCGGGTGGTTTATCTCTGAGGCAGGCTGTGGGGCAGGAGCGGACTCTTGGGCTGCATTCTTATTCTCTGGGGTACTTATTAAGGTGCTTACCCAGGCCAATTTCCCCTTATCTCTGAATGCCAAACAGAACAGGCATACCAGCAACACCAGCCACTGTATGATATCATTAGCACTCAGAGATTTCAACCCTTCAAAAACTGGTGGGGTGGACCCAAAAAACTGTGTGAAGGGCTGGGAGAAAATTTCCCCCGGTGCCATTTCCTTACAATAGGTACCATTGTTAAAGTAACCCCAGAAGCACAGAGTTAGCCTATGATAGCTATGAATCCATGTGCTTGCTTTCCAGAGGAAGTTAAAAATCCATGAATTTCTCACCTTATTAATCCACAAAACAAACTGAATGCCCGCCACAGTAGCCTTAGTCATAGGACCCATATTAACATAAGGAGTAGCAAATGGCAGAAATACAGCCACCACCACGTGCCACCCAAACCAGGGAAAGCTAGACCACATTATTCTGGCCAGTGGGCTTTTATCTAATACCCAAGAACTGTTATTCCTCTCTCTCAATGCCCTCGTGCCCCACCCTTGGGCGCCAAAATCTGTCTTGGTTTGGAAAGACAGGTATCTGCCAGGGAAACTGAGGTTCCCCTAGGATGGAGAATACCAACCCCTCGCACCCCGACGAATTATAATTTTGCAATCAAGGGCTCTCAGGCGAAGATGTTGGGAATAGGAATAACAGTTCTTTACTAGGAGGTTTAACAATACAAATATGATAGGAAACAAAACCACCCAACCAAACAAACAAATAAACAAATAAACAATAATTTTAGAAGAAAACCCTGACAAAGTCAGAGTTTCAATCTGACCCTGTGATTTAGGATGTTGATAACAGTCCAAACGTAAACAGTCCAAACACTTCTGGAGTGGCAGACGTGATCCTGTTGGAGCAGAGATGATTCTGCGAAGAAACCGGTTCAGGGACGGCCAGGAGGGAGACAGGAGGACGAGCACAGGAGACGAAGAAGCTCTTCCCACACCGCAGCGAAGGAAGCACCGCGCACCCCGCTCCTGCAACAGAGCAGCACCGACCCCACCCGGCCACCTCCCCTCCCCCCCACCCCCCACCGCCAGGGCATGAGATGTATAGAAATGCAAATGCACCGCACAGGCTGGGGAAGGTAACAATGGCCTATCAAGGTGGGTCATCAGGCCCCAAAACAGATGTAAATAGAATACACAAAACCCAGCTCCACAACCCAAGACAGGCGGACACTTTGGTTTCCCATGGAAAAGGTCCACCGTTCGTGGCTAATGCTGTCTGCCTGCCACTGGGCTTATGGGTACTAAAATTACATACAAATGAGGATGTCTCCCAGGTGCAATCTACCACCAGATGGAAGTTTGTCTGCCCCTGTAGAGCCAAAGGCTTCCTACAAACTGACATCAGGAACGTGCGGTGGAGACTTTGGTTTCCCATGGAAATGGGCCACGGTTTGTGTCTAATGCTATGTGCCTGCCACTGGGCTAATGCCTAGTAAAATCCCTTACAAATGGGGATATCGCCCAGATGGAGTCTACCACCAGTTGAAAGTTTGTCTGCCCTTCTAATGCCAACGGCCTCATACAAACTGACATCAGGTATCTGGAGAGGACGCATTGGATTCCCATGGAAAAGGGCCACCTTTGTTGTTTAATGCTGTCTGCCTGCCAGTGGACATATGCCGACTAAAATTCCCTACAAATGAGGATATCTCCCAAATGCAATTTCCCACCAGATGGAAGTTTGTCTGCCCTTTTAATGCCACAGCCCTCCTACAAACTGACATCAGGAGCCTGGGTTGGAGACTTTGTTTTCCCATGGAAAAGGGCCACCGTACGTGTCTAAGTCTCTCTGCCTGCCACTGGGCTTCTACCTGCTGAAATTCCATACAAATGAGGATATCTCCCCGATGTAATCAGCCGCCAGACGGAAGTTTGTTTGCCCTTGTACTGGCAAAGGCCTCCTAAAACCTGACATCAGGAATGTGGTTTGGAGTTTTTTGGCTGCCCATGGGAAAAGGGCCACCGTTCATGTCTAATGCTGTCTGCCTGCCACTGGGCTTCTACCTGCTGAAATTCCATACAAATGAGGATATCTCCACGATGCAATCAACCACCAGACGGAAGCTTGTCTGCCCTTGTAGTTCCAAAGGCCTTCTAGAAACGGACATCAGGAACGTGGGGTGAAGACTTTGGTTTCCCATAGAAATGGGCCATTGTTCGTGTTTAATGCTGTCTGCCCGCCACTGGGCTTCTACCTGCTGAAATTCCCCACAAATGAGGATATATCCCAGGTGTAATCTACCATCAGGTGGAAGTTTGTCAGCCCTCGTAGTGCCAACGGCCTCCTAAAAACTGACATCAGGAATGTGGGGTGGAGATTTGGTTTCCCAAGGAAATGGGCCACCGTTTGTGTCTAATGCTATGTGCCTGCCACTGGGCTTCTTCCTACTAAAATTCCACTAAAATTCCATGGAAATGAGGATATCTCCCAGGTGCAATCTACCACCAGATGGAAGTTTTTCTGCCCTTGTAGTTCCAAATGCCTCTTACAAACTGACATCATGAACGTGGGGTGGAGACTTTGGTTTCCCATGGAAAAGGTCCATTGTTCGTGTCTAATGCTGTCTGCCTCTCACTGGGCTACTGTCTGCTGAAATTCCATACAAATGAGAATATCTCCTTGATGCAATCAACCACCAGATAGAACTTTGTCTGCCCTTTTAGTGCCAAAGGCCTTTTACAAACTGCCATCAGGAACCTAGGGTGGAGACTTTGGTTTCCCATGGAAAAGGACCACCGTTCCTGTCTAATGCTGTCTGCCTGGCACTGTGGTATGACTTTTGAAGTTCCATAAAAATGAGGATATCTCCCAGGTGCAATCTACCACCAGGTGGAAGTTTGTCTGCCCTCGTAGTGCCAAAGGCCTCCTAAAAACTGACATCAAGAACGTGGGGTGGAGACATTGGTTTCCCATGGAAAAGGGGCACCGTTCGTGTCTAATGCTGTCTGCCTGCCACTGGGGTTATGCCTGCAGAAATTCCCCACAAATGTGGATATCTCCCAGATGGAATCTACCACCAGTTGGAAGTTTCTCTGCCCTTGTAGTGCCAAAGGCCTCCTACAAACTGACTTTAGGAACGTGGAATGGAAACTTTGGTTTCCCTAGGAATTAGGCCACCGATCGTGTCTAATGCTGTCTGCTAGCCACTGGGTTTATGCCTACTAAAATTCCACTAAAATTCTATACAAATGAGGATATCTCCCAGGTGCAATCTACCACCAGATGGAAGTTTTTCTGCCCTTGTAGTTCCAAACACCTCCTACAAACTGACATCAGGAACGTGAGGTGGAGACTTTGGTTTCCCATGGAAAAGGGCCACCGTTCGTGTCTAATGCTGTCTGCCTGCCACTGGGGTTATGCCTGCTGAAATTCCTCACTAATGAGGATATCTCCCACATGGAATCTACCACCAGTTGGAAGTTTGTCTGCGCTTGTAGTACCAAAGGCCTCGTCCAAACTGATATCAGGCATGTGGGATGGAGACTTTGGTTTCCCCGGGAAATGAGCCACCGTTCATGTCTAATGCTGTCTGCCTGGCTCTGTGGTTATGCCTACTAAAATTCCACTAAAATTCTATTCAAATGAGGATATCTCCCAGGTGCAATCTGCCACCAGATGGAAGTTCATCTGCCCTTGGAGTTCCAAAGGCCTCCTACAAACTGACATCAGGAACGTGAGGTGGAGACTTTGGTTTCCCATGGAAAAGGTCCATTGTTCGTGTCTAATGATGTGTGCCTGCCACTAGGCTTCTGCCTATTAAAATCCCACAAAATTTCCATACAAATGAGGATGTCTCCCAGGTGCAATCTACCACAAGATGGAAGTACCTCTGCCCCTGTAGAGCCAAAGGCTTCCTACAAATTGACATGAGGAACCTGGGGCGGACACTTTGGTTTCCCATGGAAAAGGTCCACCGTTCGTGTCTAATGCTGTCTGCCTGCCACTGGGCTTATGGGTACTAAAATTACATACAAATGAGGATGTCTCCCAGGTGCAATCTACCACCAGATGGAAGTTTGTCTGCCCCTGTAGAGCCAAAGGCTTCCTACAAACTGACATCAGGAACGTGCGGTGGAGACTTTGGTTTCCCATGGAAATGGGCCACGGTTTGTGTCTAATGCTATGTGCCTGCCACTGGGCTTATGCCTAGTAAAATCCCTTACAAATGGGGATATCGCCCAGATGGAGTCTACCACCAGTTGAAAGTTTGTCTGCCCTTCTAATGCCAACGGCCTCATACAAACTGACATCAGGTATCTGGAGAGGACGCATTGGTTTCCCATGGAAAAGGGCCACCTTTGTTGTTTAATGCTGTCTGCCTGCCAGTGGACATATGCCGACTAAAATTCCCTACAAATGAGGATATCTCCCAAATGCAATTTCCCACCAGATGGAAGTTTGTCTGCCCTTTTAATGCCACAGCCCTCCTACAAACTGACATCAGGAGCCTGGGTTGGAGACTTTGTTTTCCCATGGAAAAGGGCCACCGTACGTGTCTAAGTCTCTCTGCCTGCCACTGGGCTTCTACCTGCTGAAATTCCATACAAATGAGGATATCTCCCCGATGTAATCAGCCGCCAGACGGAAGTTTGTTTGCCCTTGTACTGGCAAAGGCCTCCTAAAACCTGACATCAGGAATGTGGTTTGGAGTTTTTTGGCTGCCCATGGGAAAAGGGCCACCGTTCATGTCTAATGCTGTCTGCCTGCCACTGCGCTTCTACCTGCTGAAATTCCATACAAATGAGGATATCTCCACGATGCAATCAACCACCAGACGGAAGTTTGTCTGCCCTTGTAGTTCCAAAGGCCTTCTAGAAACGGACATCAGGAACGTGGGGTGGAGATTTTGGTTTCCCATAGAAATGGGCCATTGTTCGTGTTTAATGCTGTCTGCCTGCCACTGGGCTTCTTCCTACTAAAATTGCACTAAAATTCAATAGAAATGAGGATATCTCCCAGGTGTAATCTACAACCAGATAGAAGTTTCTCTGCCCTTATATTGGAAAACGCCTCCTACAAAGTGACATTTGCAACATGGGGTGGAGGTTTTGGTTTCCCATGGAAAAGGGCCACTGTTCGTGTCTAAGGCTGTCTGCCTGTCACTGGGGTTATGCGTGCTGAAATTCCTCACAAATGAGGATATATCCCAGATGCAATATGCCACCAGTTGGAAGTTTGTCTCCTCTTGTAGTGCCAGAGGCCTCTTAGAAAATGACATCAGGAACCTGGGGTGGAGACTTTGGTTTCCCATGGAAATGGACCACTATTCATGTCTAATTCTGTCTGCCTGCCGCTGGGATTCTGCCTACTAAAATTCCACTCAAATTCCATACAAATGAGGATATCTCCCAGGTGTAATCTACCACCAGGTGGAAGTTTGTCTGCCCTCGTAGTGCCAAAGGCCTCCTAAAAACTGACATCAGGAACGTGGGGTGGAGACTTTGGTTTCCCAAGGAAATGGGCCACCGTTTGTGTCTAATGCTGTCTGCCAGCCGCTGGGCTTATGCCTACTAAAATTCCACTAAAATTCTATACAAATGAGGATATGTCCCAGGTTCAATCTACAACCAGATGGAAGTTTCTCTGCCCTTGTAGTGCCAAAGGCCTCCTAAAAACTGACATCAGGAACGTGGGGTGGAGACTTTCTTTTCCCATGGAAATGGGCCACCGTTTGTGTCTAATGCTATGTGCCTGCCACGGGGCTTCTTCCTACTAAAATTCCACTAAAATTCCATGGAAATGAGGATATCTCCCAGGTGCAATCTACCACCAGATGGAAGTTTTTCTGCCCTTGTAGTTCCAAACGCCTCTTACAAACTGACATCATGAACGTGGGGTGGAGACTTTGGTTTCCCATGGAAAAGGTCCATTGTTCATGTCTAATGCTGTCTGCCTGTCACTGGGCTTCTGTCTGCTGAAATTCCATACAAATGAGAATATCTCCTTGATGCAATCAACCACCAGATGGAACTTTGTCTGCCCTTTTAGTGCCAAAGGCCTCCTACAAACTGCCATCAGGAACCTAGGGGGGAGACTTTGGTTTCCCATGGAAAAGGACCACCGTTCCTGTCTAATGCTGTCTGCCTGGCACTGTGGTTATGACTTCTGAAGTTCCATAAAAATGAGGATATCTCCCAGGTGCAATCTACCACCAGGTGGAAGTTTGTCTGCCCTCGTAGTGCCAAAGGCCTCCTAAAAACTGACATCAGGACCGTGGGCTGGAGACTTTGGTTTCCCAAGGAAATGGGCCACCGTTTGTGTCTAATGCTGTCTGCCAGCCACTGGGCTTATGCCTACTAAAATTCCACTAAAATTCTATACAAATGAGGATATGTCCCAGGTTCAATCTACAACCAGATGGAAGTTTCTCTGCCCTTGTAGTGCCAAAGGCCTCCTAAAAACTGACATCAGGAACGTGGGGTGGAGACTTTCTTTTCCCATGGAAAAGGGGCACCGTTCGTGTCTAATGCTGTCTGCCTGCCACTGGGGTTATGCCTGCAGAAATTCCCCACAAATGAGGATATCTCCCAGATGGAATCTACCACCAGTTGGACGTTTGTCTGCCCTTGTAGTGCCAAAGGCCTCCTACAAACTGACATCAGGAACGTGGAATGGAAACTTTGGTTTCCCCAGGAATTAGGCCACCGATCGTGTCTAATGCTGTCTGCTAGCCACTGGGCTTATGCCTACTAAAATTCCACTAAAATTCTATACAAATGAGGATATCTCCCAGGTGCAATCTACCACCAGATGGAAGTTTTTCTGCCCTTGTAGTTCCAAACACCTCCTACAAACTGACATCAGGAACGTGAGGTGGAGACTTTGGTTTCCCATGGAAAAGGGCCACCGTTCGTGTCTAATGCTGTCTGCCTGCCACTGGGGTTATGACTGCTGAAATTCCTCACTAATGAGGATATCTCCCACATGGAATCTACCACCAGTTGGAAGTTTGTCTGCGCTTGTAGTACCAAAGGCCTCATCCAAACTGATATCAGGCATGTGGGATGGAGACTTTGGTTTCCCCGGGAAATGGGCCACCGTTCGTGTCTAATGCTGTCTGCCTGGCTCTGTGGTTATGCCTACTAAAATTCCACTAAAATTCTATTCAAATGAGGATATCTCCCAGGTGCAATGTACCACCAGATCGAAGTTCGTCTGCCCTTGGAGTTCCAAAGGCCTCCTACAAACTGACATCAGGAACGTGAGGTGGAGACTTTGGTTTCCCATGGAAAAGGTCCATTGTTCGTGTCTAATGATGTGTGCCTGCCACTAGGCTTCTGCCTATTAAAATCCCACAAAATTTCCATACAAATGAGGATGTCTCCCAGGTGCAATCTACCACCAGATGGAAGTTCCTCTGCCCCTGTAGAGCCAAAGGCTTCCTACAAACTGACATCAGGAACGTGCGGTGGAGACTTTGGTTTCCCATGGAAATGGGCCACGGTTTGTGTCTAATGCTATGTGCCTGCCACTGGGCTTATGCCTAGTAAAATCCCTTACATATGGGGATATCGCCCAGATGGAGTCTACCACCAGTTGAAAGTTTGTCTGCCCTTCTAATGCCAACGGCCTCATACAAACTGACATCAGGTATCTGGAGAGGACGCATTGGTTTCCCATGGAAAAGGGCCACCTTTGTTGTTTAATGCTGTCTGCCTGCCAGTAGACATATGCCGACTAAAATTCCCTACAAATGAGGATATCTCCCAAATGCAATTTCCCACCAGATGGAAGTTTGTCTGCCCTTTTAATGCCACAGCCCTCCTACAAACTGACATCAGGAGCCTGGGTTGGAGACTTTGTTTTCCCATGGAAAAGGGCCACCGTACGTGTCTAAGTCTCTCTGCCTGCCACTGGGCTTCTACCTGCTGAAATTCCATACAAATGAGGATATCTCCCCGATGTAATCAGCCGCCAGACGGAAGTTTGTTTGCCCTTGTACTGGCAAAGGCCTCCTAAAACCTGACATCAGGAACGTGGTTTGGAGATTTTTGGCTGCCCATGGGAAAAGGGCCACCGTTCATGTCTAATGCTGTCTGCCTGCCACTGGGCTTCTACCTGCTGAAATTCCATACAAATGAGGATATCTCCACGATGCAATCAACCACCAGACGGAAGTTTGTCTGCCCTTGTAGTTCCAAAGGCCTTCTAGAAACGGACATCAGGAACGTGGGGTGGAGACTTTGGTTTCCCATAGAAATGGGCCATTGTTCGTGTTTAATGCTGTCTGCCTGCCACTGGGCTTCTTCCTACTAAAATTGCACTAAAATTCAATAGAAATGAGGATATCTCCCAGGTGTAATCTACAACCAGATAGAAGTTTCTCTGCCCTTATATTGGAAAACGCCTCCTACAAAGTGACATTTGCAACATGGGGTGGAGGTTTTGGATTCCCATGGAAAAGGGCCACTGTTCGTGTCTAAGGCTGTCTGCCTGTCACTGGGGTTATGCGTGCTGAAATTCCTCACAAATGAGGATATATCCCAGATGCAATATGCCACCAGTTGGAAGTTTGTCTCCTCTTGTAGTGCCAGAGGCCTCTTAGAAAATGACATCAGGAACCTGGGGTGGAGACTTTGGTTTCCCATGGAAATGGACCACTATTCATGTCTAATTCTGTCTGCCTGCCGCTGGGATTCTGCCTACTAAAATTCCACTCAAATTCCATACAAATGAGGATATCTCCCAGGTGTAATCTACCACCAGGTGGAAGTTTGTCTGCCCTCGTAGTGCCAAAGGCCTCCTAAAAACTGACATCAGGAACGTGGGGTGGAGACTTTGGTTTCCCAAGGAAATGGGCCACCGTTTGTGTCTAATGCTGTCTGCCAGCCGCTGGGCTTATGCCTACTAAAATTCCACTAAAATTCTATACAAATGAGGATATGTCCCAGGTTCAATCTACAACCAGATGGAAGTTTCTCTGCCCTTGTAGTGCCAAAGGCCTCCTAAAAACTGACATCAGGAACGTGGGGTGGAGACTTTCTTTTCCCATGGAAATGGGCCACCGTTTGTGTCTAATGCTATGTGCCTGCCACGGGGCTTCTTCCTACTAAAATTCCACTAAAATTCCATGGAAATGAGGATATCTCCCAGGTGCAATCTACCACCAGATGGAAGTTTTTCTGCCCTTGTAGTTCCAAACGCCTCTTACAAACTGACATCATGAACGTGGGGTGGAGACTTTGGTTTCCCATGGAAAAGGTCCATTGTTCATGTCTAATGCTGTCTGCCTGTCACTGGGCTTCTGTCTGCTGAAATTCCATACAAATGAGAATATCTCCTTGATGCAATCAACCACCAGATGGAACTTTGTCTGCCCTTTTAGTGCCAAAGGCCTCCTACAAACTGCCATCAGGAACCTAGGGGGGAGACTTTGGTTTCCCATGGAAAAGGACCACCGTTCCTGTCTAATGCTGTCTGCCTGGCACTGTGGTTATGACTTCTGAAGTTCCATAAAAATGAGGATATCTCCCAGGTGCAATCTACCACCAGGTGGAAGTTTGTCTGCCCTCGTAGTGCCAAAGGCCTCCTAAAAACTGACATCAGGACCGTGGGCTGGAGACTTTGGTTTCCCAAGGAAATGGGCCACCGTTTGTGTCTAATGCTGTCTGCCAGCCACTGGGCTTATGCCTACTAAAATTCCACTAAAATTCTATACAAATGAGGATATGTCCCAGGTTCAATCTACAACCAGATGGAAGTTTCTCTGCCCTTGTAGTGCCAAAGGCCTCCTAAAAACTGACATCAGGAACGTGGGGTGGAGACTTTCTTTTCCCATGGAAAAGGGGCACCGTTCGTGTCTAATGCTGTCTGCCTGCCACTGGGGTTATGCCTGCAGAAATTCCCCACAAATGAGGATATCTCCCAGATGGAATCTACCACCAGTTGGACGTTTGTCTGCCCTTGTAGTGCCAAAGGCCTCCTACAAACTGACATCAGGAACGTGGAATGGAAACTTTGGTTTCCCCAGGAATTAGGCCACCGATCGTGTCTAATGCTGTCTGCTAGCCACTGGGCTTATGCCTACTAAAATTCCACTAAAATTCTATACAAATGAGGATATCTCCCAGGTGCAATCTACCACCAGATGGAAGTTTTTCTGCCCTTGTAGTTCCAAACACCTCCTACAAACTGACATCAGGAACGTGAGGTGGAGACTTTGGTTTCCCATGGAAAAGGGCCACCGTTCGTGTCTAATGCTGTCTGCCTGCCACTGGGGTTATGACTGCTGAAATTCCTCACTAATGAGGATATCTCCCACATGGAATCTACCACCAGTTGGAAGTTTGTCTGCGCTTGTAGTACCAAAGGCCTCATCCAAACTGATATCAGGCATGTGGGATGGAGACTTTGGTTTCCCCGGGAAATGGGCCACCGTTCGTGTCTAATGCTGTCTGCCTGGCTCTGTGGTTATGCCTACTAAAATTCCACTAAAATTCTATTCAAATGAGGATATCTCCCAGGTGCAATGTACCACCAGATCGAAGTTCGTCTGCCCTTGGAGTTTCAAAGGCCTCCTACAAACTGACATCAGGAACGTGAGGTGGAGACTTTGGTTTCCCATGGAAAAGGTCCATTGTTCGTGTCTAATGATGTGTGCCTGCCACTAGGCTTCTGCCTATTAAAATCCCACAAAATTTCCATACAAATGAGGATGTCTCCCAGGTGCAATCTACCACCAGATGGAAGTTCCTCTGCCCCTGTAGAGCCAAAGGCTTCCTACAAATTGACATCAGGAACCTGGGGCGGACACTTTGGTTTCCCATGGAAAAGGTCCACCGTTCGTGTCTAATGCTGTCTGCCTGCCACTGGGCTTATGGGCACTAAAATTACATACAAATGAGGATGTCTCCCAGGTGCAATCTACCACAAGATGGAAGTTTTTCTGCCCCTGTAGAGCCAAAGGCTTCCTACAAACTGACATCAGGAACGTGCGGTGGAGACTTTGGTTTCCCATGGAAATGGGCCACGGTTTGTGTCTAATGCTATGTGCCTGCCACTGGGCTTATGCCTAGTAAAATCCCTTACAAATGGGGATATCGCCCAGATGGAGTCTACCACCAGTTGAAAGTTTGTTTGCCCTTCTAATGCCAACGGCCTCATACAAACTGACATCAGGTATCTGGAGAGGACGCATTGGTTTCCCATGGAAAAGGGCCACCTTTGTTGTTTAATGCTGTCTGCCTGCCAGTGGACATATGCCGACTAAAATTCCCTACAAATGAGGATATCTCCCAAATGCAATTTCCCACCAGATGGAAGTTTGTCTGCCCTTTTAATGCCACAGCCCTCCTACAAACTGACATCAGGAGCCTGGGTTGGAGACTTTGTTTTCCCATGGAAAAGGGCCACCGTACGTGTCTAAGTCTCTCTGCCTGCCACTGGGTTTCTACCTGCTGAAATTCCATACAAATGAGGATATCTCCCCGATGTAATCAGCCGCCAGACGGAAGTTTGTTTGCCCTTGTACTGGCAAAGGCCTCCTAAAACCTGACATCAGGAATGTGGTTTGGAGTTTTTTGGCTGCCCATGGGAAAAGGGCCACCGTTCATGTCTAACGCTGTCTGCCTGCCACTGGGCTTCTACCTGCTGAAATTCCATACAAATGAGGATATCTCCACGATGCAATCAACCACCAGACGGAAGTTTGTCTGCCCTTGTAGTTCCAAAGGCCTTCTAGAAACGGACATCAGGAACGTGTGGTGGAGACTTTGGTTTCCCATAGAAATGGGCCATTGTTCGTGTTTAATGCTGTCTGCCTGCCACTGGGCTTCTTCCTACTATAATTCCACTAAAATTCAATAGAAATGAGGATATCTCTCAGGTGTAATCTACAACCAGATAGAAGTTTCTCTGCCCTTATATTGGAAAACGCCTCCTACAAAGTGACATTTGCAACATGGGGTGGAGGTTTTGGTTTCCCATGGAAAAGGGCCACTGTTCGTGTCTAAGGCTGTCTGCCTGTCACTGGGGTTATGCGTGCTGAAATTCCTCACAAATGAGGATATATCCCAGATGCAATATGCCACCAGTTGGAAGTTTGTCTCCTCTTGTAGTGCCAGAGGCCTCTTAGAAAATGACATCAGGAACCTGGGGTGGAGACTTTGGTTTCCCATGGAAAAGGTCCATTGTTCATGTCTAATGCTGTCTGCCTGTCACTGGGCTTCTGTCTGCTGAAATTCCATACAAATGAGAATATCTCCTTGATGCAATCAACCACCAGATGGAACTTTGTCTGCCCTTTTAGTGCCAAAGGCCTCCTAAAAACTGCCATCAGGAACCTGGGGTGGAGACTTTGGTTTCCCATGGAAAAGGACCACCGTTCCTGTCTAATGCTGTCTGCCTGGCACTGTGGTTATGACTTCTGAAGTTCCATAAAAATGAGGATATCTCCCAGGTGCAATCTACCACCAGGTGGAAGTTTGTCTGCCCTCGTAGTGCCAAAGGCCTCCTAAAAACTGACATCAGGACCGTGGGCTGGAGACTTTGGTGTCCCAAGGAAATGGGCCACCGTTTGTGTCTAATGCTGTCTGCCAGCCACTGGGCTTATGCCTACTAAAATTCCACTAAAATTCTATACAAATGAGGATATCTCCCAGGTTCAATCTACAACCAGATGGAAGTTTCTCTGCCCTTGTAGTGCCAAAGGCCTCCTAAAAACTGACATCAGGAACGTGGGGTGGAGACATTGGTTTCCCATGGAAAAGGGGCACCGTTCGTGTCTAATGCTGTCTGCCTGCCACTGGGGTTATGCCTGCAGAAATTCCCCACAAATGAGGATATCTCCCAGATGGAATCTACCACCAGTTGGACGTTTGTCTGCCCTTGTAGTGCCATAGGCCTCCTACAAACTGACATCAGGAACGTGGAATGGAAACTTTGGTTTCCCTAGGAATTAGGCCACCGATCGTGTTTAATGCTGTCTGCTAGCCACTGGGCTTATGCCTACTAAAATTCCACTAAAATTCTATACAAATGAGGATATCTCCCAGGTGCAATCTACCACCAGATGGAAGTTTTTCTGCCCTTGTAGTTCCAAACACCTCCTACAAACTGACATCAGGAACGTGAGGTGGAGACTTTGGTTTCCCATGGAAAAGGGCCACCGTTCGTGTCTAATGCTGTCTGCCTGCCACTGGGGTTATGACTGCTGAAATTCCTCACTAATGAGGATATCTCCCACATGGAATCTACCACCAGTTGGAAGTTTGTCTGCGCTTGTAGTACCAAAGGCCTCATCCAAACTGATATCAGGCATGTGGGATGGAGACTTTGGTTTCCCCGGGAAATGGGCCACCGTTCGTGTCTAATGCTGTCTGCCTGGCTCTGTGGTTATGGCTACTAAAATTCCACTAAAACTCTATTCAAATGAGGATATCTCCAAGATGCAATCTACCACCAGATGGAAGTTCGTCTGCCCTTGGAGTTCCAAAGGCCTCCTACAAACTGACATCAGGAACGTGAGGTGGAGACTTTGGTTTCCCATGGAAAAGGTCCATTGTTCGTGTCTAATGATGTGTGCCTGCCACTAGGCTTCTGCCTATTAAAATCCCACAAAATTTCCATACAAATGAGGATGTCTCCCAGGTGCAATCTACCACCAGATGGAAGTTTGTCTGCCCCTGTAGAGCCAAAGGCTTCCTACAAATTGACATCAGGAGCCTGGGGCGGACACTTTGGTTTCCCATGGAAAAGGTCCACCGTTCGTGGCTAATGCTGTCTGCCTGCCACTGGGCTTATGGGTACTAAAATTACATACAAATGAGGATGTCTCCCAGGTGCAATCTACCACAAGATGGAAGTTTTTCTGCCCCTGTAGAGCCAAAGGCTTCCTACAAACTGACATCAGGAACGTGCGGTGGAGACTTTGGTTTCCCATGGAAATGGGCCACCGTTTGTGTCTAATGCTATGTGCCTGCCACTGGGCTTATGCCTAGTAAAATCCCTTACATATGGGGATATCGCCCAGATGGAGTCTACCACCAGTTGAAAGTTTGTCTGCCCTTCTAATGCCAACGGCCTCATACAAACTGACATCAGGTATCTGGAGAGGACGCATTGGTTTCCCATGGAAAAGGGCCACCTTTGTTGTTTAATGCTGTCAGCCTGCCAGTGGACATATGCCGACTAAAATTCCCTACAAATGAGGATATCTCCCAAATGCAATTTCCCACCAGATGGAAGTTTGTCTGCCCTTTTAATGCCACAGCCCTCCTACAAACTGACATCAGGAGCCTGGGTTGGAGACTTTGTTTTCCCATGGAAAAGGGCCACCGTACGTGTCTAAGTCTCTCTGCCTGCCACTGGGCTTCTACCTGCTGAAATTCCATACAAATGAGGATATCTCCCCGATGTAATCAGCCGCCAGACGGAAATTTGTTTGCCCTTGTACTGGCAAAGGCCTCCTAAAACCTGACATCAAGAACGTGGCTTGGAGACTTTGGCTGCCCATGGGAAAAGGGCCACCGTTTATGTCTAATGCTGTCTGCCTGCCACTGTGCTTCTTCCTACTAAAATTCCACTAAAACTCCATAGAAATGAGGATATCTCCCAGGTGCAATCTACAACAAGATGGAAGTTTCTCTGCCCTTATATTGGAAAACGCCTCCTACAAAGTGACATCAGCAACGTGGGGTGGAGATTTTGTTTCCCATGGAAAAGGGCCACCGTTCGTGTCTAATGCTATCTGCCTGCCACTGGGGTTATGCCTGCTGAAATTCCTCACAAATGAGGATATCTCCCAGATGGAATCTACCACCAGTTCGAAGTTTGTTTGCCCTTCTAGTGCCAAAGGCCTCCTAAAAACTGACATCAGGAACCTGGGGCGGAGACTTTGGTTTCTCATGGAAATGGGCCTCCGTTCGTGTCTAATGCTGTCTGTCGGCCATTGGGCTTCTACCTACGGAAATTCCACTGAAATTCCATACAAATGAAGACATCTCCCGGGTGCAGTCAATCGCCAGATATAAGTTTTTCTGCCCTTGTATTTCCAAAGGCCTTCTACAAACTGACATGAGGGGCCTGGAGTGGAGACTTTGGTTTCCCATGGATATGGGCCAGCGTTCGTGTGTAAAGCAGTCTGCCTGCCGCTGGATTTCTGCCAACTTTAATACCACTAAAATTCCATAAAAATGAGGATATCTCCCAGGTGCAATCTACCACCAGATGGAAGTTTTTCTGCCCTTGTACTTCCAAACACCTCTTACAAACTAACATCAGGAACGTGGGGTAGAGACTTCGGATTCCCATGGAAAAGGGCCACCGTTTGTGTCTAATGCTGTCTGCCTGCCACTGGGGTTATGCCTGCTGAAATTCCTCACAAATGAGGATATCTCCCACACGGAATCTACCACCAGTTGGAAGTTTGTCTGCCCTTGTAGTGCCAAAGGCCTCTTACAAACTGACATCAGGCACGTGAGATGGAGACTTTGGTTTCCCAAGAAAATGGACCACCGTTGGTGTTTAATGCTGTCTACTTGCCACTGGGCTTCTGCCTACTTTAATTCCACTAGAATTCCATACAAATGAGGATATCTCCAAGATGCAATATGCCACCAGTCGGAAGTTTGTCTGTTCTTGTAGTGCAAAAGGCCTCCTAAAAACTGACATCAGGAACCTGGCCTGGAGACTTTGGTTTCGCCTGGAAAAGGCCACTATTCATGTCTAATTCTGTGTGCCTGCCGCTGGGATTCGGCGTACTGAAATTCCTCTAAAATTCTATAAAATTGAGAATATCTTGCAGTTGCAATCTACTCCCGGTTTGAAGTTTCTCTGCCCTTGTAGTGCCAAAGGGCTCCTATAAACTCACTTCTTAAATGTGGGATGTATAATTTGGTTTCCCGTGGAATAGGGCACTGTTCATGCCTAATGCTGTGTGCCTGCCACTGGGCCTATGCCTGCTAAAATTCCATACAAATGAGGATATCTCGCAGATGCAATTTACCACCAGATGGAAGTTTGCCTGCCCTTGTAGTGGCAAAAGCCTCCTAAAAACTGACATCAGGAACCGGGAGTGGTGACTTTGGTTTCCCATGCAAATGGGCCACCGTTCGTGTCTAATGCTGTCTGCTTGCCACTGGGCTTCTTCCTATTAAAATTCCACTAAAATTCCATAAAAATAAGGATATCTCCTAGGTGCAATCTACCACCAGATGGAAGATTCTCTGCCCTTGTAGTACCAAAGCCCTCCTAAAAAACTGACATCAGGAACCAGGGGTGGAGACTTTGTTTTCCCATGGAAAAGGGCCAGCGTTCATGTCTAATGCTGTCTGCCTGCCACTGGGCTTCTGCCTGCTGAAATTCCAAAGAAATTGGGAAATCTCTCCGATGCAATCAACCACCTGACGGAAGTTTGTCTGCCCCTGTAGTGCCAAAGGCCTCCTACAAATTGACATCAGGAGCCTGGAGTGGAGAATTCGGTTTCCCATGGAAAAGGGCCACCGTTCGTGTCTAATGCTGTCTGCCGGCCACTGGGCTTCTGGCTACAGAAATTACATACAAATGAGGATATCTCCCAGATGCAATATGCCACCAGTTGGAAGTTTGTCTGCTCTTGTAGTTCCAAAGGCCTCCTAGAAACGGACATCCGGAACATGGGGTGGAGACTTTGGTTTCCCATGGAAATGGGCCACCGTTGGTGTTTAATGCTGTCTACTTGCCACTGGGCTTCTGCCTACTTTAATTCCACTAAAATTCCATCCAAATGAGGATATCTCCAAGATGCAATATGCCACCAGTTGGAAGTTTGTCTCTTCATGTAGTGCAAAAGGCCTCCTAAAAACTGACATCAGGAACCTGGCCTGCAGACTTTCATTTCCCCTGGAAAAGGGCCACTATTCATGTCTAATTTCTGTCTGCCTGCCGCTTGGAATCTGTGTACTAAAATTCGTCAAAAATTCTATGCAAATGAGAATATTTCCCAGGTGCAATTTACCACCTGGTGGAAGTTTGTCTGTACTTGTATTGCCAAAGACTTCCTAAAAATTGACATCAGGAACATAGGATGGATAATTTGTTTTTCCATGGAAAAGGCCCATTGTTCATGTCTAATGCTGCAGCCTGCCAGTGGGTATATGCCTACTAAAATTCCATACGTATGAGGATATCTCCCAAATGCAATTTCCCACCAGATGGATGTTTGTCTACACTTTTAATGCCAAAGGCCTCCTGAAAACCGACATCAGAAGCCTGGGTTGGAGACTTCGGTTTCCCATGGAAAAGGGCCACCGTTCGTGTCTAAGTCTTCCTGCCTGCCACTGGGCTTCTACCTGCTGAAATTCCATACAAATGAGGATATCTCCCCAATGAAATCAACCACCAGACGGAAGTTTGTCTTCCCATGTACTGCCAAAGGCCTCCTAAAACCTGACATCGGGAACATAGTCTGGAGACTTTGGTTTCCCATGGAAAAGGACCACTGTTCCTGTCTAATGCTGTCTGCCTTGTACAGTGGTTATGACTGCAGAAGTTCCATAAAAATGAGGATATCTCCGTGATGCAATCAACCACAAGATAGAAGCATGTCTGCCTTTGTACTACCAAAGGCCTCCTACAAACTGACATCAGGAACGTGTGATGGAGACTTTGGTTTCCCAAGGAAATGGGCCACCGTTCGTGGCTAATGCTCTCTGCCAGCCACAGGCCTTATGCCTACTAGAATTCCAATAAAATTCTGTACAAATGAGGATATCTCCCAGGTGCAATATACCACCAGATGGAAGTTTGTTTCCCTTGAAGTTCCAAAGGCCTCCTACAAACTGACATCAGGAACGTGAGGTGGAGACTTTGGTTTCCAAAGAAAAAGTTCCACAGTTCGTGTCTAATGCTGTCTGCCGGCCACTGAGCTTCTGCCTGTTGAAATTCCATAGAAATGAGGATATCTCCTCGATGCAATCAACCACCAGACGGAACTTTGTCTGCCTTTGTAGTGCCAAAGGCCTCCTTCAAACTGACATCAGGAACCTAGGGTTGAGACTTTGGTTTCCCATGGAAATGGACCAGCGTTCTTGTCTAATTCTGTCTGCCTGCCACTGGGCTTATGGATACTAGAATTACATACAAATGAGGATATCTCCCAGGTGCAATCTACCACCAGGTGGAAGTTTTTCTGCCCTTGTAGTGCCAAGGCCTCTGAGAAACGTATATCCGGAACGTGGGGTGGAGACTTTGGTTTCCCATAGAAATGGGCCACCGTTCGTGTCTAATGCTGTCTGCCTGCCACTGGGTTTCTTCCTACTAAAATTCCACTAAAATTCGATAGAAATGAGGATATCTCCCAGGTGCAATCTACAACTAGATGGAAGATTCTCTGCCCTTGTACTACCAAAGCCCTCCTAAGAAACTGACATCAGGAACCAGGGGTGGAGACTTTGTTTTCCCATGGAAAACGGCCAGCGTACGTGTCTAATTCTGTCTGCCTGCCACTGGGCTTCTGCCTGCTAAAATTCCAAAGAAATTTGGAAATCTCTCCGATGCAATCTACCACCTGACGGAAGTTTGTCGGCCCCTGTAGTGCCAAAGGCTTCCTCCAAATTCACATCAGAAACCTGTGGCGGAGACATTGGTTTCCCATGGAAAAGGGCCACGGTTCGTGTATAATGCTGTCTGCTTGCCACTGGGCTTATGGCTACTAAAATTACATACAAATGAGGATATCTCCCAGATGCAATATGCCACCAGATGGAAGTTTGTCTGCTCTTGCAGTGCCAAAGGCCTCCTTCAAACTGACATTCGGAACCTGGCCTGGAGACTTTGTTTTCCCATGGAAAAGGCCCACCGTTTATGTTTAATGCTGTCGGTCTGCCACTAGGCTTCTGAGTACTAAAATACCACTAAAATTCTGTACAAATGAGGACATCTCCAAAGTGCAATCTATTGCCAGATGGAAATTTGTCTGCCAGTGTAGCGCCAATGGCCTCCTAAAAACTAACATCAGGAACATAGGATGCATAATTTGTTTTTCCATGGAAAAGGGCCACCGTTCGTGTCTAATGCTGTCTGCCTGCCACTGGGCTTCTACCTGCTGAAATTCCATACAAAGGAGGATATGTCCCCGATGCACTCAACCACCAGACAGAAATTTGTCTGCTGTTGTACTGCCAAAGGCCTCCTAAAACCTGACATCTGGAACGTGGTGTGGAGATTTTGCTTTCCCATGGAAAAGGGCCACCGTTCCTCTCTAATGCTGTCTGCCTGGCACTGTGGTTATGACTGATGAAGTTCCATACAAATGAGGATATCTCCCAGGTGCAATCTACCACCAGGTGGAAGTTTGTCTGCCCTTGTAGTGCCAAGGCCTCTGAGAAACGTATATCCGGAACGTGGGGTGGAGACTTTGGTTTCCCATAGAAATGGGCCACCGTTCGTGTCTAATGCTGTCTGCCTGCCACTGGGCTTCTTCCTACTAAAATTCCACTAAAATTCGATAGAAATGAGGATATCTCCCAGGTGCAATCTACAACCAGATGGAAGATTTTCTGCCGTTGTACTCTCGAAGCCCTCCTAAGAAACTGACATCAGGAACCAGGGGTGGAGACTTTGTTTTCCCATGGAAAACTGCCAGCGTACGTGTCTAATGCTGTCTGCCTGCCACTGGGCTTCTGCCTGCTGAAATTCCAAAGAAATTTGGAAATCTCTCCGATGCAATCTACCACCTGACGGAAGTTTGTCGGCCCCTGTAGTGCCAAAGGCCTCCTACAAATTGACATCAGGAGCCTGGACTGGAGACTTTGGTTTCCCATGGAAATGGGCCACCGTTGGTGTTTAATGCTGTCTACTTGCCACTGGGCTTCTGCCTACTTTAATTCCACTAATACTCGATACAAATGAAGATATCTCCAAGATGCAATATGCCACCAGTTGGAAGTTTGTCTGTTCTTGTAGTGGCAAAGGCCTCCTAAAAAACTGACATCAGGAACGTGGGGTGGAGACTTTGGTTTCCCATGGAAAAGGACCACCGTTCGTATCTAATGCTGTCAGCCTGGCATTGTGGTTATGAGTGCTGAAGTTCCATACAAATGAGGATATCTCCCAGGTGCAATCTACAACCAGATGGAAGTTTCTATGCCCTTGTAGTGCCAAAGGCCTCCTAAAACCTGACATCAGGAACGTGGGGTGGAGACTTTGGTTTCCCATGGAAAAGGGCCACCGTTTGTGTCTAATGCTATGTGCCTGCCACTGGGCTTATGCCTAGTAAAATTCCATACAAATGAGGATATCTCCCAGATGAAATCTACAAACAGATGGAAATTAGTCTGCCCTTATAGTGCCAAATGCCTCCTACAAACTGACATCAGGAACGTGGGAAGAAGACTTTGTTTCCAATGGAAAAGGGTACTGTTCTTGTCTAATGCTGTCTGCCTGCCACTGGGTTACGCCTGCTGAAATTCCTCACAAATGAGGATATCTCCTAGATGGAATCTACCACCAGTTCGAAGTTTGTTTGCCCTTGTAGTGCCAAAGGCCTCCTAAAAACTGACATCAGGAACGTGGGGTGGAGACTTCGGTTTCCCAAGGAAATGGGCCACCGTTCGTGTCTAATGATGTTTGCCTGCCACTAGGCTTCTGCCTATTAAAATTCCAATAAAATTCCATACCATTGAAGATGTCTCTCACGTGCAATCTACCACCAAATGGTAGTTTGTGTGCCCCTGTAGAGCAAAAGGCTTCCTACAAATTGACATCAAGAAGCTGGGGTGGAGACTTTGGTTTCCCATGGGAAAGGGCCACGGTTCCTGTCTAATGCTGTCTGCCTGCCACTGGGCTTATGGCTACTAAAATTACATACAAATGAGGATATCTCCCAGATGCATTATGCCACCAGCTGGAAGTTTGTCTCCTCTTGTAGTGCCAGAGGCCTCCTAGAAAATGACATCAGGAACCTGGGGTGGAGACTTTGGTTTCCCATGGAAATGGGCCACTATTCATGTCTGATTCTGTCTGCCTGCCGCTGGGATTCTGCCTACTAAAATTCCACTAAAATTCCATACAAATGTGAATATCTCCCAGGTGCAATCAAACACCAGATGGAAGTTTCTCTGTCCTTATGTTTCCAAAGGCCTCCTACAAACTGCCATCAGAAACCTAGGGTGGAGACTGGTTTCCCATGGAAAAGGACCACCGTTCCTGTCTAATGCTGTCTGCCTGCCCCTGTGGTTATGACTGCTGAAGTTCCATACAAATGAGGATATCTCCCAGATGCAACATGCCACCAGATGGAAGTTTGTCTGCTCTTGCAGTGCCAAGGGTCTCCTTCAAACTGACATTCGGAACCTGGCCTGGAGACATTGGTTTCCTATGGAAAAGGCCCACCGTTCATTTTTAATGCTGTCGGTCTGCAACTGGGATTCTGAGTACTATAATTCCACTAAAATTCTATACAAATGAGGATATCTCCCAGGTGCAATCTACCACCAGATGAAAGTTTGTCTGCTCTTGCAGTGCCAAAGGCCTCCTTTATACTGACATTCGGAACCTGGCCTGGAGACTTTCGTTTCCTATGGAAAAGGCCCACCGTTCATGTTTAATGCTCTCTGTCTGCAACTGGGCTTCTGAGTACTAAAATACCACTAAAATTCCATACAAATAAGGACATCTACGAGGTGCGATCCACCACTAGATGGAAGTTTGTCTGCCCTTGTAGTGCCAAAGGCCTCCTACAAACTGACATCAGGAGCCTGGGTTGGAGACTTTGTTTTCCCATGGAAAAGGGCCAGCGTTCGTGTCTAATGCTGTCTGCCTGCCACTGGGCTTCTATCTGCTGAAATTCCATACAAATGAGGATATCTTCCCGATGCAATCAACCACCAGACGGAAGTTTTTCTGCCCTTGTACTGTCAATGGCCTACTAAAACCTGACATCGGGAACGTGGTGTGGAGACTTTGATTTCCCTACGAAAAGGACCACCGTTCCTGTCTAATGCTGTCTGCCTGGCACTGTGGTTATGACTGCTGAAGGTCCATACATATGAGGATATCTCCCAGGAGCAATCTACCACCAGGTGGAAGTTTGTCTGCCCTTGTAGTGCCAAAGGCCTCCTAGATACGGACATCAGGAACGTGGGGTGGAGACTTTGGTTTCCCATAAAAATGGGCCACCGTTCATGTCTAATGCTGTCTGCCTGCCACTGGGGATCTTCGTAATAAAATTCCAATAAAATTCCATAGAAAAGAGGATATCTCCCAGGTGCAATCTACCACCAGATGGAAGTTTTTCTGCCCTTGTAGTTCCAAACGCCTTCTACAAATTGACATCAGGAACGTGGGGTGGAGACTTTGTTTTCCCATGGAAATGGGCCACCGTTCGTGTCTAATGCTATGTGACTGCCACTGGGATTATGCCTAGTAAAATCCCGTACAAATGATGATATCTCCCAGATAGAGTCTACCACCAGATGAAAGTTTCTCTGCCCTTGTAATGCCAACGGCCTCCTACAAACTGACATCAGGATTCTGGAGAGGACGCTTTGGTTTCCTATGGAAAAGGGTCACCCTTGGTGTTTAATGCTGTCTCCTTGCCACTGGGTTTATGACTACTGAAATTACATACAAATGAGGATATCTCCCTAACGAAATTTCCCATCAGAGGGAAGTTTGTCTGCCCTTTTAATGCCAAAGGCCTACTAAAAACTGACATCAGGAGCCTGGGTTGGAGACTTTGTTTTCCCATGGAAAAGGGCCACCGTTCCTCTCTAATGCTGTCTGCTTGCCACTGGGCTTCTACCTGCTGAAATTCCATAAAAATGAGGATATCTCAACGATGCAATCAACCACCAGACGGAAGTTTGTCTGCCCTTGTAGTGCCAAAGGCCTCCTAGAAACGGACGTCAGGAACGCGGGGTGGAGACTTTGGTTTCCCATCAAATGGGCCATTGTTCGTGTCTAATGCTGTCTGCCTGCCACCGGGTTTCTTCCTACTAAAATTCCACTAAAATTCCATAAAAATGAGGATATCTCCCAGGTGCAATCTACAACCAGATGGAAGTTTCTCTGCCCTTATATTGGAAAACGCCTCCCACAATGAGACATCAGCAACGTGGCGTGGAGATTTTGGTTTCCCATGGAAAAGGGCCACTGTTCGTGTCCAATGCTGTCTGCGTGCCACTTGGCTTCTGCCTTCTGAAATCCCATACAAATGAGCATATCCCCCCGATGCAATCAACCACCAGATGGAAGTTTTTCTGCCCTTGTATTGCCAAAGGCATCCTTCAAACTGACATCAGGAACATAGGATGGATAATTTGTCTTTCCATGGAAAAGGGCCACCGTTCTTATCTAATGCTGTCTGCCTGCCAGTGGGCATATGCCTACTAAAGTTGCATACATATGAGGATATCTCCCAAATGCAATTTCCCACCAGATAGAAGTTTGTCTGCCCTTTAAAAGCCAAAGGCCTCCTACAAACTGACATGAGGAGCCTGGGTTGGAGACTTTGGTTTCCCATGGATATTGGCCAGCGTTCGTGTGTAATGCTGTCTGCCTGCCGCTGGACTTCTACCTACTAAAATACCACTAAAATTCTATACAAATGACGATATCTCCCAGGTCCAATCTACCACCAGATGGAATTTTTTCTGCCCTTGTAGTTCCAATCACCTTTTACAGACTGACATCAGGAACGTGGGATGGAGACTTTGGTTTCCCAAGGAAATGGGCCACCGTTCGTGTCTAATTCTGTCTGCCAGATACTGGGCTTATGCCTACTAAAATTCCACTAAAATTCTATACAAATGAGGATACCTCCCAGGTGCAATCTACCACCAGATGGAAGTTTGTATGCCCTTGTAGTGCCAAAGGCTTCCTACAAATTAACATCAGGAACCTGGGGCGTGGACTTTGGTTTCCCATGGAAATAGGCCGCTATTCATGTCTAATTCTGTCTTCCTGCCACTGGGATTCTGCCTACTAAAATTCCACGAAAATTCCATACAAATAAGAATATCTCCCGGGTGCAATCTAACACCACATGGAAGTTTCTCTGCCCTTGTGGTTCCAAAGGCCTCCTACAAACTGCCATCAGGAACCTAGGGTGTAGACTTTGGTTTCCCTAGGAAAAGGACCACCGTTCCTGTCTAATGCTGTCTGCCTGGCACTGTGGTTATGACTGCTGCAGTTCCATACAAATGTTGATATGTCCCAGGTGCAATCTACCACCAGGTGGAAGTTTGTCTGCCTTTGTAGTGCCAAAGGCCTCCTAAAAACTGACATCAGGAACGTGGGGTGGAGACTTTGTTTTCCCATGGAAATGGCCACTGTTGGTGTCTAATGCTATGTGCCTGCCACTGGGCTTATGCCTAGTAAAATTCCATACAAATGTGGATATCTCCCAGATGTAGTCTACCACCAGTTGAAAGTTTGTCTGCCCTTGTAATGCAACGGCCTCCTACAAACTGACATCAGGAACCTGGAGAGGACGTTTTGGTTTCCCATGGAAAAGGGCACCCTTGGTGTTTAATGCTGTCTCCTTGCCACTGACTTATGTCTACTGAAATTACATACAAATGAGGATATATCCCTGACGCAATATGCCACCAGATGGAAATTTGTCTGCTCTTGCAGTGCCAAAGGCCTCCTTCAAACTGACATTCGGAACCTCACCTGGAGACTTTGGTTTCCTAAAGAAAAGGCCCACCATTCATGTTTAATGCTGTCTGTCTGCCATTGGGCTTCTGAGTACTAAAATTCCACTAAAATTCCTCACAAATGAGGATATCTCCCAGGTGCAATCTACCACCAGGTGGAAGTTTGTCTGCCCTTGCAGGGCCAAAAGCCTCCTAAAAACTGACATCAGGAACATAGGATGGATAATTTGTTTTTCCATGGAAAGGGGCCACTGTTCGTGTCTAATGCTGTCTGCCTGCCAGTGGGCAGAAGTCTACCAAAATTCCCTACAAATGAGGATATCTCCCAAATGCAATTTCCCACCAGATGGAAGTTTGTCTGCCCTTTTAATGCCAAAGGCCTCCTACAAACTGACATCAGGAGCCTGGGTTGTAGACTTTGTTTTCCCATGGAAAAGGGCCACCGTTCCTGTGTAATGCTGTCTGCCTGCCACTGGGCTTCTACCTGCTGAAATTCCATACAAATGAGGATATCTCCCCGATGCAATCACCCGCCAGATGGAATTTTTTTTTGCCCTTGTACTGCCAAAGGCCTCCTAAAACCTGACATCAGGAACGTGGCTTGGAGACTTTGGCTGCCCATGGGAAAAGGGCCACCGTTCATGTCTAATGCTGTCTGCCTGCCACTGGGGTTATGCCTGCTGAAATTCCTCACAAATGAGGATATCTCCCAGATGGAATCTACCACCAGTTCGAAGTTTGTTTGCCCGTCTAGTGCCAAAAGCCTCCTAAAAACTGACATCAGGAACCTGGGGTGGAGACTTTAGTTTCTCATGGAAATGGGCCACCGTTTGTGTCTAATGCTGTCTGTCGGCCATCGTGCTTCTACCTACGAAAATTCCACTGAAGTTCCATACAAATGAAGACATCACCCGGGTGCAGTCTACCGCCAGATATAAGTTTTTCTGCCCTTGTATTTCCAAAGGCCTTCTACAAACTGACATGAGGAGCCTGGATTGGAGACTTTGGTTTCCCATGGATATGGGCCAGCGTTCGTGTGTAAAGCAGTCTGCCTGCCGCTGGATTTCTGCCTACTTTAATACCACTAAAATTCCATAAAAATGAGGATATCTCCCAGGTGCAATCTACCACCAGATGGAAGTTTTTCTGCCCTTGTTCTTCCAAACGCCTCTTACAAACTAACATCAGGAACGTGGGGTAGAGACTTCGGTTTCCCATGGAAAAGGGGCACCGTTTGTGTCTAATGCTGTGTGCCAGCCACTGGGGTTATGCCTGCTGAAATTCCTCACAAATGAGGATATCTCCCACAAGGAATCTACCACCAGTTGGAAGTTTGTCTGCCCTTGTAGTGCCAAAGGCCTCCTACAAACTGACATCAGGCACGTGAGATGGAGACTTTGCTTTCCCAAGGAAAAGGACCACCGTACGTGTCTAATGCTGTCTGCCAGACACTGGGCTTATGCCTACTAAAATTCCACTAAAATTCTATACAAATGAGGATATATCTCCCAGGTGCAATCTACCACTAGATGGAAGTTTGTCTGCCCTTGTAGTTCCAAAGGCCTCCTACAAACTGACATCAGGAACGTGAGGTGGAGGCTTTGGTTTCCCATGGAAAAGGTCCATTGTTCGTGTCTAATGCTGTCTGCGTGCCACTGGGCTTCTGCCTGCTGAAATTCCATACAAATGAGGGTATCTCCTCGATGCAATCAACCACCAGACGGAACTTTGTCTGTCCTTGTAGTGCCATAGGCCTCCTACAAACTGACATGAGGAACGTGGGATGGAGACTTTGGTTTCCCAAGGAAATGGACCACCGTTCATGTCTAATGATGTGTGCCTGCAACTAGGCTTCTGCCTATTAAAATTCCACTAAAATACCATACAAATGAGGATGTCTCCCAGGTGCAATCTACCACCAGATGGAAGTTTGTCTGCCCCTGTAGAGCCAAAGGCTTCCTAAAAATTGATATCAAGAACCTGAGGCGGAGACTTTGGTTTCCCATGGAAAAGGGCCACCGTTCGCGTCTAATACTGTCTCCCTGCCACTGGGCTTATGGCTATTAAAATTACATACAAATGAGGGTATCTCCCAGATGCAATATGCCACCATTTGGAACTTTGTCTCCTCCTGTAGTGCCAGAAGCCTCCTAGAAAATGACATGAGGAACCTGGGGTGGAGACTTTGGTTTCCCATGGAAATGAGCCACTATTCATGTCTAATTCTGTCTACCTGCTGCTGGGATTCTGTCTACTAAAATTCCACTAAAATTCCATACAAATGTGTATATCTCCCAGGTGCAATCTAACACCAGATGGAAGATTCTCTGCCCTAGTGTTTCCAAAGGCCTCCTACAAACTGCCATCAGGAACGTGGGGTGGAGACTTTGGTTTCCCATGGAAAAGGACCACCGTTTCTGTCTAATGCTCTCTGCCTGGCACTGTGGTTATGACTGCTGAAGTTCCATACAAACGAGGATATCTCCCAGGTGTAATCTACCACCGGGTGGAAGTTTTTCTGCCCCCCCTAGTGCCAAAGGCCTCTTAAAAACTGACATCAGGAACGGGGGGGGAAGACTTTGGTTTCCCAAAGAAATGGGCCACCGTTCGTGTCTAATGCTGTCTGCCAGCCACTGGGCTTATGCCTACTAAAATTCCACTAAAATTCTATACAAATGAGGATATCTCCCAGGTGCAATCTACCACCAGATTGAAATTTGCCTGCCCTTGTAGTTCCAAAGGCCTCCTACAAACTGACATCAGGAACCATGGGTGGAGACTTTGGTTTCCCATGGAAAAGGTCCATTGTTCGAGTCTAATTCTGCCTGCCAGCCACTGGGCTTCTGCCTGCTGAAATTCCATACAAATGAGGGTATATCCTCGATTCAATCAACCACCAGACGGAACTTTGTCTGCCCTTGTAGTGCCAAAGGCCTCCTACAAACTGACACCAGGAACCGGGAGTGGAGACTTTGGTTTCCCATGGAAAAGGACCACCGTTCCTGTCTAATGCTGTCTGCCTGGCACTGTGGTTATGAGTGCTGAAGTTCCATACAAATGAGGATATCTCCCAGATATAGTCTACCACCAGTTGAAAGTTTGTCTGCCCTTGTAATGCAACGGCCTCCTACAAACTGACATAAGGAACCTGGAGAGGACGCTTTCGTTTCCCATGGAAAAGGGCCACCCTTTGTGTTTAATGCTGTCTCCTTGCCACTGACTTATGACTACTGAAATTACATACAAATGAGCATATCTCCCAAACGCAATATGCCACCAGATGGAAATTTGTCTGCTCTTGCAGTGCCAAAGGCCTCCTTCAAACTGACATTCGGAACCTCACCTGGAGACTTTGGTTTCCTAAAGAAAAGGCCCACCATTCATGTTTAATGCTGTCTGTCTGCTATTGGGCTTCTGAGAACTAAAATACCACAAAAATTCCATAAAAATGAGGATATCTCCCAGGTGCAATCTACCACCATGTGGAAGTTTGTCTGCCCTTGCAGTGCCAAAAGCCTCCTAAAAACTGACATCAGGAACATAGGATGGATAATTTGTTTTTCCATGGAAAGGGGCCACTGTTCGTGTCTAATGCTGTCTGTCGGCCATTGGGCTTCTACCTACGAAAATTCCACTGAAATTCCATACAAATGAAGACATCACCCGGGTGCAGTCTACCGCCAGATATAAGTTTTTCTGCCCTTGTATTTCCAAAGGCCTTCTACAAACTGACATGTGGAGCCTGGAGTGGAGACTTTGGTTTCCCATGGATATGGGCCAGCATTCGTGTGTAAAGCAGTCTGCCTGCCGCTGGATTTCTGCCTACTTTAATACCACTAAAATTCCATAAAAATGAGGATATCTCCCAGGTGCAATCTACCACCAGATGGAAGTTTTTCTGCCCTTGTACTTCCAAATGCCTCTTACAAACTAACATCAGGAACGTGGGGTAGAGACTTCAGTTTCCCATGGAAAAGGGGCACCGTTTGTGTCTAATGCTGTCTGCCTGCCACTGAGGTTATGCCTGCTGAAATTCCTCACAAATGAGAATATCTCCCAGATGGAATCTACCACCAGTTGGAAGTTTGTCTGCTCTTGTAGTGCCAAAGGCCTCCTACAAACTGACATCAGGCACGTGAGATGGAGACTTTGGTTTCCCAAGGAAAAGGACCACCGTTCATGTCTAATGCTGTCTGCGTGCCACTGGGCTTCTGCCTGCTGAAATTCCATACAAATGAGGGTATCTCCTCGATGCAATCAACCACCAGACGGAACTTTGTCTGCCCTTGTAGTGCCAAAGGCCTCCTACAAACTGACATGAGGAACGTGGGATGGAGACTTTGGTTTCCCAAGGAAATGGGCCACCGTTCATGTCTAATGATGTGTGCCTGCAACTAGGCTTCTGCCTATTAAAATTCCACTAAAATACCATACAAATGAGGATGTCTCCCGGGTGCAATCTACCACCAGATGGAAGTTTGTCTGCCCTTGTAGAGCCAAAGGCTTCCTACAAATTGACATCAAGAACCTGAGGCGGAGACTTTGGTTTCCCATGGAAAAGGGCCACCGTTCGCGTCTAATACTGTCTCCCTGCCACTGGGCTTATGGCTATTAAAATTACATACAAATGAGGATATCTCCCAGATGCAATATGCCACCAATTGGAACTTTGTCTCCTCCTGTAGTGCCAGAAGCCTCCTAGAAAATGACATGAGGAACCTGGGGTGGAGACTTTGGTTTCCCATGGAAATGAGCCACTATTCATGTCTAATTCTGTCTACCTGCTGCTGGGATTCTGTCTACTAAAATTCCACTAAAATTCCATACAAATGAGTATATCTGCCAGGTGCAATCTAACAACAAGATGGAAGATTCTCTGCCCTTGTGTTTCCAAAGGCCTCCTACAAACTGCCATCAGGAACCTGGGGTGGAGACTTTGGTTTCCCATGGAAAAGGACCACCGTTTCTGTCTAATGCTCTCTGCCTGGCACTGTGGTTATGACTGCTGAAGTTCCATACAAACGAGGATATCTCCCAGGTGTAATCTACCACCGGGTGGATGTTTTTCTGCCCCCGTAGTGCCAAAGGCCTCTTAAAAACTGACATCAGGAACGGGGGGTGGAGACTTTTGTTTCCCAAAGAAATGGGCCACCGTTCGTGTCTAATGCTGTCTGTCGGCCATTGGGCTTCTACCTACGAAAATTCCACTGAAATTCCATACAAATGAAGACATCACCCGGGTGCAGTCTACCGCCAGATATAAGTTTTTCTGCCCTTGTATTTCCAAAGGCATTCTACAAACTGACATGAGGAGCCTGGAGTGGAGACTTTGGTTTCCCATGGATATGGGCCAGCGTTCGTGTGTAAATCAGTCTGCCTGCCGCTGGATTTCTGCCAACTTTAATACCACTAAAATTCCATAAAAATGAGGATATCTCCCAGGTGCAATCTACCACCAGATGGAATTTTTTCTGCCCTTGTACTTCCAAACGCCTCTTACAAACTAACATCAGGAACGTGGGGTAGAGACTTCGGTTTCCCATGGAAAAGGGGCACCGTTTGTGTCTAATGCTGTCTGCCTGCCACTGGGGTTATGCCTGCTGAAATTCCTCAAAAATGAGGATATCTCCCACAAGGAATCTACCACCAGTTGGAAGTTTGTCTGCCCTTGTAGTGCCAAAGGCCTCCTACAAACTGACATCAGGCACGTGAGATGGAGACTTTGGTTTCCCAAGGAAAAGGACCACCGTACGTGTCTAATGCTGTCTGCCAGACACTGGGCTTATGCCTACTAAAATTCCACTAAAATTCTATACAAATGAGGATATATCTCCCAGGTGCAATCTACCACTAGATGGAAGTTTGTCTGCCCTTGTAGTTCCAAAGGCCTCCTACAAACTGACATCAGGAACGTGAGGTGGAGGCTTTGGTTTCCCATGGAAAAGGTCCATTGTTCGTGTCTAATGCTGTCTGCGTGCCACTGGGCTTCTGCCTGCTGAAATTCCATACAAATGAGGGTATCTCCTCGATGCAATCAACCACCAGATGGAACTTTGTCTGCCCTTGTAGTGCCAAAGGCCTCCTACAAACTGACATGAGGAACGTGGGATGGAGACTTTGGTTTCCCAAGGAAATGGGCCACCGTTCATGTCTAATGATGTGTGCCCGCAACTAGGCTTCTGCCTATTAAAATTCCACTAAAATTCCATACAAATGAGGATGTCTCCCAGGTGCAATCTACCACCAGAGGGAAGTTTGTCTGCCCCTGTAGAGCCAAAGGCTTCCTACAAATTGACATCAAGAACCTGAGGCGGAGACTTTGGTTTCCCATGGAAAAGGGCCACCGTTCGCGTCTAATACTGTCTGTCTGCCACTGGGCTTATGGCTATTAAAATTACATACAAATAAGGATATCTCCCAGATGCAATATGCCACCAATTGGAACTTTGTCTCCTCCCTTAGTGCCAGAGGACTCCTAGAAAATGACATGAGGAACCTGGGGTGGAGACTTTGGTTTCCCATGGAAATGAGCCACTATTCATGTCTAATTCTGTCTACCTGCTGCTGGGATTCTGTCTACTAAAATTCCACTAAAATTCCATACAAATGAGTATATCTCCCAGGTGCAATCTAACACCAGATGGAAGATTCTCTGCCCTTGTGTTTCCAAAGGCCTCCTACAAACTGCCATCAGGAACCTGGGGTGGAGACTTTGGTTTCCCATGGAAAAGGACCACCGTTTCTGTCTAATGCTGTCTGCCGGGCACTGTGGTTATGACTGCTGAAGTTCCATACAAACGAGGATATCTCCCAGGTGTAATCTACCACCGGGTGGAAGTTTTTCTGCCCCCGTAGTGCCAAAGGCCTCTTAAAAACTGACATCAGGAACGGGGGGTGAAGACTTTGGTTTCCCAAAGAAATGGGCCACCGTTCGTGTCTAATGCTGTCTGCCAGCCACTGGGCTTATGCCTACTAAAATTCCACTAAAATTCTATACAAATGAGGATATCTCCCAGGTGCAATCTACCACCAGATTTAAATTTGCCTGCCCTTGTAGTTCCAAAGGCCTCCTACAAACTGACATCAGGAACGTGAGGTGGAGGCTTTGGTTTCCCATGGAAAAGGTCCATTGTTCGAGTCTAATTCTGTCTGCCTGCCACTGGGCTTCTGCCTGCTGAAATTCCATACAAATGAGGGTATATCCTCGATTCAATCAACCACCTGACAGAAGTTTGTCTGCCCTTTTAGTGCTTAAACCCTCCTACAAACTGACATCAGGAACCTGGAGACAGACATACTTCCATCTGGCTGTAGATTGCACCTCAGAGATTTCCTCATTTGTATGGAATTTTAGTGGTCTTTTAGTACTCAGAAACCCAGTTGCAGACAGACAGCATTAAACATGAACGGTGGGCCTTTTCCATAGGAAACCAAAGTCTCCAGGCCACGTTCCAAATATCAGTTTGAAGGAGGCCTTTGGCACTGCAAAAGCAGACAAACTTCCATCTGGTGGCATATTGCATCTGGGAGATATCCTCATTTGTATGTAATTTCAGTAGTCATAAGCCCAGTGGCAAGGAGACAGCATTAAACACCAAGGGTGCCCTTTTCCATGGGAAACCAAAGCGTCCTCTCCTGATTCCTGATGTCAGTTTGTAGGAGGCCATTGGCATTACAAGGGCAGACAAACTTTCAACTGGTGGTAGACTCCGTCTGTGAGATATCCTCATTTGTATAGGATTTTACTAGGCATAAGCCCAGTGGCAGGCAGACAGCATTAGACACAAACAGTGGCTCATTTCCATGGGAAAACAAACTCTCCACCCGCGTTCCTGATGTCAGTTTTTAGGAGGCCTTTGGCTCTACGAGGGCAGACAAACTTCCACCTGGTGGTAGATTGCACCTGGGAGATATCCTCATTTGTATGGAACTTCAGCAGTCATAACCACAGTGCCAGGCACTCAGCATTAGACAGGAACGGTGGTCATTTTTTCATGGGAAACCAAAGTCTCCACCCTAGGTTCCTGATGGCAGTTTGTAGGAGGCCTTTGGAAACACAAGGGCAGAGAAACTTCCATCTGGGGTTAGATTGCACCTGGGAGTTATTCTCATTTGTATGGAATTTTAGTGGAATTTTAGTAGGCAGAATCCCAGCGGCAGGCAGACAGAATTAGACATGAATAGTGGCCCATTTCCATGGGAAACCAAAGTCTCCACTCCAGGTTCCTGATGTCAGTTTTTAGGAGGCCTTTGGCACTACAAGGGCAGACAAATTTCCGTCAGGTGGTTGATTGAATCGGAGAGATTTCAAATTTTTTTTTGGATTTCAGCAGGCAGAGGCCCATTGGAAGGCAAACAGCATTAGACAAAAACGGTAGCCCATTGCCTTGGGAAACCAAAGTCTCCACCCCACGTTCCTGATGCCAGTTTTTAGGAGGACTTTGGCACTAAAAGGGCAGACAAACTTCCAACTGGTGGGAGATTCCATCTGGGAGATATCCTCATTTGTGAGGAATTTCAGCAGGCATAACGCCAGTGGCAGAAAGAGAGCATTAGACACGAACGATGGCCCTTTTTTATGGGAAACAAAATCTCCACCCCACATTGCTGATGTCACTTTGTAGGAGGCTTTTTCCAATATAAGGGCAGAGAAACTTCCATCTGGTTGTAGATTGCACCTGGGAGATATCCTCATTTCTATGGAATTTTAGTGGAATTTTAGTAGGACGAAGCCCAGTGGCAAGAAGATAGCATTAGACACGAACGGCGGCCCATTTGTATGGGAAACCAAAGTCTCCACCCCGCGTTCCTGATGTCCGTTTCTAGGAGGCCTTGGCACTACAAGGGCAGAAAAACTTCCATCTGGTGGTAGATTGCACCTGGGAGATATCCTCATTTGAATGGATCTTCAGCAGTCATCACCACAGTGCCAGGCAGACAGCATTAGACACGAACGCTGGCACTTTTCCATGGGTAACCAAAGTCTCCACTCCAGGCTCCTCATGGCAATTTGTAGGAGGCCTTTGGCACTACAGGGGCAGACAAACTTCCCTCAGGTGGTTGATTACATCGGAGAGATTTCCAAATTTTTTTTGAATTTCAGCAGGCAGAAGCTCATTGGCAGGCAGACAGCATTCGACATGAACGCTGGTCTTTTCCATGGGAAATCAAAGTCTCCACCCATTGTTCCTGATGTCAGTTTTTTAGGAGGGCTTTGGTACTACAAGGGCAGAGAATCTTCCATCTGGTTGTAGATTGCACCTGGGATATATCCTTATTTCTATGGAATTTTAGTGGAATATTAATAGGAAGAAACCAAGTGGCAAGCAGACAGCATTAGACACGAACGGTGGCCCATTTCCTTGGGAAACCAAAGTCTCCACCCCACGTTCCTGATGTCCGTTTCTAGGAGGCCTTTGGCACTACAAGGGCAGACAAACTTCCACCTGGTGGTAGATTGCACCTGGGAGATATCCTCATTTGTATGGAACTTCAGCAGTCATAACCACAGTGCCAGGCACTCAGCATTAGACAGGAACGGTGGTCATTTTTTCATGGGAAACCAAAGTCTCCACCCTAGGTTCCTGATGGCAGTTTGTAGGAGGCCTTTGGAAACACAAGGGCAGAGAAACTTCCATCTGGGGTTAGATTGCACCTGGGAGTTATTCTCATTTGTATGGAATTTTAGTGGAATTTTAGTAGGCAGAATCCCAGCGGCAGGCAGACAGAATTAGACATGAATAGTGGCCCATTTCCATGGGAATCCAAAGTCTCCACTCCAGGTTCCTGATGTCAGTTTTTAGGAGGCCTTTGGCACTACAAGGGCAGACAAATTTCCGTCAGGTGGTTGATTGAATCGGAGAGATTTCAAATTTTTTTTTGGATTTCAGCAGGCAGAGGCCCATTGGAAGGCAAACAGCATTAGACAAAAACGGTAGCCCATTGCCTTGGGAAACCAAAGTCTCCACCCCACGTTCCTGATGCCAGTTTTTAGGAGGACTTTGGCACTAAAAGGGCAGACAAACTTCCAACTGGTGGGAGATTCCATCTGGGAGATATCCTCATTTGTGAGGAATTTCAGCAGGCATAACGCCAGTGGCAGAAAGAGAGCATTAGACACGAACGATGGCCCTTTTTTATGGGAAACAAAATCTCCACCCCACGTTGCTGATGTCACTTTGTAGGAGGCTTTTTCCAATATAAGGGCAGAGAAACTTCCATCTTGTTGTAGATTGCACCTGGGAGATATCCTCATTTCTATGGAATTTTAGTGGAATTTTAGTAGGACGAAGCCCAGTGGCAAGAAGATAGCATTAGACACGAACGGCGGCCCATTTGTATGGGAAACCAAAGTCTCCACCCCGCGTTCCTGATGTCCGTTTCTAGGAGGCCTTGGCACTACAAGGGCAGAAAAACTTCCATCTGGTGGTAGATTGCACCTGGGAGATATCCTCATTTGTATGGATCTTCAGCAGTCATCACCACAGTGCCAGGCAGACAGCATTAGACACGAACGCTGGCCCTTTTCCATGGGTAACCAAAGTCTCCACTCCAGGCTCCTCATGGCAATTTGTAGGAGGCCTTTGGCACTACAGGGGCAGACAAACGTCCCTCAGGTGGTTGATTACATCGGAGAGATTTCCAAATTTTTTTTGAATTTCAGCAGGCAGAAGCTCATTGGCAGGCAGACAGCATTAGACATGAACGCTGGTCTTTTCCATGGGAAATCAAAGTCTCCACCCATTGTTCCTGATGTCAGTTTTTTAGGAGGGCTTTGGTACTACAAGGGCAGAGAATCTTCCATCTGGTTGTAGATTGCACCTGGGATATATCCTTATTTCTATGGAATTTTAGTGGAATATTAATAGGAAGAAACCAAGTGGCAGGCAGACAGCATTAGACACGAACGGTGGCCCATTTCCTTGGGAAACCAAAGTCTCCACCCCACGTTCCTGATGTCCGTTTCTAGGAGGCCTTTGGCACTACAAGGGCAGACAAACTTCCACCTGGTGGTAGATTGCACCTGGGAGATATCCTCATTTGTATGGAACTTCAGCAGTCATCACCACAGTGCCAGGCAGACAGCATTAGACACGAACGCTGGCCCATTTCCATGGGAAACCAATGTCTCCCATCCAGGTTCCGGATGTCAGTTTTTAGGAGGCCTTTGGCACTACAGGGGCAGATAAACTTCCGTCAGGTGGTTGATTGCATCGGAGAGATTTCCAACTATCTTTGGAATTTCAGCAGGCAGAAGATCAGTGGCAGGCAGAGAGCATTAGACACGAACGCTGGCCCTTTTCAGTGGGAAAAAAAAATCTTCACTCCTGGTTCCTGATGTCTGATTTTTAGGAGGCCTTTGCCACTACAAGGGCAGACAAACTTCCATCTGATGGTAAATTCCACCTGGGAGATATCCGCATTTGTATGGAATTTTACCAGGCATAAGCCCAGTGGTAGGCACATAGCATTAGACACAAAGGTGCCCCTTTTCCATGGGAAACCAAAGTCTCCAACCCACATTCCTGATGTCAGTTTTTAGGAGGTCCTTAGAACTATAAGGGCAGATGAACATCCACCTGGTGGTAGATTGCACCTGGAAGATATCCTCATTTTTATGGAACTTCAGCACTCATAACCACAATGCCAGGCAGACAGCATTAGATACGGACGGTGGTCCTTTTCCATGGGAAACCAAAGTCTCCACGCCTGGTTCCTGATGTCAGTTTTTAGGAGGCATTTTGCACTACAAGAACAGACAAACTTCCAACTGGTGGCATATTGCATCTTGGAGATATCCTCATTTGTATGGAATTTTAGTGGAATTAAAGTAGGCAGAAGCCCAGTGGCAAGTAGACAGCATTAAACACTAACGGTGGCCCATTTCCATGGGAAACCAAAGTCTCCACACCACGTTCCTGATGTCCGTTTCTAGGAGGCCTTTGGCACTACAAGTGCAGAAGAACTTGCACCTGGTGGTAGATTGCACCTGGGAGATATCCTCATTTGTATAGAATTTCAGCAGCCATAACCACAGTGCGAGGCAGACAGCATTAGACAGGAACGCTGGCCCATTTCCATGGGAAACCAATGTCTCCACTCCAGATTCGTAATGTCAGTTTTTAGGAGGCCTTTGGCACTACAGGGGCAGACAAACTTCCGTCAGGTGGTTGATTACATCGGAGAGATTTCCAAATATCTTTGGAATTTCAGCAGGCAGAAGCGCAGTGGCAGGCAGACAGCATTAGACACGAACTGTGGCCAATTTCCTTGGGAAACCAAAGTCTCCACCCCACGTTCCTGATGTCAGTTTTTAGGAGGACTTTGGCACTATAAGGGCAGACATACTTCCAACTGGTGGTAGATTCCATCAGGGAGATATCCTCATTTGTGAGGAATTTCAGCAGGCATAACCCCAGTGGCAGGCAGACACCATTAGACACGAACGGTGGCCATTTTCCATGGGAAACAAAAATCTTCACCCGTGGTTCCTGATGTCAGGTTTTAGAAGGCCTTTGCCACTACAAGGGCAGACAAACTTCCATCTGATGGAAAATTCCATCTGGGAGATATCCTCATTTGTATGGAATTTTACTAGGCATAAGCCCAGTGGAAGGCACAGAGCATTAGACAGAAACGGTGCCCCTTTTCTATGGAAACCAAAGTCTCCACCTCACGTTCCTGATGTCAGTTTTTAGGAGGCCTTTGGCACTACAAGGGCAGAAAAACTTCCAACTGGTGGTAGATTGCACCTTGGAGATGTCCTCATTTGTATGGAATTTTAGTGGAATTTTAGTACTCAGAAGCCCAGTTGCAGACCGACAGAATTAAACACGAACGGTGGGCCTTTTCCATAGGAAACTAAAGTTCCAGGCCAGGTTCCAGATATCACTTTGAACGAGGCCTTTGGCACTGCAAGAGCAGACAAACTTCCATCTGGTGGCATATTGCATCTGGGAGATATCCTCATTTGTATGTAATTTCAGTAGTCAGAAGCCCAGTGGCAAAGAGACAGCATTAAACACCAAGGGTGGCCCTATTCCATGGGAAACGAAAGCGTCCTCTCCAGATTCCTGATGTCAGTTTGTAGGAGGCCGTTGGCATTACAAGGGCAGACAAACTTTCAAGTGGTGGTAGATTCCATCTGGGAGATATCCTCATTTGTATGGAATTTTACAAGGCATAAGCCCAGTGGCAGGCACATGGCATTAGACACAAACGGTGGCCCTTTTCCATGGGAAACCAAAGTCTCCACCCCACATTCCTGATGTCAGTTTTTAGGAGACCTTTGGCACTACAAGGGCAGACAAACTTCCATCTGGTGGTAGATTGCACCTGGGATATATCCTCATTTGTATGGAACTTCAGCACTCATAATCTCAAAGCCAGGCAGACAGCATTAGAAACGAACGGTGGACCTTTTCCATGGGAAACCAAAGTCTTCACCCCACGTTCCTGACGTCAGTTTTTTGGAGGCCTTTGGCACTACGAGGGCAGACAAACTTCCATCTCGTGGTAAATTGCATCTGCGAGATATCCTCATTTGTATGGAATTTTAGCAGGCATACGCCCAGTGGCAGGCTCACAGCATTAGGCATGAACAGTGGCCCTTTTCCATGGGAAACCAAATTATCCATCCTATGTTTCAGATGTCAGTTTATAGGAGCCCTTTGGCACTACAAGGGCAGAGAAACTTCAAACTGGGGGAGGATTGCACCTGCGAAATATTCCCATTTGTATAGAATTTTAGAGGAATTTTAGTACGCCGAATCCCAGCGGCAGGCACACAGAATTAGAGATGAATAGTGGCCTTTTCCAGGGGAAAACAAAGTCTCCAGGCCAGGTTCCTGATGTCAGTTTTTAGGAGGCCTTTTGCACTACAAGAACAGACAAACTTCCAACTGGTGGCATATTGCGTCTTGGAGATATCCTCATTTGTATGGAATTTTAGTGGAATTAAAGAAGGCAGAAGCCCAGTGGCAAGTAGACAGCATTAAACACCAACGGTGGCCCATATCCATGGGAAACCAAAGTCTCCACACCACGTGCCTTATGTTCGTTTATAAGAGGACTTTTACACTACAAGAGCAGACAAACTTCCAACTGCCGTCTTATTCCATTGGGGAGATATCCTCATTTGTATGTAATTTCAGTAGCCATAAGCCCAGTGGCAGGCAGACAGCATTAGACACGAATGGTGGCCCTTTTCCATGGGAAACCAAAGTCTCCACTCCAGGCTCCTGATGTCAGTTTTTTAGGAAGGCTTTGCTACTACAAGGGCAGAGAATCTTCCTTCTTGTTGTAGATTGCACCTGGGAGATACCCTCATTTCTATGGAAATTTAGTGGAATTTTAGTAGGAAGAAGGCCCGTGGCAGGCAGACAGCATTATACATGAGCGGTGGCCTATTTCTATGGGAAACCAAAGTCTCCAACCCGATGTCCTGATGTCAGTTTAAAGGAGGCCTTTGGGACTACAAGGGCAGAGAAGCTTCCACCTGGTGGTAGATTTCACCTGGGATATATCCTCATTTGTATGGAACTTCAGCAGTCATAACCACAATGCCATGCAGACAGCATTAGATACGAACGGTGGTCCTTTTCCATGGGAAACCAAAGTCTCCAAACCACGTTCCCGATGTCAGATTTTAGGAGGCCTTTGCCACTACAAGGGCAGGCAAACTTTCATCTGGTGGTAAATTGCATCTGCGAGATATCCTCATTTGCATGGAATTTTAGCAGGCATACGCCCAGTGGCAGGCACACAGCATTAGGCATGAACAGTGGCCTTTTTCCATGGAAAACCAAATCATCCATTCTACGTTTCAGATGTCAGTTTATAGGAGCCCTTTAGCACTACAAGGGCAGAGAAACTTCAAACGGGGGGCAGATTGCACCTGCGGGATATTCTCATTTGTATAGAATTTAATAGCAATTTTAGTACGCAGAATCCCAGCAGCAGGCGCACAGAATTAGACATGAATAGTGGCCCTTTTCCAGGGGAAAACAAAGTCTCCAGGCCAGGTTCCTGATGTCAGTTTTTAGGAGGCCTTTTGCACTACAAGAACAGACAAACTTCCAACTGGTGGCATATTGCATCTTGGAGATATCCTCATTTGTATGGAATTTTAGTGGAATTAAAGTGACAGAAGCCCAGTGGCATGTCGACAGCATTAAACACCAACGGTGGCCCATTTCCATGGGAAACCAAAGTCTCCACCCCACGTTCCTGATGTCCATTTCTAGGATGCCTTTGGCACTACAAGAGCAGACAAACTTGCAACTGGTGGCATATTGTATCTGGGTGATATTCCCATTTGTATGTAATTTCAGTAGCCGTAAGCCCAGTGGCAGGCAGACAGCATTAGACACGAACGGTGGCCCTTTTCCATGGGAAACCAAAGTCTCCACTCCAGGTTCCTGATGTCAATTTATAGGAGGCATTTGGCACTACAGGGGCAGAAAAACTTCCGTCAGGAGGTAGATTGCATCGGAGAGATTTCCAAATTTCTTTGGAATTTCAGCAGGCAGAAGCCCAGTGGCAGGCAGATAGCATTAAACACCAATGGTGGCCCATTTCCATGGGAAAACAAAGTCTCCACCCCTGGTTTCGGATGTCAGTTTTTTAGGAGAGCTTTGGTACTACAAGGGCAGAGATTCTTCCATCTGGTTGTAAATTGCACTTGGCAGATATCCTTATTTCTATGGAATTTTAGTGGAATTTTAGTAGGAAGAAACCCAGTGGCAGGCAGACAGCGTTAGGAACGAACGGTGGCCCATTTCCATGGGAAACCAAAGTCTCCACTCCAGGTTCATGATGTCAGTGTTTAAGAGGCCTTTGGCACTACAGGGGCAGACAAACTTCCGTCAGGTGGTTGATTGCATCGGAGAGATTTCCAAATATCTTTGGAAGTTCAGCAGGCAGAAGCCCAGTGGCAGGCAGAGAGCATTAGACACAAACGGTGGCCAATTTCCTTGGGAAACCAAAATCTCCACCCCACGTTCCTGATGTCAGTTTTTAGGAGGACTTTGGCACTATAAGGGCAGACATACTTCCAACTGGTGGAAGATTCCATCAGGGAGATATCCTCATTTGTATGGAATTTCAGCAGGCATAACCCCTGTGGGAGGCAGACATGGTTAGACACGAACGGTGGCCCTTTTCCATGGGAAAAAAAAATCTCCACCCCTGGTTCCTGATGTCAGTTTTTTAGGAGGCCTTTGCCACTACAAGGGCAGACAAACTTCCATCTGATGGTAAATTCCATGTGGGAGGTATCCTCATTTGTATGGAATTTTACTAGGCATAAGCCCAGCGGTAGGCACATAGCATTAGGCATAAACGGTGCCCCTTTTCCATGGGAAACCAAAGTCCAATCCACGTTCCTGATGTCAGTATTTAGGAGGCCTTTGGCACTACAAGGGCAGACAAACTTTCATTTGGTGGTAGATTGCACCTGGGAGATATCCTCATTTGTATGGAACTTCAGCACTCATAACCACAATACCAGGCAGACAGCATTAGATACGAACAGTGGCCCATTTCCATGGGAAACCAAAGTTTCCACTCCTGGTTCCTGATTTCCTTTTTTAGGAGGCCTTTGGCACTACAAGGGCAGACAGACTTCGAACTGGTGGTAGATTCCATCTGGGAGATATCCTCATTTGTATGGAATTTCAGCAGGCATAACCCCTGTGGGAGGCAGACATTGTTAGACACGAACGGTGGCCCTTTTCCATGGGAATTCAAAATCTCCGCCCCACGTTGCTGATGTCACTTTGTAGAAGGTGTTTTCCAATATAAGGGCAGAGAAACTTCCATCTGGTGGTAGATTGCACCTGGGAGATATCCTCATTTTTTTTGGAATTTTAGTGGAATTTTAGTAGGAAGTAGGCCAGTGGCAGGCAGACAGCATTAGACACGAACGGTGGCCCATTTCCATGGGAAACCAAAGTCTCCAGCCCGCGTTTCTGATGTTCGTTTTTAGGAGGCCTTTGGCACTACAAGGGCAGACAAACTTCCACCTGGTTGTAGATTGCACCTGGGAGATAATTTTATTTGTATGGAACTTCAGCAGTCATAACCACAGTGCCAGGCAGACAGCATTAGACACGAACGGTAGTCCTTTTCCATGGGAAACCAAAGTCTCCACACCACGTTCCCGATGTCAGATTTTAGTAGGCCTTTGCCACTACAAGGTCAGGCAAACTTCCATCTTGTGGTAAATTGCATCTGCGAGATATCCTCATTTGTATGGAATTTTAGCAGGCATAACCCTGCTTTGGTGTCCCATGGAAAAGAGCCACGGTTCGTGTCTAATGCTCTCTACCTGCCGCTGGGATTCTGCCCACAAGAATTCCACTTAAATTCCATGCAAATGAGGATATCTCGCAGTTGCATTCTCCCAAGAGATGGAAGTTTGTGTGCCCTTGTTGTTCCAAAGGCCTCCTAGAAATTGACATAAGGAACGTGAGGTGGAGACTTTGGTGTCCCATTGAAAAGGGCCACTGTTAGTGTCTAATGCAGTCTGCCTGGAACTAGGCTCATGCCTGCTGAAATTCCACAAAAATGAGGATGTCTCCCAGATGGAATGTACCACCAGATGGAAGTTTATCTGCCTTTGTAGTTCCAAAGGCATCCTACAAACTGACATCAGGAACGTGAGATGGAGACTTTGGTTTCCCATGGAAAAGGGCCACCGTTCTTGTCTAATGCTATCTGGCGACTTTTCGGATCCTGCCGACTAAAATTCCACTAAAATTCCATTCAAATGAGGATATCTCCCTGATGCAATGTACCACCAGATGAATTTTCCTTTGCCTTTGTAGTGCCTAAGGCGTCTTACAAACTGACATCAGGAACGTGAGGTGGAGACTTTGGTTTCCCATGGAAAAAAGCCACTGTTTTTGTCTAATGCTGTCTGCCGGCCACTGGGCTTATGCCGTCTTAAATTCCATACAAATGGGGATATCTCCCAGATAGAATCCACCACCACTTGGATGTTTGTCTGCCCTTGCAGTGTTAAGGCCTCCAACACACAGACATCAGGAACCTGGAGTGAAGACTTTGGTTTCCCATGGAAAGGGGCCACTGTTCGTGTCTAATGCAGTCTACCTGCCACTGTGGTTCTGCCTTCTAAAATTGCATAGAAATGAGGATATCTCCCAGGAACAATCTACTACCAGATGGAAGTTTGTCTTCCCGTGTAATTCCAAAGGCCTCCTACAAATTGTCATCAGGAACGTGAGGTGGAGACTTTGGTTTCCCATGGAAAAGGGCCACCGTTCAAATCTAATGCTGTCTGCCTTCCACTGGGCTCATGCCTGATGAATTTCCATACAAATGAGGACATCTCCCAGGTGGAATCTACCACCAGATAGAATTTTGGCTGCCCTTGTAGTGCCAAAGGCCTCCTACAAACTGACATTCAGGAACGTGAGGTGGTGTATAACTGATAACGGCGCCGAGGGAAACGAGACAGGGAGGCATCATGAAGGCTGCATGGTGCTCTTGCAGGCCAGAGCCCGGGCAAGAGACCACACCTTTATTTCTGACTCCTTTTTGTACATTTTAGAAGTTGCCCACCCCAGAGGTGGGACCCTTGGGAACTACTGGTCATTTTCCAGAGACCATCACCGAAGCCCCTCCTCTGGGAAGAGATGTGGGAGCTTCGGTTGTTTACATGAACATGACCTTGTGCTTCAACACTGTGCCTGGGAATAAAATTCCCAAAACCAAAACAAGCAGGCACGAAAGCATGGCAACAGTGGTGACCTTGGTTTCCCATGGAAAAGGACCACCGTTCTTGTCTGATGCTGTTTGCTGGCTACTCGGCGTCTGCATACTAAAATTCCAATAAAATTCCATACAAAGAAGGATATCTCCCTGATGGAATATACAACGAGATGGAAGTATGTAGCCCTTGTAGTGCCAAAGGCCTCCTGCAAATTGACATCAGTAACGTGGGGTGGAGACTTTGGTTTTCCATGGAAAAGGGCCACCGTTCCTGTCTAATGCTGTCTGCCTGCCACTGGGCTTATGCCTGCTGAAATTCCAGAGAAATGAGGATATCTCCCAGATGGAATCTACCACCAGTTCGAAGTTTGTTTGCCCTTCTAGTGCCAAAGGCCTCCTAAAAACTGACATCAGGAACCTGGGGCGGAGACTTTGGTTTCTCATGGAAATGGGCCTCCGTTCGTGTCTAATGCTGTCTCTCGGCCATTAAGCTTCTACCTACGGAAATTCCACTGAAATTCCATACAAATGAAGACATCTCCCGGGTGCAGTCAATCGCCAGATATAAGTTTTTCTGCCCTTGTATTTCCAAAGGCCTTCTACAAACTGATATGAGGAGCCTGGAGTGGAGACTTTGGTTTCCCATGGATATGGGCCAGCGTTCGTGTGTAAAGCAGTCTGCCTGCCGCTGGATTTCTGCCTACTTTAATACCACTAAAATTCCATAAAAATGAGGATATCTCCCAGGTGCAATCTACCACCAGATGGAAGTTTTTCTGCCCTTGTACTTCCAAACGCCTCTTACAAACTAACATCAGGAACGTGGGGTAGAGACTTCGGTTTCCCATGGAAAAGGGGCACCGTTTGTGTCTAATGCTGTGTGCCTGCCACTGGGGTTATGCCTGCGGAAATTCCTCACAAATGAGGATATCTCCCACAAGGAATCTACCACCAGTTGGAAGTTTGTCTGCCCTTGTAGTGCCAAAGGCCTCTTACAAACTGACATCAGGCACGTGAGATGGAGACTTTGGTTTCCCAAGGAAATGGACCACCGTTCGTGTCTAATGCTGTCTGCCAGCCACTGGGCTTATGCCTACTAAAATTCCACTAAAATTCTATACAAATGAGGATGTCTCCCAGGTGCAATCTACCACCAGATGGAAGTTTGTCTGCCCCTGTAGAGCCAAAGGCTTCCTACAAATTGACATCAGGAGCCTGGGGCGGACACTTTGTTTTCCCATGGAAAAAGTCCATTGTTCGTGTCTAATGCTGTCTGCCTGCCACTGGGCTAAGGGGTACTAAAATTACATACAAATGAAAATATCTCCCAGATGCAATATGCCACCAGTTGGAAGTTTGTCTCCTCTTGTAGTGCCAGAGGCCTCCTAGAAAATGACATCAGGAACGTGCGGTGGAGACTTTGGTTTCCATGGAAATGGGCCACTATTCATGTCTAATTCTGTCTACCTGCAGCTGGGATTCTGTCTACTAAAATTCCACTAAAATTCCATACAAATGAGTATATCTCCCAGCTACAATCTAACACCAGATGGAAGATTCTCTGCCCTTGTATTTCCAATGGCCTCCTACAAAATGCCATCAGGAACCTGGAGTGGAGAATTTGCTTTCCCATGGAAAAGGACCACCGTTTCTGTCTAATGCTGTCTGCCTGCCACTGTGGTGATGACTGCTGAAGTTCCATACAAATGAGGATATCTCCCAGGTGTAATCTACCACTGGGTGGAAGTTTTTCTGCCCTTGTAGTGCCAAAGGCCTCCTAAAAACTGACATCAGAAACGTGGGGTGAAGACTTTGGTTTCCCAAGGAAATGGGGCACCGTTTGTGTCTAATGCTGTCTGGCAGCCACTGGGCTTATGCCTACTAAAATTAAACTAAAATTCTATACAAATGAGGATATCTCCCAGGTGCAATCTACCATCAGATTGAAGTTTGCCTGCCCTTGTAGTTCCAAAGGCCTCCTACAAACTGACATCAGGAACGTGAGGTGGAGACTTTGGTTTCCCATGGAAAAGGTCCATTGTTCCTGTCTAATGCTGTCTGCCTGCCACTGGGCTTCTGCCTGCTGAAATTCCATACAAATGAGGATATCTCCTCGATGCAATCAACCACCAGATGGAACTTTTTCTGCTCTTGTAGTGCCAAAGGCCTCCTACAAACTGACACCAGGAACCCGGAGTGGAGACTTTGGTTTACCATGGAAATGGGCCAGCGTTCGTGTCTAATGATGTGTGCCTGCCACTAGGCTTCTGCCTATTAAAATCCCACTAAAATTCCATACAAATGAGGATGTCTCCCAGGTGCAATCTACCACCAGATGGAAGTTTGTCTGCCCCTGTAGAGCCAAAGGCTTCCTACAAATTGACATCAGGAACCTGGGGCGGACACTTTGGTTTCCCATGGAAAAAGTCCATTGTTCGTGTCGAATGCTGTCTGCCTGCCACTGGGCTTATGGGTACTAAAATTACATACAAATGAAAATATCTCCCAGATGCAATATGCCACCAGTTGGAAGTTTGTCTCCTCTTGTAGTGCCAGAGGCCTCCTAGAAAATGACATCAGGAACGTGCGGTGGAGACTTTGGTTTCCATGGAAATGGGCCACTATTCATGTCTACTTCTGTCTGACTGCCGCTGGGATTCTGCCTACTAAAATTCCACTTAAATTCCATACAAATGAGAATATCTCCCAGGTGCAATCTACTACCACATGGAAGTTACTCTGCCCTTGTGTTTCCAAAGGTCTCCTACAAACTGCCCTCAGGAACCTAGGGTGGAGACTTTGGTTTCCGTAGGAAAAGGACCACCGTTCCTGTCTAATGCTGTCTGCCTGGCACTGTGGTTATGACTTCTGAAGTACCATAAAAATGAGGATATCTCCCAGGTGCAATCTACTACCAGGTGGAGGTTTGTCTGCCCTCGTAGTGCCAAAGGCCTCCTAAAAACTGACATCAGGACTGTAGGGTGGAGACTTTGGTTTCCCAAGGAAATGGGCCACCGTTTGTGTCTAATGCTGTCTGAAATCCACTGGGCTTATGCCTACTAAAATTCCACTAAAATTCTATACAAATGAGGATATCTCCCAGGTTCAATCTACAACCAGATGGAAGTTTCTCTGCCCTTGTAGTGCCAAAGGCCTCCTAAAAACTGACATCAAGAACGTGGGGTGGAGACATTGGTTTCCCATGTAAAAGGGGCACCGTTCGTGTCTAATGCTGTCTGCCTGCCACTGGGGTTATGCCTGCAGAAATTCCCCACAAATGAGGATATCTCCCAGATGGAATCTACCACCAGTTGGAAGTTTGTCTGCCCTTGTAGTGCCAAAGGCCTCCTACAAACTGACATCAGGAACGTGGAATGGAAACTTTGGTTTCCCTAGGAATTAGGCCACTGATCGTGTCTAATGCTGTCTGCTAGCCACTGGGCTTATGCCTACTAAAATTCCACTAAAATTCTATACAAATGAGGATATCTCCCAGGTGCAATCTACCACCAGATGGAAGTTTTTCTGCCCTTGTAGTTCCAAACACCTCCTACAAACTGACATCAGGAACGTGAGGTGGAGACTTTGGTTTCCCATGGAAAAGGGCCATCGTTCATATCTAATGCTGACTGCCTGCCACTGGGCTCATGCCTGATGAATTTCCATACAAATGAGGACATCTCCCAGGTGGAATCTACCACCAGATAGAATTTTGGCTGCCCTTGTAGTGCCAAAGGCCTCCTACCATCTGACATTCAGGAACGTGAGGTGGTGACCTTGGTTTCCCATGGAAAAGGACCACCGTTCAAATCTAATGGTGTCTGCCTGCCACTGGGCTTATGGCCGCTAAAATTGCATACAAATGAGGATGTCTCCCAGATGCAATCTACCACCAGTTGGAAATTTTCCTGGCCTTGTAGTGCCAAAGGCCTCCTACAAACGGACATCAGGAATGTGGGGTGGAGACTTTTATTTCCCATGGAAAAGGGCCACCGTTCTTGTCTGATGCTGTTTGCTGGCTACTCAGCTTCTGCATATTAAATTCTAATAAAATTCCATACAAAGAAGGATATCTCCCTGATGGAATATACAACGAGATGGAAGTATGTAGCCCTTGTAGTGCCAAAGGCCTCCTGCAAATTGACATCAGTAACGTGGGGTGGAGACTTTGGTTTTCCATGGAAAAGGGCCACCGTTCGTGTCTAATGCTGTCTGCCTGCCACTGGGCTTATGCCTGCTGAAATTCCAGAGAAATGAGGATATCTCCCAGATGGAATCTACCGACAGTTGGAAGTTTGTCTGCCCTTGTAGTTCCAAAGGCCTCCTACAAACTGACACCAGGAACCTGGAGTGGACACTTTGGTTTCCCATGGAAATGGGCCAGCGTTCGTGTCTAATGATGTGTTCCTGCCACTAGGGTTCTGCCTATTAAAATCCCACTAAAATTCCTTACAAATGAGGATGTCTCCCAGGTGCAATCTACCACCAGATGGAAGTTTGTCTGCCCCTGTAGAGCCAAAGGCTTCCTGCAAATTGACATCAGGAACCTGGGGCGGAGACTTTGGTTTCCCATGGAAAAGGGCCACCGTTGGTGTTTAATGCTGTCTACTTGCCACTGGGCTTCTGCCTACTTTAATTCCACTAGAATTCCATACAAATGAGGATATCTCCAAGATGCAATATGCCACCAGTCGGAAGGTTGTCTGTTCTTGTTGTGCAAAAGGCCTCCTAAAAACTGACATCAGGAACCTGGCCTGGAGACTTTGTTTTCCCCTGGAAAAGGCCACTATTCATCTCTAATTCTGTGTGCCTGCCGCTGGGATTCGGCGTACTGAAATTCCTCTAAAATTCTATAAAACTGAGAATATCTTGCAGGTGCAATCTACTCCCGGTTTGAAGTTTCTCTGCCCTTGTAGTGCCAAAGGGCTCCTATAAACTCACTTCTTAAACGTGGGATGTATAATTTGGTTTCCCGTGGAATAGGGCACTGTTCATGCCTAATGCTGTGTGCCTGCCACTGGGCGTATGCCTGCTAAAATTCCATACAAATGAGGATATCTCGCAGATGCAATTTACCACCAGATGGAAGTTTGCCTGCCCTTGTAGTGGCAAAGGCCTCCTACAAACTGACATCAGGAACGTGGAATGGAAACTTTGGTTTCCCTAGGAATTAGGCCACGGATCGTGTCTAATGCTGTCTGCTAGCCACTGGGCTTATGCCTACTAAAATTCCACTAAAATTCTATACAAATGAGGATATCTCCCAGGTGCAATCTACCACCAGATGGAAGTTTTTCTGCCCTTGTAGTTCCAAACACCTCCTACAAACTGACATCAGGAACGTGAGGTGGAGACTTTGGTTTCCCATGGAAAAGGGCCATCGTTCATATCTAATGCTGACTGCCTGCCACTGGGCTCATGCCTGATGAATTTCCATACAAATGAGGACATCTCCCAGGTGGAATCTACCACCAGATAGAATTTTGGCTGCCCTTGTAGTGCCAAAGGCCTCCTACAAACTGACATTCAGGAACATGAGGTGGTGACCTTGGTTTCCCATGGAAAAGGACCACCGTTCAAATCTAATGGTGTCTGCGTGCCACTGGGCTTATGGCCGCTAAAATTGCATACAAATGAGGATGTCTCCCAGATGCAATCTACCACCAGTTGGAAATTTTCCTGGCCTTGTAGTGCCAAAGGCCTCCTACAAACTGACATCAGGAATGTGGGGTGGAGACTTTTATTTCCCATGGAAAAGGGCCACTGTTCTTGTCTGATGCTGTTTGCTGGCTACTCAGCTTCTGCATATTAAATTCTAATAAAATTCCATACAAAGAAGGATATCTCCCTGATGGAATATACAACGAGATGGAAGTATGTAGCCCTTGTAGTGCCAAAGGCCTCCTGCAAATTGACATCAGTAACGTGGGGTGGAGACTTTGGTTTTCCATGGAAAAGGGCCACCGTTCCTGTCTAATGCTGTCTGCCTGCCACTGGGCTTATGCCTGCTGAAATTCCAGAGAAATGAGGATATCTCCCAGATGGAATCTACCACCAGTTGGAAGTTTGTCTGCCCTTGTAGTTCCAAAGGCCTCCTACAAACTGACACCAGGAACCTGGAGTGGAGACTTTGGTTTCCCATGGAAATGGGCCAGCGTTCGTGTCTAATGATGTGTTCCTGCCACTAGGGTTCAGCCTATTAAAATCCCACTAAAATTCCTTACAAATGAGGATGTCTCCCAGGTGCAATCTACCACCAGATGGAAGTTTGTCTGCCCCTGTAGAGCCAAAGGCTTCCTGCAAATTGACATCAGGAACCTGGGGTGGAGACTTTGGTTTCCCATGGAAAAGGGCCACCGTTGGTGTTTAATGCTGTCTACTTGCCACTGGGCTTCTGCCTACTTTAATTCCACTAGAATTCCATACAAATGAGGATATCTCCAAGATGCAATATGCCACCAGTCGGAAGGTTGTCTGTTCTTGTTGTGCAAAAGGCCTCCTAAAAACTGACATCAGGAACCTGGCCTGGAGACTTTGTTTTCCCCTGGAAAAGGCCACTATTCATCTCTAATTCTGTGTGCCTGCCGCTGGGATTCGGCGTACTGAAATTCCTCTAAAATTCTATAAAACTGAGAATATCTTGCAGGTGCAATCTACTCCCGGTTTGAAGTTTCTCTGCCCTTGTAGTGCCAAAGGGCTCCTATAAACTCACTTCTTAAACGTGGGATGTATAATTTGGTTTCCCGTGGAAGAGGGCACTGTTCACGCCTAATGCTGTGTGCCTGCCACTGGGCGTATGCCTGCTAAAATTCCATACAAATGAGGATATCTCGCAGATGCAATTTACCACCAGATGGAAGTTTGCCTGCCCTTGTAGTGGCAAATGCCTCATAAAAACTGACATCAGGAACCGGGAGTGGTGACTTTGGTTTCCCATGCAAATGGGCCACCGTTCGTGTCTAATGCTGTCTGCCTGCCACTGGGCTTCTTCCTATTAAAATTCCACTAAAATTCCATAAAAATGAGGATATCTCCTAGGTGCAATCTACAACCAGATGGAAGATTCTCTGCCCTTGTAGTACCAAAGCCCACCTAAAAAACTGACATCAGGAACCAGCGGTAGAGACTTTGTTTTCCCATGGAAAAGGGCCACCGTTCATGTCTAATGCTGTCTGCCTGCCACTGGGCTTCTGCCTGCTGAAATTCCAAAGAAATTGGGAAATCTCTCCAATGCAATCAACCACCAGTTGGAAGTTTGTCTGCCCCTGTAGTGCCAAAGGCCTCCTACAAATTGACATCAGGAGCCTGGAGTGGAGAATTCGGTTTCCCATGGAAAAGGGCCACCGTTCGTGTCTAATGCTGTCTGCCGGCCACTGGGCTTATGGCTACAGAAATTACATACAAATGAGGATATCTCCCAGATGCAATACGCCACCAGTTGGAAGTTTGTCTGCTCTTCTAGTTCCAAAGACCTCCTAGAAACGGACATCCGGAATATGGGGTGGAGACTTTGGTTTCCCATGGAAATGGGCCACCGTTTGTGTTTAATGCTGTCTACTTGCCACTGGGCTTCTGCCTACTTTAATTCCACTAAAATTCCATCCAAATGAGGATATCTCCAAGATGCAATATGCCACCAGTTGGAAGTTTGTCTCTTCTTGTAGTGCAAAAGACCTCCTAAAAACTGACATCAGGAACCTGGCCTGCAGACTTTCATTTCCCCTGGAAAAGGGCCACTATTCATGTCTAATTCTGTCTGCCTGTTGCTTGGAATCTGCGTACTAAAATTCGCCTAAAATTCTTTACAAATGAGAATATCTCCTAGGTGCAATCTACCACCAGGTGGAAGTTTGTCTGCTCTTGTATTGCCAAAGGCCTCCTAAAAAATGACATCAGGAACATAGGATGGATAATTTGTTTTTCCATGGAAAAGGCCCATTGTTCATGTCTAATGCTGCAGCCTGCCAGTGGGTATATGCCTACTAAAATTCCATACGTATCAGGATATCTCCCAAATGCAATTTCCCTCCAGATGGAAGTTTGTCTACACTTTTAATGCCAAAGGCCTCCTAAAAACCGACATCAGAAGCCTGGCTTGGAGACTTCGGTTTCTCATGGAAAAGGGCCACCATTCGTGTCTAATGCTCTCTGCCTGCCACTGGGCTTCTACCTGCTGAAATTCCATACAAATGAGGATATCTCCCCGATGAAATCAACCACCAGACGGAAGTTTGTCTTCCCATGTACTGCCAAAGGCCTCCTAAAACCTGACATCGGGAACATAGTCTGGAGACTTTGGTTTCCCATGGAAAAGGACCACTGTTCCTGTCTAATGCTGTCTGCCTGGTACAGTGGTTATGACTGCTGAAGTTCCATAAAAATGAGGATATCTCCGCGATGCAATCAACCACAAGATAGAAGTATGTCTGCCCTTATAGTACCAAAGGCCTCCTACAAACTGACATCAGGAACGTGGGATGGAGACTTTGGTTTCCCAAGGAAATGGGCCACCGTTCGTGTCTAATGCTCTCTTCCAGCCACTGGGCTTATGCCTACTAAAATTCCAATAAAATTCTGTACAAATAAGGATATCTCCTCGATGCAATCAACCACCAGACGGAACTTTGTCTGCCTTTGTAGTGCCAAAGGCCTCCTACAAACTGACATCAGGAACGTGGTTTGGAGACTTTGATTTCCCATGTAAATGGACCAGCATTCGTGTCTAATTCTGTCTGCCTGCCAGTGGGTTTATGGCTACTAAAATTACATACAAATGAGGATGTCTCCCAGGTGCCATCTACCACCAGATGGAAGTTTGTCTGCCCCTGTAGAGCCAAATGCTTCCTACAAATTGACATCAGAAACCTGAGGTGGAGACTTTGGTTTCCCATGGAAAAGGGCCACCGTTCGTGTCTAATGCTGTCTGCTTCCCACTGGGATTATGGCTACTAATATTACATACAAATAAGGATATCTCCCAGATGCAGTATGCCACCAGTTGGAAGTTTGTCTCCTCCTGTAGTGCCAGAGGCCTCCTAGAAAATGACATCAGGAACCAGGGGTGGAGACTTTGTTTTCCCATGGAAAAGGGCCACCGTTCGTGTCTAATGCTGTCTGCCTGGCACTGTGGTTATGACTGCTGAAGTTCCATACAAATGAGGTTATCCCCCAGGTGCAATCTACCACCAGGTGGAAGTTTGTCTGCTTTTGTAGTGCCAAAGGCCTCCTAAAACATGACATCAGGAACGTGAGGATGGATAATTTGTTTTTCCATGGAAAAGGCCCATTGTTCATGTCTAATGCTGCTGCCTGCCACTGTGTATATGGCTACTAAAATTCCATACGTATGAGGATATCTCCCAAATGCAATTTCCCACCAGATGGATGTTTGTCTACACTTTTAATGCCAAAGGCCTCCTGAAAACCGACATCAGAAGCCTGGGTTGGAGACTTCTGTTTCCCATGGAAAAGGGCCACTGTTCGTGTCTAAGTCTCTCTGCCTGCACTGGGCTTCTACCTGCTGAAATTCCATACAAATGAGGATATCTCCCCGATGTAATCAGCCACCAGACGGAAGTTTGTTTGCCCTTGTACTGGCAAAGGCCTCCTAAAACCTGACATCAGGAACGTGGTTTGGAGATTTTTGGCTGCCCATGGGAACAGGGCCACCGTTCATGTCTAATGCTGTCTGCCTGCCACTGGGCTTCTACCTGCTGAAATTCCATACAAATGAGGATATCTCCACGATGCAATCAACCACCAGACGGAAGTTTGTCTGCCCTTGTAGTTCCAAAGGCCTCCTACAAACTGACATTCAGGAACTTGAGGTGTTGACCTTGGTTTCCCATGGAAAAGGACCACCGTTCAAATCTAATGCTGTCTGCCTGCCACTGGGCTTATGGCTGCTAAAATTGCATACAAATGAGGATGTCTCCCAGATGCAATCTACCACCAGTTGGAAATTTTCCTGGCCTTGTAGTGCCAAAGGCCTCCTACAAACGGACATCAGGAATGTGGGGTGGAGACTTTTATTTCCTATGGAAAAGGGCCACTGTTCTTGTCTGATGCTGTTTGCTGGCTACTCGGCTTCCGCATACTAAAATTCTAATAAAATTCCATACAAAGAAGGATATCTCCCTGATGGAATATACAACGAGATGGAAGTATGTAGCCCTTGTAGTGCCAAAGGCCTCCTGCAAATTGACATCAGTAACGTGGGGTGGAGACTTTGGTTTTCCATGGAAAAGGGCCACCGTTCGTGTCTAATGCTGTCTGCCTGCCACTGGGCTTATGCCTGCTGAAATTCCAGAGAAATGAGGATATCTCCCAGATGGAATCTACCACCAGTTGGAAGTTTGTCTGCCCTTGTAGTTCCAAAGGCCTCCTACAAACTGACACCAGGAACCTGGAGTGGACACTTTGGTTTCCCATGGAAATGGGCCAGCGTTCGTGTCCAATGATGTGTTCCTGCCACTAGGCTTCTGCCTATTAAAATCCCACTAAAATTCCTAACAAATGAGGATGTCTCCCAGGTGCAATCTACCACCAGATGGAAGTTTGTCTGCCCCTGTAGAGCTAAAGGCTTCCTACAAATTGACATCAGGAACCTGGGGCGGAGACTTTGGTTTCCCATGGAAAACGACCACTGTTGGTGTTTAATGCTGTCTACTTGCCACTGGGCTTCTGCCTACTTTAATTCCACTAGAATTCCATACAAATGAGGATATCTCCAAGATGCAATATGCCACCAGTCGGAAGTTTGTCTGTTCTTGTAGTGCAAAAGGCCTCCTAAAAACTGACATCAGGAACCTGGCCTGGAGACTTTGGTTTCGCCTGGAAAAGGCCACTATTCATGTCTAATTCTGTGTGCCTGCCGCTGGGATTCGGCGTACTGAAATTCCTCTAAAATTCTATAAAATTGAGAATATCTTGCAGGTGCAATCTATTCCCGGTTTGAAGTTTCTCTGCCCTTGTAGTGCCAAAGGGCTCCTATAAACTCACTTCTTAAATGTTGGATGTATAATTTGGTTTCCCGTGGAATAGGGCACTGTTCATGTCTAATGCTGTGTGCCTGCCACTGGGCGTATGCCTGCTAAAATTCCATACAAATGAGGATATCTCGCAGATGCAATTTACCACCAGATGGAAGTTTGCCTGCCCTTGTAGTGGCAAAGGCCTCCTAAAAACTGACATCAGGAACCGGGAGTGGCGACTTTGGTTTCCCATGCAAATGGGCCACCGTTCGTGTCTAATGCTGTCTGCTTGCCACTGGGCTTCTTCCTATTAAAATTCCACTAAAATTCCATAAAAATGAGGATATCTCCTAGGTGCAATCTACAACCAGATGGAAGATTCTCTGCCCTTGTAGTACCAAAGCCCTCCTAAAAAACTGACATCAGGAACCAGGGGTGGAGACTTTGTTTTCCCATGGAAAAGGGCCAGCGTTCATGTCTAATGCTGTCTGCCTGCCACTGGGCTTCTTCCTAATCAAATTCCACTAAAGTTCCATAAAAATGAGGATATTTCCTAGGTGCAATCTACAACCAGATGGAAGATTCTCTGCCCTTGTAGTACCAAAGCCCTCCTAAAAAACTGACATCAGGAACCAGGGGTGGAGACTTTGTTTTCCCATGGAAAAGGGCCAGCGTTCATGTCTAATGCTGTCTGCCTGCCACTGGGCTTCTGCCTGCTGAAATTCCAAAGAAATTGGGAAATCTCTCCAATGCAATCAACCACCTGACGGAAGTTTGTCTGCCCCTGTAGTGCCAAAGGCCTCCTACAAATTGACATCAGGAGTCTGGAGTGGAGAATTCGGTTTCCCATGGAAAAGGGCCACCGTTCGTGTCTAATGCTGTCTGCCGGCCACTGGGCTTCTGGTTACAGAAATTACATACAAATGAGGATATCTCCCAGATGCAATACGCCACCAGTTGGAAGTTTGTCTGCTCTTCTAGTTCCAAAGACCTCCTAGAAACGGACATCCGGAACATGGGCTGGAGACTTTTGTTTCCCATGGAAATGGGCCACCGTTGGTGTTTAATGCTGTCTACTTGCCACTGGGCTTCTGCCTACTTTAATTCCACTAAAATTCCATCCAAATGAGGATATCTCCAAGATGCAATATGCCACCAGTTGGAAGTTTGTCTCTTCATGTAGTGCAAAAGGCCTCCTAAAAACTGACATCAGGAACCTGGCCTGCAGACTTTCATTTGCCCTCGAAAAGGGCCACTATTCATGTCTAATTCTGTCTGCCTGCCGCTTGCAATCTGTGTACTAAAATTCATCAAAAATTCTTTACAAATGAGAATATTTCCCAGGTGCAATCTACCACCAAGTGGAAGTTTGTCTGCTTTTGTATTGCCAAAGACTTCCTAAAAATTGACATCAGGAACATAGGATGGATAATTTGTATTTCCATGGAAAAGGCCCATTGTTCATGTCTAATGCTGCAGCCTGCCAGTGGGTATATGCCTACTAAAATTCCATACGTATCAGGATATCTCCCAAATGCAATTTCCCACCAGATGGATGTTTGTCTACACTTTTAATGCCAAAGGCCTCCTGAAAACCGACATCAGAAGCCTGGGTTGGAGACTTCGGTTTCCCATGGAAAAGGGCCACCGTTCGTGTCTAAGTCTGCCTGCCTGCCACTGGGCTTCTATCTGCTGAAATTCCATACAAATGAGGATATCTTCCCGATGCAATCAACCACCAGACGGAAGTTTTTCTGCCCTTGTACTGTCAATGGCCTACTAAAACCTGACATCGGGAACGTGGTGTGGAGACTTTGATTTCCCTAGGAAAAGGACCACCGTTCCTGTCTAATGCTGTCTGCCTGGTACAGTGGTTATGACTGCAGAAGTTCCATAAAAATGAGGATATCTCCGTGATACAATCAACCACAAGATAGAAGCATGTCTGCCTTTGTACTACCAAAGGCCTCCTAAAAACTGACATCAGGAACGTGTGATGGAGACTTTGGTTTCCCAAGGAAATGGGCCACCGTTCGTGTCTAATGCTCTCTGCCAGCCACTGGCCTTATGCCTACTAGAATTCCAATAAAATTCTGTACAAATGAGGATATCTCCCAGGTGCAATATACCACCAGATGGAAGTTTGTCTGCCCTTGAAGTTCCAAAGGCCTCCTACAAACTGACATCAGGAACGTGAGGTGGAGACTTTGGTTTCCAAAGGAAAAGTTCCACAGTTCGTGTCTAATGCTGTCTGCCTGCTACTGAGCTTCTGCCTGTTGAAATTCCATAGAAAAGAGGGTATCTCCTCGATGTAATCAACCACCAGACGGAACTTTGTCTGCCTTTGTAGTGCCAAAGGCCTCCTTCAAACTGACATCAGGAACCTGGGGTTGAGACTTTGGTTTCCCATGGAAATGGGCCACTATTCATGTCTGATTCTGTCTGCCTGCCGCTGGGATTCTGCCTACTAAAATTCCACTAAAATTCCATACAAATGAGAATAACTCCCAGGTGCAATCTAACACCAGATGGAAGATTCTCTGCCCTTATGTTTCCAAAGGCCTCCTACAAACTGCCATCAGAAACCTAGGGTGGAGACTTTGGTTTCCCTAGGAAAAGGACCACCGTTCCTGTCTAATGCTGTCTGCCTGCCACTGTGGTTATGACTGCTGAAGTTCCATACAAATGAGTATATCTCCCAGATGCAACATGCCACCAGATGGAAGTTTGTCTGCTCTTGCAGTGCCAAGGGTCTCCTTCAATCTGACATTCGGAACCTGGCCTGGAGACATTGGTTTCCTATGGAAAAGGCCCACCGTTCATTTTTAATGCTGTCGGTCTGCAACTGGGATTCTGAGTACTATAATTCCACTAAAATTCTATACAAATAAGGACATCTACGAGGTGCGATCCACCACTAGATGGAAGTTTGTCTGCCCTTGTAGTGCCAAAGGCCTCCTACAAACTGACATCAGGAGCCTGGGTTGGAGACTTTGTTTTCCCATGGAAAAGGGCCACCGTTCGTGTCTAATGCTGTCTGCCTGCCACTGGGCTTCTATCTGCTGAAATTCCATACAAATGAGGATATCTTCCCGATGCAATCAACCACCAGACGGAAGTTTTTCTGCCCTTGTACTGTCAATGGCCTACTAAAACCTGACATCGGGAACGTGGTGTGGAGACTTTGATTTCCCTAGGAAAAGGACCACCGTTCCTGTCTAATGCTGTCTGCCTGGCACTGTGGTTATGACTGCTGAAGGTCCATACATATGAGGATATCTCCCAGGAGCAATCTACCACCAGGTGGAAGTTTGTCTGCCCCTGGAGTGCCAAAGGCCTCCTAGATACGGACATCAGGAACGTGGGGTGGAGACTTTGGTTTCCCATAAAAATGGGCCACCGTTCGTGTCTAATGCTGTCTGCCTGCCACTGGGGATCTTCGTAATAAAATTCCAATAAAATTCCATAGAAAAGAGGATATCTCCCAGGTGCAGTCTACCACCAGATGGAAGTTTTTCTGCCCTTGTAGTTCCAAACGCCTTCTACAAATTGACATCAGGAACGTGGGGTGGAGACTTTGTTTTCCCATGGAAATGGGCCACCGTTTGTGTCTAATGCTATGTGACTGCCACTGGGATTATGCCTAGCAAAATCCCGTACAAATGAGGATATCTCCCAGATAGAGTCTACCACCAGATGAAAGTTTCTCTGCCCTTGTAATGCCAACGGCCTCCTACAAACTGACATCAGGATTCTGGAGAGGACGCTTTGGTTTCCCATGGAAAAGGGGCACCCTTGGTGTTTAATGCTGTCTCCTTGCCACTGGGCTTATGACTACTGAAATTACATACAAATGAGGATATCTCCCTAACGAAATTTCCCATCAGAGGGAAGTTTGTCTGCCCTTTTAATGCCAAAGGCCTACTAAAAACTGACATCAGGAGCCTGGGTTGGAGACTTTGTTTTCCCATGGAAAAGGGCCACCGTTCCTCTCTAATGCTGTCTGCCTGCCATTGGGCTTCTACCTGCTGAAATTCCATAAAAATGAGGATATCTCAACGATGCAATCAACCACCAGACGGAAGTTTGTCTGCCCTTGTAGTGCCAAAGGCCTCCTAGAAACGGACGTCAGGAACGCGGGGTGGAGACTTTGGTTTCCCATCAAATGGGCCATTGTTCGTGTCTAATGCTGTCTGCCTGCCACTGGATTTCTTCCTACTAAAATTCCACTAAAATTCCATAAAAATGAGGATATCTCCCAGGTGCAATCTACAACCAGATGGAAGTTTCTATGCCCTTGTAGTGCCAAAGGCCTCCTAAAAACTGACATCAGGAACGTGGGGTGGAGACTTCGGTTTCCCAAGGAAATGGGCCACCGTTCGTGTCTAATGATGTTTGCCTGCCACTAGGCTTCTGCCTATTAAAATTCCAATAAAATTCCATACCATTGAAGATGTCTCTCACGTGCAATCTACCACCAAATGGTAGTTTGTCTGCCCCTGTAGAGCAAAAGGCTTCCTACAAATTGACATCAAGAAGCTGGGGTGGAGACTTTGGTTTCCCATGGGAAAGGGCCACGGTTCCTGTCTAATGCTGTCTGCCTGCCACTGGGCTTATGGCTACTAAAATTACATACAAATGAGGATATCTCCCAGATGCATTATGCCACCAGCTGGAAGTTTGTCTCCTCTTGTAGTGCCAGAGGGCTCCTAGAAAATGACATCAGGAACGTGCGGTGGAGACTTTGGTTTCCCATGGAAATGGGCCACTATTCATGTCTGATTCTGTCTGCCTGCCGCTGGGATTCTGCCTACTAAAATTCCACTAAAATTCCATACAAATGCGAATATCTCCCAGGTGCAATCAAACACCAGATGGAAGTTTCTCTGCCCTTATGTTTCCAAAGGCCTCCTACAAACTGCCATCAGAAACCTAGGGTGGAGACTTTGGTTTCCCATGGAAAAGGACCACCGTTCCTGTCTAATGCTGTCTGCCTGCCACTGTGGTTATGACTGCTGAAGTTCCATACAAATGAGTATATCTCCCAGATGCAACATGCCACCAGATGGAAGTTTGTCTGCTCTTGCAGTGCCAAGGGTCTCCTTCAATCTGACATTCGGAACCTGGCCTGGAGACATTGGTTTCCTATGGAAAAGGCCCACCGTTCATTTTTAATGCTGTCGGTCTGCAACTGGGATTCTGAGTACTATAATTCCACTAAAATTCTATACAAATAAGGACATCTACGAGGTGCGATCCACCACCAGATGGAAGTTTGTCTGCCCTTGCAGTGCCAAAGGCCTCCTTTATACTGACATTCGGAACCTGGCCTGGAGACTTTGGTTTCCTATGGAAAAGGCCCACCGTTCATGTTTAATGCTCTCTGTCTGCAACTGGGCTTCTGAGTACTAAAATACCACTAAAATTCCATACAAATAAGGACATCTACGAGGTGCGATCCACCACTAGATGGAAGTTTGTCTGCCCTTGTAGTGCCAAAGGCCTCCTACAAACTGACATCAGGAGCCTGGGTTGGAGACTTTGTTTTCCCATGGAAAAGGGCCACCGTTCGTGTCTAATGCTGTCTGCCTGCCACTGGGCTTCTATCTGCTGAAATTCCATACAAATGAGGATATCTTCCCGATGCAATCAACCACCAGACGGAAGTTTTTCTGCCCTTGTACTGTCAATGGCCTACTAAAACCTGACATCGGGAACGTGGTGTGGAGACTTTGATTTCCCTAGGAAAAGGACCACCGTTCCTGTCTAATGCTGTCTGCCTGGCACTGTGGTTATGACTGCTGAAGGTCCATACATATGAGGATATCTCCCAGGAGCAATCTACCACCAGGTGGAAGTTTGTCTGCCCTTGGAGTGCCAAAGGCCCCCTAGATACGGACATCAGGAACGTGGGGTGGAGACTTTGGTTTCCCATAAAAATGGGCCACCGTTCGTGTCTAATGCTGTCTGCCTGCCACTGGGGATCTTCGTAATAAAATTCCAATAAAATTCCATAAAAAAGAGGATATCTCCCAGGTGCAATCTACCACCAGATGGAAGTTTTTCTGCCCTTGTAGTTCCAAACGCCTTCTACAAATTGACATCAGGAACGTGGGGTGGAGACTTTGTTTTCCCATGGAAATGGGCCACTGTTTGTGTCTAATGCTATGTGACTGCCACTGGGATTATGCCTAGCAAAATCCCGTACAAATGAGGATATCTCCCAGATAGAGTCTACCACCAGATGAAAGTTTCTCTGCCCTTGTAATGCCAACGGCCTCCTACAAACTGACATCAGGATTCTGGAGAGGACGCTTTGGTTTCCCATGGAAAAGGGGCACCCTTGTTGTTTAATGCTGTCTCCTTGCCACTGGGCTTATGACTACTGAAATTACATACAAATGAGGATATCTCCCTAACGAAATTTCCCATCAGAGGGAAGTTTGTCTGCCCTTTTAATGCCAAAGGCCTACTAAAAACTGACATCAGGAGCCTGGGTTGGAGACTTTGTTTTCCCATGGAAAAGGGCCACCGTTCCTCTCTAATGCTGTCTGCCTGCCATTGGGCTTCTACCTGCTGAAATTCCATAAAAATGAGGATATCTCAACGATGCAATCAACCACCAGACGGAAGTTTGTCTGCCCTTGTAGTGCCAAAGGCCTCCTAGAAACGGACGTCAGGAACGCGGGGTGGAGACTTTGGTTTCCCATCAAATGGGCCATTGTTCGTGTCTAATGCTGTCTGCCTGCCACCGGGTTTCTTCCTACTAAAATTCCACTAAACATCCATAAAAATGAGGATATCTCCCAGGTGCAATCTACAACCAGATGGAAGTTTCTATGCCCTTGTAGTGCCAAAGGCCTCCTAAAAACTGACATCAGGAACGTGGGGTGGAGATTTTGGTTTCCCATGGAAAAGGGCCACTGTTCGTGTCCAATGCTGTCTGCGTGCCACTTGGCTTCTACCTTCTGAAATCCCATACAAATGAGCATATCTCCCCGATGCAGTCAACCACCAGATGGAAGTTTTTCTGCCCTTGTATTGCCAAAGGCATCCTTCAAACTGACATCAAGAACATAGGATGGATAATTTGTCTTTCCATGGAAAAGGGCCACCGTTCTTGTCTAATGCTGTCTGCCTGCCAGTGGGCATATGCCTACTAAAGTTCCATACATATGAGGATATCTCCCAAATGCAATTTCCCACCAGATAGAAGTTTGTCTGCCCTTTTAATGCCAAAGGCCTCCTACAAACTGACATGAGGAGCCTGGGTTGGAGACTTTGGTTTCCCATGGATATTGGCCAGCGTTCGTGTGTAATGCTGTCTGCCTGCCGCTGGACTTCTACCTACTAAAATACCACTAAAATTCTATACAAATGACGATATCTCCCAGGTCCAATCTACCACCAGATGGAATTTTTTCTGCCCTTGTAGTTCCAATCACCTTTTACAGACTGACATCAGGAACGTGGGATGGAGACTTTGGTTTCCCAAGGAAATGGGCCACCGTTCGTGTCTAATTCTGTCTGCCAGATACTGGGCTTATGCCTACTAAAATTCCACTAAAATTCTATACAAATGAGGATACCTCCCAGGTGCAATCTACCACCAGATGGAAGTTTGTATGCCCTTGTAGTGCCAAAGGCTTCCTACAAATTAACATCAGGAACCTGGGGCGTGGACTTTGGTTTCCCATGGAAATAGGCCGCTATTCATGTCTAATTCTGTCTTCCTGCCACTGGGATTCTGTCTACTAAAATTCCACGAAAATTCCATACAAATAAGAATATCTCCCGGGTGCAATCTAACACCCCATGGAAGTTTCTCTGCCCTTGTGGTTTCAAAGGCCTCCTACAAACTGCCATCAGGAACCTAGGGTGTAGACTTTGGTTTCCCTAGGAAAAGGACCACCGTTCCTGTCTAATGCTGTCTGCCTGGCACTGTGGTTATGACTGCTGCAGTTCCATACAAATGTTGATATGTCCCAGGTGCAATCTACCACCAGGTGGAAGTTTGTCTGCCTTTGTAGTGCCAAAGGCCTCCTAAAAACTGACATCAGGAACGTGGGGTGGAGAATTTGTTTTCCCATGGAAATGGCCACTGTTGGTGTCTAATGCTATGTGCCTGCCACTGGGCTTATGCCTAGTAAAATTCCATACAAATGTGGATATCTCCCAGATGTAGTCTACCACCAGTTGAAAGTTTTTCTGCCCTTGTAATGCAACGGCCTCTTACAAACTGACATCAGGAACCTGGAGAGCACGCTTTGGTTTCCCATGGAAAAGGGCCACCCTTGGTGTTTAAAGCTGTCTCCTTGCCACTGACTTATGTCTACTGAAATTACATACAAATGAGGATATATCCCAGACGCAATATGCCACCAGATGGAAATTTGTCTGCTCTTGCAGTGGCAAAGGCCTCCTTCAAACTGACATTCGGAACCTCACCTGGAGACTTTGGTTTCCTAAAGAAAAGGCCCACCATTCATGTTTAATGCTGTCTGTCTGCCATTGGGCTTCTGAGTACTAAAATACCACTAAAATTCCTCACAAATGAGGATATCTCCCAGGTGCAATCTACCACCAGGTGGAAATTTGTCTGCCCTTGCAGTGCCAAAAGCCTCCTAAAAACTAACATCAGGAACATAGGATGGATAATTTGTTTTTCCATGGAAAGGGGCCAGTGTTCCTGTCTAATGCTGTCTGCCTGCCAGTGGGAAGAAGCCTACCAAAATTCCTTACAAATGAGGATATCTCCCAAATGCAATTTCCCACCAAATGGAAGTTTGTCTGCCGTTTTAATGCCAAAGGCCTCCTACAAACTGACATCAGGAGCCTGGGTTGGAGACTTTGTTTTCCCATGGAAAAGGGCCACCGTTCCTGTGTAATGCTGTCTGCCTGCCACTGGGCTTCTACCTGCTGAAATTCCATACAAATGAGGATATCTCCCCGATGCAATCACCCACCAGATGGAAGTTTTTTTGCCCTTGTACTGCCAAAGGCCTCCTAAAACCTGACATCAGGAACGTGGCTTGGAGACTTTGGCTGCCCATGGGAAAAGGGCCACCGTTCATGTCTAATGCTCTCTGCCTGCCACTGGGGTTATGCCTGCTGAAATTCCTCACAAATGAGGATATCTCCCAGATGGAATCTACCACCAGTTCGAAGTTTGTTTGCCCTTCTAGTGCCAAAAGCCTCCTAAAAACTGACATCAGGAACTTGGGGTGGAGACTTTAGTTTCTCATGGAAATGGGCCTCCGTTCGTGTCTAATGCTGTCTGTCGGCCATTGGGCTTCTACCTACGAAAATTCCACTGAAATTCCATACAAATGAAGACATCACCCGGGTGCAGTCTACCGCCAGATATAAGTTTTTCTGCCCTTGTATTTCCAAAGGCATTCTACAAACCGACATGAGGAGCCTGGAGTGGAGACTTTGGTTTCCCATGGATATGGGCCAGCGTTCGTGTGTAAAGCAGTCTGCCTGCCGCTGGATTTCTGCCTACTTTAATACGACTAAAATTCCATACAAATGAGGATATCTCCCAGGTGCAATCTACTACCAGATTGAAGTTTTTCTGCCCTTGTACTTCCAAACGCCTCTTACAAACTAACATCAGGAACGTGGGGTAGAGACTTCGGTTTCCCATGGAAAAGGGGCACCGTTTGTGTCTAATGCTGTCTGCCTGCCACTGGGGTTATGCCTGCTGAAATTCCTCACAAATGAGGATATCTCCCACAAGGAATCTACCACCAGTTGGAAGTTTGTCTGCCCTTGTAGTGCCAAAGGCCTCCTACAAACTGACATCAGGCACGTGAGATGGAGACTTTGGTTTCCCAAGGAAAAGGACCACCGTACATGTCTAATGCTGTCTGCCAGACACTGGGCTTATGCCTACTAAAATTCCACTAAAATTCTATACAAATGAGGATATCTCCCAGGTGCAATCTACCACTAGATGGAAGTTTGTCTGCCCTTGTAGTTCCAAAGGCCTCCTACAAACTGACATCAGGAACGTGGGTTGGAGACTTTGGTTTCCCATGGAAAAGGGCCACCGTTCGTGTCTAATGCTATGTGCCTGCCACTGGGCTTATGCCTGGTAAAATTCCATACAAATGCGGATATCTCCCAGGTGGAATTTACCATCAGATGGAAGTTTGTCTGCCCTTGTAGTGGCAAAGGCCTCCTAAAAATCTGACATCAGGAACCAGTAGTGAAGATTTTTTTTTCCCACAGAAAAGGGCCAGCGTTCGTGTCTAATGCTCTCTGCCTGCCACTGATCTTCTGCCTGCTGAAATTCCAAAGATAGTTGGAAATCTCTCCGATGCAATCAACCACCTGACGGAAGTTTATCTGCCCCTGTAGTGCCAAAGGCCTCCTAAAAACTGACATCCGGAACGTTGATGGGAGACTTTGGTTTCCCATGGAAATGGGCCTGGCACTGTGGTGATGACTGCTGAAGTTCCATACAAATGAGGATATCTCCCAGGTGCAATCTACCACCAGGTGGAAGTTTGTCTGCCCTTGTAGTGCCAAAGGCCTCCTAGAAACGGACATCAGGAACGTGGGGTGGAGACTTTGGTTTCCCATGGAAATGGGCCACCGTTCGTGTCTAATGCTGTCTGCCTGCCACTTGGTTTCTTCCTATTAATATTCCACTAAAATTCTATAGAAATAAGGATATATCCCAGGTGCAGTCTACACCCAGATGGAAGATTCTCTGCCCTTGTAGTACCAAAGCCCTCCTAAAAAACTGACATCAGGAACCATGGGTGGAGACTTTGATTTCCCATGGAAAAGGACCAGCGTTCATGTCTAATGCTGTCTGCCTGCCAATGAGTTTCTGCCTGCTGAAATTCAAAAAAAATTTGGAAATCTCTCCGATGTAATCAACCACCTGACGGAAGTTTGTCTGCCCCTGTAGTGCCAAAGGCCTCCTACAAATTGCCATGAGGAGCCTGGAGTGGAGACTTTGGTTACCCATGGAAAAGGGCCAGCGTTCGTGTCTAATGCTGTCTGCCTGGCACTGTGGTGATGACTGCTGAAGATCCATACAAATGAGGATATCTCCCAGGTGCAATCTACCACCAGGTGGAAGTTTGTCTGCCCTTGTAGTGCCAAGGCCTCCTAGAAACGGACATCAGGAACGCGGGGTGGAGACTTTGGTTTCCCATACAAATGGGCCACCGTTTGTGTCTAATGCTATCTTCTTGCCACTGGGCTTCTTCCTACTAAAATTCCACTAAAATTCCATAGAAATAAGGATATCTCCCAGGTGCAATCTACAACCAGATGGAAGTTTCTCTGCCCTTATATTGGAAAAAGCCTCCTACAAAGTGACATCAGCAACGTGGGGTGGAGATTTTGTTTCCAATAAAAAAGGGCCATCGTTCGTGTCTAATGCTCTCTTTCTGCCACTGGCGTTATGCCTGCTGAAATTCCTCACAAATGAGGATATCTCCCAGATGGAATCTCCCACCAGTTGGAAGTTTGTCTACCCTTTTAGTGCCAAAGTCCTCCTAAAAACTGGCATCAGGAACGTGGGGTGGAGACTTTGGTTTCCCAAGGCAATGGGCTACCGTTTTTGTCTAATGCTGTTTGCCTTCCAATGGGCCTCTGCCTGCTGAAATCCAAAAAAAAATTTGAAATCTCTCCGATTCAATCAACCACCTGACGGAAATTTGTCTGCCCTTTTAGTGCCAAAGGCCTCCTAAAAACTGACATCAGGAACCTGGAGTGGAGACTTTGGTTTCCCATGGAAATAGGCCACTATTCATGTCTAATTCTGTCTGCCTGCCGCTGGGATTCTGCCTACTAAAATTCCACTAAAATTCCATACAAATGAGAATAACTCCCAGGTGCAATCTAACACCAGATGGAAGATTCTCTGCCCTTGTGTTTCCAAAGGCCTCCTACAAACTGCCATCAGGAACCTAGGGTGGAGACTTTGGTTTCCCATGAAAAAATGACCACCGTTCCTGTCTAATGCTGTGTGCCTGGCACTCTGGTTATGACTGCTGAAGTTCCATACAAATGAGGATATCTCCAAGGTGCAATCTACCACCAGGTGGAAATTTGTCTGCCCTCGTAGAGCCAAAGGCCTCCTAAAAACTGACATCAGGAACATGGGTGGAGAGTTTGTTTTCCCATGGAAATGGGCCACTGTTTGTGTCTAATGCTGTCTGCCTGCCACTGGGCTTATGCCTAGTAAAATCCTATACAAATGAGGATATCTCCCAGATGGAGTCTACCACCAGTTGAAAGTTTGTCTGCCCTTGTAATGCCAACGGCCTCCTACAAACTGACATCAGGAACATAGGATGGATAATTTGTTTTTCCATGGAAAAGGGCCACCGTTCGTGTCTAATGCTACTGCCAGCCACCGGGAATTTATGCCTACTAAAATTCCATACATATGAGGATATCTCCCAAATGCAATTTCCCACCAGATGGAAGTTTGTCTACCCTTATAATGCCAAAGGCCTCCTAAAAAATAACATCAGGAGCCTGGGTTGGAGACTTTGGTTTCCCATGGAAAAGGGCCACTCTTCATTTCTAATGCTGTCTGCCTGCCACTGGGCTTCTACCTGCTGAAATTCCATACAAATGAGGATATGTCCCCGATGCAATCAACCACCAGACGGAAATTTGTCTTCCTATGTACTGCCAAAGGCCTCCTAAAACCTGACATCGGGAACGTGGTGTGGAGACTTTGGTTTCCATGGAAAAGGACCACGGTTCGTGTCTAATGCTGTCTGCCTGGCACTGTGTTTATGACTGCTGAAGTTCCATACAAATGAGGATATCTCCCAGGTGCAATCTACCACCAGATGGAAGTTTGTCTGCCCTTGAAGTTCCAAAGGCCTCCTAGAAACGGACATCAAGACCATGGGGTGGAGACTTTGGTTTCCCATGGAAATGGGACAGCGTTCGTGTCTAATGATGTCTGCCTGCCAGTGAGCATATACCTACTAAAATTCCCTACAAATGAGGATATCTCCCAAATGCAATTGCCCACCAGATGGAAGTTTGTCTGCCCTTTTAATTCCAAAGGCCTCTTACAAACTGACATCAGGAGCCTGGGTTGGAGACTTTATTTTCCCATGGAAAAGGGCCACCGTTCCTGTCTAAGTCTCTCTGCCTGCCACTGGGCTTCTACCTGCTGAAATTCCATACAAATGAGGATATCTCCCCGATGTAATCAGCCGCCAGACGGAAGTTTGTTTGCCCTTGTACTGGCAAAGGCCTCCTAAAACCTGACATCAGGAACGTGGTTTGGAGATTTTTGGCTGCCCATGGGAAAAGGGCCACCGTTCATGTCTAATGCTGTCTGCCTGCCACTGGGCTTCTACCTGCTGAAATTCCATACAAATGAGGATATCTCCACGATGCAATCAACCACCAGACGGAAGTTTGTCTGCCCTTGTAGTTCCAAAGGCCTTCTAGAAACGGACATCAGGAACGTGGGGTGGAGACTTTGGTTTCCCATAGAAATGGGCCATTGTTCGTGTTTAATGCTGTCTGCCTGCCACTGGGCTTCTTCCTACTAAAATTGCACTAAAATTCAATAGAAATGAGGATATCTCCCAGGTGTAATCTACAACCAGATAGAAGTTTCTCTGCCCTTATATTGGAAAACGCCTCCTACAAAGTGACATTTGCAACATGGGGTGGAGGTTTTGGTTTCCCATGGAAAAGGGCCATTGTTCGTGTCTAATGCTGTCTGCCTGCCACCGGGTTTCTTCCTACTAAAATTCCACTAAACATCCATAAAAATGAGGATATCTCCCAGGTGCAATCTACAACCAGATGGAAGTTTCTATGCCCTTGTAGTGCCAAAGGCCTCCTAAAAACTGACATCAGGAACGTGGGGTGGAGATTTTGGTTTCCCATGGAAAAGGGCCACTGTTCGTGTCCAATGCTGTCTGCGTGCCACTTGGCTTCTACCTTCTGAAATCCCATACAAATGAGCATATCTCCCCGATGCAGTCAACCACCAGATGGAAGTTTTTCTGCCCTTGTATTGCCAAAGGCATCCTTCAAACTGACATCAAGAACATAGGATGGATAATTTGTCTTTCCATGGAAAAGGGCCACCGTTCTTGTCTAATGCTGTCTGCCTGCCAGTGGGCATATGCCTACTAAAGTTCCATACATATGAGGATATCTCCCAAATGCAATTTCCCACCAGATAGAAGTTTGTCTGCCCTTTTAATGCCAAAGGCCTCCTACAAACTGACATGAGGAGCCTGGGTTGGAGACTTTGGTTTCCCATGGATATTGGCCAGCGTTCGTGTGTAATGCTGTCTGCCTGCCGCTGGACTTCTGCCTACTAAAATACCACTAAAATTCTATACAAATGACGATATCTCCCAGGTCCAATCTACCACCAGATGGAATTTTTTCTGCCCTTGTAGTTCCAATCACCTTTTACAGACTGACATCAGGAACGTGGGATGGAGACTTTGGTTTCCCAAGGAAATGGGCCACCGTTCGTGTCTAATTCTGTCTGCCAGATACTGGGCTTATGCCTACTAAAATTCCACTAAAATTCTATACAAATGAGGATACCTCCCAGGTGCAATCTACCACCAGATGGAAGTTTGTATGCCCTTGTAGTGCCAAAGGCTTCCTACAAATTAACATCAGGAACCTGGGGCGTGGACTTTGGTTTCCCATGGAAATAGGCCGCTATTCATGTCTAATTCTGTCTTCCTGCCGCTGGGATTCTGTCTACTAAAATTCCACGAAAATTCCATACAAATAAGAATATCTCCCGGGTGCAATCTAACACCCCATGGAAGTTTCTCTGCCCTTGTGGTTCCAAAGGCCTCCTACAAACTGCCATCAGGAACCTAGGGTGTAGACTTTGGTTTCCCTAGGAAAAGGACCACCGTTCCTGTCTAATGCTGTCTGCCTGGCACTGTGGTTATGACTGCTGCAGTTCCATACAAATGTTGATATGTCCCAGGTGCAATCTACCACCAGGTGGAAGTTTGTCTGCCTTTGTAGTGCCAAAGGCCTCCTAAAAACTGACATCAGGAACGTGGGGTGGAGACTTTGTTTTCCCATGGAAATGGCCACTGTTGGTGTCTAATGCTATGTGCCTGCCACTGGGCTTATGCCTAGTAAAATTCCATACAAATGTGGATATCTCCCAGATGTAGTCTACCACCAGTTGAAAGTTTTTCTGCCCTTGTAATGCAACGGCCTCTTACAAACTGACATCAGGAACCTGGAGAGCACGCTTTGGTTTCCCATGGAAAAGGGCCACCCTTGGTGTTTAAAGCTGTCTCCTTGCCACTGACTTATGTCTACTGAAATTACATACAAATGAGGATATATCCCAGACGCAATATGCCACCAGATGGAAATTTGTCTGCTCTTGCAGTGGCAAAGGCCTCCTTCAAACTGACATTCGGAACCTCACCTGGAGACTTTGGTTTCCTAAAGAAAAGGCCCACCATTCATGTTTAATGCTGTCTGTCTGCCATTGGGCTTCTGAGTACTAAAATACCACTAAAATTCCTCACAAATGAGGATATCTCCCAGGTGCAATCTACCACCAGGTGGAAGTTTGTCTGCCCTTGCAGTGCCAAAAGCCTCCTAAAAACTAACATCAGGAACATAGGATGGATAATTTGTTTTTCCATGGAAAGGGGCCAGTGTTCCTGTCTAATGCTGTCTGCCTGCCAGTGGGAAGAAGCCTACCAAAATTCCTTACAAATGAGGATATCTCCCAAATGCAATTTCCCACCAAATGGAAGTTTGTCTGCCGTTTTAATGCCAAAGGCCTCCTACAAACTGACATCAGGAGCCTGGGTTGGAGACTTTGTTTTCCCATGGAAAAGGGCCACCGTTCCTGTGTAATGCTGTCTGCCTGGCACTGGGCTTCTACCTGCTGAAATTCCATACAAATGAGGATATCTCCCCGATGCAATCACCCACCAGATGGAAGTTTTTTTGCCCTTGTACTGCCAAAGGCCTCCTAAAACCTGACATCAGGAACGTGGCTTGGAGACTTTGGCTGCCCATGGGAAAAGGGCCACCGTTCATGTCTAATGCTCTCTGCCTGCCACTGGGGTTATGCCTGCTGAAATTCCTCACAAATGAGGATATCTCCCAGATGGAATCTACCACCAGTTCGAAGTTTGTTTGCCCTTCTAGTGCCAAAAGCCTCCTAAAAACTGACATCAGGAACTTGGGGTGGAGACTTTAGTTTCTCATGGAAATGGGCCTCCGTTCGTGTCTAATGCTGTCTGTCGGCCATTGGGCTTCTACCTACGAAAATTCCACTGAAATTCCATACAAATGAAGACATCACCCGGGTGCAGTCTACCGCCAGATATAAGTTTTTCTGCCCTTGTATTTCCAAAGGCATTCTACAAACCGACATGAGGAGCCTGGAGTGGAGACTTTGGTTTCCCATGGATATGGGCCAGCGTTCGTGTGTAAAGCAGTCTGCCTGCCGCTGGATTTCTGCCTACTTTAATACGACTAAAATTCCATACAAATGAGGATATCTCCCAGGTGCAATCTACTACCAGATTGAAGTTTTTCTGCCCTTGTACTTCCAAACGCCTCTTACAAACTAACATCAGGAACGTGGGGTAGAGACTTCGGTTTCCCATGGAAAAGGGGCACCGTTTGTGTCTAATGCTGTCTGCCTGCCACTGGGGTTATGCCTGCTGAAATTCCTCACAAATGAGGATATCTCCCACAAGGAATCTACCACCAGTTGGAAGTTTGTCTGCCCTTGTAGTGCCAAAGGCCTCCTACAAACTGACATCAGGCACGTGAGATGGAGACTTTGGTTTCCCAAGGAAAAGGACCACCGTACATGTCTAATGCTGTCTGCCAGACACTGGGCTTATGCCTACTAAAATTCCACTAAAATTCTATACAAATGAGGATATCTCCCAGGTGCAATCTACCACTAGATGGAAGTTTGTCTGCCCTTGTAGTTCCAAAGGCCTCCTACAAACTGACATCAGGAACGTGGGTTGGAGACTTTGGTTTCCCATGGAAAAGGGCCACCGTTCGTGTCTAATGCTATGTGCCTGCCACTGGGCTTATGCCTGGTAAAATTCCATACAAATGCGGATATCTCCCAGGTGGAATTTACCATCAGATGGAAGTTTGTCTGCCCTTGTAGTGGCAAAGGCCTCCTAAAAATCTGACATCAGGAACCAGTAGTGAAGATTTTTTTTTCCCACAGAAAAGGGCCAGCGTTCGTGTCTAATGCTCTCTGCCTGCCACTGATCTTCTGCCTGCTGAAATTCCAAAGATAGTTGGAAATCTCTCCGATGCAATCAACCACCTGACGGAAGTTTATCTGCCCCTGTAGTGCCAAAGGCCTCCTAAAAACTGACATCCGGAACGTTGATGGGAGACTTTGGTTTCCCATGGAAATGGGCCTGGCACTGTGGTGATGACTGCTGAAGTTCCATACAAATGAGGATATCTCCCAGGTGGAATCTACCACCAGGTGGAAGTTTGTCTGCCCTTGTAGTGCCAAAGGCCTCCTAGAAACGGACATCAGGAACGTGGGGTGGAGACTTTGGTTTCCCATGGAAATGGGCCACCGTTCGTGTCTAATGCTGTCTGCCTGCCACTTGGTTTCTTCCTATTAATATTCCACTAAAATTCTATAGAAATAAGGATATATCCCAGGTGCAGTCTACACCCAGATGGAAGATTCTCTGCCCTTGTAGTACCAAAGCCCTCCTAAAAAACTGACATCAGGAACCATGGGTGGAGACTTTGATTTCCCATGGAAAAGGACCAGCGTTCATGTCTAATGCTGTCTGCCTGCCAATGAGTTTCTGCCTGCTGAAATTCAAAAAAAATTTGGAAATCTCTCCGATGTAATCAACCACCTGACGGAAGTTTGTCTGCCCCTGTAGTGCCAAAGGCCTCCTACAAATTGCCATGAGGAGCCTGGAGTGGAGACTTTGGTTACCCATGGAAAAGGGCCAGCGTTCGTGTCTAATGCTATCTGCCTGGCACTGTGGTGATGACTGCTGAAGATCCATACAAATGAGGATATCTCCCAGGTGCAATCTACCACCAGGTGGAAGTTTGTCTGCCCTTGTAGTGCCAAGGCCTCCTAGAAACGGACATCAGGAACGCGGGGTGGAGACTTTGGTTTCCCATACAAATGGGCCACCGTTTGTGTCTAATGCTATCTTCTTGCCACTGGGCTTCTTCCTACTAAAATTCCACTAAAATTCCATAGAAATAAGGATATCTCCCAGGTGCAATCTACAACCAGATGGAAGTTTCTCTGCCCTTATATTGGAAAAAGCCTCCTACAAAGTGACATCAGCAACGTGGGGTGGAGATTTTGTTTCCAATAAAAAAGGGCCATCGTTCGTGTCTAATGCTCTCTTTCTGCCACTGGCGTTATGCCTGCTGAAATTCCTCACAAATGAGGTTATCTCCGAGATGGAATCTCCCACCAGTTGGAAGTTTGTCTGCCCTTTTAGTGCCAAAGTCCTCCTAAAAACTGGCATCAGGAACGTGGGGTGGAGACTTTGGTTTCCCAAGGCAATGGGCTACCGTTTTTGTCTAATGCTGTTTGCCTTCCAATGGGCCTCTGCCTGCTGAAATCCAAAAAAAAATTTGAAATCTCTCCGATTCAATCAACCACCTGACGGAAATTTGTCTGCCCTTGTAGTGCCAAAGGCCTCCTAAAAACTGACATCAGGAACCTGGAGTGGAGACTTTGGTTTCCCATGGAAATGGGCCACTATTCATGTCTAATTCTGTCTGCCTGCCGCTGGGATTCTGCCTACTAAAATTCCACTAAAATTCCATACAAATGAGAATAACTCCCAGGTGCAATCTAACACCAGATGGAAGATTCTCTGCCCTTGTGTTTCCAAAGGCCTCCTACAAACTGCCATCAGGAACCTAGGGTGGAGACTTTGGTTTCCCATGAAAAAATGACCACCGTTCCTGTCTAATGCTGTGTGCCTGGCACTCTGGTTATGACTGCTGAAGTTCCATACAAATGAGGATATCTCCAAGGTGCAATCTACCACCAGGTGGAAATTTGTCTGCCCTCGTAGAGCCAAAGGCCTCCTAAAAACTGACATCAGGAACATGGGTGGAGAGTTTGTTTTCCCATGGAAATGGGCCACTGTTTGTGTCTAATGCTGTCTGCCTGCCACTGGGCTTATGCCTAGTAAAATCCTATACAAATGAGGATATCTCCCAGATGGAGTCTACCACCAGTTGAAAGTTTGTCTGCCCTTGTAATGCCAACGGCCTCCTACAAACTGACATCAGGAACATAGGATGGATAATTTGTTTTTCCATGGAAAAGGGCCACCGTTCGTGTCTAATGCTACTGCCAGCCACCGGGAATTTATGCCTACTAAAATTCCATACATATGAGGATATCTCCCAAATGCAATTTCCCACCAGATGGAAGTTTGTCTACCCTTATAATGCCAAAGGCCTCCTAAAAAATAACATCAGGAGCCTGGGTTGGAGACTTTGGTTTCCCATGGAAAAGGGCCACTCTTCATTTCTAATGCTGTCTGCCTGCCACTGGGCTTCTACCTGCTGAAATTCCATACAAATGAGGATATGTCCCCGATGCAATCAACCACCAGACGGAAATTTGTCTTCCTATGTACTGCCAAAGGCCTCCTAAAACCTGACATCGGGAACGTGGTGTGGAGACTTTGGTTTCCATGGAAAAGGACCACGGTTCGTGTCTAATGCTGTCTGCCTGGCACTGTGTTTATGACTGCTGAAGTTCCATACAAATGAGGATATCTCCCAGGTGTAATCTACAACCAGATAGAAGTTTCTCTGCCCTTATATTGGAAAACGCCTCCTACAAAGTGACATTTGCAACATGGGGTGGAGGTTTTGGTTTCCCATGGAAAAGGGCCACTGTTCGTGTCTAAGGCTGTCTGCCTGCCACTGGGGTTATGCCTGCAGAAATTCCCCACAAATGAGGATATCTCCCAGATGGAATCTACCACCAGTTGGAAGTTTGTCTGCCCTCGTAGTGCCAAAGGCCTCCTAAAAACTGACATCAGGAACGTGGGGTGGAGACTTTGGTTTCCCAAGGAAATGGGCCACCGTTTGTGTCTAATGCTGTCTGAAAGCCACTGGGCTTATGCCTAGTAAAATTCCACTAAAATTCTATACAAATGAGGATATCTCCCAGGTTCAATCTACAACCAGATGGAAGTTTCTCTGCCCTTGTAGTGCCAAAGGCCTCCTAAAAACTGACATCAGGAACGTGGGGTGGAGACATTGGTTTCCCATGGAAAAGGGGCACCGTTCGTGTCTAATGCTGTCTGCCTGCCACTGGGGTTATGCCTGCAGAAATTCCCCACAAATGAGGATATCTCCCAGATGGAATCTACCACCAGTTGGAAGTTTGTCTGCCCTTGTAGTGCCAAAGGCCTCCTACAAACTGACATCAGGAACGTGGAATGGAAACTTTGGTTTCCCTAGGAATTAGGCCACCGATCGTGTCTAATGCTGTCTGCTAGCCACTGGGTTTATGCCTACTAAAATTCCACTAAAATTCTATACAAATGAGGATATCTCCCAGGTGCAATCTACCACCAGATGGAAGTTTTTCTGCCCTTGTAGTTCCAAACACCTCCTACAAACTGACATCAGGAACGTGAGGTGGAGACTTTGGTTTCCCAAGGAAAAGGGCCACCGTTCGTGTCTAATGCTGTCTGCCTGCCACTGGGGTTATGCCTGCTGAAATTCCTCACTAATGAGGATATCTCCCACATGGAATCTACCACCAGTGGGAAGTTTGTCTGCGCTTGTAGTACCAAAGGCCTCGTCCAAATTGATATCAGGCATGTGGGATGGAGACTTTGGTTTCCCCGGGAAATGGGCCACCGTTCGTGTCTAATGCTGTCTGCCTGGCACTGTGGTTATGCCTACTAAAATTCCACTAAAATTCTATTCAAATGAGGATATCTCCCAGGTGCAATCTACCACCAGATGGAAGTTCATCTGCCCTTGGAGTTCCAAAGGCCTCCTACAAACTGACATCAGGAACGTGAGGTGGAGACTTTGGTTTCCCATGGAAAAGGTCCATTGTTCGTGTCTAATGATGTGTGCCTGCCACTAGGCTTCTGCCTATTAAAATTCCACAAAATTTCCATACAAATGAGGATGTCTCCCAGGTGCAATCTACCACCAGATGGAAGTTCCTCTGCCCCTGTAGAGCCAAAGGCTTCCTACAAATTGACATCAGGAACCTGGGGCGGACACTTTGGTTTCCCATGGAAAAGGTCCACCGTTCGTGTCTAATGCTGTCTGCCTGCCACTGGGCTTATGGGTACTAAAATTACATACAAATGAGGATTACTCCCAGGTGCAATCTACCACCAGATGGAAGTTTGGCTGCCCCTGTAGAGCCAAAGGCTTCCTACAAACTGACATCAGGAACGTGCGGTGGAGACTTTGGTTTCCCATGGAAATGGGCCACGGTTTGTGTCTAATGCTATGTGCCTGCCACTGGGCTTATGCCTAGTAAAATCCCTTACAAATGGGGATATCGCCCAGATGGAGTCTACCACCAGTTGAAAGTTTGTCTGCCCTTCTAATGCCAAAGGCCTCATACAAACTGACATCAGGTATCTGGAGGGGACGCATTGGTTTCCCATGGAAAAGGGCCACCTTTGTTGTTTAATGCTGTCTGCCTGCCAGTGGACATATGCCGACTAAAATTCCCTACAAATGAGGATATCTCCCAAATGCAATTTCCCACCAGATGGAAGTTTGTCTGCCCTTTTAATGCCACAGCCCTCCTACTAACTGACATCAGGAGCCTGGGTTGGAGACTTTGTTTTCCCATGGAAAAGGGCCACCGTACGTGTCTAAGTCTCTCTGCCTGCCACTGGGCTTCTACCTGCTGAAATTCCATACAAATGAGGATATCTCCCCGATGTAATCAGCCGCCAGACGGAAGTTTGTTTGCCCTTGTACTGCCAAAGGCCTCCTAAAACCTGACATCAGGAATGTGGTTTGGAGATTTTTGGCTGCCCATGGGAAAAGGGCCACCGTTCATGTCTAATGCTGTCTGCCTGCCACTGGGCTTCTACCTGCTGAAATTCCATACAAATGAGGATATCTCCACGATGCAATCAACCACCAGACGGAAGTTTGTCTGCCTTTGTAGTTCCAAAGGCCTTCTAGAAACGGACATCAGGAACGTGGGGTGGAGACTTTGGTTTCCCATAGAAATGGGCCATTGTTCGTGTTTAATGCTGTCTGCCTGCCACTGGGCTTCTTCCTACTAAAATTGCACTAAAACTCCATAGAAATGAGGATATCTCCCAGGGGCAATCTACAACAAGATGGAAGTTTCTCTGCCCTTATATTGGAAAACGCCTCCTACAAAGTGACATCAGCAACGTGGGGTGGAGATTTTGGTTTCCCATGGAAAAGGGCCACCGTTCGTGTCTAATGCTGTCTGCCTGCCACTGGGGTTATGCCTGCTGAAATTCCTCACAAATGAGGATATCTCCCACACGGAATCTACCACCAGTTGGAAGTTTGTCTGCGCTTGTAGTGCCAAAGGCCTCCTACAAACTGACATCAGGCACGTGAGATGGAGACTTTGGTTTCCCAAGGAAATGGACCACCGTTCGTGTCTAATGCTTTCTGCCAGCCACTGGGCTTATGCCTACTAAAATTCCACTAAAATATCATACAAATGAGGATGTCTCCCAGGTGCAATCTACCACCAGATGGAAGTTTGTCTACCCCTGTAGAGCCAATAGCTTCCTGCAAAGTGACATCAGCAACGTGGGGTGGAGATTTTGTTTCCCATAAAAAAGGGCCACCGTTCGCGTCTAATACTGTCTACCTGCCACAGGGCTTATGGGTACAAAAATTACATACAAATGAGGATATCTCCCAGATGCAATATGCCACCAATTGGAACTTTGTCTCCTCCTGTAGTGCAAGAGGCCTCCTAGAAAATGACATGAGGAACCTGGGGTGTAGACTTTGGTTTCCCATGGAAATGAGCTACTATTCATGTCTAATTCTGTCTACCTGCAGCTGGGATTCTGTCTACTAAAATTCCACTAAAATTCCATACAAATGAGTATATCTCCCAGCTACAATCTAACACCAGATGGAAGATTCTCTGCCCTTGTGTTTCCAAAGGCCTCCTACAAAATGCCATCAGGAACCTGGAGTGGAGAATTTGCTTTCCCATGGAAAAGGACCACCGTTTCTGTCTAATGCTGTCTGCCTGGCACTGTGGTGATGACTGCTGAAGTTCCATACAAATGAGGATATCTCCCAGGTGTAATCTACCACTGGGTGGAAGTTTTTCTGCCCTTGTAGTGCCAAAGGCCCCCTAAAAACTGACATCAGGAACGTGGGGTGAAGACTTTGGTTTCCCAAGGAAATGGGCCACTGTTCGTGTCTAATGCTGTCTGGCAGCCACTGGGCTTATGCCTACTAAAAATAAACTAAAATTCTATACAAATGAGGATATCTCCCAGGTGGAATCTACCACCAGGTTGAAGTTTGCCTGCCCTTGTAGTTCCAAAGGCCTCCTACAAACTGACATCAGGAACGTGAGTTGGAGACTTTGGTTTCCCATGGAAAAGGTTTATTGTTCCTGTCTAATGCTGTCTGCCTGCCACTGGGCTTCTGCCTGCTGAAATTCCATACAAATGAGGATATCTCCTCGATGCAATCAACCACCAGATGGAACTTTGTCTGCTCTTGTAGTGCCAAAGGCCTCCTACAAACTGACACCTGGAACCAGGAGTGGAGACTTTGGTTTACCATGGAAATGGGCAAGCGTTCGTGTCTATATGATGTGTGCCTGCCACTAGGCTTCTGCCTATTAAAATCCCACTAAAATTCCATACAAATGAGGATGTCTCCCAGGTGCAATCTACCACCAGATGGAAGTTTGTCTACCCTTTTAATGCCAAAGACCTCCTGAAAACTGACATCAGGAGCCTGGGTTGGAGACTTTGGTTTCCCATGGAAATGGGCCACCGTTCGTGTCTAATGCTGTCTGCCCGCCTCTGGGGTTCTGCCTGCTGAAATTTCTCACAAATAAGGATATCTCCCTGGTGCAATCAGCCACCAGACGGAAGTTTGTCTGCCCTTGTAGTGCCAAAGGCCTCCTACAAACAGACATCAGGAACAGGAGATGAAGACTTTTGTTTCCCATGGAAAAGGTACACTGTTCGTGTCTAATGCTTTCTGCCTGCCACTGAGCTTCTGTCTGCTGAAATTCCATACAAATGAGGATATCTCCTCGATGCAATCAACCACCAGTCGGAAGTTTGTCTGCCCCTGTAGAGCCAAAAGCTTCCTACAAATTGACATCAGGAACCTGGAGTGGAGACTTTGGTTTCCCATGGAAATGGGCCGGCGTTCCTGTCTAATTATATGTGCCTGCCACTAGGCTTCCGCCTATTAATATTCCACTTAAATTCCATACAAATGAGGATGTCTCCCAGGTGCAATCTACCACCAGATGGAAGTTTGTCTGCCCCTGTAGAGCCAAAGGCTTCCTACAAATTGACATCAGGAACCTGGGGTGGAGACTTTGGTTTCCCATGGAAAAGGGCCACCGTTCGTGTCTAATGCTGTCTGCCTGCTACTGGGCTTATGGCTTCCAAAATTACATACAAATGAGGATATCTCCCAGATGCAAATTGCCAGCAGTTGGAAGTTAGTCTCCTCTTGTAGTGCTAGAGGCCTCCTAAAAAATTACATGAGGAACCTGGGGTGGAGACTTTGGTTTCCCATGGAAATGGGCCACTATTCATGTCTAATTCTGCCTGCCTGCCGCTGGGATTCTGCCTACTAAAATTCCACTTAAATTCCATACAAATGAGAATATCTCCCAGGTGCAATCTACCACCAGATGGAAGTTTGTCTGCCCCTGCAGAGCCAAAGGCTTCCTACAAATTGACATCAGGAACCTGGGGCGGAGACTTTGGTTTCCCATGGAAAAGGACCACCGTTCCTTTCTATTTCCATTCTAATGCTGCCTGCCTGCCACTGTGGTTATGACTGCTGAAGTTCCATACAAAGAGGATATCTCCCAGGTGCAATCTACAACCAGGTGGACGTTTGTCGGCCCTCGTAGCGCCAAAGGCCTCCTAAAAACTGACATCTGGAACGTGGGGTAGAGACTTTGGTTTCCCAAGGAAATGGGCCACCGTTTGTGTCTAATGCTGTCTGCCAGCCACTGGGCTTCTGCCTACTAAAATTCCACTAAAATTCTATACAAATGAGGATATCTCCCAGATGCAATATCCCACCAGATGGAAGTTTGTCTGCTCTTGCAGTGCCAAAGGCCTCCTCCAAACTGACATTCAGAACCTCACCTGCAGACTTTGGTTTCCTATGAAAAAGGCCCACCGTTCATGTTTAATGCTGTCTGGCTGCAACTGGGCTTCTGAGTACTAAAATACCACTAAAATTCCATAAAAATGAGGACATCTCCGAGGTGCAATCTACCGCCAGATGCAAGTTTGTCTGCCCTTGTAGTGCCAAAGGCCTCCTAAAAACTGACATCAGGAACGTGGGGTGGAGACTTTCTTTTCGCATGGAAATGGGCCACCGTTTGTGTCTAATGCTATGTGCCTGCCACTGGGCTTATGCCTAGTAAAAACCCATACAAATGAGGATATCTCCCAGATGGAGTCTACCAGCAGTTGAAAGTTTTTTCTGCCCTTGTAATGCCAACGGCCTCCTACAAACTGACATCAGGAATCTGGAGAGGACGCTTTGGTTTCCCACGGAAAAGGGCCACCTTTGGTGTTTAATGCTGTCTTCCTGCCAGTGGGCATATACCTACTAAAATTCCATACAAATGAGGATATCTCCCAAATGCAATTTCCCACCAGATGGAAGTTTGTCTGCCCTTTTAATGCCAAAGGCCTCTGACAACCTGACATCAGGAATGTGGGATGGAGACTTTGGTTTCCTTAGGAAACGGGCCAGTGTTCCTGTCTAATTTTCTCTGCCTTCCGCTGGGATTCTGACTACTAAAATTCCACTAAAATTCCATAGAAATGAGGATATCTCCCAGGTGCAATCTACAACCAGATTGAAGTTTCTCCTCCCTTATATCGGAAAACGCCTCCTACAAAGTGACATTTGCAACATGGGGTGGAGATTTTGGTTTCCCATGGAAAATGGCCACTGTTTGTGTCTAATGCTGTCTGCCTGCCTGGGGGCATATGCCTACTAAAATTCCATACAAATGAGGATATCTCCCAAACGCAATTTCCCACCAGATGGAAGTTTGTCGACCCTTTTAATGCCAAAGACCTCCTGAAAACTGACATCAGGAGCCTGGGTTGGAGACTTTGGTTTCCCATGGAAATGGGCCACCGTTCGTGTCTAATGCTGTCTGCCCGCCACTGGGGTTCTGCCTGCTGAAATTCCTCACAAATAAGGATATCTCCCTGGTGCAATCAGGCACCAGACGGAAGTTTGTCTGCCCTTGTAGTGCCAAAGGCCTCCTACAAACAGACATCAGGAACAGGAGATGAAGACTTTTGTTTCCCATGGAAAAGGTACACTGTTCGTGTCTAATGCTTTCTGCCTGCCACTGAGCTTCTGTCTGCTGAAATTCCATACAAATGAGGATATCTCCTCGATGCAATCAACCACCAGTCGGAAGTTTGTCTGCCCCTGTAGAGCCAAAGGCTTCCTACAAATTGACATCAGGAACCTGGAGTGGAGACTTTGGTTTCCCATGGAAATGGGCCAGCGTTCGTGTCTAATTATATGTGCCTGCCACTAGGCTTCTGCCTATTAATATTCCACTTAAATTCCATACAAATGCGGATGTCTTCCAGGTGCAATCTACCACCAGATAGAAGTTTGACTGCCCTTGTAATGACGGTGGCCTCCTATAAACTGACATCTGGAATCTGGAGAGGACGCTTTGGTTTCCCATGGAAAAGGGCCACCCTTGGTGTTTAATGCTGTCTGCTTGCCAATGGGCTTATGACTACTGAAATTCCATACAAATGAGAATATCTCCCAGGTGCAATCTAACACCAGATGGAAATTTCTCTGCCCTTGTGGTTCCAAAGGCCTCCTACAAACTTCCATCAGGAACCTAGGGTGGAGACTTTGGTTTCCCATGGAAAAGGACCACCGTTCCTGTCTAATGCTGTCTGCCTGGTACTGTGGTTATGACTGCTGAAGTTCCATACAAATGAGGATATCTCCCAGGTGTAATCTACCACCGGCTCGAAGTTTGTCTGCCCTCGTAGTGCCAAAGGCCTCCTAAAAACTGACATCAGGACCGTGGGGTGGAGACTTTGGTTTCCCATGGAAATGGGCCACCGTTTGTGTCTAATGCTATGTGCCTGCCACTGGGCTTATGCCTAGTAAAATCCCATACAAATGAGGATATCTCCCAGATGGAGTCTACGACCAGATGAAAGTTTGTCTGCCCTTGTAATGCCAACGGCCTCCTACAAACTGACATCAGGAATCTGGAGAGGACGCTTTGGTTTCTCATGGAAAAGGGCCACCCTTGATGTTTAATGCTGTCTCCTTGCCACTGGGCTTATGACTACTGAAATTCCATACAAATGAGGATATCTCCCAGATGCAATATCCCACCAGATGGAAGTTTGTCTGCTCTTGCAGTGCCAAAGGCCTCCTTCAAACTGACATTCAGAACCTCACCTGGAGACTTTGGTTTCCTATGAAAAAGGCCCAGCTTTCGTGTCTAATGCTGTCTGCCTGCCAGTGGGCATATGCCTACTAAAATTCCATACAAATGAGGATATCTCCCAAATGCAATTTCCCACCAGATGGAAGTTTGTCTGCCCTTTTAATGCCAAAGGCCTCCAACAAAGTCACTTCAGGAGCCTGTGGTGGAGACTTTGTTTTCCCATGGAAAAGGGTCACCGTTTGTGTCTAATTCTGTCTGCCTGCCACTGTGCTTCTACCTGCTGAAAATCCATACAAATGTGGATATCTCCCCGATGCAATCAACCACCTGACGGAAGTTTGTCTGCGCTTTTACTGCCAAAGGCCTCCTAAAACCTGACATCGGGAACGTGGTGTGGAGACTTTGGTTTCCCATGGAAAAGGACCACCGTTCGTGTCTAATGCTGTCTTCCTGGCACTGTGGTTATGACTGCTGAAGTTCCATACAAATGAGGATATCTCCCAGATGAAATATGCCACCAGATTGAAGTTTGTCTGCTCTTGCAGTGCCAAAGGCCTCCGTCAAACTGATATCCCGAACATGGCCGAGAGACTTTGCTTTCCTATGGAAAAGGCCCACCGTTCGTGTTTAATGCTGTCTGTCTGCCACTGGGCATATGCCTTCTAAAATTCCATACAAATGAGGATATCTCCCAATTGCAATTTCCCACCAGATGGAAGTTTGTCTGCCCTTGTAGTGCCAAAGGCCTTCTAAAAACTGACATCAGGAACGTGCCGTAGAGACTTTGGTTTCCCATGGAAAAGGTCCACCGTTTGTGTCTAATGCTCTGTGCCTGCCACTGGGCTTATGCCTAGGAAAATTCCATACAAATGAGGATATCTCCCAGATGGAATCTACCACCAGTTGAAAGTTTGTCAGCCCTTGTAATGCCAAGGGCCTCCTACAAACTGACATCAGGAATCTGGAGAGGACGCTTTGGTTTCCCATGGAAAGGGGCCACCGTTGGTAATTAATGCTGTCTCCTGGCCACTGGGCTTATGACTACCGAAATTACATAAAAATGAGGATATCTCCCAGATGCAATATGCCACCAGATGGAAGTTTGTCTGCTCTTGTTGTGCGAAAGGCCTCCTACAAACTGATATCAGGAATGTGGAGTTGAGTCTCCTCCATAGCCCTCAATATCCCCTCTGGAGCCCCCAATGTCTTCTCCATAGCCCCCAATGTCCCCTCCATAGCCCTCCATGTCTCGTATGGAGCCCCCAATATCACCTCCATAGCCCCCAATGTGCCACCATAGACCTCAATGTCCCCTATGGAGCCCCAATGTCCCATACGGAGCCGCCAATATCCCCTCCATAGCCCCCAATGTCCCCTCCAATGCCCTCAATGTCTTTTATGGAGTCCCCAATGTCCCCTATGGCGCCCCCAATGTCCCCTACATAGGCCACAATGTTCACACCATAGCCCTCAATGTCCCTTATGGAGCCCGCAATGTCCTCTCCATAGCCCCCAATCTCCCCTCCATAGCCCACAATATCCCACCCATAGCCCTCAATGTCCCCTATGGAGCCCCCAATGTCCCTTATGGAGCCCCCAATGTCCCCTCCATAGCCCGCAATGTCCCCTATGGAGCCGTCAATGTCCCCTATGGAGCCCCCAATGTCATCTCCAAAGCCCCCAATGTCCCCTCTGGAGCCCCCAATGTCCTCTCCATAGCCCACAATGTCCAATATGGAGTTCCCAAAGTCCCCAATGGAGCCCCCAATGTCCTCTCCAAAGCCCCCAATGTCCCCTCTGGAGCCCCCAATGTGCACTCCATAGCCCACAATGTCCAATATGGAGTTCCCAAAGTCCCCAGTGGAACCCCCAATGTCCCCTTCACAGCCCTCAGTGTCCCCACCATAGCCCACAATGACCCCTCCCTAGCCCTCAGTGTTCCCTCCATAGCCCCCAATGTCCCTTCAGGTGACCCCAATGTCCCCTCCATAGCCCTCAGTGCCCCCTCCAAAGCCCCCAATGTCCCCTCCATGCCCCTAATGGCCCATCCAAACCCCCAATGGCCCCTCCATAGTCGCCAATGTACCCTCTAGAGCCCCCAATTTCCCCTCCATAGCCCACAATATCCCCTCCATAGGTCTCAATGTCCCCTCTGTAGCCCCCCAATGTCCCTTCCATAGCCCTCAATGTCCCTTAAGGAGCCCCCAATGTCCCCTCCATAGCCCACAATATCCCCTCCATAGGTCTCAATGTCCCCTCTGTAGCCCCCCAATGTCCCTTCCATAGCCCTCAATGTTCTCTCTGGAGCCGTCAATGTCCCCTCTGTAGCCCCCAGGGTCACATCCATAGCCTGCAATGTCCCCTCTGCAGCCCCCCCATGACCCCTCCATAGTCCTCAATGTCCCCTCCATAGCCCCCAATGTCCTCTATAGAGCCCCCAATGTCCCCTCTGGAACCCAAAATGTCCCCTCCATAGCCCTCAATTTCCCCTCGGCAGCCCCCAATGTCCACTCCGTAGCCCACAATGTCCCCTCTGGAGCACTCAATGTTTCCTATGGAGCCCCCAATGTCCCCTCCATAACCATCATTATCTCCTATGGAGCCCCCAATGCCCCCTCTTGAGTCCCCAATGTCCCCTCTGGAGCCCCCAATGTCCCCTCCATAGCCCTCAATATTCACTCTCTAGTACCCAGTGTCACCTTCATAGCCCTCAATGTCCCCTATGGAGCCTCCAATGTCCCCTCTGGAGCCCCCAATGTCCCCTCCATAGCCCCCTATGTGTTCTCCCTAGCCCTCAATGTCCCCTCTGGATCCCCCAATGTCCTCTCCGTACCCCCAATGTCCCCTACATAGCCCTCAATGTCCCCTCCATCGCCCTAAATGTCCCCTACGGAGCCCCCAATATCCCCTCCATTGCTCTCAATGGCCCCTCTGGAGCCTTCAATGTCCCCTCCATAGCCTTCAATGTCCCCTATGGTGCCCTCAATATCCCCTCCATAGCCTTCAATGTCCCCTATGGAGCCCTCAATGTCCCCTCTGGTTCCCCAAATGTCCCCTCCGTAGCCCCCAATGTCCCCTCATGGCCCCCAAATTACCCTTCATAGCCCTCAATGTCCCCTCCGGAGCCCTCAATGTCCCCTCCATAGCCCTCAATGTCCCCTCCACAGCCCCCAGTGTCTCCTCTTGAGCCCCTAATGTCCCCTCCATAGCCCTCAATGTCTCCTCTGGAGCCCTCAATGTCCCCTCCATAGACCTCGATGTCCCCTATGGAGGCTCGAATGTCCCCTTTGTAGGCCCCAAAGTACCTTCCATAGCCCTCAATGTCCCCTCCATAGCCCTCAATGTCCCTTAAAGAGCCCCCAATGTCCCCTCCATAGCCATCAAAATCCCCTCTGGAGCCCTCAATGTCCCCTGCAAAGCCCTCAATATCCCCTATGGAGCCTCCAATGTCCCCTCTGTAGCCCCCAGTGTCACCTCCATAGCCCTTAACGTCCCCTACAGAGCCCCAAATGTCCCGTCTGTAGCTCTCAATGTCCCTTCTGGAGCCCCCAATGTCCCCTATGGAGCCACCAATGTCCCCTCTCTAGCCCCCAATGTCCCCTCACGAGCACCCAATGTCCCCTCCATACCCCTCAATGTCTCCTCTGGAGCCCCCAATGTCCCCTATGGAGCCCCCAATGTCCCCTCCATAGCCCCCTATGTCTTCTCCCTAGCCCTCAATGTCCCCTCTGGATCCCCCAATGTCCTCCCCGTAGCCCCCAATGTCCCCTACATAGCCCTCAATGTCCCCTCCATAGCCCTCAATGTCCCCTATGGAGCCCCCAATGTCCCCTCCATAGCCCCCAATGTCCCCTCTGGAGCCCTCAATGTCCCCTATGGTGCCCCCAATGTCCCCTCCATAGCCCCCAATGTCCCGTCTGCAGCCCTCAATGTCCCCTCTGGAGCCCCCAATGTCCCCTATGGAGCCCCCAATGTCCCCTATGGAGCCCTTAATGTCCCCTATGGAGCCCTCAATGTCCCCTCCATAGCCCTCAATATCCCCTCCATAGCGCCCAATGTCCGCTATGGAGCCCCCAATGTCCCCTATGGAGCCCCCAATGTCCCCTCCATAGCCCCCAATATCCCCTCCATAGCGCCCAATGTCCCCTATGGAGCCCCCAACGTCCCCTCCATAGCCCCGATTGTCCCCTATGGAGCTCCCAATGTCCCCTCAGGAGCCCTCAATGTCCCTTCCGTAGCCCCCTATGTCCTCTCCCTAGCCCTCAATGTCCCCTCTGGATCTCCCAATGTCCCCTCCATAGCCTTCAATGTCCCCTATGGAGCCCCCAGTATCCCCTCTTGAGCCCCCAATGTCCCCTCCATAGCCGTCAATGTCCCCTCTGGAGCCCTCAATGTCCCCTCCATGGCCTTCAATGTCCCCTATGGAGCCTTCAATGTCCCCTCTGGATCCCCCAATGTCCCCCCCGTAGCCCCCAATGTCCCCTCATGGCCCCCAAAGTACCCTCCATAGCCCCCAGTGTCCCCTCTTGAGCCCCCAATGTCCCCTCCATAGCCCCCAATGTCCCCTCCATAGCCCCTAATGTCCCCTATGGAGCTCCCAATGTCTTTTCCAAAGCCTTCAATGTCCCCTATGGAGCCCCCAATGTCCCCTGCATAGCCCACAATGTCCCCTCCATAGCCCTCAATGTCTCCTCTGGAGCCCCCAATGTCTCCTAAGGAGCCCCCAATGTCCCCTCCATAGCCCTCTATGTCCCCTCTGGAGCCCTCGTTGTCCCTAATGGAGCCCCCAATGTCCCCTCCATAGCCCCCAATGTCCCCTCTAAAGCCATCAGCTTAGATGGAGACTTTGAACTTCATGTACTAACGTGCTGTGCAAATGATACTAAGAGCTGGAATTCTCAGTTATTCCTGTGCTTTTTCCAGGTCCATATCTAACCCTTGAGACTGACTTTTTTCCCTGGAAACAAATCATCTGTCATTGCAGCAAAACTGCAACTTGAACATTTGGCCAAAATGACCTTGTTCTGTGTATTTCCCAGCGACATGTGATGGGGTACACACTGAACTGTTTTGATTCCCAGAGTGTGTGTAAGAACAACTCTAAAAACCGAGCCAAAAGTCCCTGGCTAAAAGCTTTGTCTTATGCATTTTTCATGCTCACCTATCTCTTATACAGGGAAGCATTTTAGGGTTCGGAGTAAAACTTGGTTTTCTTTTCTGTGTTGGTTTTTTGTTTCTATGAGCACCTTAATAGTTTCTGGTTTTGAGACCAAGCAATTACTTCACCAGGCAGATCTGCTTTCAGATCTGCTAGAGCAAACCCAAGTGTGTCCCTTTTCATAAATTTAGGAAACTTTGAAGTTTTAGCTTTTTAGGAAACCTTTGAAGCTTCTTCTCTGGAGGAAAATGTTACTTTAGTATGAGGTACAGCTGTCTTGGAGGCTCAGTTCCTCAGCAGTGCCACTGGCTACAGATGTTTCAGCTGAGGGGTCTCGACAGGGCCCTTCAACAAAGCAATGTCATTGTAGAGTACGTAAATCCATGGCAGCGTGGGTGTGGTAACTACCACGTCTTTCTCTTTCAGGCCATGAAGCCATCCAACCACGCCACCATCCAGAGCAGTGTGAGAGCTGTTGGAGTCGTCCCTGGCATTCCCGAGCCTTGCTGTGGGCCTGACAAGATGTCTTCTCTTAGTATCTTATTCTTTGATGAAAACAAAAACGTGGTGCTGAAGGTGTACCCCAACATGACAGTGGAGTCCTGTGCATGCAAGTAATGCCTTGGGAGGCCTTTTGGCAATGCTGGGGTGATTTGGCAATAAGCCTGGGTGCTGAGTGCTGCCACTCCCCTGCTCGTTGGGGAGGGGAGGTGGGCAGGAGTCTCATTGTACCTACTTTGTGTTTGCACTGCCAATGCATTTCCTTTGGACAAAAAAAAAAGGAAATGTAAAGAAATGCAATCAATTTGAATGGGAACAGAACGGATTCCAAGTAGCCATTCCAAGGGAAGTGAATACAAACTTAATTTGTCTGTGGTTTTGACCGAAACACAAGGCCAGGAATGGGACCTGACCGTACCTGTTGGAAGCGAGAGGTGAAAGAAGAGTCTGGAGATTTTTGAGACTGCGCAAAGGACATAGTGATCTATTTTTGTACAAGATTTTGGAAGCAGCACAAGCTGGTAATTCCTATCTCTGTTCTAATGGTGACTAATGGCGGGGGAACACTAGAAATGCAATAGTCTTCATTTTAAAACAAAGTTTCTTGCCTTAGGTTTTAGAGTAGTACAGCAAGGTGGCAAAACAAATCTGACATCCTAAAAGCTATAGATGACCCTACCTGACCATGCATCTCCTTGGTACAAGGTTACTCACCTTGTGTGCTAGTTCCACTGACATGTACTCTGTAATTCAGCTCTTTGGAGCCTGGCAGCCCTGGGCAGAAGAGCTGCAAACAGGACTACTGAGTGCATCACTGACTTGTGCTATGGAAACTCAGCCGGCCAGGGGTATGAAAATATCACGCTCAGTGCAGTGCCCGAATGACTTGTTCTCCACGTGTTCTAGAACATACTTGCAAATAATCTGCGGGTTGTCTCCCTGCACGGACACTGTAACCAGATTGTGGAGTGGCCTCTTCCCCAGGTACCAAGCAACAGGACGAGAGGTCATAGCCTCAAGCTGCACCGGGGGAGGTTCAGGCTGGACATTAGGAAGAATTTTTTCATGGAAAGGATGGTCAGGCAGTGGTAAGGGCTGCCCAGGGAAGTGGTGGAGTCACCCTCAGTGGAGCTGTTCAGGAAAGGACTGGATGGGGCGCTCGGTGCACTGGTTTAGCTGGCAAAGTGGTGATCTGTTCTTCCGTGCTCTGGGGGCCCTGAACTCATCAGCAGCAGTGTCACTCCCGGGGCAGGGCTGGTCCCAAAGATAGACACCCGCAGCCGAGGAGAGGCTTATGAGTTTGCAGGATGGGTTGTTTAGTGGCTCCTTTTTCCTTGTGACACCAGCATTTTTAAATGATTTCTGGTGAAAGGTTTATCTGTGTACAGACTGTCAATTTAAAAAAAATGAAAATCAACCCCAAAAGAAAAGTTATTTTGTATACGGAAAGAAACTCTTACAGATGCTTTTCATTTATTTTATATCCATGGCCCTCCTAATGTATCCTTCTTTATCTCAGCACCCTTTAAACCATGCAGTTTTCTCTGTCAGGGCAAAGATGGACTGCCAGGACTGTAGGGGAGATCCAGAGGACAGGTGCACCCACTGTGTGAAAGGGACGTCGTACTGCTGATTGATAAGCTTCTCTGATCTGTATTGTTTTCCTTCAGTAATACAGACGCTCTGCTCGGAACTCTGGAGAAATGTAAAATAAAATTACTTCAAAATGAAAATGCACGTTCTCCTGTGTGGCATTCAGACGTTTGCACGAACATGAATGATTTTGTTTGTTTGTTTGTGTTTGATAATATGGTTGAGAGATAGATAATTTCGGGGAGAATGATAGAGGATATCATAATATCATTTTAGGACACTTGAGGCATTTATGGTACAAATACCCTCTAATGTCAGAAGGTTAAAAGCACTAACACCAACATGGCACCTCCTTAATTTTTAGCAGCAAAACTTGATCTTAAAACTTTGTTTTTCTGCTCCTACTAACTTAATAAAGGAGTTTATCAGCTTTTGCTGCCCTTCACTGATACTCAAGGTCCTTAAAATTGGCTCTACTGTTCTAAAATAAATACAGATTTTAGACCTCCCTCATTCTCCCCAGACTAGAAACATGTGAATTGATTTTTGATCTTCTTTCTTTGGGTTTCTGTGGCTTTTTGAGCTGCATGGAGAAGGTGTCTTTGGATATGGCACCCAGGGAATGGTGCTGGGAAGGGCAGGATGGGAAGGAACTGCCCAGAAATCCAGAAGCAGCAGTGGACTGGGAGCTGATCCTGCCTCAGTCACACCCTTCTGGACAGTCTGTGTAATGCTAATATTCCTTTTTTCCTTCCTGAACATGGAGTCGGAGAAGAACAGAAGTCATTGCCTTGATGGAAAGGGGAACCCTAGGGAAAAACTGCTGCTCGTGTCCGCAGGGAGCAGAGGGAAGAGCCCGAGAGAATCTTGGCTGGCTGAGGGGCACTTGTGTCCCCTGTGGAACAGAGCCCTGCATCTCCTCAGACCTGCTGGTTTGCAGGACAGTTGGGACACCTTTTGCTGCCGCTTTGGCTCTTAAGAACTGGAGATCCGTGCATTTCTGGATGGTTTCCATAGGCTCTCCTGTTTTGTAGGAGCTGCACGGTGAGGTAGGAATTTTGAGGGAGGCCCTGGCAAAGCTGCCAGCAGCGAGGAACGTGGAGCATCCGGGGGGATTCTCCCACCTGAGTTCATCCTGGAGCATGCTGGGTGTCCTGCTGGATGTTTAAGCTGGGTTTGGGGCGTTCTCCTGCAGGCCCAGCTCCAACTGCTTCCCCTGGGGCCAGGCCTTGCTGTGTCCCGGCACTAAAGCCGGCAGCTGGCTGTGCTTTTCCAGCCCTTGAATGCCACGGGCAATCCCAGATTCCCGGAGCTCCCCGGCGCACAGCCTGGCCTCGCTCCCTGGGAGTTGCGCTTCAGTCTGCTTGAGCCAAGGATGTCCTGCCCAGGTTTGGAACTGTATTCCTGGTTTTTTTTCCTCTTCAGGTAGTTGGCAAAAAAGGAGAGAGCCAAGGAAGCCAGGCCAGTGGAAGGCCTTGTCCCAGTCCAAGGTTCCCACTTTTGTCTCCGACTCCTGGAGAATTGCTTGGCCATGACCAGAGGCTGTCAGTTGGATTTCCCGCCTTTTCCAAATAAATCGTTGCTTTCAGCTGGAGTGTGTTCCTGGTGTCATCCTCCTCCTCCTCCTCCTCCATGGATTTGTAAATAAAGTTCCTGACGTTTGCCAAGTTGAATTTTGTTATTCCAGCAATTGTGGTGGCTCTTTTGTTCTATTGAAACTTCCCAGCTCTGCTAAGAGCTTCAGATGTCAGATACAAGTACGCCTGGAGTTTCTTTGCAATGTTACTCCCACAGAATACAGATGATTGTTGGATAGGAGTTACTTGAGATGTTTAGTTCTCACTTCCCTTTAAAATCTGAGCAGAGGAAGAAGATTTTATGTCAGCATTCCACGAACTTCCACCATGAAACTGCTAACTGTTTCCAAAGTTTTCAGTGTTAGAAATGCCTGAGCTTGTCTTCCAGGCAGGATGAGATTTAGATATTTTTCCTTCCTTTCCTTTGATGTTTTTCCTCTTTTTGATTTTAGTAAGGGAGTATTTATTGCAAATGCCAGTTTTCCATCCTAGTTGGAGTTTTGCCTCATCGTAGGGCACATTTCAAGGACATTTACCAAATTCCTGTTGGTAAATCCCAATTTACCAACAGCACCAGCCAACTTGCGAAGTGTTTATTTACCATAATTCATCTCTCTGTAAAGTTATATGTACTGCATTTTTAACTATCCCATTAAAATCCCATTAATACTTAAATCCTAAATGGCCTAATTGCTGTTCCTTGGACACAATGGGGTGGGTCTTTCCTGGCTTGGCACATTTGGATGTTCATCCAAAGTAAGCTTTCCCTGCCCCTGCAGAATCCAGATACTCCCGGAGCTGTGTTAGCTGCCTTTCTGACACAAGCCCCATTGTCCAGCAATACCTCCAAATCTCTTTTTTTCTTCTTTAACACACTACAACCTAAATTTAAAAATAATAAAATGTTAATTAACCTTTTTTAATATTTTGGTTTTCTTGCTAGATATTACATTTTTTTTAATGAGAAAACCTTCAAACTTGACACTTTTTACTATAATTATTTAAAAAAAAATCCCAGAACCCCAAAACCCCCCCAAACTGCCCCAAACCATCGCAGAAACCCCAAACCCATCCCCAAAACCCACCCAAACAATCCTCAAATCCCCCCAGGACCCCCAAACCCCCGAACCACCCCCAACACTCCACCCAAACATCCCCCCAAACTGCCCCAAAACCCCATTGAACCGCTCCCCCAAACTGCCCCAAAGTTCCCCAAATCCTATAAAGCCCTCCAAATCCCCCCGAACCCCCCCAGCCCCTGCCCGCGATACCCGCAGGCGGCACTTCCAGCCGGCCCCGCAGCGCCGTCACCGTCAGCCGCACGGCGGGGCCGGCACCCCCGGGACCCCTCGGGGCCCGCCAAAAACCCCCGGAGACCCCAAACCGCGCCTCCCCCGACCCTGGAAACCCCAAAATCCCCCCGGAGACCCCAAAATTCCCCCGAGCCCACCCGGAAGCAGCGGCAGCCGGCGGGATTCCCCCCGAGAGCAGCGAGGTGGGGCGGAGCGGCTCCGACGGGACCCCCGCCCCCGACACGCGACCAGAACTTCACAGAGACACGTGGTTCAAAGCGGCCCGGGGTGTTACCATGGAAACGAGAGACGCAGCGGCCCGGAAGTTATCATGGAGACGCGGGACAGAGAAGCACAGAAATTACCATAGACACGAAGGATAGAGCGGCCCGGAGCTTACCATAGAGACGCGGGCCAGAGCAGCCCGCAAAAATACAATAGAGACGCAGGCCAGAGCGTCCCGGAAGTTAGCATAGAGATGCTGGCCAGAGCGTCCCGGAAGTTACCATCGAGATGCGGGCTGGAGAAGCCCCAAAGTTACCATGGATACGCTGTCAAGAGCGGCGTCTTTTTTTTATATTAAAAAAACAAAACTAAACAAAACTAATACTCTTAAAAATCCTTTCACTAAACACATAAAAGATCCTACAAAAATCTCTATTAATATAAAGTTATGCGATTAATATTTTAAAATATTACAATAGCCCAGCAGCCATCTTGAGAGGGATGTCACATGACTTCCGCCCTCACTCGCCGCCATCTTGGTTGTGTCTGAAGCCACTTCCGGTTGAGACGCCATCTTTTTTGTGGCACTCTTAAGGCCCCCTCCGGCTTCAAACAGAGACGCCTGACTAAATCTACTGCTTGAACCAGGCCGCGGCATAGCTGAGCCCACAGACCCTGCCCACACACCTGGAAACGCCACGGAGAATTTAATCTGTGAAGCAGTCTGGTCGGGGTTGTGCACAGGCAGTCAGTTAGACGCCTTCGGGGTCTTTGATTTTTCCCGCCCTTTTTTCCACTCGCCGCCATCTTGGTTGTGGCTGAAGCCAGTTCTGGTCGATCCGCCATCTTTTTTGTGGCACCCTTATGGTCCCCCCGGCTCCACACAGAAGTGCCTGACTAAATCGACTGTCGGAACCCCTCGGGGGCACCGCCGAACCTCCAGCTCGTACCCGCGCACCTGGAAACACCCCAGAAAAATCACTCTCGGCCGGCGCTGTGGTCGGGTTTTTGCGCAGGCAGCTGGCTAGATGCCACCAGGGTCCTTGCTTTTTTCTCGCCTTTTTTGCCGCCATCTTGGAAACGTCAAGCAGTGCCGGCAAGCTCACAGTCCGGGGCTGCCACGCGCATCGGGCTGGGCTCGGGAGAGTGCTCCAGTACCGCGCTCTGTCCACACGGTGACAGCACTGCCCTTAAGCTCAGCCAGGGGCTGTCACACGCGTTGGGGACGGGCATGGGAGCGCTGCAGTACCGCGCTCTGTCCACACGGTGGCAGCACTGCACCCGAGCTCAGCCCTGGGTCGGGGACAGGCAGAGAGCGGAGGCCAAAAAGGCGTCCAAAAATCCCCTTCCAAACATTCTCTAAATTAAATGCCACAACAGTCTCCCAACCACAACTACGAGAACCCTGTCACCAATGAAATTGAAATCAAAAAAGTCTTTAAGTTATATTTCCAAATTTTTAATCTTTTTTTTATTTTTATATTGCTATTTATAACTTATCTTTTATATTCCTATCTATATTATATCTCATATAATATATGCAACATGTAATATGATATATTGTCTTTATATTATTGATATTTTTTGTTTTATATTTCTATTTTTATTATTTATATTGTTCTCTTTCTGTATTTTTTTTTAAATTCGTGTTCATGTTTTAACCAATTTTTTAAATATGAATTCATTAACCTAACACAGCAGAAGGACAATTAATTACAATTAAATTAGCCTGGTTTTCCAAGGGTAAAGATTTCATTTTTATTAAAATAATATTGGCATATTTTCTCTTTTTGTGGTTTTTTCGGGAGGTGGGCTGTTTTTCGGGGGGTTTGTTTTGTGGTGTTTTTGTTTGCTTTGGTTTGGATTTCTCTGTTAGTAAACCATGATTTGTTTCCAGGGAAAAAAGTCAGTCTCAAGGGTTAGATATGGACCTGGAAAAAGCACAGGAATAACTGAGAATTCCAGCTCTTAGTATCATTTGCACAGCACGTTAGTACATGAAGTTCAAAGTCTCCATCTAAGCTGATGGCTTTAGAGGGGACATTGGGGGCTATGGAGGGGACATTGGGGGCTCCATTAGGGACAACGAGGGCTCCAGAGGGGACATAGAGGGCTATGGAGGGGACATTGGGGGCTCCTTAGGAGACATTGGGGGCTCCAGAGGAGACATTGAGGGCTATGGAGGGGACATTGTGGGCTATGCAGGGGACATTGGGGGCTCCATAGGGGACATTGAAGGCTTTGGAAAAGACATTGGGAGCTCCATAGGGGACATTGGGGGCTATGGAGGGGACATTGGGGGCTCCAGAGGGGACATTGAGGGCTATAGAATGGACATTGAGAGCTACAGACGGGACATTGGAGGCTCCATAGGGGACATTGAGGGCTATGTAGGGGACATTGGGGGCTCCTGAGGGGACATTGCGGGTTATGGAGGGTACACGAAGGGCTCTGGAGGGGACACTGGGGTCTATGGAGCGGACATTGGGGCCTCCATAGGGGACATTGAGGCGTCCATACGGGACATTGAGGGGTATGGAGGAGACATTGGGGACTATGGAGTTGACACTGGGGGTTACAGAGGGGACATTGAAGGCTCCAGAGGGGACATTGAGGGCTATGGAATCACACTAGCGGCTCCAGAGGGGACATTGAGGGCTATGTAGGGGACATTGGGGGATCCAGAGGGGACATTGAGGGCTAGGGAGAGGACATAGGGAGCTATGGAGGGGACATTGGGGGCCCCATAGGGGACATTGAGGGCTCCATACGGGACATTGACGGCTATGGAGGGTACTTTGGGGGCTACAAAGGGGACATTGGGGGCTCCATAGGGCACATTGAAGGCTATGGAGGGGACACTGAGGGCTATGGAGGAGACATTGGGGGCTATGGAGGGGACATTGGGGGCTCCTGAGGGGACATTAGGGCCTATGGAGGGGACACTGAAGGCTATGGAGTGGTCATTGCGGGCTAAGGAGGTGACACTGGGGGCTACAGAGGGGTCATTGAGGGCTATGGAGGGGACATTGGGTTCTCGTGAGGGGACATTGGGGGCTAGAGAGGGGACATTTGGGGCTCCATAGGGGACATTGAGGGCTCCAGAGAGGACATTGAGGGCTACAGATGGGATATTTGGGGCTCTATAGATGACATTAAGGACTATGGAGGTGACACTGGGGGCTACAGAGGGGACATTGAGGGCTCCAGAGGGGACATTGATGGCTATGGAGGGGACATTGGGGGCTCCAGCGGGGACATTGCGGGCTATGGAGGGTACGTTGGGGGCTACAAAGGGGACATTGGGCGCTACATAGGGGACATTGGGGGCTCCCTAGGGGACATTGAGGGCTATGGAGGGGACATTGAGGGCTCTGGAAGGTACTTTGGGGGCTACAAAGGGGACATTCGGGCCTCCATAAGGGACATTGAGGTCTATGGAGGGGACATTGAGGGCTCCAGAGGGGACATTGAGGGCTATGGAGGGGACATTGGGGGCTCAAGAGGGGACACTGGGGGCTATGGAGGGTACTTTGGGGGCCATGAGGGGACATTGGGGGCTACGGGGGGGACATTGGGGGATCCAGAGGGGACATTGAGGGCTCCATAGGGGACATTGAAGGCCATGGAGGGGACATTGAGGGCTCCAGAGGGGACATTGACGGCTATGGAGGGGACATTGGGGGCTCAAGAGGGGATACTGGGGGCTCCATAGGGGACATTGAAGGCTATGGAGGGGACATTGAGGGCTCCAGAGAGGCCATTGAGAGCAATGGAGGGGATATTGGGGGCTCCACAGGGGACATGGAGGGCCATGGAGGGGACTTTGGGGGCCATGACGGGACATTGGGGGCTACGGAGGGGACATTAGGAGATCCAGAGGGGACATTGAGGGCTAGGGAGAGGACATAGGGGGCTATGGAAGGGACATTGAGGGCTCCTGAGGGGACATTGGGAGCTCCATAGGGGACAATCGGGGCTATGGAGGGGACGTTGGGGGCTCCATAGGGGACATTGGGCGCTATGGAGGGGATATTGGGGGCTATGGAGGGGACATTGGGGGCTCCATAGGGGACATTGGGGGCTCCATAGGGGACATTGGGCGCTATGGAGGGGATATTGAGGGCTATGGTGGGGACATTGAGGGCTCCATAGGGGACATTAAGGGCTCCATAGGGGACATTGGGGGCTCCATAGGGGACATTGGGGGCTCCAGAGGGGACATTGGGGGCTATGGAGGGGACATTGGGGGCACCATAGGGGACATTGAGGGCTCCAGAGGGGACATTGGGGGCTATGGAGGGGACATTGGGGGCTCCATAGGGGACATTGAGGGCTATGGAGGGGACATTGAGGGCTATGTAGGGGACATTGGGGGCTACGGGGAGGACATTGGGGGATCCAGAGGGGACATTGGGTGCTCGTGAGGGGACATTGGGGGCTAGAGAGGGGACATTGGTGGCTCCATAGGGGACATTGGGGGCTCCAGAAGGGACATTGAGAGCTACAGACGGGACATTTGGGGCTCTGTAGGGGACATTAAGGGCTATGGAGGTGACACTGGGGGCTACAGAGGGGACATTGGAGGCTCCATAGGGGATATTGAGGGCTTTGCAGGGGACATTGAGGGCTCCAGAGGGGATTTTGATGGCTATGGAGGGGACATTGGGGGCTCTTTAAGGGACATTGAGGGCTATGGAGGGGACATTGAGGGCTATGGAAGGTACTTTGGGGCCTACAAAGGGGACATTCGAGCCTCCATAGGGGACATCGAGGTCTATGGAGGGGACATTGAGGGCTCCAGAGGAGACATTGAGGGCTATGGAGGGGACATTAGGGGCTCAAGAGGAGACACTGGGGGCTGTGGAGGGGACATTGAGGGCTATGGAGGGGACATTGAGGGCTCCGGAGGGGACATTGAGGGCTATGAAGGGTAATTTGGGGGCCATGAGGGGACATTGGGGGCTACGGAGGGGACATTTGGGGAACCAGAGGGGACATTGAGGGCTCCATAGGGGACATTGAAGGCTATGGAGGGGATATTGAGGGCACCATAGGGGACATTGAAGGCTATGGAGGGGACATTGAAGGCTCCAGAGGGGCCATTGAGAGCAATGGAGGGGATATTGGGGGCTCCGTAGGGGACATTTAGGGCGATGGAGGGGATATTGAGGGCTATGTAGGGGACATTGGGGGCTACGGAGAGGACATTGGGGGATCCAGAGGGGACATTGAGGGCTAGGGAGAAGACATAGGGGGCTCCGGAGGGGACATTGGGGACTCAAGAGGGGACATTGGGGGCTCCAGAGGGGATGTTGGGGGCTTTGGAGAGGACACTGAAGGCTTTGAAGGGGTCATTGAGAGCTATGGAGCGGACATTGAGGGCTGTGGAGGGGACATTGGGGGATCCTGAGGGGACATTGGGTTCTCAAGAAGGGACATTGGGGGCTCCATAGGGGACATATAGGTCTCCAGAGGGGACATTGAGGGCTATTAAGGGGACATTGGGTGCTCAGGAGGGGACATTGGGGGCTCCATAGTGGAAATTGAGGGCTCTAGAGGGGACATTGAGGGCTCCAGAGGGAACATTGGGGGCTCCATAGGGGACATTGAGAGCTATGGAGGTGACACAGGGGGCTACAGAGGGGATATTGAGGGCTATGGAGGGGACATTGGGTGCTCAAGAGGGGATTTTGGGGGCTCCAGAGTGGACATTGAGGGCTCCGTAGTGTACAATGAGGGCTCCAGATGGGACATTGAAGGCTCCAGAGGGGACATTGGGGACTCACGAGGGGACATTGGGGGCTCCATAGGTGACATTGAGGGCTAGGGAGGGGACATTGGGGGCTATGGAGGGGATATGGGGGGCTCCAGAGGGGACATTGGGGGCTATGGAGGGGACATTAGGAGTTCCATAGGAGACATTGAGGGCTATGGAGGGGACATTGAAGGCTATGGAGGGGACATGGGGGGCTCCAGAGGGGACATTGGGGGCTATGGAGAGGACATTAGGGGCTCCATAGGAGATATTGAGGGCTATGGAGGGGACATTAGGAGTTCCATAGGAGACATTGAGGGCTATGGAGGGGACATTGAAGGCTATGGAGGGGACATGGGGGGCTCCAGAGGGGACATTGGGGGCTATGGAGAGGACATTAGGGGCTCCATAGGTGACAATGAGGGCTATGGAGGGGACATTGAGGGCTAGGGAGGGGACATGGGGGGCTCCAGGGGGGACATTGGGGGCTATGGAGACGACATTAGGGGCTCCATAGGAGACATTGAGGGCTATGGAGGGGACATTGACAACTCCAGAGGCGATACTGAGGGCAATGGATGGTACATTGGGGGCTCCATAGGGGACATTGGGGGCTCAAGAGGGGACATTGAGGGCTATGGAGGGGACATTGAGGGCTCCAGAGGAGACATTGGGCGCTATGGAGGGGACATTGGGGGCTATGGAGGGGACATTGGGGGATCCATAGGGGACACTGGGCGCTACAGAGGGAACATTAAGGGCTCCAGAGGGGACATTGGGGGCTATGGAGGGGACTTTGAGGGCTCCAGAGGGGACATTGAGGGCTCCAGAGGGGACATTGAGGGCTATGGAGGGGACATAGGGGGCTATGGAGGGGGCATTGGGGGCTCCATAGGGGACATTGAGGGCTATGAAGGTGACACTGGGTACTAGAGAGTGAATTATGAGGGCTATGGAGGGGACATTGGGGGCTCCAGAGGGGACATTGGGGACTCAAGAGGGGGCATTGGGGGCTCCATAGGAGATATTGATGGCTATGGAGGGGACATTGGGGGCTCCATAGGAAACATTGAGTGCTCCAGAGGGGACATTGTGGGCTACGGAGTGGACATTGGGGGCTGCCGAGGGGAAATTGAGGGCTATGGAGGGGACATTTTGGGTTCCAGAGGGGACATTGGGGGCTCCATAGAGGACATTGGGGGCTATGGAGGGGACATTGAGGACTATGGAGGGGTCATGAGGGGGCTGCAGAGGGGACATTGGAGGCTATGGATGTGACCCTGGGGGCTACAGAGGGGACATTGAGGGCTCCAGAGAGGACATTGAGGGCTATGGAAGGGACATTGGGGGGCTACAGAGGGGACATTGAGACCTATGGAGGGGATATTGTGGGCTATGGAGGGGACATTGGGGGCTCCTTAAGGGACATTGAGGGCTATGGAAGGGACATTGGGGGGCTACAGAGGGGACATTGAGACCTATGGAGGGGATATTGTGGGCTATGGAGGGGAAATTGGGGGCTCTAGAGGGTACATTGGCGACTATGGAGGGGCCATTGGGGGTTTGGATGGGCCATTAGGGGCATGGAGGGGACATTGGGGGCTTTGGAGGGGGCACTGAGGGCTATGGAGGGGACATTGGGGTCACCTGAAGGGACATTGGGGGCTATGGAGGGAACACTGAGGGCTAGGGAGGGGTCATTGTGGGCTATGGTGGGGACACTGAGGGCTGTGAAGGGGACATTGGGGGTTCCACTGGGGACTTTGGGAACTCCATATTGGACATTGTGGGCTATGGAGTGCACATTGGGGGCTCCAGAGGGGACATTGGGGGCTTTGGAGAGGACATTGGGGGCTCCATTGGGGACTTTGGGAACTCCATATTGGACATTGTGGGCTATGGAGAGGACATTGGGGGCTCCAGAGGGGACATTGGGGGCTTTGGAGATGACATTGGGGGCTCCATAGGGGACTTTGGGAACTCCATATTGGACATTGTTGGCTATGGAGTGGACATTGGGGGCTCCAGATGGGACATTGGGGGTTGCATAGGGGACATTAGGGGCTCTTTAGGGGACATTGCGGGCTCTAGAGGGGACATTGACGGCTCCATACGGGACATTGCGGGCTATGGAGGGGACATTGGGGGCTCCATAAGGGACATTGGGGGCTCCATAGGGGACATTGAGGGCTATGGGTGGGATATTGTGGGCTATGGAGGGGACATTGGGGGCGCCATAGGGGACATTGGGGACTCCATAAAAGACATTGAGGGCTTTGGAGGGGACATTGGGGGCTATGGAAAGGATATTGGCGGCTCCGTATGGGACATTGGGGCTCCATAGGGGACATTGAGGTCTATGGTGGTACATTGGGGGCTATGGAGGTGATATTGGGGGCTCCATATGAGACATGGTGGGCTATGGAGGGTACATTGGGGGCTATGGAGGAGACATTGAGGGCTCCAGAGGGGATATTGAGGGCTATGGAGGGGACTCAACTCCACATTGCTGATATCAGTTTGTAGGAGGCCTTTGGCACAACAAGAGCAGACAAACTTCCATCTGGTGGCATATTGCATCTGGGCGATATCCTCATTTTTATGGAATTTTAGTGGTATTTTAGTACTCAGAAGCCCAATGGCAGACAGACAGCATTAAACATGAATGGTGGGCCTTTTCTATAGGAAACCAAAGTCTCCAGGTGAGGTTCCGAATGTCAGTTTGAAGGAGGCCTTTGGCACTGCAAGAGCAGACAAACTTCCATCTGGTGGCATATTGCATCTGGGAGATATCCTCATTTGTATGTAATTTCAGTAGTCATAAGCCCAGTGGCAAGGAGACAGCATTAAACACCAAGGGTGGTCCTTTTCCATGGGAAACCAAAGCGTCCTCGCCTGATTCCTAATGTCAGTTTGTCAGAGGCCGTTGTCATTACAAGGGCAGACACACTTTCAACTGGTGGTAGACTCCATCTGGGAGATATCCTCATTTGTATGGAATTTTACTAGGCATACGCCCAGTGGAAGGCACATCGCATTAGACACAAAGGGTGGCCCATTTCCATGGGAAACCAAAGTTTCCACCCCACGTTCCTGCTGTCAGTTTTTAGGAGGCCTTTGGCACTACAAGGGCAGACAAACTTCCACCTGGTGCTAGATTGCACCTGGGAGATACCCTCATTTGTATGGAACTTCAGCAGTCATAACCACAGTGCCAGGCAGACAGCATTCGACAGGAACAGTGGTCCTTTTCCATGGGAAACCAAAGTCTCCACCCCAGGTTCCTGATGTCAGTTTGTAGGAGGCCTTTGGAACCACAAGGGCAGAGAAACTTCCATCTGGTGTTAGATTGCACCTGGGAGATATTCTCATATGTATGGAATTAAATGGAATTTTAGCAGGCAGAATCCCAGCGGAAGGCAGACAATATTAGACAGGAATAGTGGCCCATTTCCATAGGAAACCAAAGTCTCCACCCTAAGTTCCTGATGTCGGTTTTTAGGAGGCCTTTGGAGTAAAAAGGGTAGACAAACTTCCATCTGGTGGTAGACTGCACCTGGGAGATATCCTCATGTGTATGGAATTTGGGTGGAATTTTAGTAGTCATAAGCCCAGTAGCTGGCCGACAGCATTAGACACGAACGGAGGCCCATTTCCTTGGGAAACCAAAGTCTCCATCCCACGTTCCCGATGTCAGTTTTTAGAAGGCCTTTGGCATTAAAAGGGTAGACAAACTTCAATCTGGTGGGAAATTGCATTTGGGAGATATCCTCATTTGTAAGGAATTTTAGTAGGCATATGCCCAGTGGCAGGCAGACAGCATTAGACTCGAACAGTGGCCCTTTTCCATGGAAAAACAAATTATCCATCCTATGTTCCTGATGTCAGTTTGAAGGAGGCCTTTGGCACTGCAAGGGCAGACAAACTTCCACCTGGCGGTAGATTGCACCTCAGAGATGTCCTCATTTGTATGGAATTTTAGTGGTATATTAGTACTCAGAAACCCTGTGGAAGACAGAGAGCATTAAACATGAATGGTGGGCCTTTTCTATAGAAAACCAAAGTCTCCAGGTGAGGTTCTGAATGTCAGTTTGAAGGAGGCGTTTGGCACTGCAAGAGCAGACAAACTTCCATCTGGTGGCATATTGCATCTGGGAGATATCCTCATTAGTATGTAATTTCAGTAGTCATAAGCCCAGTGGCAAGGAGACAGCATTAAACACCAAGGGTGGCCCTTTTACATGGGAAACCAAAGCGCCTTCTCCAGATTCCTGATGTCAGTTTGTAGGAGGCCGTTAACATTACAAGGGCAGACAATCTTTTAACTGGTGGTAGATTGCACCTGGAAGACATCCGCATTTGTATGGAATTTAAGTGGAATATTAATAGGCAGAAGCCTTGTGGCAGGCACATATATTTAGACACGAACGCTGGCTCATTTCCATGGGAAACCAAAGTCTCCACTCCAGGTTCCTGATGTCAATTTGTAGGAAGCCTTTGGCTCTACAGGGGCAGACAAACTTCCGACTGGTGGTTGATTGCACCTGGGAGATATCCTCATTTGTATGGAACTTCGCAATCATAATCACAGTGCCAGGCAGACAGCATTAGACAGGAACGGTGGTCCTTTTCCATGGGAAACCAAAGTCTCCACCCCACGTTCCTGATGTCATTTCCTAGGAGGCCTCTGGCACTACAAGAGTAGAAAAACTTCCAACTGCTGGTAGATTCCATCTGGGAGATATCCTCATTTGTATGTAATTTAAGTAGCCATAATCCCAGTGGCAGGCAGACAGCATTAGACACGAATGGTGGCCCTTTTTCTTGGGAAACCAAAATCTCCGCCCCAGGTTCCTGATGTCAATTTGTAGGAAGCCTTTGGCTCTACAGGGGCAGACAAACTTCCATCTGGTGGTAGATTGCACCGGGGAGACGTCTTCATTTGTCTGGAATTTCAGTGGAATTTTCGTAGGAATAATCCCAATGGCTGGCCGAAATCATTAGATACGAACGGTGGCATATTTCCATGAGAAACCAAAGACTCCAGCCCAGGTTCCTGATGTCAGTTTTTAGGAGGCCTTTGGCACTACAAGGGCAAACAAACTTCGAACTGGTGGTGGATTCCATCTGGGAGATATCCTCATTTGTGAGGAATTTCAGCACGCATAACCCCAGTGGCAGGCAGACACCATTAGACACGAACGGTGGCCCTTTTCCATGGGAAACCAAAATCTCCGCGCTTGTTGCTGATGTCACTTTGTAGGAGGCCTTTTCAAACATACAGGCAGAGAAACTTCCATCTGGTTGTAGATTGTACCTCGGAGATATCCTCGTTTCTCTGGAATTTTAGTGGAATTTTAGTAGGAAGAAGCCCAGTTGCAGGCAGACAGCATTACACACGAACGGTGGCCCATTTCTATAGGAAACCAAAGTCTCCACCCCACGTTCCTGATGTCCGTTTCTAGGAAGGCTTTGGCACTACAAGGGCAGACAATCTTCCATCTGCTGGTTGATTCAATCGGGGAGAAATCCTCATTTGTATGGAATTTCAGCAGGTAGAAGCCCAGTGGCAGGCAGACAGCATTAGACATGAACGCTGGCCCTTTTCCCATGGGCAGCCAAAGTCTCCAAGCCACGTTCCTGATGTCAGGTTTTAGGAGGCCTTTAGCAGTACAAGGGCAAACAAACTTCCGTCTGGTGGCTGATTGCATCGGGGAGATATCCTCATTTGTATGGAATTTCAGCAGGTAGAAGCCCAGTGGAAGGCAGACAGCATTAGACACGAATGGTGGCCCTTTTCCATGGGAAAACCAGGTCTCCAACCCAGGCCCCTGGTATCAGTTTGTAGGAGGCCTTTGGCATTAAAAGGGCAGAGAAACTTCCATCTTGTGGGAAATTGCATTTGGGAGATATCCTCATTTGTAGGTAATTTTAGCAGGCTTATGCCCACTGGCAGGCAGACATCATTAGACAAGAACGGTGGCCCTTTTCAATGGAAAAACAAATCATCCAGACTATGTTCCTGATATCAGTTTTTAGGAGGCCTTTGGCACTACAAGGACAGACAAACTTGCATCTGGCGGTAGATTGCACCTCAGAGATGTCCTCATTTTTATGGAATTTTAGTAGTATTTTAGTACTCAGATGCCCAGTTGCAGCCAGACAGCATTAAACATGAATGGTGGGCCTTTTTCATAGGAAACCAAAGTCTCCAGGTGAGGTTCTGAATGTCAGTTTGAAGGAGGCCTTTGGCACTGCAAGAGCAGACAAACTTCCATCTGGTGGGAAATTGCATTTGGGAGATATCCTCATTTGTATGGAATTTTAGTAGGTATATGCCCACTGGCAGGAAGACAGCATTAAACACCAAGGGTGGCCCTTTTCCATGGGAAACCAAAGCGTCCTCTCCAGATTCCTGATGTCAGTTTGTAGGAGGCCGTTGGCATTACAAGGGCAGAAAAAACTTTCAACTGGTGGTTAACTCCATCTGGGAGATATCCTCATTTGTATGGGTTTTTACTAGGCATAAGCCCAGTGGCAGGCACATAGCATTAGACACAAACGGTGGCCCATTTCCATGGGAAACCAAAGTCTCCACCCCACGTTCCTGCTGTCAGTTTTTAGGAGGCCTTTGGCACTACGAGGACAGACAAACTTCGAGCCGGTGGTAGATTACACCTGGGAGATATCCTCATTTGTATGGAACTTCAGCAGTCATAACCACAGTGCCAGGCAGACAGCATTAGACAGGAACGGTGGTCCTTTTCCATGGGAAACCAAAGTCTCCACCCTAGGTTCCTGATGGCAGTTTGTAGGAGGCCTTTGGAACCACAAGGGCAGAGAAATTTCCATCTGGTGTTAGATTGCACCTGGGAGATATTCTCATTTGTATGGAATTTCAGTAGTCATAAGCCCATTGGCAAGAAGACAGCATTAAACACCAAGGGTGGCCCTTTTCCATGGGAAACCAAAGCGTCCTCTCCAGATTCCAGATGTCAGTTTGTAGGAGGCCGTTGTCATTACAAGGGCAGTCAAACTTCTATCTGGTGGTAGATTGCACCTGGAAGACATCCGCATTTGTATGGAATTTAAGTGGAATATTAATAGGCAGAAGCCTAGTGGCAGGCACATATATTTAGACACGAACGCTGGCCCATTTCCATGGGAAACCAAAGTCTCCACTCCAGGTTCCTGATGTCAATTTGTAGGAAGCCTTTGGCTCTACAGGGGCAGACAAACTTCCGACTGGTGGTTGATTGCATCGAGGAGATATCCTCATTTGTATGGAATTTCAGCAGACAGAAGCTCAGTGGCAGGCAGAAAGCATTAGACACGAACAGTGTACCTTTTCCATGGGAAACAAAAGTCTTCATCTCCTGTTCCTGATGTCTGTTTGTAGGAGGCCTTTGGCACTACAAGGGCAGACAAACTTCCGTCTGGTGGCTGATTGCACCAGGGAGATATGCTTATTTGTGAGGAATTTCAGCAGGCAGAACCCCAGTGGCGGGCAGACAGCATTAGACACGAACGGTGGCCCATTTCCATGGGAAACCAAAGTCTCCAATCCAGGCTCCTGATGTCAGTTTTCAGGAGGTCTTTGGTATTAAAAGGGTAGACAAACTTCCATCTGGTGGGAAATTGCGTTTGGGAGATATCCTCATTTGTATGGAATTTTAGTAGGCATATGCCCCCAGGCAGGTAGACAGCATTAGACACGAACAGTGGCCCTTTTCCATGGGAAACCAAAATCTCCACCCCATGTTGCAAATGTCACTTTGTAGGAGGCGTTTTCCGATATAAGGGAGGAGAAACTTCCATCTGGTTGTAGATTGCACCTGGGAGATATCCTCATTTCTATGGAATTTTAGTGGAATTTTAGTAGTCAGAATCCCAGCGGAAGACAGAGAAAATTAGACAGGAACAGTGGCCCGTTTCCTAAGGAAACCAAAGTCTCCATCCCACATTCCTGATGTCAGGTTGTCAGAGGCCTTTGGCATTAAAAGGGCAGACAAACTTCCATCTGGTGGGAAATTGCATTTGGGAGATATCCTCATTTGTATGGAATTTTAGTAGGTATATGCCCACTGGCAGGAAGACAGCATTAAACACCAAGGGTGGCCCTTTTCCATGGGAAACCAAAGCGTCCTCTCCAGATTCCTGATGTCAGTTTGTAGGAGGCCGTTGGCATTACAAGGGCAGAAAAAACTTTCAACTGGTGGTAGACTCCATCTGGGAGATATCCTCATTTGTATGGGTTTTTACTAGGCATAAGCCCAGTGGCAGGCACATAGCATTAGACACAAACGGTGGCCCATTTCCATGGGAAACCAAAGTCTCCACCCCACGTTCCTGCTGTCAGTTTTTAGGAGGCCTTTGGCACTACGAGGGCAGACAAACTTCGAGCCGGTGGTAGATTACACCTGGGAGATATCCTCATTTGTATGGAACTTCAGCAGTCATAACCACAGTGCCAGGCAGACAGCATTAGACAGAACGGTGGTCCTTTTCCATGGGAAACCAAAGTCTCCACCCTAGGTTCCTGATGGCAGTTTGTAGGAGGCCTTTGGAACCACCAGGGCAGAGAAATTTCCATCTGGTGTTAGATTGCACCTGGGAGATATTCTCATTTGTATGGAATTTCAGTAGTCATAAGCCCATTGGCAAGAAGACAGCATTAAACACCAAGGGTGGCCCTTTTCCATGGGAAACCAAAGCGTCCTCTCCAGATTCCTGATGTCAGTTTGTAGGAGGCCGTTGGCATTACAAGGGCAGAAAAAACTTTCAACTGGTGGTTAACTCCATCTGGGAGATATCCTCATTTGTATGGGTTTTTACTAGGCATAAGCCCAGTGGCAGGCACATAGCATTAGACACAAACGGTGGCCCATTTCCATGGGAAACCAAAGTCTCCACCCCACGTTCCTGCTGTCAGTTTTTAGGAGGCCTTTGGCACTACGAGGGCAGACAAACTTCGAGCCGGTGGTAGATTACACCTGGGAGATATCCTCATTTGTATGGAACTTCAGCAGTCATAACCACAGTGCCAGGCAGACAGCATTAGACAGGAACGGTGGTCCTTTTCCATGGGAAACCAAAGTCTCCACCCTAGGTTCCTGATGGCAGTTTGTAGGAGGCCTTTGGAACCACAAGGGCAGAGAAATTTCCATCTGGTGTTAGATTGCACCTGGGAGATATTCTCATTTGTATGGAATTTCAGTAGTCATAAGCCCATTGGCAAGAAGACAGCATTAAACACCAAGGGTGGCCCTTTTCCATGGGAAACCAAAGCGTCCTCTCCAAATTCCAGATGTCAGTTTATAGGAGGCCGTTGTCATTACAAGGGCAGTCAAACTTCTATCTGGTGGTAGATTGCACCTGGAAGACATCCGCATTTGTATGGAATTTAAGTGGAATATTAATAGGCAGAAGCCTAGTGGCAGGCACATATATTTAGACACGAACGCTGGCCCATTTCCATGGGAAACCAAAGTCTCCACTCCAGGTTCCTGATGTCAATTTGTAGGAAGCCTTTGGCTCTACAGGGGCAGACAAACTTCCGACTGGTGGTTGATTGCATCGAGGAGATATCCTCATTTGTATGGAATTGCAGCAGACAGAAGCTCAGTGGCAGGCAGAAAGCATTAGACACGAACAGTGTACCTTTTCCATGGGAAACAAAAGTCTTCATCTCCTGTTCCTGATGTCTGTTTGTAGGAGGCCTTTGGCACTACAAGGGCAGACAAACTTCCGTCTGGTGGCTGATTGCACCAGGGAGATATCCTCATTTGTATGGAATTTTAGTAGGCATATGCCCCCAGGCAGGCAGACAGCATTAGACACGAACAGTGGCCCTTTTCCATGGGAAACCAAAATCTCCACCCCATGTTGCAAATGTCACTTTGTAGGAGGCGTTTTCCGATATAAGGGAGGAGAAACTTCCATCTGGTTGTAGATTGCACCTGGGAGATATCCTCATTTCTATGGAATTTTAGTGGAATTTTAGTAGTCAGAATCCCAGCGGAAGACAGAGAAAATTAGACAGGAACAGTGGCCCGTTTCCTAAGGAAACCAAAGTCTCCATCCCACATTCCTGATGTCAGGTTGTCAGAGGCCTTTGGCATTAAAAGGGCAGACAAACTTCCATCTGGTGGGAAATTGCATTTGGGAGATATCCTCATTTGTATGGAATTTTAGTAGGTATATGCCCACTGGCAGGAAGACAGCATTAAACACCAAGGGTGGCCCTTTTCCATGGGAAACCAAAGCGTCCTCTCCAAATTCCAGATGTCAGTTTATAGGAGGCCGTTGTCATTACAAGGGCAGTCAAACTTCTATCTGGTGGTAGATTGCACCTGGAAGACATCCGCATTTGTATGGAATTTAAGTGGAATATTAATAGGCAGAAGCCTAGTGGCAGGCACATATATTTAGACACGAACGCTGGCCCATTTCCATGGGAAAAGAAAGTCTCCACCCCACGTTCCTGATGTCAGTTTTTAGGAGGCCTTTGGCACTACAAGGGCAGAGAAACATCCATCTAGTTTAGATTGCACCTGGGAGATATCCTCATTTGTATAGAATTTTAGTGGAATTTTAGTAGGCATAAGCCCAGTGGCTGGCAGACAACATTAGACACAAACGGTGGCCCATTTCCTTGGGAAACCAAAGTCTCCACCCCACGGTCCTGATGTCAGTTTTTAGGAGGCCTTTGGCACTACGAGGGCACACAAACGTCCACCTGGTTGTAGATTGCACCTGGGAGATATCCTCATTTGTATGGAACTTCAGCAGTCATGACCACAGTGGCAGGCAGGCAGCATTAGAATGGAAATAGAAAGGAACGGTGGTCCTTTCCCATGGGAAACCAAAGTCTCCGCCCCAGGTTCCTGATGTCAATTTGTAGGAAGCCTTTGGCTCTGCATGGGCAGACAAACTTCCATCTGGTGGTAGATTGCACCTGGGAGATATTCTCATTTGTATGGAATTTAAGTGGAATTTTAGTAGGCAGAATCCCAGCGGCAGGCAAGCAGAATTAGACTTGAATAGTGGCCCATTTCCATGGGAAACCAAAGTCTCCACCCTAGGTTCCTCATGTAATTTTTTAGGAGGCCTCTAGCACTACAAGAGGAGACTAACTTCCAACTGCTGGCAATTTGCATCTGGGAGATATCCTCATTTGTATGTGATTTTGGTAGCCATAAGCCCAGTAGCAGGCAGACAGCATTAGACCCGAACGGTGGCCCTTTTCCATGGGAAACCAAAGTCTCCGCCCCAGGTTCCTGATGTCAATTTGTAGGAAGCCTTTGGCTCTACAGGGGCAGACAAACTTCCATCTGGTGGTAGATTGCACCTGGGAGACATCCTCATTTGTATGGAATTTTAGTGGGATTTTAATAGGCAGAAGCCTAGTGGCGGGCACACATCTTTAGACACGAACGCTGGCCCATTTCCATGGTAAACCAAAGTCTCCACTCCGGGTTCCGGGTGTCAGTTTGTAGGAGGCCTTTGGCACTACAAGAGCAGACAAAGTTCCATCTGGTGGTTGATTGCATCGAGGAGATATCCTCATTTGTATGGAATTTCAGCAGGCAGAAGCCCAGTGGCAGGCAGACAGCATTAGACAAGAACAATGGACCTTTTCCATGGGAAACCAAAGTCTCCACCTCACGTTCCTGATGTCACTTTGTAGGAGGCCTTTGGAACTACAAGGGCAGGCAAACTTCAACCTGGTGGTAGATTGCACCTGGGAGATATCCTCATTTGTATAGAATTTTAGTTTATTTTTAGTAGGCATAAGCCCAGTGGCTGCCAGACAGCATTAGACACGAACGGTGGCCCATTTCCTTGGGAAACCAAAGTCTTCACCCCACGTTCCTGATGTCAGTTTTTAGGAGGCCTTTGGCACTACAAGGGCAGAAAAACTTCCACCCAGTGGTAGATTACACCTGGGAGATATCCTCATTTGTATGGAACTTCAGCAGTCATCACCACAGTGCCAGGCAGACAGCATTAGACAGAAACGGTGGTCCTTTTCCATGGGAAAGCAAATTCTCCACTCCAGGTTCTTGATGGCATTTTGTAGGAGGCCTTTGGAAACACAAGGGCAGAGAATCTTCCATCTGGTGTTAGATTGTAGCTGGGAGATATACTCATTTGTATGGAATTTTAGTGGAATTTTAGTAGACCGAATCCCAGCTGCAGGTAGACAGAATTAGACATGAATAGTAGCTCATTTCCATGGGAAACAAAAGTCTACACCCCAGGTTCCTCATGTCATTTTCTAGGAGGCCTCTTGCACTACAGGAGGAGACAAAGTTCCAATTGGTGGCATATTGCATCTCGGAGATATCCTCATTTGTATGTAATTTTTGTATCCATAAGCCCAGTGGCAGGTAGACAGTATTAGACGCGAACGGTGGCCCTTTTCCATGGGAAACCAAAGTCTCCGCCTCTGGTTCTTGATGTCAATTTGTAGGAAGCCTTTGGCTCTACAGGGGCAGACAAACTTCCATCTGGTGGTAGATTGCACCTGGGAGACATCCACATTTGTATAGAATTTTAGTGGAATTTTAGTAGGCATAAGCCCAGTGGCTGGCAGAAAGCATTAGACACGAACGCTGGCCCATATCCATGGGAAACCAAAGTCTCCACTCCAGGCTCCTCATGTCAGTTTGAAGAAGGCCTTTGGAAATACAAGGGCAGAAAAACTTATATCTGGCGATAGACTGCACCCGGAAGATGTCTTCATTTGTATGGAATTTCAGTGGAATATCCGTAGGTAGAAGCCCAATGGCCGACAGACAGCATTAGACACGAACGGAGGCCCATTTCCATGAGAAACCTAAGTCTCCGCCCCAGGTTCCTGATGTCAGTTTTTAGGAGGCCTTTGGCACTAGAAGGGCAAACAAACTTCGAACTGGTGGTAGATTCCATCTGGGTGATATCCTCCTTTGTGAGGAATTTCAGCAGGCATAACCCCAGTGGCAGGCAGACAGCATTAGACACGAACGGTGGCCCTTTTCCATGAGAAACCAAAATCTCCACCCCACGTTGCTGATGTCACTTTGTAGGAGGCGTTTTCCAATATAAGGGCAGAGAAACTTCCATCTTGTTGTAGATTGCACCTGGGAGATATCCTCATTTCTATGGAGTTTTAGTGGAATTTTAGTAGGAAGAAGCACAGTGGCAGGCAGACAGCATTAGACATAAACGGTGGCCCTTTTCCCATGGGCAGCCAAAGTCTCCAAGCCACGTTCCTGATGTCAGGTTTTAGGAGGCCTTTGGCAGTACAAGGGCAAACAAACTTCCGTCTGGTGGCTGATTGTATCGGGGAGATATCCTCATTTGTATGGAATTTCAGCAGGTAAAAGCCAAGTGGCAGGCACATAGCAAAAGACACAAACGGTGGCCCATTTCCATGGGAAAAGAAAGTCTCCACCCCACGTTCCTGATGTCAGTTTTTAGGAGGCCTTTGGCACTACAAGGGCAGAGAAACTTCCATCTGGTTGTAGATTGCACCTGAGAGATATCCTCATTTGTATAGAATTTTAGTGGAATTTTAGTAGGCATAAGCCCAGTGCCTGGCAGACGGCATTAGACACAAACGGTGGTCCTTTTCCTTGGGAAACCAAAGTCTCCACCCCACGTTCCTGATGTCAGTTTTTAGGAGGCCTTTGGCACTACGAGGGCAGAGAAACTTCCACCTGGTTGTAGATTGCACCTGGGAGATATCCTCATTTGTATGGAATTTGAGTGGAATTTTAGTAGGCAGAATCCCAGCGGCAGGCAGACAGAATTAGACATGAATAGTGGCCCATTTCCTTGGGAAACCAAAGTCTCCACCCCAGGTTCCTGATGTCATTTTCTTAGAGGCCTCTGGCACTACAAGAGGAGACAAACTTCCAACTGGTGGCATATTTCATCTGGGATATATCCTCATTTGTGAGGAATTTCAGCACGCATAACCCCAGTGACAGGCAGGCAGCCTTAGACACGAACAGTGGCCCTTTTCCATGGGAAACCAAAATCTCCACCCCATGTTGCAAATGTCACTTTGTAGGAGGCGTTTTCCAATATAAGGGCAGAGAAACTTCTATCTGGTTGTAGATTACACCTGAGAGATATCCTCATTTCTATTGAATTTTAGTGCAATTTTAGTAGGAAGAAGCCCAGTGGCAGGCAGACAGCATTAAACACGAACAATGGCCCATTTTTATGGGAAACCAAAGTCTCCACCCCACATTCCTGATGTCAGGTTTTAGGAGGCCTTTGCCAGTACAAGGGCAAACAAATTTCCGTCTGGCGGCTGATTACATCGGGGAGATATCCTCATTTGTATGGAATTTCAGCAGGTAGAAGCCCAGTGGCAGGCAGAGAAACTTAGACACGTACGGTGGCCCTTTTCCATGGGAAAACAAAGTCTCCAACCCAGGCTCCTGATGTCAGTTTGTAGGAGGGCTGTGGCATTAAAAGGGCAGACAAACTTCCATCTGGTGGGAAATTGCATTTGGGAGATATCCTCATTTGTAGGGAATTTTAGTCGGCATATGTCCACTGGCAGGCAGACAGCATTAAACAACAAAGGTGGCCCTTTTCCATGGGAAACCAATGCGTCCTCTCCAGATACCTGATGTCAGTTTGTATGAGGCCGTTGGCATTAGAAGGGCAGACAAACTTTCAACTGGTGGTAGACTCCATCTGGGCGATATCCCCATTTTTAAGGGATTTTACTAGGCATAAGCCCAGTGGCAGGCACATAGCATTAGACACAAACCGTGGCCCATTTCCATGGGAAACCAAAGTCTCCACCGCACGTTCCTGATGTCAGTTTGTAGGAAGCCTTTGGCTCTACAGGGGCAGAGGAACTTCCATCTGGTGGTAGATTGCACCTGGGAGACATCCTCATTTGTATGTAATTTTAGTACCCATAAGCCCAGTGGCAGGCAGACAGCATTAGACACGAACGGTGGACCTTTTCCATGGGAAACCAAAGTGTCCGCCCCAGGTTCCTGATGTCAATTTGTAGGAAGCCTTTGGCTCTGCAGAGGCAGAGGAACTTCCATCTGGTGGTAGATTGCACCTGGGAGACATCCTCATTTGTATGGAAATTTTGTGGGATTTTAATAGGCAGAAGCCTAGTGGCAGGCACACATCATTAGACACGAACAATGGACCTTTTCCATGGGAAACCAAAGTCTCCACCTCACGTTCCTGATGTCAGTTTGTAGGAGGCCTTTGGAACTCCAAGGGCAGACGAACTTCCATCTGGTGGTATATTGCACCTGGGAGATATCCTCATTTGAATAGAATTTTAGTGGAATTTTAGTAGGCATAACCACAGTGCCAGGCAGACAGCATTAGACACGAACGGTGGCCCATTTCCCGGGGAAACCAAAGTCTCCATCCCACATGCCTGATATCAGTTTGGACGAGGCCTTTGGTACTACAAGCGCAGACAAACTTCCAACTGGTGGTAGATTCCATGTGGGAGATATCCTCATTAGTGAGGAATTTCAGCAGGCATAACCCCAGTGGCAGGCAGACAGCATTAGACACGAACGGTGGCCCTTTTCCATGGGAAACCAAAGTCTCCACCTCACGTTCCTGATGTCAGTTTGTAGGAGGTGTTTGGAACTACAAGGGAAGAAAAACTTCCATCTGGTGGTAGATTGCACCTGGGAGATATCCTCGTTTGTATAGAATTTTAGTGGAATTTTAGTAGGCATAAGCCCAGTGGCTAGCAGACAGCATTAGACACGATCGGTGGCCTAATTCCTAGGGAAACCAAAGTTTCCATTCCACGTTCCTGATGTCAGTTTGTAAGAGGCCTTTGGCACTACAAGGGCAGACAAACGTCCAACTGGTGGTAGATTCCATCTGGGAGATATCCTCATTTGTGGGGAATTTCTGCAGGCATAACCCCAGTGGCAGGCAGACAGCATTAGACACGAACGGTGCCCCTTTTCCATGGGAAACCAATGTCTCCACCCCACGTTCCTGATGTCAGTTTTTAGGAGGCCTTTGGCACTACAAGGGCAGAGAAACTTCCATCTGGTTGTAGATTGAACCTGGGAGATATCCTCATTTGTATAGAATTTTAGTGGAATTTTAGTAGGCATAAGCCCAGTGGCTGGCAGACTGCATTAGACACAAACGGTGGCCCATTTCCTTGGGACACCAAAGTCTCCACCCCACGGTCCTGATGTCAGTTTTTAGGAGGCCTTTGGCACTACGAGGGCAGACAAACTTCCACCTGGTGGTAGATTGCACCTGGGAGATATCCTCATTTTTATGGAACTTCAGAAGTCATAACCACAGTGCCAGGCAGACAGCATTAGACAAGAACGGTGGTCCTTTTCCATGGGAAACCAAAGTCTCCACCCTAGGTTCTTGATGGCAGTTTGTAGGAGGCCTTTGGCACTAAAAGGGCAGAAAAAGTTCCATCTGGTGGTTGATTGCATCAAGGAGATATTCTCATTTGTATGGAATTTCAGCAGACAGAAGCCCAGTGACAGGCAGACAACATTAGACACGAACAATGGACCTTTTCCATGGGAAACCAAAGTCTCCACCCCACATTCATGATGTCAGTTTGTAAGAGGCGTTTGGAACTACAAGGGCAGAAAAACTTCCATCTGGTGGTAGATTGCACCTGGGAGATATCTTCATTTCCATGGAATTTTAGTGGAATTTTAGTAGGAAGAAGCCCAGTGGCAGGCACATAGCATTAGACACAAACGGTGGCCCATTTCCATGGGAAAAGAAAGTCTCCACCCCACGTTCCTGATGTCAGTTTTTAGGAGGCCTTTGGCACTACAAGGGCAGAGAAACTTCCATCTGGTTGTAGATTGCACCTGAGAGATATCCTCATTTGTATAGAATTTTAGTGGAATTTTAGTAGGCATAAGCCCAGTGCCTGGCAGACGGCATTAGACAAAAACGGTGGCCCATTTCCTTGGGAAACCAAAGTCTCCACCCCACGTTCCTGATGTCAGTTTTAGGAGGCCTTTGGCACTACGAGGGCAGACAAACTTCCACCTGGTGGTAGATTACACCTGGGAGATATCCTCATTTGTATGGAATTTGAGTGGAATTTTAGTAGGCAGAATCCCAGCGGCAGGCAGACAGAATTAGACATGAATAGTGGCCCATTTCCATGGGAAACCAAAGTCTCCACCCCAGGTTCCTGATATCATTTTCTAAGAGGCCTCTGGCACTACAAGAGGCGACAAAATTCCAACTGGTGGCATATTGCATCTGGGATATATCCTCTTTTGTGAGGAATTTCAGCACGCATAACCCCAGTGACAGGCAGACAGCCTTAGACACGAACAGTGGCCCTTTTCCATGGGAAACCAAAACCTCCACCCCATGTTGCAAATGTCACTTTGTAGGAGGCGTTTTCCAATATAAGGGCAGAGAAACTTCTATCTGGTTGTAGATTACACCTGAGAGATATCCTCATTTCTATTGAATTTTAGTGCAATTTTAGTAGGAAGAAGCCCAGTGGCAGGCAGACAGCATTAAACACGAACAATGGCCCATTTCTATGGGAAACCAAAGTCTCCACCCCACGTTCCTGATGTCCGTTTCTAGAAGGCCTTTGGAACTACAAGGGCAGACAAACTTCCGTCTGGTGGTTGATTGCATCGTGGAGATATCCTCATTTGTATGGAATTTCAGCAGTTAGAAGACCAGTGGCAGGGAGACAGCATTAGACATGAACGGTGGTCCTTTTCCCATGGGCAGCCAAAAATCTCCAAACCACGTTCCTGATGTCAGGTTTTAGGAGGCTCTTGCCAGTACAAGGGCAAACAAACTTCCGTCTGGCGGCTGATTACATCGGGTAGATATCCTCATTTGTATGGAATTTCAGCAGGTAGAAGCCCAGTGGCAGGCAGAGAGACTTAGGCACGTACTGTGGCCCTTTTCCATGAGAAAACAAAGACTCCAACCCAGGCCCCTGATGTCAGTTTGTAGGAGGGCTGTGGCATTAAAAGGGCAGACAAACTTCCATCTGGTGGGAAATTGCATTTGGGAGATATCCTCATTTGTAGGGAATTTTAGTCGGCATATGTCCACTGGCAGGCAGACAGCATTAAACAACAAAGGTGGCCCTTTTCCATGGGAAACCAATGCGTCCTCTCCAGATACCTGATGTCAGTTTGTATGAGGCCGTTGGCATTAGAAGGGCAGACAAACTTTCAACTGGTGGTAGACTCCATCTGGGCGATATCCCCATTTGTAAGGGATTTTACTAGGCATAAGCCCAGTGGCAGGCACATAGCATTAGACACAAACCGTGGCCCATTTCCATGGGAAACCAAAGTCTCCACCGCACGTTCCTGATGTCAGTTTGTAGGAAGCCTTTGGCTCTACAGGGGCAGAGGAACTTCCATCTGGTGGTAGATTGCACCTGGGAGACATCCTCATTTGTATGTAATTTTAGTACCCATAAGCCCAGTGGCAGGCAGACAGCATTAGACACGAACGGTGGACCTTTTCCATGGGAAACCAAAGTGTCCGCCCCAGGTTCCTGATGTCAATTTGTAGGAAGCCTTTGGCTCTACAGGGGCAGAGGAACTTCCATCTTGTGGTAGATTACACCTGGGAGACATCCTCATTTGTATGGAAATTTTGTGGGATTTTAATAGGCAGAAGCCTAGTGGCAGGCACACATCATTAGACACGAACAATGGACCTTTTCCATGGGAAACCAAAGTCTCCACCTCACGTTCCTGATGTCAGTTTGTAGGAGGCCTTTGGAACTCCAAGGGCAGACGCACTTCCATCTGGTGGTAGATTGCACCTGGGAGATATCCTCATTTGAATAGAATTTTAGTGGAATTTTAGTAGGCATAACCACAGTGCCAGGCAGACAGCATTAGACACGAACGGTGGCCCATTTCCATGGGAAACCAAAGTCTCCATCCCACATGCCTGATATCAGTTTGGACGAGGCCTTTGGTACTACAAGCGCAGACAAACTTCCAACTGGTGGTAGATTCCATGTGGGAGATATCCTCATTAGTGAGGAATTTCAGCAGGCATAACCCCAGTGGCAGGCAGACAGCATTAGACACGAACGGTGGCCCTTTTCCATGGGAAACCAAAGTCTCCACCTCACGTTCCTGATGTCAGTTTGTAGGAGGTGTTTGGAACTACAAGGGCAGAAAAACTTCCATCTGGTGGTAGATTGCATCTGGGAGATATCCTCATTTGTATAGAATTTTAGTGGAATTTTAGTAGGCATAAGCCCAGTGGCTAGCAGACAGCATTAGACACGATCGGTGGCCTAATTCCTAGGGAAACCAAAGTTTCCATTCCGCGTTCCTGATGTCAGTTTGTAGGAGGCCTTTGGCACTACAAGGGCAGACAAACTTCCAACTGGTGGTAGATTCCATCTGGGAGATATACTCATTTGTGGGGAATTTCTGCAGGCATAACCCCAGTGGCAGGCAGACAGCATTAGACACGAACGGTGCCCCTTTTCCATGGGAAACCAATGTCTCCACCCCACGTTCCTGATGTCAGTTTTTAGGAGGCCTTTGGCACTACAAGGGCAGAGAAACTTCCATCTGGTTGTAGATTGCACCTGGGAGATATCCTCATTTCCATGGAATTTTAGTGGAATTTTAGTAGGCATAAGCCCAGTGGCTGGCAGACAGCATTAGACACAAACGGTGGCCCATTTCCTTGGGAAACCAAAGTCTCCACCCCACGGTCCTGATGTCAGTTTTTAGGAGGCCTTTGGCACTACGAGGGCAGACAAACTTCCACCTGGTGGTAGATTGCACCTGGGAGATATCCTCATTTTTATGGAACTTCAGAAGTCATAACCACAGTGCCAGGCAGACAGCATTAGACAGGAACGGTGGTCCTTTTCCTAGGGAAACCAAAGTCTCCACCCTAGGTTCCTGATGGCAGTTTGTAGGAGACCTTTGGAAACACAAGGGCAGAGTAACTTCCATCTGGTGGTAGATTACACCTGGGAGATATTCGCATTTGTATGGAATTTACGTGGAATTTTAGTAGGCAGAATCCCAGCGGCAGGCAGACAGAATTAGACATGAGTAATGGCCCATTTCCATGGAAACCAAAGTCTCCACCCTAGGTTCCTGATGTCATTTTCTAGGAGGCCTCTGGCACTACAAGCGCAGACAAACTTCCATCTGGTGGTAGATTGCACCTGGGAGGTATCCTCATTTGTATAGAATTTTAGTGGAATTTTAGTAGGCATAAGCCCAGTATCTGGCAGACAGCATTAGACACGATCGGTGCCCCATTTCCATGGGAAACCAAAGCGTCCTCTCCAGAATCCTGATGTCAGTTTGTAGGAGACCGTTGGCACAACAAGGGCAGACAAACTTCCAACTGGTGGTAGATTCCATCTGGGAGATGTCCTCATTTTTGAGGAATTTCAGTTGGCATAACTCCAGCGGCAGGCAGACAGCATTAGACACGAACAGTGGCCCTTTTCCATGGGAAACCAAAATCTCCACCCCATGTTGCTGATGTCACATTGTAGGAAATGTTTTCCAATATAAGGGCAGACAAACTTCCATCTGGCGGTAGATTGCACCTGGGAGATATCCTCATTTTGATGGAGTTTTAGTGGAATTTTAGTAGGAAGAAACCCAGTGGCAGGGAGACAGCATTAGACACGAACAATGGCCCATTTGATGGGAAACCAAGGTCTCCACCCCACGTTCCTGATGTCCGTTTTTAGGAGGCCTTTGTCACTACAAGGGCAGACAAACTTCCGTCTGGTGGTTGATTGCATCGGGGAGATATCCTCATTTTTATGGAATTTCATCAGGTAGAAGCCCAGTGGCAGGCAGACAGCATTAGAGAGGAACGGTGGCCCTTTTCCATGGGAAAACAAAGTCTCCAACCCAGGCTCCTGATGTCAGTTTTTAGTAGGCCTTTGGCATTAAAAGGGCAGACAAACTTCCATCTGGTGGGAAATTTTGTTAGGGAGATATCCTCATTTGTATGTAATTTCAGTAGTGATAAGATCAGAGGCAAGGAGGCAGCATTAAACACCAAGGGTGCCCCTTTTCCATGGGAAACCAAAGCGTCCTCTCCAGAATCCTGATGTCAGTTTGTAGGAGACCGTAGGCATTACAAGGGCAGAGAAACTTTCATCTGGTGGTAGACTCTATCTGGGAGATATCCTCATTTGTACGGGATTTTACTAGGCATTATCCCAGTGGCAGTCACATAGCATTAGACACAAACGGTGGCCCATTTCCATGGGAAACCAAAGTCTCCACCCCACGTTCCCGATGTCAGGTTTTAGTAGGGCATTGACAGTACAAGGGCAGAAAAACTTCCGTCTGGTGGTTGATTGCATCGGGGAGATATCCTCATTTGTATGGAATTTCAGCAGATAGAAGCCCAGTGGCAGGCAGACAGCATTAGAGAGGAACGGTGGCTCTTTTCCATGGGAAAAAAAAAGTCTCCAACCCAGGCTCCTGATGTCAGTTTGTAGGAGGCATTTGGCACTACAAGGGCAGACAAACTTCCATCTAGTGGTGGATCGCACCTCGTAGATGTCCTTATTTGTATGGAATTTTAGTGGTATTTTAGTAATCAGAATCCCAGTTGCAGACCGACAGCATTAAAAATGAACGGTGGGCCTTTTCCATAGGAAACCAATGTCTCCAGGCCAGGTTCCGAATGTCAATTTGAAGGAGACCTTTGGCACTGCAAGAGCAGACAAACTTCCATCTGGTGGCATGTTGCATCTGGGAGATATCCTCATTTGTATGGAACTTCAGCAGTCATAACCACAGTGGCAGGCAGACAGCATTAGACAGGAACGGTGGTCCTTTTCCATGGGAAACCAAAGTCTCCCCCCTAGGTTTCTGATGGCAGTTTGTAGGAGGCCTTTGGAAACATAAGGGCAGAGAAACTTCCATCTGGTGTTTGATTGCACCTGGGAGATATTCGCATTTGTATGGAATTTTAGTGGAATTTTAGTAGGCAGAATCCCAGCGGCAGGCAGACAGAATCAGACATGAATAGTGGCCCATTTCCATGGGAAACCAAAGTCTCCACCCCAGGTTCCTGATGTCATTTTCTAGGAGGCCTCTGGCACTACAAGAGGAGACAAACTTCCAGCTGGTGGCATAATGCATCTGGGAGATATCCTCATTTGTATGTAATTTTAGTAGCCATAAGCCCAGTGGGAGGCAGACAGCATTAGAGAGGAACCGTGGCCCTTTCCCATGGGAAACCAAAGTCTCCACCCCAGCTTCTTGATGTCAATTTGTAGGAAGCCTTTTGCTCTACAGGGGCAGACAAACTACCATTTGGTGGTAGATTGCACGTGAGAGACATCTTCAATGGTATGGAATATTATTGGAATTTTAATAGGCAGAAGCCTAGTGGCAGGCAAACATCATTAGACACGAACGGTGGCCCATTTCCTTGGGAAACCGAAGTCTCCACTCCACGTTCCTGATGTCAGTTTTTAGGAGGCCTTTGGCACTACAAGGGCAAACAAACTTCGAACTGGTGGTAGATTCCATCTGGGAGATATCCTCATTTGTGAGGAATTTCAGCAGGCGTAACCCAGTGGCAGGCAACAGCATTAGACAAGAACAGTACCCTTTTCCATTGGAAACAAAGTCTTCTTCCCACGTTCCTGATGTCAGTTTGTAGGAGGCATTTGGCACTATAAGGGCAGACTAATTTCCAACTGTTTGTAGATTTCATCTGGGAGATATCCTCATTTGTATTGAATTTTACTAGGCATAAGCCCAGTGGCAGGCACATAGCATTAGACACAAACGGTGGCCCTTTTCCATGGGAAACCAAAGTCTCCACCCCACGTTCCTGATGTCAGTTTTTAGGAGGCCTTTGGCACTACAAGGGCATAGAAACTTCCATCTGGTTGTAGATTGCACCTGGGAGATATCCTCATTTGTATGGAACTTCAGCACTCATAACCACAATGCCAGGCTGACAGCATTAGATACGAACGGTGGTCCTTTTCCATGGGAAACCAAAGTCTCCACCCCACGTTCCTGATGTCAGTTTTTTAGGAGGCCTTTTGCACTACAAGAACATACAAACTTCCAACTGGTGGCATATTGAATCTTGGAGATATCTTCATTTGTCGAGTATTAGTGGAATTAAAGTAGGCAGAAGCCCAGTGGCAAGTAGACAGCATTAAACACCAACGGTGGCCCATTTCCATGGGAAACCAAAGTCTCCAGTCCAGGCTCCTGATGTCAATTTGTAGGAGGCCTGTGGCACTACAGGGGCCGACAAACTTCCGTCAGGTGGTAGATTGCATCGGAGAGATTTCCAAATTTCTTTGGAATTTCAGCAGGCAGAAGCCCAGTGGCAGGCAGACAGAATTAGACACGAACAGTGGCCCTTTTCCATGGGAAAACAAAGTCTCCACCCCTGGTTCCTGATGTCAGTTTCTTAGGAGGGATTCGAGAGTACAAGGGCAGAAAATCTTCCATCTGGTTGTAGATTTCACCTGGGAGATATCCTCATTTCTATCGAATTTTAGTGGAATTTTAGTAGGCATAAGCCCAGTGGCTAGCAGACAGCATTAGACACGATCGGTGGCCTAATTCCTAGGGAAACCAAAGTTTCCATTCCGCGTTCCTGATGTCAGTTTGTAGGAGGCCTTTGGCACTACAAGGGCAGACAAACTTCCAACTGGTGGTAGATTCCATCTGGGAGATATACTCATTTGTGGGGAATTTCTGCAGGCATAACCCCAGTGGCAGGCAGACAGCATTAGACACGAACGGTGCCCCTTTTCCATGGGAAACCAATGTCTCCACCCCACGTTCCTGATGTCAGTTTTTAGGAGGCCTTTGGCACTACAAGGGCAGAGAAACTTCCATCTGGTTGTAGATTGCACCTGGGAGATATCCTCATTTCCATGGAATTTTAGTGGAATTTTAGTAGGCATAAGCCCAGTGGCTGGCAGACAGCATTAGACACAAACGGTGGCCCATTTCCTTGGGAAACCAAAGTCTCCACCCCACGGTCCTGATGTCAGTTTTTAGGAGGCCTTTGGCACTACGAGGGCAGACAAACTTCCACCTGGTGGTAGATTGCACCTGGGAGATATCCTCATTTTTATGGAACTTCAGAAGTCATAACCACAGTGCCAGGCAGACAGCATTAGACAGGAACGGTGGTCCTTTTCCTAGGGAAACCAAAGTCTCCACCCTAGGTTCCTGATGGCAGTTTGTAGGAGACCTTTGGAAACACAAGGGCAGAGTAACTTCCATCTGGTGGTAGATTACACCTGGGAGATATTCGCATTTGTATGGAATTTACGTGGAATTTTAGTAGGCAGAATCCCAGCGGCAGGCAGACAGAATTAGACATGAGTAATGGCCCATTTCCATGGAAACCAAAGTCTCCACCCTAGGTTCCTGATGTCATTTTCTAGGAGGCCTCTGGCACTACAAGCGCAGACAAACTTCCATCTGGTGGTAGATTGCACCTGGGAGGTATCCTCATTTGTATAGAATTTTAGTGGAATTTTAGTAGGCATAAGCCCAGTATCTGGCAGACAGCATTAGACACGATCGGTGCCCCATTTCCATGGGAAACCAAAGCGTCCTCTCCAGAATCCTGATGTCAGTTTGTAGGAGACCGTTGGCACAACAAGGGCAGACAAACTTCCAACTGGTGGTAGATTCCATCTGGGAGATGTCCTCATTTTTGAGGAATTTCAGTTGGCATAACTCCAGCGGCAGGCAGACAGCATTAGACACGAACAGTGGCCCTTTTCCATGGGAAACCAAAATCTCCACCCCATGTTGCTGATGTCACATTGTAGGAAATGTTTTCCAATATAAGGGCAGACAAACTTCCATCTGGCGGTAGATTGCACCTGGGAGATATCCTCATTTTGATGGAGTTTTAGTGGAATTTTAGTAGGAAGAAACCCAGTGGCAGGGAGACAGCATTAGACACGAACAATGGCCCATTTGATGGGAAACCAAGGTCTCCACCCCACGTTCCTGATGTCCGTTTTTAGGAGGCCTTTGTCACTACAAGGGCAGACAAACTTCCGTCTGGTGGTTGATTGCATCGGGGAGATATCCTCATTTTTATGGAATTTCATCAGGTAGAAGCCCAGTGGCAGGCAGACAGCATTAGAGAGGAACGGTGGCCCTTTTCCATGGGAAAACAAAGTCTCCAACCCAGGCTCCTGATGTCAGTTTTTAGTAGGCCTTTGGCATTAAAAGGGCAGACAAACTTCCATCTGGTGGGAAATTTTGTTAGGGAGATATCCTCATTTGTATGTAATTTCAGTAGTGATAAGATCAGAGGCAAGGAGGCAGCATTAAACACCAAGGGTGCCCCTTTTCCATGGGAAACCAAAGCGTCCTCTCCAGAATCCTGATGTCAGTTTGTAGGAGACCGTAGGCATTACAAGGGCAGAGAAACTTTCATCTGGTGGTAGACTCTATCTGGGAGATATCCTCATTTGTACGGGATTTTACTAGGCATTATCCCAGTGGCAGTCACATAGCATTAGACACAAACGGTGGCCCATTTCCATGGGAAACCAAAGTCTCCACCCCACGTTCCCGATGTCAGGTTTTAGTAGGGCATTGACAGTACAAGGGCAGAAAAACTTCCGTCTGGTGGTTGATTGCATCGGGGAGATATCCTCATTTGTATGGAATTTCAGCAGATAGAAGCCCAGTGGCAGGCAGACAGCATTAGAGAGGAACGGTGGCTCTTTTCCATGGGAAAAAAAAGTCTCCAACCCAGGCTCCTGATGTCAGTTTGTAGGAGGCATTTGGCACTACAAGGGCAGACAAACTTCCATCTAGTGGTGGATCGCACCTCGTAGATGTCCTTATTTGTATGGAATTTTAGTGGTATTTTAGTAATCAGAATCCCAGTTGCAGACCGACAGCATTAAAAATGAATGGTGGGCCTTTTCCATAGGAAACCAATGTCTCCAGGCCAGGTTCCGAATGTCAGTTTGAAGGAGACCTTTGGCACTGCAAGAGCAGACAAACTTCCATCTGGTGGCATGTTGCATCTGGGAGATATCCTCATTTGTATGGAACTTCAGCAGTCATAACCACAGTGGCAGGCAGACAGCATTAGACAGGAACGGTGGTCCTTTTCCATGGGAAACCAAAGTCTCCCCCCTAGGTTTCTGATGGCAGTTTGTAGGAGGCCTTTGGAAACATAAGGGCAGAGAAACTTCCATCTGGTGTTTGATTGCACCTGGGAGATATTCGCATTTGTATGGAATTTTAGTGGAATTTTAGTAGGCAGAATCCCAGCGGCAGGCAGACAGAATCAGACATGAATAGTGGCCCATTTCCATGGGAAACCAAAGTCTCCACCCCAGGTTCCTGATGTCATTTTCTAGGAGGCCTCTGGCACTACAAGAGGAGACAAACTTCCAGCTGGTGGCATAATGCATCTGGGAGATATCCTCATTTGTATGTAATTTTAGTAGCCATAAGCCCAGTGGCAGGCAGACAGCATTAGAGAGGAACCGTGGCCCTTTCCCATGGGAAACCAAAGTCTCCACCCCAGCTTCTTGATGTCAATTTGTAGGAAGCCTTTTGCTCTACAGGGGCAGACAAACTACCATTTGGTGGTAGATTGCACGTGAGAGACATCTTCAATGGTATGGAATATTATTGGAATTTTAATAGGCAGAAGCCTAGTGGCAGGCAAACATCATTAGACACGAACGGTGGCCCATTTCCTTGGGAAACCGAAGTCTCCACTCCACGTTCCTGATGTCAGTTTTTAGGAGGCCTTTGGCACTACAAGGGCAAACAAACTTCGAACTGGTGGTAGATTCCATCTGGGAGATATCCTCATTTGTGAGGAATTTCAGCAGGCGTAACCCAGTGGCAGGCAACAGCATTAGACAAGAACAGTACCCTTTTCCATTGGAAACAAAGTCTTCTTCCCACGTTCCTGATGTCAGTTTGTAGGAGGCATTTGGCACTATAAGGGCAGACTAATTTCCAACTGTTTGTAGATTTCATCTGGGAGATATCCTCATTTGTATTGAATTTTACTAGGCATAAGCCCAGTGGCAGGCACATAGCATTAGACACAAACGGTGGCCCTTTTCCATGGGAAACCAAAGTCTCCACCCCACGTTCCTGATGTCAGTTTTTAGGAGGCCTTTGGCACTACAAGGGCATAGAAACTTCCATCTGGTTGTAGATTGCACCTGGGAGATATCCTCATTTGTATGGAACTTCAGCACTCATAACCACAATGCCAGGCTGACAGCATTAGATACGAACGGTGGTCCTTTTCCATGGGAAACCAAAGTCTCCACCCCACGTTCCTGATGTCAGTTTTTTAGGAGGCGTTTTGCACTACAAGAACATACAAACTTCCAACTGGTGGCATATTGAATCTTGGAGATATCTTCATTTGTCGAGTATTAGTGGAATTAAAGTAGGCAGAAGCCCAGTGGCAAGTAGACAGCATTAAACACCAACGGTGGCCCATTTCCATGGGAAACCAAAGTCTCCAGTCCAGGCTCCTGATGTCAATTTGTAGGAGGCCTTTGGCACTACAGGGGCCGACAAACTTCCGTCAGGTGGTAGATTGCATCGGAGAGATTTCCAAATTTCTTTGGAATTTCAGCAGGCAGAAGCCCAGTGGCAGGCAGACAGAATTAGACACGAACAGTGGCCCTTTTCCATGGGAAAACAAAGTCTCCACCCCTGGTTCCTGATGTCAGTTTCTTAGGAGGGATTCGAGAGTACAAGGGCAGAAAATCTTCCATCTGGTTGTAGATTTCACCTGGGAGATATCCTCATTTCTATCGAATTTTAGTGGAATTTTAGTAGGAAGAAACCCAGTGTCTGGCAGACAGCATTAGACACGAACGGTGGCCCATTTCTATGGGAAACCAAAGTCTCCACCCCACGTTCCGGATATACGTTTCTCAGAGGTCTTGGCACTACAAGGGCATAGAAACTTCCATCTGGTTGTAGATTGCACCTGGGAGATATCCTCATTTGTATGGAACTTCATCAGTCATAACCACAGTGCCAGGCAGACAGCATTAGAGAGGAACGGTGGCCCTTTTCCATGCGAAAGCAAAATCTCCACACCACTTTCCAGATGTCAGGTTTTAGGAGGCCTTTGGCAGTACAACGGCAGACAAATTTCTGTCTGGTGGTTGAGTGCATCGGGGACATATCCTCATTTGTATGGAATTTCAGCAGGTAGAAGCCCAGTGGCAGGCAGACAGCATTAGACACGAACGGTGGCCCTTTTCCATGGAAAAACAAATTATGCATCCTATGTTCCTGATGTCAGTTTTTAGGAGGCCATTGGCGCTACACTGGCAGACAAATTTCCATCTGGCAATAGATTGCACCTCGGAGATGTCCTCATTTGTACAGAATTTTAGTGGTATTTTAGTACTCAGAAGCCCAGTGCCAGGCAGACAGCATTAAACATAAACGGTGGGCCTTTTCCATGGGAAAACAAAGTCTCCAGGCCAGGTTCCGAATGTCAGTTTGAAGGAGGCCTTTGGCACTGCAAGAGCAGACAAACTTCCATCTGGTGGCATATTGTATCTGGGAGATATCCTCATTTGTATGTAATTCTAGTAGCCATAAGCCCAGTGGCAAGCAGACAGCATTAGACACGAACGGTGGCCCTTTTCCATGGGAAACCAATGTCTCCACCCCATGTTCCTGATGTCCGTTTCTAGGAGGCCTTTGGAACTACAAGAGCAGACAAACTTCCAACTGGTGGCATATTGCATCTGGGAGATATCCTCATTTGTATGTAATTTCTGTAGCCATAAGCCCAGTGGCAGGCAGACAGCATTAGACACGAACGGTGGCCCTTTTCCATGGGAAACCGAATTCTCCACTCCAGGCTCCTGATGTCAATTTGTAGGAGGCCTTTGGCACTACAGGGGCAGACAAACTTCAGTCAGGTTGTTGATTGCATCGGAGAGATTTCCCAATTTCTTTGGAATTTCAGCAGGCAGAAGCCCAGTGGCAGGCAGACAGCATTAGACATGAACGGTGGCCCATTTCCATGGGAAAACAAAGTCTCCACCCCTGGTTCGTGATGTCACTTTTTTAGGAGGGCTTTGGTACTACAAGGGCAGAGAATCTTCCATCTGGTTGTAGACTGCACCTAGGAAATATCCTCATTTTTATGGAACTTTAGTGGAATTTTAATAGGAAGAAACCCAGTGGCAGGCAGACAGCATTGGACATGAACGCTGGCCCTTTTCCATGGGAAAACAAAGTCTCCACCCCTGGTTCCTGATGTCAGTTTTTTAGGAGGGCTTTGGTACTACAAGGGCAGAGAATCTTCCATCTGGTTGTAGATTGCACCTAGGAGATATCCTCATTTTTATGGAATTTTAGTGGAATTTTAATAGGAAGAAGCCCAGTGGCAAGCAGACAGCATTAGACACGAACGGTGGCCCATTTTCATGGGAAACCAAAGTCACCACTCCCGGTTCCTGATGTCAGTTTTTAGGAGGCTTTTGCCACTACAAGGGCAGGCAAACTTCCATCTGGTGGTAAATTGCATCTGCGAGATATCCTCATTTGTATGGAATTTTAGCAGGCATAGGCCTAGTGGCAGGCACACAGCATTAGGCATGAACAGTGCCCTATTCCACGGGAAACCAAATTATACATCCCACGTTTAAGAAGTGAGTTTATAGGAGCCCTTTGGCACTACAAGGGCAGAGAAACTTCAAACCGGGAGTAGATTGCACCTGCAAGATATTCTCAATTTTATAGAATTTTAGAGGAATTTCAGTACGCCGAATCCCACCGGCAGGCACACAGAATTAGACATGAATAGTGGCCTTTTCCAGGCGAAACCAAAGTCTCCAGGCCAGGTTCCTGATGTCAGTTTTTAGGAGGCCTTTTGCACTACAAGAACAGACAAACTTCCGACTGGTGGCATATTGCATCTTGGAGATATCCTCATTTGTATGGAATTCTAGTGGAATTAAAGTAGGCAGAAGCCCAGTGGCAAGTAGACAGCATTAAACACCAACAGTGGTCGTTTTCCATGGGAAACCAAAGTCTCCGCCCCAGGTTCCTGATGTCAATTTGTAGGAAGCCTTTAGCTCTACAGGGGCAGACAAACTTCCATCTGGTGGTAGATTGCACCTGGGAGACATCCTCATTTGTTAGGAATTTTAGTGGGATTTTAATAGGCAGAAGCCTAGTGGCAGGAACACATCATTGGACACGAACGCTGGCCCATTTCCCATGGAAACCAAAGTGTCCACTCCAGGTTCCTGGTGTCAGTTTGTAGGAAGCCTTTGGAACTACAAGGGCAGACAAACTTCCGTCTGGTGGTTGATTGCATCGTGGAGATATCCTCATTTGTATGGAATTTCAGCAGGTAGAAGCCCAGTGGCAGGCAGACAGCATTAGACATGAACGGTGGCCCTTTTCCCATGGGCAGCCAAAAATCTCCAAACCACGTTCCTGATGTCAGGTTTTAGGAGGCCTTTGCCAGTACAAGGGCAAACAAACTTCCGTCTGGTGGCTGATTACATCGGGGAGATATCCTCATTTGTATGGAATTTCAGCAGGTAGAAGCCCAATGCAGGCAGAGAGACTTAGACACGAACAGTGGCCCTTTTCCATGGGAAACCGAAGTCTCCAACCCAGGCTTCTGATGTCGGTTTTCAGGAGGCCTTTGGCATTAAAAGTGTAGACAAACATCCATCTGGTGGGAAATTGCATTTGGGAGATATCCTCATACGTATGGAATTTTAGTAGCCATATACCCACTGGCAGGCTGCAGCATTAGACATGAACAATGGGCCTTTTCCATGGAAAAACAAATTATCCATCCTCACGTTCCTGATGTCATGTTTTAGGAGGCCTTTGGCACTACAAGAGCAGACAAACTTCCACCTGGTGGTAGATTGCACCTGGGGGATAACCTCATTTGTATGGAACTTCAGCAGTCATAACCACAGTGCCAGGCAGACAGCATTAGACACGAACGGTGGCCCTTTTCCATGGGAAAACAAAGTCTCCACCCCTGGTTCCTGATGTCATTTTCTAGGAGGCCTCTGGCACTACAGGAGGAGACAAACTTCCAACTGGTGGCATATTGCATCTGGGAGATATCCTTATTTGTATGTAATATTAGTAGCCATAATCCCAGTGGGAAGCAGACAGCATTAGACACGAACGGTGGCCCTTTTCCATGGGAAAACAAAGTCTCCGCCCCAGGTTTCTGATGTCAATTTGTAGGAAGCCTTTGGCTCTACAGGGGCAGACAAACTTCCATCTGGTGGTAGATGGCACCTGGGAGACATCCTCATTTGTATGTAATTTTAGTAGCCATAAACCCACTGGCAGGCAGACAGAATTAGACACAAATGCTGGTCCATTTACATGGGAAACCAAAGTCTCCATACCACGTTGCTCATGTCAGTTTGTAGGAGGCCTTTGGCACTACAAGAACAGACAAACTTCCATCTGGTGGCATATTGCATCTTGGAGATATCCTCATTTGTATGGAATTTTAGCAGGCATAGGCCCAGTGGCAGGCACACAGCATTAGGCATGAACAGTGCCCTATTCCACGGGAAACCAAATTATACATCCCACGTTTAAGAAGTGAGTTTATAGGAGCCCTTTGGCACTACAAGGGCAGAGAAACTTCAAACCGGGAGTAGATTGCACCTGCAAGATATTCTCAATTTTATAGAATTTTAGAGGAATTTCAGTACGCCGAATCCCACCGGCAGGCACACAGAATTAGACATGAATAGTGGCCTTTTCCAAGCGAAACCAAAGTCTCCAGGCCAGGTTCCTGATGTCAGTTTTTAGGAGGCCTTTTGCACTACAAGAACAGACAAACTTCCGACTGGTGGCATATTGCATCTTGGAGATATCCTCATTTGTATGGAATTCTAGTGGAATTAAAGTAGGCAGAAGCCCAGTGGCAAGTAGACAGCATTAAACACCAACAGTGGTCGTTTTCCATGGGAAACCAAAGTCTCCGCCCCAGGTTCCTGATGTCAATTTGTAGGAAGCCTTTAGCTCTACAGGGGCAGACAAACTTCCATCTGGTGGTAGATAGCACCTGGGAGACATCCTCATTTGTTAGGAATTTTAGTGGGATTTTAATAGGCAGAAGCCTAGTGGCAGGAACACATTATTGGACACGAACGCTGGCCCATTTCCATGGGAAACCAAAGTGTCCACTCCAGGTTCCTGGTGTCAGTTTGTAGGAGGCCTTTGGAACTACGAGGGCAGACAAACTTCCAACTGGTGGTAGATTCCATCTGGGACATATCCTCATTTCTCTGGAATTTCAGCAGGCATAAGCCCAGTGGCAGGCAGACAGCATTAGACAGGAACGGTGGCCTTTTTCCATGGAAAACCAAATTCTCCACCCCACGTTACTGATGTCAATTTGCAGGAGGCCTTTGGCACTACAAGGGCTACATACTTCCATCTCGTTGTATATTCCATCAGGGAGATACCCTTCTTTGTATGGAATTTTATTAGAATTTTAGTATGCGGAAGCCGAGTAGCCAGCAAACGGCATCAGACAAGAACGGTGGCCCTTTTCCATGGGAAATAAAAGTCTCCACCCCACATTCCTGATGTCCGTTTGTAGGAGGCCTTTGGCACTACAAGGCCAGGAAAATTTCCAACTGGTGGTAGATTGCATCTGGGAGACATCCTCATTTGTATGCAATTTTAGCAGCCATAAGCCCAGTGGCTGGCAGACAGCATTGGATTTGAACGGTGGTCCTTTTCCATGGGAAACCAAGGTCAACACCTCACGTTCCTGAATGTCAGTTTGTAGGAGGTCTTTGGAACTACAAGGGCAGACAAACTTCCGTCTGGTGGTTGATTGCATCGTGGAGATATCCTCATTTGTATGGAATTTCAGCAGGTAGAAGCCCAGTGGCAGGCAGACAGCATTAGACATGAACGGTGGCCCTTTTCCCATGGGCAGCCAAAAATCTCCAAACCACGTTCCTGATGTCAGGTTTTAGGAGGCCTTTGCCAGTACAAGGGCAAACAAACTTCCGTCTGGTGGCTGATTACATCGGGGAGATATCCTCATTTGTATGGAATTTCAGCAGGTAGAAGCCCAGTGCAGGCAGAGAGACTTAGACACGAACAGTGGCCGTTTTCCATGGGAAACCGAAGTCTCCAACCCAGGCTTCTGATGTCGGTTTTCAGGAGGCCTTTGGCATTAAAAGTGTAGACAAACATCCATCTGGTGGGAAATTGCATTTGGGAGATATCCTCATACCTATGGAATTTTAGTAGCCATATACCCACTGGCAGGCAGCAGCATTAGACATGAACAATGGGCCTTTTCCATGGAAAAACAAATTATCCATCCTCACGTTCCTGATGTCATGTTTTAGGAGGCCTTTGGCACTACAAGAGCAGACAAACTTCCACCTGGTGGTAGATTGCACCTGGGGGATAACCTCATTTGTATGGAACTTCAGCAGTCATAACCACAGTGCCAGGCAGACAGCATTAGACACGAACGGTGGCCCTTTTCCATGGGAAAACAAAGTCTCCACCCCTGGTTCCTGATGTCATTTTCTAGGAGGCCTCTGGCACTACAGGAGGAGACAAACTTCCAACTGGTGGCATATTGCATCTGGGAGATATCCTTATTTGTATGTAATATTAGTAGCCATAATCCCAGTGGGAAGCAGACAGCATTAGACTCGAACGGTGGCCCTTTTCCATGGGAAACCAAAGTCTCCGCCCCAGGTTTCTGATGTCAATTTGTAGGAAGCCTTTGGCTCTACAGGGGCAGACAAACTTCCATCTGGTGGTAGATGGCACCTGGGAGACATCCTCATTTGTATGTAATTTTAGTAGCCATAAACCCACTGGAAGGCAGACAGCATTAGACACGAATGGTGGTCCATTTACATGGGAAACCAAAGTCTCCAAACCACGTTCCTGATGTCAGTTTGTAGGAGGCCTTTGGCACTACAAAGGCAGACAAAGTTCCGTCTGGTGGGTGATTGCATCGAGGAGATATCCTTATTTTTACAGAATTTTATTGGAATTTTAGTAGGCATAAGCCCAGTGGCTGGCAGAGAGCATTAGACACGAACGGTGGCGCATTTCCTTGGGAAACCAAAGTCTCCATCCCACGTTCCTGATGTCAGTTTGTAGGAGGCCTTTGGTACTATAAGGGCAGACATACTTCTATCTTGTGGTTGATTGCATCGCGGAGATATCCTCATTTTTATGGAACTTCAGCAGTCATAACCACTGTACCAGGCAGACAGCATTAGACAGGAACAGTGGTCCTTTTCCATGGGAAACCAAAGTCTCCAGACTATGTTCCCGATGTCAGGTTTTAGGAGGCCTTTGGCAGTACATGGGAAGACAAACTTCCGTCTGGTGGTTGATTTCATCGGGGAGATATCCTCATTTGTATGGAATTTCAGCAGGTAGAAGCCCAGTGGCAGGCAGAGAGCATTAGACACGAATGGTGGCCCTTTTCCCATGGGAAACCGAATCCTCCACTCCAGGCTCCTGATGTGAATTTGTAGGAGGCCTTTGGCACTACAGGGGCAGACAAACTTCCAACTGGTGGTTGATTGCATCGGAGAGATTTCCCAATTTCTTTGGAATTTCAGCAGGCAGAAGCCCAGTGGCAGGCAGACAGCATTAGACATGAACGGTGGCCCTTTTCCATGGGAAAACAAAGTCTCTACCGCTTGTTCCTGATGTCAGTTTTTTAGGTGGGCTTTGGTACTACAAGGGCAGAGAATCTTCCATCTGGTTGTAGATTGCACCTAGGAGATATCCTCATTTTTATGGAATTTTAGTGGAATTTTAATAGGAAGAAGCCCAGTGGCAGGCAGACAGCATTAGACACGAACGGTGGCCCATTTGCATGGGAAACCAAAGTCACCACTCCCGGTTCCTGATGTCAGTTTTTATGAGGCCTATGCCACTACAAGGGCAGGCAAACTTCCATCTGGTGGTAAATTGCATCTGCGAGATATCCTCATTTGTATGGAATTTTAGCAGGCATAGGCCCAGTGGCAGGCACACAGCATTAGGCATGAACAGTGCCCTATTCCACGGGAAACCAAATTATACATCCCACGTTTAAGAAGTGAGTTTATAGGAGCCCTTTGGCACTACAAGGGCAGAGAAACTTCAAACCGGGAGTAGATTGCACCTGCAAGATATTCTCAATTTTATAGAATTTTAGAGGAATTTCAGTACGCCGAATCCCACCGGCAGGCACACAGAATTAGACATGAATAGTGGCCTTTTCCAAGCGAAACCAAAGTCTCCAGGCCAGGTTCCTGATGTCAGTTTTTAGGAGGCCTTTTGCACTACAAGAACAGACAAACTTCCGACTGGTGGCATATTGCATCTTGGAGATATCCTCATTTGTATGGAATTCTAGTGGAATTAAAGTAGGCAGAAGCCCAGTGGCAAGTAGACAGCATTAAACACCAACAGTGGTCGTTTTCCATGGGAAACCAAAGTCTCCGCCCCAGGTTCCTGATGTCCGTTTGTAGGAGGCCTTTGGCACTACAAGGCCAGGAAAATTTCCAACTGGTGGTAGATTGCATCTGGGAGACATCCTCATTTGTATGCAATTTTAGCAGCCATAAGCCCAGTGGCTGGCAGACAGCATTGGATTTGAACGGTGGTCCTTTTCCATGGGAAACCAAGGTCAACACCTCACGTTCCTGAATGTCAGTTTGTAGGAGGTCTTTGGAACTACAAGGGCAGACAAACTTCCGTCTGGTGGTTGATTGCATCGTGGAGATATCCTCATTTGTATGGAATTTCAGCAGGTAGAAGCCCAGTGGCAGGCAGACAGCATTAGACATGAACGGTGGCCCTTTTCCCATGGGCAGCCAAAAATCTCCAAACCACGTTCCTGATGTCAGGTTTTAGGAGGCCTTTGCCAGTACAAGGGCAAACAAACTTCCGTCTGGTGGCTGATTACATCGGGGAGATATCCTCATTTGTATGGAATTTCAGCAGGTAGAAGCCCAGTGCAGGCAGAGAGACTTAGACACGAACAGTGGCCGTTTTCCATGGGAAACCGAAGTCTCCAACCCAGGCTTCTGATGTCGGTTTTCAGGAGGCCTTTGGCATTAAAAGTGTAGACAAACATCCATCTGGTGGGAAATTGCATTTGGGAGATATCCTCATACGTATGGAATTTTAGTAGCCATATACCCACTGGCAGGCAGCAGCATTAGACATGAACAATGGGCCTTTTCCATGGAAAAACAAATTATCCATCCTCACGTTCCTGATGTCATGTTTTAGGAGGCCTTTGGCACTACAAGAGCAGACAAACTTCCACCTGGTGGTAGATTGCACCTGGGGGATAACCTCATTTGTATGGAACTTCAGCAGTCATAACCACAGTGCCAGGCAGACAGCATTAGACACGAACGGTGGCCCTTTTCCATGGGAAAACAAAGTCTCCACCCCTGGTTCCTGATGTCATTTTCTAGGAGGCCTCTGGCACTACAGGAGGAGACAAACTTCCAACTGGTGGCATATTGCATCTGGGAGATATCCTTATTTGTATGTAATATTAGTAGCCATAATCCCAGTGGGAAGCAGACAGCATTAGACACGAACGGTGGCCCTTTTCCATGGGAAACCAAAGTCTCCGCCCCAGGTTTCTGATGTCAATTTGTAGGAAGCCTTTGGCTCTACAGGGGCAGACAAACTTCCATCTGGTGGTAGATGGCACCTGGGAGACATCCTCATTTGTATGTAATTTTAGTAGCCATAAACCCACTGGAAGGCAGACAGCATTAGACACGAATGGTGGTCCATTTACATGGGAAACCAAAGTCTCCAAACCACGTTCCTGATGTCAGTTTGTAGGAGGCCTTTGGCACTACAAAGGCAGACAAAGTTCCGTCTGGTGGGTGATTGCATCGAGGAGATATCCTTATTTTTACAGAATTTTATTGGAATTTTAGTAGGCATAAGCCCAGTGGCTGGCAGAGAGCATTAGACACGAACGGTGGCCCATTTCCTTGGGAAACCAAAGTCTCCATCCCACGTTCCTGATGTCAGTTTGTAGGAGGCCCTTGGTACTATAAGGGCAGACATACTTCTATCTTGTGGTTGATTGCATCGCGGAGATATCCTCATTTTTATGGAACTTCAGCAGTCATAACCACTGTACCAGGCAGACAGCATTAGACAGGAACAGTGGTCCTTTTCCATGGGAAACCAAAGTCTCCACCCCACGTTCCTGATGTCAGTTTTTAGGAGGCCTTTGGCACTACAAGGGCAGAGAAACTTCCATCTGGTTGTAGATTGAACCTGGGAGATATCCTCATTTGTATAGAATTTTAGTGGAATTTTAGTAGGCATAAGCCCAGTGGATTTCAGACAGCATTAGACACAAACGGTGGCCCATTTCCTTGGGGAACCGAAGTCTCCACCCTACGGTCCTGATGTCAGTTTTTAGGAGGCCTTTGGCACTACGAGGGCAGACAAACTTCCACCTGGTGGTAGATTGCACCTGGGAGATATCCTCATTTTTATGGAACTTCAGAAGTCATAACCACAGTGCCAGGCAGACAGCATTAGACAGGAACGGTGGTCCTTTTCCATGGGAAACCAAAGTCTCCACCCTAGGTTCCTGAGGGCAGTTTGTAGGAGACCTTTGGAAACACAAGGGCAGAGTAACTTCCATCTGGTGGTAGATTGCACCTGGGAGATATTCTCATTTGTATGGAATTTAAGTGGAATTTTAGTAGGCAGAATCCCAGCGGCAGGCAGACAGAATTAGACATGAATAGTGGCCCATTTCCATGGAAACCAAAGTCTCCACCCTAGGTTCCTGATGTCATTTTCTAGGAGGCCTCTGGCACTACAAGAGGAGACAAACTTCCAACTGGTGGCATATTGCATCTGGGAGATATTCTCATTTGTATGTAATTTTAGTACCCATAAGCCCAGTGGCAGGCAGACAGCATTCTACACGAACAATGGACTTTTTCCATGGGAAACCAAAGTGTCCGCCCCAGGTTCCTGATGTCAATTTGTAGGAAGCCTTTGGCTCTACAGGGGCAGACAAACTTCCATCTGGTGGTAGATTGCACCTGGGAGACATCTTCATTTGTATGGAATTTTAGTGGGATTTTAATAGGCAGAAGCCTAGTGGCAGGCACACATCATTAGACACGAACGCTGGCCCATTTCCATGGTAAACCAAAGTCTCCACTCCGGGTTCCTGGTGTCAGTTTGTAGGAGGCCTTTGGCACTACAAGAGCAGACAAAGTTCCATCTGGTGCTTGATTGCATCGAGGAGATATACTCATTTTTATGGAATTTCAGCAGGCAGAAGCCCAGTGGCTGGCAGACAGCATTAGACAGGAAAAATGGACCTTTTCCATGGGAAACCAAAGTCTCCACCTCACGTTCCTGATGTCAGTTTGTAGGAGGCCTTTGGAACTACAAGGGCAGGCACACTTCAATCTGGTGGTAGATTGCACCTGGGAGATATCCTCATTTGTATAGAATTTTAGTTTAATTTTAGTAGGCATAAGCCCAGTGGCTGCCAGACAGCATTAGACACGTACGGTGGCCCATTTCCTTGGGAAACCAAAGTCTTCACCCCACGTTTCTGATGTCAGTTTTTAGGAGGCCTTTGGCACTACAAGGGCAGAAAAACTTCCACCCAGTGGTAGATTACACCTGGGAGATATCCTCATTTGTATGGAACTTCAGCAGTCATCACCACAGTGCCAGGCAGACAGCATTAGACAGAAACGGTGGTCATTTTCCATGGGAAAGCAAATTCTCCACTCCAGGTTCCTGATGGCATTTTGTAGGAGGCCTTTGGAAACACATATGGCATATTGCATCTGGAAGATATTTTCATTCGTATGTAATTTTAGTACCCATAAGCTCAGTGGCAGGCAGACAGCATTAGACACGAACGGTGGCCCTTTTCCATGGGAAACCAAAGTCGACGCCCCAGGTTCCTGATGTTAATTTGTAGGAAGCCTTTGGCACTACAAGGGCAGACAAACTTCCATCTGGTGGTAGATTACACCTGGGAGGTATCCTCATTTGTATAGAATTTTAGTGGAATTTTAGTAGGCATAAGCCCAGTATCTGGCAGACAGCATTAGACCCGAACAGTGGCCCTTTTCCATGGGAAACCAAAATCTCCACCCCATGTTGCTGATGTCACATTGTAGGAAACGTTTTCCAATATAAGGGCAGACAAACTTCCATCTGGCGGTAGATTGCACCTGGGAGATATCCTCATTTTTATGGATGTTTAGTGGAATTTTAGTAGGAAGAAACCCAGTGGCAGGCAGACAGCATTAGACACGAACAATGGCCCATTTGATGGGAAACCTAAGTCTCCACCCCACGTTCCTGATGTCTGTTTTTAGGAGGCCTTTGTCACTACAAGGGCAGACAAACTTCCGTCTGGTGGGAAATTATGTTTGGGAGATATCCTCATTTGTATGTAATTTCAGTAGTGATAAGCCCAGAGGCAAGGAGGCAGCATTAAACACCAAGGGTGCCCCTTTTCCATGGGAAACCAAAGCGTCCTCTCCAGAATCCTGATGTCAGTTTTTAGGAGACCGTAGGCATTACAAGGGCAGAGAAACTTTCATCTGGTGGTAGACTCTATCTGGGAGATATCCTCACTTGTACGGGATTTTACTAGGCATTATCCCAGTGGCAGTCACATAGCATTAGACACAAACGGTGGCCCATTTCCATGGGAAACAAAAGTCTCCACCCCACGTTCCCGATGTCAGGTTTTAGTAGGCCATTGGCAGTACAAGGGTAGAAAAACTTTCGTCTGGTGGTTGATTGCATCGGGAAGATATCCTCATTTGTATGGAATTTCAGCAGATAAAAGCCCAGTGGCAGGCAGACAGCATTAGACACGAACGGTGGCCCTTTTCCATGGGAAGAAAAAGTTTCCAACCTAGGCTCCTGATGTCAGTTTGTAGGAGGCCTTTGGCACTACAAGGGCAGACAAACTTCCATCTAGTGGTGGATCGCACCTCGTAGATGTCCTTATTTGTATGGAATTTTAGTGGTATTTTAGTAATCAGAATCCCAGTTGCAGACCGACATAATTAAAAATGAACGGTGGGCCTTTTCTTTAGGAAACCAATGTCTCCAGGCCAGGTTCCGAATGTCAGTTTGAAGGAGGCCTTTGGCACTGCAAGAGCAGACAAACTTCCATCTGGTGGCATATTGCATCTGGGAGATATCCACATTTGTATGGAACTTCAGCAGTCATAACCACAGTGCCAGGCAGACAGCATTAGACAGGAACGGTGGTCCTTTTCCATGGGAAACCAAAGTCTCCACCCTAGGTTTCCGATGGCAGTTTGTAGGAGGCCTTTGGAAACATAAGGGCAGAGAAACTTCCATCTGGTGTTTGATTGCACCTGGGAGATATTCGCATTTGTATGGAATTTTAGTGGAATTTTAGTAGGCAGAATCCCAGCAGCAGGCAGACAGAATTAGACATGAATAGTGGCCCATTTCCATGGGAAACCAAAGTCTCCACCCCAGGTTCCTGATGTCATTTTCTAGGAGGCCTCTGGCACTACAAGAGGAGACAAACTTCCAACTGGTGGCATATTGCATCTGGGAGATATCCTCATTTGTATGTAATTTTAGTAGCCATAAACCCAGTGGCAGGCAGACAGCATTAGACAGGAACCGTGGCCCATTGCCATGGGAAACCAAAGTCTCCGCCCCAGCTTCTTGATGTCAATTTGTAGGAAGCCTTTTGCTGTACAGGGGCAGACAAACTTCCATTTGGTGGTAGATTGCACGTGAGAGACATCTTCAATGGTATGGAATTTTATTGGAATTTTAATAGGCAGAAGCCTATTGGCAGGCAAACATCATTAGACACGAACGCTGTCCCATTTCCATGGGAAACCAAAGTCTGCACTCCAGGTTCCTGATGTCAGTTTGTAGGAGGCCTTTGGCACTACAAGGGCAGACAAAGTTCCGTCTGGTGTTTGATTGCATTGAGGAGATATCCTCATTTGTATGGAATTTCAGCAGGCAGAAGATCAGTGGCAGGCAGACAGCATAGGACACGAACGGTGGACCTTTTTCATGGGAAACCGAAGTCTCCACCCCACGTTCCTGATGTCAGTTTTTAGGAGGCCGTTGGCACTAGAAGGGCAAACAAACTTCGAACTGGTGGTAGATTCCATCTGGGAGATATCCTCATTTGTGAGGAATTTCAGCAGGCGTAACCCAGTGGCTGGCAGACAGCATTAGACATGAACGGTACCACTTTTCCCTTGGAAACAAAGTCTCCATCCCGCGTTACTGATGTCAGTTTGTAAGAGGCATTTGGCACTATAAGGGCAGACTAATTTCCAACTGGTTGTAGATTCCATCTGGGAGATATCCTCATTTGTATGGAATTTTACTAGGCATAAACCCAGTGGCAGGCACATTGCATTAGACACAAACGGTGGCCCTTTTCCATGGGAAACCAAAGTCTCTACCCCACGTTCCTGATGTCAGTTTTTAGGAGGCCTTTGGCACTACAAGGGCAGACAAACTTCCACCTGGTGGTAGATTGCACCTGGGAGATATCCTCATTTGTATGGAACTTCAGCACTCATAACCACAATGCCAGGCTGACAGCATTAGATACGAACGGTGGTCCTTTTCCATGGGAAACCAAAGTCTCCACCCCACGTTCCTGATGTCGGTTTTTTAGGAGGCCTTTGCCACTACAAGGGCAGACAATCTTCCATCTGGTGGTAAATTGCATCTGCGAGATATCCTCACTTGTATGGAATTTTAGGAGGCATACACGCAGTGGCAGGCACACAGCATTAGGCATGAACAGTGGCCCTTTTTCATGGGAAACCATATTATCCATACTACGTTACAGATGTCAGTTTATAGGAGACCTTTGGCACTACAAGGGTAGAGAAACTTCAAACCGGGGGCAGATTGCACCTGCGAGATATTCTCATTTGTATAGAATTTAAGAGCAATTTTAGTACGCAGAATCCCAGCAGCAAGCACACAGAATTAGACATGAATAGTGGCCCTTTTCTAGGGGAAAACAAAGTCTCCAGGCCAGGTTCCTGATGTCAGTTTTTAGGAGGCCTTTTGCACTACAAGAACAGACAAACTTCCAACTGGTGGCATATTGCATCTGGGTGATATCCTCATTTGTATGTAATTTCAGTAGCCATAAGCCCAGTGGCAGGCAGACAGCATTAGACACGAACGGTGGCCCTTTTCCATGGGAAACCAAAGTCTCCACTCCAGGCTCCTGATGTCAATTTGTAGGAGGCATTTGGCACTACAGGGGCAGAAAACCTTCCGTCAGGTGGTAGATTGCATCGGAGAGATTTCCAAATTTCTTTGGAATTTCAGCAGGCAGAAGCCCAGTGGCAGGCAGATAGCATTAAACACCAACGGTGGCCCATTTCCATGGGAAAACAAAGTCTCCACCCCTGGTTTCTGATGTCAGTTTTTTAGGAGAGCTTTGGTACTACAAGGGCAGAGATTCTTCCATCTGGTTGTAGATTGCACTTGGAAGATATCCTTATTTCTATGGAATTTTAGTGGAATTTTAGTAGGAAGAAACCCAGTGGCAGGCAGACAGCTTTAGGAACGAACGGTGGCCCATTTCCATGGGAAACCAAAGTCTCCACTCCAGGTTCCTGATGTCAGTGTTTAAGAGGCCTTTGGCACTACAGGGGCAGACAAACTTCCGTCAGGTGGTAGATTGCATCGGAGAGATTTCCAAATATCTTTGGAATTTCAGCAGGCAGAAGCCCAGTGGCAGGCAGAGAGCATTAGACACGAACGGTGGCCAATTTCCTTGGGAAACCAAAATCTCCACCCCACGTTCCTGATGTCAGTTTTTAGGAGGACTTTGGCACTATAAGGGCAGACATACTTCCAACTGGTGGAAGATTCCATCAGGGAGATACCCTCATTTGTGAGGAATTTCAGCAGGCATAACCCCAGTGGCAGGCAGACAGCATTAGACACGAACAGTGGCCCTTTTCCATGGGAAACAAAAATCTCCACCCCTGGTTCCTGATGTCAGTTTTTTAGGAGGCCTTTGCCACTACAAGGGCAGACAAACTTCCATCTGATGGTAAATTCCATGTGGGAGGTATCCTCATTTGTATGAAAGTTTACTAGGCATAAGCCCAGCGGCAGGCACATAGCATTAGGCACAAACGGTGCCCATTTTCCATGGGAAACCAAAGTCCAATCCACGTTCCTGATGTCAGTATTTAGGAGGCCTTTGGCACTACAAGGGCAGACAAACTTCCATTTGGTGGTAGATTGCACCTGGGAGATATCCTCATTTGTATGGAACTTCAGAACTCATAACCACAATACCAGGCAGACAGCATTAGATACGAACAGTGGCCCATTTCCATGGGAAACCAAAGTTTCCACTCCAGGTTCCTGATGTCCTTTTTTAGGAGGCCTTTGGCACTACAAGGGCAGACAAACTTCCAACTGGTGGTAGATTCCATCTGGGAGATATCCTCATTTGTATGGATTTTCAGCAGGCATAACCCCAGTGGGAGGCAGACATGGTTAGACACGAACGGTGGCCCTTTTCCATGGGAATTCAAAATCTCCGCCCCACGTTGCTGATGTCACTTTGTAGGAGGTGTTTTCCAATATAAGGGCAGAGAAACTTCCATCTGGTTGTAGATTGCACCTGGGAGATATCCTCATTTTTTTTGGAATTTTAGTGGAATTTTAGTAGGAAGTAGGCCAGTGGCAGGCAGACAGCATTAGACACGAACGGTGGCCCATTTCCATGGGAAACCAAAGTCTCCAGCCCGCGTTTCTGATGTTCGTTTTTAGGAGGCCTTTGGCACTACAAGGGCAGACAAACTTCCACCTGGTTGTAGATTGCACCTGGGAGATAACCTCATTTGTATGGAACTTCAGCAGTCATAACCACAGTGCCAGGCAGACAGCATTAGACACGAACGGTAGTCCTTTTCCATGGGAAACCAAAGTCTCCACACCACGTTCCCGATGTCAGATTTTAGTAGGCCTTTGCCACTACAAGGTCAGGCAAACTTCCATCTTGTGGTAAATTGCATCTGCGAGATATCCTCATTTGTATGGAATTTTAGCAGGCATAACCCTGCTTTGGTGTCCCATGGAAAAGAGCCACGGTTCGTGGCTAATGCTCTCTACCTGCCGCTGGGATTCTGCCCACAAAAATTCCACTTAAATTCCATGCAAATGAGGATATCTCGCAGTTGCATTCTCCTAAGAGATGGAAGTTTGTGTGCCCTTGTCGTTCCAAAGGCCTCCTACAAATTGACATAAGGAACGTGAGGTGGAGACTTTGGTGTCCCATTGAAAAGGGCCACTGTTAGTGTCTAATGCAGTCTGCCTGGAACTAGGCTCATGCCTGCTGAAATTCCACAAAAATGAGGATATCTCCCAGATGGAATGTTTCACCAGATGGAAGTTTATCTGCCTTTGTAGTGCCAAAGGCATCCTACAAACTGACATCAGGAACGTGAGATGGAGACTTTGGTTTCCCATGGAAAAGGGCCACCGTTCTTGTCTAATACTATCTGGCGACTTTTCAGATTCTGCCGACTAAAATTCCACTAAAATTCCATTCAAATGAGGATATCTCCCTGGTGCAATCTACCACCAGATGAATTTTCCTTTGCCTTTGTAGTGCCTAAGGCGTCTTACAAACTGACATCAGGAACGTGAGGTGGAGACTTTGGTTTCCCATGGAAAAAAGCCACTGTTTTTGTCTAATGCTGTCTGCCGGCCACTGGGCTTATGCCGTCTTAAATTCCATACAAATGAGGATATCTCCCAGATAGAACCCACCACCACTTGGATGTTTGTCTGCCCTTGCAGTGTTAAGGCCTCCAACACACAGACATCAGGAACCTGGAGTGAAGACTTTGGTTTCCCATGGAAAGGGGCCACTGTTCGTGTCTAATGCAGTCTACCTGCCACTGTGGTTCTGCCTTCTAAAATTGCATAGAAATGAGGATATCTCCCAGGAACAATCTACTACCAGATGGAAGTTTGTCTTCCCGTGTAATTCCAAAGGCCTCCTACAAATTGTCATCAGGAATGTGAGGTGGAAACTTTGGTTTCCCATGGAAAAGGGCCACCGTTCCAATCTAATGCTGTCTGCCTGCCACTGGGCTTATGGCTGCTAAAATTGCATACAAATGAGGATGTCTCCCAGATGCAATCTACCACCAGTTGGAAATTTTCCTGGCCTTGTAGTGCCAAAGGCCTCCTACAAACGGACATCAGGAATGTGGGGTGGAGACTTTTATTTCCCATGGAAAAGGGCCACCGTTCTTGTCTGATGCTGTTTGCTGGCTACTCGGCGTCTGCATACTAAAATTCTAATAAAATTCCATACAAAGAAGGATATCTCCCTGATGGAATATACAACGAGATGGAAGTATGTAGCCCTTGTAGTGCCAAAGGCCTCCTGCAAATTGACATCAGTAACGTTGGGTGGAGACTTTGGTTTTCCATAGAAAAGGGCCACCGTTCCTGTCTAATGCTGTCTGCCTGCCACTGGGCTTATGCCTGCTGAAATTCCAGAGAAATGAGGATATCTCCCAGATGGAATCTACCACCAGTTGGAAGTTTGTCTGCCCTTGTAGTTCCAAAGGCCTCCTACAAACTGACACCAGGAACCTGGAGTGGACACTTTGGTTTCCCATGGAAATGGGCCAGCGTTCGTGTCTAATGATGTGTTCCTGCCACTAGGCTTCTGCCTATTAAAATCCCACTAAAATTCCTAACAAATGAGGATGTCTCCCAGGTGCAATCTACCACCAGATGGAAGTTTGTCTGCCCCTGTAGAGCCAAAGGCTTCCTGCAAATTGACATCAGGAACCTGGGGCGGAGACTTTGGTTTCCCATGGAAAACGACCACTGTTGGTGTTTAATGCTGTCTACTTGCCACTGGGCTTCTGCCTACTTTAATTCCACTGGAATTCCATACAAATGAGGATATCTCCAAGATGCAATATGCCACCAGCCAGAAGTATGTCTGTTTTTGTAGTGCAAAAGGCCTCCTAAAAACTGACATCAGGAACCTGGCCTGGAGACTTTGGTTTCACCTGGAAAAGGCCACTATTCATGTCTAATTCTGTGTGCCTGCCGCTGGGATTCGGCGTACTGAAATTCCTCTAAAATTCTATAAAATTGAGAATATCTTGCAGGTGCAATCTACTCCCGGTTTGAAGTTTCTCTGCCCTTGTAGTGCCAAAGGGCTCCTATAAACTCACTTCTTAAACGTGGGATGTATAATTTGGTTTCCCATGGAATAGGGCACTGTTCATGCCTAATGCTGTGTGCCTGCCACTGGGCGTATGCCTGCTAAAATTCCATACAAATGAGGATATCTCGCAGATGCAATTTACCACCAGATGGAAGTTTGCCTGCCCTTGTAGTGGCAAAGGCCTCCTAAAAACTGACATCAGGAACCGGGAGTGGTGACTTTGGTTTCCCATGCAAATGGGCCACCGTTCGTGTCTAATGCTGTCTGCTTGCCACTGGGCTTCTTCCTATTAAAATTCCACTAAAATTCCATAAAAATGAGGATATCTCCTAGGTGCAATCTACAACCAGATGTAAGATTCTCTGCCCTTGTAGTACCAAAGCCCACCTAAAAAACTGACATCAGGAACCAGCGGTAGAGACTTTGTTTTCCCATGGAAAAGGGCCACCGTTCATGTCTAATGCTGTCTGCCTGCCACTGGGCTTCTGCCTGCTGAAATTCCAAAGAAATTGGGAAATCTCTCCAATGCAATCAACCACCAGTTGGAAGTTTGTCTGCCCCTGTAGTGCCAAAGGCCTCCTACAAATTGACATCAGGAGCCTGGAGTGGAGAATTCGGTTTCCCATGGAAAAGGGCCACCGTTCGTGTATAATGCTGTCTGCCGGCCACTGGGCTTATGGATACAGAAATTACATACAAATGAGGATATCTCCCAGATGCAATATGCCACCAGTTGGAAGTTTGTCTGCTCTTGTAGTTCCAAAGGCCTCCTAGAAACGGACATCCGGAACATGGGGTGGAGACTTTGGTTTCCCATGGAAATGGGCCACCGTTGGTGTTTAATGCTGTCTACTTGCCACTGGGCTTCTGCCTACTTTAATTCCACTAAAATTCCATCCAAATGAGGATATCTCCAAGATGCAATATGCCACCAGTTGGAAGTTTGTCTCTTCTTGTAGTGCAAAAGGCCTCCTAAAAACTGACATCAGGAACCTGGCCTGCAGACTTTCATTTCCCCTGGAAAAGGGCCACTATTCATGTCTAATTCTGTCTGCCTGTTGCTTGGAATCTGCGTACTAAAATTCGCCTAAAATTCTTTACAAATGAGAATATCTCCCAGGTGCAATCTACCACCAGGTGGAAGTTTGTCTGCTCTTGTATTGCCAAAGGCCTCCTAAAACATGACATCAGGAACATAGGATGGATAATTTGTTTTTCCATGGAAAAGGCCCATTGTTCATGTCTAATGCTGCAGCCTGCCAGTGGGTATATGCCTACTAAAATTCCATACGTATCAGGATAGCTCCCAAATGCAATTTCCCACCAGATGGAAGTTTGTCTACACTTTTAATGCCAAAGGCCTCCTAAAAACCGACATCAGAAGCCTGGGTTGGAGACTTCGGTTTCTCATGGAAAAGGGCCACCATTCTAATGCTCTCTGCCTGCCACTGGGCTTCTACCTGCTGAAATTCCATGCAAATGAGGATATCTCCCCGATGAAATCAACCACCAGACGGAAGTTTTTCTTCCCATGTACTGCCAAAGGCCTCCTAAAACCTGACATCGGGAACATAGTCTGGAGACTTTGGTTTCCCATGGAAAAGGACCACTGTTCCTGTCTAATGCTGTCTGCCTGGTACAGTGGTTATGACTGCTGAAGTTCCATAAAAATGAGGATATCTCCGCGATGCAATCAACCACAAGATAGAAGTATGTCTGCCCTTGTAGTACCAAAGGCCTCCTACAAACTGACATCAGGAACGTGGTTTGGAGACTTTGGTTTCCCATGTAAATGGACCAGCATTCGTGTCTAATTCTGTCTGCCTGCCAGTGGGTTTATGGCTACTAAAATTACATACAAATGAGGATGTCTCCCAGGTGCCATCTACCACCAGATGGAAGTTTGTCTGCCCCTGTAGAGCCAAAGGCTTCCTACAAATTGACATCAGAAACCTGGGGCGGAGACTTTGGTTTCCCATGGAAAAGGGCCACCGTTCGTGTCTAATGCTGTCTGCTTCCCACTGGGATTATGGCTACTAATATTACATACAAATAAGGATATCTCCCAGATGCAATATGCCACCAGTTGGAAGTTTGTCTCCTCCTGTAGTGCCAGAGGCCTCCTAGAAAATGACATCAGGAACCAGGGGTGGAGACTTTGTTTTACCATGGAAAAGGGCCACCGTTCGTGTCTAATGCTGTCTGCCTGGCACTGTGGTTATGACTGCTGAAGTTCCATACAAATGAGGTTATCCCCCAGGTGCAATCTACCACCAGGTGGAAGTTTGTCTGCTCTTGTAGTGCCAAAGGCCTCCTAAAACATGACATCAGGAACGTGAGGATGGATAATTTGTTTTTCCATGGAAAAGGCCCATTGTTCATGTCTAATGCTGCCGCCTGCCAGTGGGTATATGCCTACTAAAATTCCATACGTATCAGGATATCTCCCAAATGCAATTTCCCTCCAGATGGAAGTTTGTCTACACTTTTAATGCCAAAAGCCTCCTAAAAACCGACATCAGAAGCCTGGGTTGGAGACTTCGGTTTCTCATGGAAAAGGGCCACCATTCTAATGCTCTCTGCCTGCCACTGGGCTTCTACCTGCTAAAATTCCATACAAATGAGGATATCTCCCCGATGAAATCAACCACCAGACGGAAGTTTGTCTTCCCATGTATTGCCAAAGGCCTCCTAAAACCTGACATCGGGAACATAGTCTGGAGACTTTGGTTTCCCATGGAAAAGGACCACTGTTCCTGTCTAATGCTGTCTGCCTGGTACAGTGGTTATGACTGCTGAAGTTCCATACAAAGGAGGATATCTCCCAGGTGCAATCTACCACCAGGTAGAAGTTTGTCTGCCCTTGTAGTGCCAAGGCCTCCTAGAAACGGACATCAGGAACGCTGGGTGGAGACTTTGGTTTCCCATACAAATGGGCCATTGTTTGTGTCTAATGCTATCTTCTTGCCACTGGGCTTCTTCCTACTAAAATTCCACTAAAATTCCATAGAAATGAGGATATCTCCCAGGTGCAATCTACAACCAGATGGAAGTTTCTCTGCCCTTATATTGGAAAAAGCCTCCTACAAAGTGACATCAGCAACGTGGGGTGGAGATTTTGTTTCCCATAAAAAAGGGCCATCGTTCCTGTCTTATGCTCTCTGCCTGCCACTGGCGTTATGCCTGCTGAAATTCCTCACAAATGAGGATATCTCCCAGATGGAATCTCCCACCAGTTGGAAGTTTGTCTGCCTTTTTAGTGCCAAAGTCCTCCTAAAAACTGGCATCAGGAACGTGGGGTGGAGACTTTGGTTTCCCAAGGCAATGGGCTACCGTTCTTGTCTAATGCTGTTTGCCTTCCAATGGGCCTCTGCCTGCTGAAATCCAAAAAAAATTTTGAAATCTCTCCGATGCAATCAACCACCTGACGGAAATTTGTCTGCCCTTTTAGTGCCAAAGGCCTCCTAAAAACTGACATCAGGAACCTGGAGTGGAGACTCCGGTTTCCCATGGAAATTGGCCACTATTCATGTCTAATTCTCTCTGCCTGCCGCTGGGATTCTGCTACTAAAATTCCACTAAAATTCCATACAAATGAGAATATTTCCCAGGTGCAATCGAACACCAGATGGAAGTTTCTCTGCCGCTGTGCTTCCAAAGGCCTCCTACAAACTGACATCAGGAACCTAGGGTGGAAACTTTGGTTTCCCATGGAAAAGGACCACCATTCGTGTCTAATGCTCTCTGCCTGGCACTGTGGTTATGACTGCTGAAGTTCCATACAAATGAGGATATGTCCCAGGTGCAATCTACCACCAGGTGGAAGTTTGTCTGCTCTTGTAGTGCCAAAGGCCTCCTAAAAACTGACATCAGGAACGTGGGGTGGAGACTTTGTTTTCCCATGGAAATGGGCCACCGTTTGTGTCTAATGCTATGTGTCTGCCACTGGGCTTATGCCTAGTAAAATCCCATACAAATGAGGATATCTCCCAGATGGAGTCTACGACCAGATGAAAGTTTGTCTGCCCTTGTAATGCCAACAGCCTCCTACAAACTGACATCAGGAACATAGGATGGATAATTTGTTTTTCCATAATAAAGGGCCACCGTTCGTGTCTAATGCTACTGCCTGCCACTGGGAATTTATGCCTACTAAAATTCCATACATATGAGGATATCTCCCAAATGCAATTTCCCACCAGATGGAAGTTTGTCTACCCTTATAATGCCAAAGGCCTCCTAAAAAATGACATCAGGAGCCTGGGTTGGAGACTTTGGTTTCCCATGGAAAAGGGCCACCCTTCATTTCTAATGCTGTCTGCCTGCCACTGGGCTTCTACCTGCTGAAATTCCATACAAATGAGGATATGTCCCCGATGCAATCAACCACCAGACGGAAATTTGTCTTCCTATGTACTGCCAAAGGCCTCCTAAAACCTGACGTCGGGAACGTGGTGTGGAGACTTTGGATTCCATGGAAAAGGACCATGGTTCATGTCTAATGCTGTCTGCCTGGCACTGTGTTTATGACTGCTGAAGTTCCATACAAATGAGGATATCTCCCAGGTGCAATCTACCACCAGAAGGAAGTTTGTCTGCCCTTGAAGTTCCAAAGGCCTCCTAGAAACGGACATCAGGACCATGGGGTGGAGACTTTGGTTTCCCATGGAAAAGGTCGACTGTTCGTGTCTAATGGTGTCTGCCTGCCACTGAGCTTCTGCCTGCTGAAATTCCATACAAATGAGGATATCTCCTCGATTCAATCAACCACCTGACAGAAGTTTGTCTGCCCTTGTAGTGCTTAAACCCTCCTACAAACTGACATCAGGAACCTGGTGTGGAGACTTTGGTTTCCCATGGAAATGGGACAGCGTTCGTGTCTAATGATGTCTGCCTGCCAGTGAGCATATGCCTACTAAAATTCCCTGCAAATGAGGATATCTCCCAAATGCAATTGCCCACCAGATGGAAGTTTGTCTGCCCTTTTAATTCCAAAGGCCTCCTACAAACTGACATCAGGAGCCTGGGTTGGAGACTTTATTTTCCCATGGAAAAGGGCCACCGTTCGTGTCTAATGCTGTCTGCCTGGCACTGGGCTTCTACCTGCTGAAATTCCATACAAATGAGGATTTCTCCCCGATGCAATCAACCACCTGACAGAAGTTTGTCTGTCCTTGTACTGCCAAAGGCCTCCTAAAACCTGACATCGGGAATGTGGTGTGGAGGCTTTAGTTTCCCATGGAAAAGGACTACCGTTCGTGTCTAATGCTGTCTGCCTGGCACTGTGGTTATGACTGCTGAAGTTCCATACAAATGAGGATATCTCCCAGATGAAATATGCCACCAGATGGAAGTTTGTCTGCTCTTGCAGTGCCAAAGGCCTCCTTCAATCTGATATTTGGAACCTGGCCTGGAGACTTTGGTTTCCTATGGTAAAGGCCCACCGTTTGTGTTTAATGCTGTCTGTCTCCCATTTGTCTACTGAGTTCTAAAATTCCACAAAAATTCCATACAAATGAGGACATCTCCGAGGTGCAATCTACCGCCAGAAGGGAGTTTGTCAGCCCTTGTAGTGCCAAAGGCCCCCTTCAAACTGACATCAGGAACATAGGATGGATAATTGGTTTTTTCATGGAAAAGGGCCACTGTTCGTGTCTAATGCTGTCTGCCTGCCACTGGGAATATGCATTTGGGAGATATCCTCATTTGTATGGAATTTTAGTGGTCTTTTAGTACTCAGAAACCCAGTTGCAGACAGACAGCATTAAACATGAACGGTGGGCCTTTTCCATAGGAAACCAAAGTCTCCAGGCCACGTTCCAAATGTCAGTTTGAAGGAGGCCTTTGGCACTGCAAAAGCAGACAAACTTCCATCTGGTGGCATATTGCATCTGGGAGATATCCTCATTTGTATGTAATTTCAGTAGTCATAAGCCCAGTGGCAAGGAGACAGCATTAAACACCAAGGGTGCCCTTTTCCATGGGAAACCAAAGCGTCCTCTCCAGATTCCTGATGTCAGTTTGTAGGAGGCCGTTGGCATTACAAGGGCAAACAAACTTTCAACTGGTGGTAGACTCCGTCTGTGAGATATCCTCATTTGTATAGGATTTTACTAGGCATAAGCCCAGTGGCAGGCAGACAGCATTAGACACAAACAGGGGCCCATTTCCATGGGAAAACAAACTCTCCACCCACGTTCCTGATGTCAGTTTTTAGGAGGCCTTTGGCTCTACGAGGGCAGACAAACTTCCACCTGGTGGTAGATTGCACCTGGGAGATATCCTCATTTGTATGGAACTTCAGCAGTCGTAACCACAGAGCCAGGCACACAGCATTAGACAGGAACGGTGGTCATTTTTTCATGGGAAACCAAAGTCTCCACCCTAGGTTCCTGATGGCAGTTTGTAGGAGGCCTTTGGAAACACAAGGGCAGAGAAACTTCCATCTGGTGTTAGATTGCACCTGGGAGTTATTCTCATTTGTATGGAATTTTAGTAGGCAGAATCCCAGCGGCAGGCAGACAGAATCAGACATGAATAGTGGCCCATTTCCATGGGAAACCAAAGTCTCCACTCCAGGTTCCTGATGTCAGTTTTTAGGAGGCCTTTGGCACTAAAAGGGCAGACAAATTTCCGTCAGGTGGTTGATTGCATCGGAGAGATTTCAAAATTTTTTTTGGATTTCAGCAGGCAGAGGCCCATTGGAAGGCAAACAGCATTAGACAAGAACGGTAGCCCATTGCCTTGGGAAACCAAAGTCTCCACTCCAGGCTCCTCATGTCAGTTTGTAGAAGGCCTTTGGAAATACAAGGGCAGAAAAACTTATATCTGGCGGTAGACTGCACCCGGGTGATGTCTTCATTTGTATGGAATTTCAGTGGAATTTTCGTAGGTAGAAGCCCAATGGCCGACAGACAGCATTAGACACGAACAGTGGCCCCTTTCCATGGAAAAACAAATTATCCATCCTATGTTCCTGATGTTAGTTTTTAGGAGGCTTTTGGCACTGCAAGGGCAGACAAACTTCCACCTGGTGGTAGATTGCACCTGGGAGATATCCTCATTTTTATGGAATTTTAGTGGTATATTAGTTCTCAGAAGCCCAATGGCAGACGGACAGCATTAAACATGAATGGTGGGCCTTTTCTTTAGGAAACCAAAGTCTCCAGGTAAGGTTCCGAATGTCAGTTTGAAGGAGGCCTTTGGCACTGCAAGAGCAGACAAATTTCCATCTGGTGGCATATTGCGTCTGGGAGATATCCTCATTTGTATGGAATTTCAGTAGTCATAAGTCAGTGGCAAGGAGACAGCATTAAACACCAAGGGTGGCCCTTTTCCATGGGAAACCAAAGCGTCCTCTCCAGGTTCCTGATGTCAGTTTGTAGGAGGCCGTTGCATTACAAGGGCAGACAAACTTTCAACTGGTGGTAGACTACATCTGGGAGATATCTTCATTTGTATGGAACTTCAGCACTCATAACCACAGTGCCAGGCAGACAGCATTAGACAGGAACGGTGGTCCTTTTCCATGGGAAACCAAAGTCTCCACTCCCGGTTCCTGGTGTCAGTTTGTAGGAGGCCTTTGGCACTACAAGGGCAGACAAAGTTCCGTCTGGTGGTTGATTGAATCGAGGATATACCCTCATTTGTATGGAATTTCAGCAGGCAGAAGCCCAGTGGCAGGCAGACAGAATTAGACTCGAACAATGGACCTTTTCCATGGGAAACCAAAGTCTCCACCTCACATTCCTGATGTCAGTTTGTAGGAGGCCTTTGGAACTACAAGGGCAGGCAAATTTCAATCTGGTGGTAGATTGCACCTGGGAGATATCCTCATTGTATAGAATTTTAGTGGAATTTTAGTAGGCATAAGCCCAGTGGCTGGCAGACAGCATTAGACACGAATGGTGGCCCATTTCTTTGGGAAACCAAAGTCTTCACCCCTCGTTCCTGATGTCAGTTTTTAAGAGGCCTTTGGCACTACGGGGGCAGAAAAACTTCCACCCAGTGGTAGATCACACCTGGGAGATATCCTCGTTTGTATGGAACTTCAGCAGTCATAACCACAGTGCCAGGCAGAGAGCATTAGACAGAAACGGTGGTCCTTTTCCATGGGAAACCGAAGTCTCCACCCCAGGTTCCTGATGGCAGTTTGTAGGAGGCCTTTGGAAACACAAGGGCAGAGAATCTTCCATCTGGTGTTAGATTGCACCTGGGAAATATACTCATTTGTATGGAATTTTAGTGGAATTTCAGTAGACAGAATCCCAGCAGCAGGTAGACAGAATTAGACATGAATAGTGGCTCATTTCCTTGGGAAACCAAAGTCTCCACACCAGGTTCCTCATGTCATTTTCTAGGAGGCTTCTGGCACTACAGGAGGAGACAAAGTTCCAATTGGTGGCATATTGCATCTGGGAGATATCCTCATTTGTATGTAATTTTAATAGCCATAAGCCCAGTGGCAGGCAGACAGTATTAGACGCGAACGGTGGCCCTTTTCCATGGGAAACCAAAGTCTCCGCCTCAGGTTCTTGATGTCAATTTGTAGGAAGCCTTTGGCTCTACAGGGGCAGACAAACTTCCATCTGGTGGTAGATTGCACCTGGGAGACATCCTCATTTGTATGGTATTTTAGTGGAATTTTAATAGGCAGAAGCCTAGTTGCAGGCACACATCATTAGACATGAACGGTGGCCCATTTCCTTGGGAAACCAAAGTCTCCATCCCACGTTCCTCATGTCAGTTTGTAGGAGGCCTTTGGCACTACAAGGGCAGACAAAGTTCCGTCTGGTGGTTGATTGCATCGAGGAGATACCCTCATTTGTATGGAATTTCAGCAGGCAGAAGCCCAGTGGCACGCAGACAGCATTAGACACGAACAATGGACCTTTTCCATGGGAAACCAAAGCCTCCACCTTGTTGTATTCCCTTTGGTATCCCCTCCCCCTGTGGAACTTTACCTGTCCCTTGACTCTGACCTATGGCCTTTGGGCATAGGTAACTCCGCCCCCTACCCTGAAAGGGATAAAACCCCCTTTCCCTTCGGGGTCGTCCTCTTTTGCTTCGGGATCCCTTCAGGAAATAAACCTTGGAACCACATCTCTGGGTAAGAGCCTCATTTGGTTTTATGTCCCTATCTTGGAGTTTCCCCCACCCTAACCTCCCTAAATCTGAGCTGGCAACGGGTCTCCGGGGGGCTGAGGGAAAGGGGTTAACTTCAGTTGGCGTCCACGTGGCCTGAAAACCACGCAGGAGCTGGAGTCTTATTTTTGAGATCTCAGAAGCTTTTTGGACTGTTCAACTCTTCTCCACCGATCCAACTGCTTTTTGTGCAGTTGGGGGCGGTAGAAGCAGGGTCGGCAGCCTGTGCAGTCACACAGGTCGATTCGATAGGAACTGTTATAGGAAAAGAGCAGGGCACCCCAAAAAAGCACGTGATCCATCCCCCAGGCAAAGACGGGGGGTGGGCAGTCCCGTGTGATTGGGAAAAAGAAAGATCCTTTGCTGCACGTGGGCTTTGAGTCCACAGCCACGCGGTGAAACCCTTTTAGGACCCAGTTAACATCTTAGACGTGGTGTTTGTAATTCATCTCTGGGAGGTCAGGCGCCGATTGTCCCAGAGATCCACGGCGTCTCGGGGTGTTTGCGGGCTTTGAGGAGAACCCCGGGAAACGGGGTGACCCCCTCACAGCCCCCGGAGCCGGAGAAGCTCGGCAGGGTGCCGATTCTCCGCCCGGAATACACCCCCCCCGTCCCGGAGTTCTCGGCAGTGAGAGAGGGGCTGGGACAGAGCCGTGTGTGTGTGTGTGTGTGTGGTTTTTTTTCTTAACGTTTTAACATCACAAATATGGGTTCTAACCTTTCCACTGACCAAAGGAGCCTTTTAAAGCACCTTAAACGTGCTTTGAAAGGTCTTAAAATCCATAATAGTTTGTTAATGAGTTTTATCCGTTGGTTGTTTGCTGAGTTTCCAAATTTTAACCCCCAAAATGTTCAATCCGTGGCTTTTTGGGATGAGATTGGAGAATTACTCACCTTAAAAATTGAAAATGGAGACACAAAAGCTTCAAAATTTATCCCGATTTTCTTAAAAGCACGCAAGCATCTATTGGAATTAGAACGCAGCAGACAGCCACAGAAAACCCCTTCATCCTCCTTTTTCCCTTCCCAGTCCCTTATTCCCTACGAGAAAACCTCTCAGCCACCCCAATATGCTGTGGCGTGGAGGGAGAGTCATGGCGACGACCACGTGGTGGCTCCCCCTCCCCTCAGCCCCCTCCTCTCCCACAGTCCCGTCTCTCTCCCATACCCTGTGCTTTGCAACCCCGCCCCCTGCCTTCCTTCCGCCCCCTGTTGCCTTGACAACGCGTGTAGCGTCCTTTTCCCCAGCCCTCAGCCCGGCACGGGACATGGGGGGGGTGGTGCGGCGCAAACCGCGAGCGACGCCGGCACCGGCGCGGCAGCGGGCGCGGGCGGCGGCGGCGCGGCAGCGCAAACCGCCGGCGGTGCCGGCGGCGGCGCGGCAACGCACACGGGCGGCACGGGCGGCGCAGGCGACCCGTGCCCGCGCGGCGGCGGCGGGGGAGGGGCGGCGGCGGCGGCGCGCGGTGCCGTGGGCGGTGCCGCGAGCGGCGCGCGGGGCGCCGCAGGCGAGAGTCCCCCCAGCGCGGGCGGGGGCGGACCCGACCCCGTCCAGGGAGCGCGCGACCCCGGTCCCATCCCCCACGACACACGCGGCTGCGGCGGGGGCGGGGCGGCGCCCGGTGCCTCTCTCGGCAGGGGCGGGGCGGGGCCCCCGCCTCCCCCCAGCCGCGGGTGGGGGGGCGATTCCCTCACAGCTCCGGACCTGATGCATGCTAATGACTCCTGCAGGGGTGAACGAAATGCACCTCTTCCTTCACTAACCCAAACTGAATCTGATGATAATATCCCTTTTGTTGCTCCTGTAGAATACCTTGGTAAGAGAAATGGGAGGAAACAATACAAGCCTTTCTCTTACCAAGATAAAAAGGAGCTATGCAAAATTCAAAGAGAATTTGGAAGACCCAGTGAAATTTTTAAAAGCATGATGACTGCAACCTTTAGCTCCAATGAATTGGTCCCAAATGATATTAAAGATTTATTCAGATGTTTACTAACACCCTCGGAATATGATTTATGGGAATGCATGTGGAAAAAAGCTTTAAATGTAATATTACAGGAAATTCAACAGACTCCTGCTTTAGCGCAGGATGGAGATGGGAATGATATAACATTGGATCATCTCTGTGGTACAGGTGATTTGCATTGCCCTGAAAGACAGACCCGATTATTATCAAAGCAAATTTTGGATAAAATTTGTAGTGCAGCAGAAAAATCTTTTTACCAGTTACCGACACCTGAAACTAAGGGCAGTTACACCAGTATTAAACAATTTCCTTCAGAGAATTTTTTGCAGTTTTTGGACCGGTTACGCGCTCAGGTTGAAAGACAAGTCCCACAATCGTCTATACACAACGAACTGATTAAAGAAATAGCTCAGAGGAATGCTAATGAAACTTGTCGTAGAATTATCCTTAGTCTCCCATCAGAACCAACTTTAGCTCAGATGATCGAGGCTTGTACCAGGAAAGCAGAGCTGTTCAGCGCACCTGAAAGAGATCCTGGATTACCACATCCCAGGACAGCAGCACCTGCACGGCCTGAACAACGGCGGCAACCACTGTCACCAGACCGCCTACAGCATATCATCTGCCACATCTGCAGACAGCCTGGACATTTTGCAGCTTCCTGCCCTCGGAATCGAAACCAGAACCAGAACCAGCAAAGGAAGCCCAACAAACAAAAAAACTAGCTTCTCAGCGCGTCCCCATGGTTAATGCTCTCACGCGTGTAAAAACAAATATGAGGGGTCTCCCACCAGTTGACACCTCTCTCTTAACAACAAAGGGGGAGGGGGTGGGGGAAAAGAAAAATGTAAATAGTAAATGTTTGGTTAACAAAATTTGGCAGCCGCAAGGCCGGTACAGGCTTGTGACTACCAAAGGTTTTCATTTCAGATCTGCAGACTGGATATTAATTGCAGTGCATCCATCAGACATCTCACAGGATCTGAAGGATAACCACACGGAGATGTTCAGTGAGTGTTTTGTTATTGGGGATACTGCTCACACACCAGAGGAGATTGAGGTATTTCCAATGTCCATTAAGGGGAACATGACAGGTCTTATGCTCTTGGCACGCTGCAAATACCCACCATTCTACCTGGCAGAGGGAAAAATTGTTGCTCAGGCTATTCCTGATCCGGCAGACGTAATAGCAGAGGGAAAATCGCCGGAAGTCTACTGGGCAGAGGTGGTGGGTGAGGACAAGCCTTCCATGGCATGCAACATAGCAAATGGGTCAGAGCGCCTCCATGTGGAGAGGGGGTCCTTGATACAGGAGCCAGCGTGACTGTTCTACCAGAGAGCAAGTGGCCATCAAACTGGGAATTGCAACCTGTTGCAGGCAAACTTCAGGGCATAGGAGGAATCACATTGGCAAAAATATCAAAAAATATAGTTCAAATAGAGGGTCCTGATGGAAAAGTGGCAAGTGTCCGTCCATTTATTGCAAAATACAAAGCCCCCTTGTGGGGGAGGGACACCTTGTCTCAGTGGGGAGTTCAATTGGTCATTCCTAAAACACCCCAGGATTTTTAGAAATAGCCACTGTGGCGCGCCCTGCCCAGAAGTTAACATGGTTGGATAACACCCCAAAATGGGTAGCACAGTGGCCATTGAGCAAAGAAAAGTTCAAGGCGCTTGAGGAGCTTGTGGAGGAACAGGTGGCTCAGGGTCACCTGGAAGAAACAACAAGCCCTTGGAATTTCCCAGTCTTTGTAATAAAAAAACCGGGAAAGGACAAGTGGAGGTTGCTCCATGACCTCAGGGAGATAAACAAAATGATAGAGGACATGGGACCACTTCAACCAGGTATGCCTTCTCCAACAATGCTCCCGAGAGATTGGAAATTGGCTGTATTAGATATCAAAGATTGCTTCTTTCAGATTCCTCTACACCCAGAAGATGCCCCAAGGTTTGCATTTTCGGTTCCTACCCTAAATCGTCAAGGCCCTATGAAAAGGTATCATTGGAGATCTCTTCCTCAAGGTCTAAAATTATCGCCGTTCATATGCCAACAGTATGTGGTATCTTTACTGTCACCTGTTCGTGCTGAGAGACAGGATGCCATCATCCTCCACTACATGGATGATGTGCTGGTGTGTGCCCCCAATGACTCTATACTCCAACACACGCTTGACCTAGTGGTTAAGGTTTTAACCTCTGCTGGATTTCCGTTACAGGAAGACAAAGTTCAAAGGATGCCACCTTGGAAGTACCTGGGCTTACAGATTACAGCGAGGACTGTTGTTCCTCAAAAATTGGAAATCGACTGTAATCCTAAAACCTTAGCAGATCTCCACTCCCTGTGTGGGTCATTGAATTGGGTAAGACCCTGGCTAGGCCTCACAAATGAGGACCTAGACCCTCTTTTCAGTTTATTGAAAGGGGAGAGGGAGCTGGCCTCCCCCAGGGAACTGACCCCAGAGGCAAGGACAGCCATCGAAAAGGTACAGAAAGCCTTGTCAGAGAGACAAGCACACCGATACGAACCAAGCTTACCTTTTCATTTCATTGTGCTAGGAAAGCTGCCACACTTGCATGGTTTGATTTACCAATGGATCAAGGGGCAGAGAGATTCACTCTTAATCATAGAGTGGGTCTTTCTCTCGCACCAAAGATCCAAGACCATCACTGAGCCACAAGAGTTGATAGCTCAATTGATTCAAAAGGCCAGGTTAAGACTATGTGAACTGGCTGGTTGTGACTTTGCATGTATTCACCTCCCAATCAAACTCTCAGAGGAGGGAAAGAACTCTCCAAAGAAACTAACCAAAGAGATGTTTGAGCATTTGCTCCAGAGCAATGCCAGTCTCCAATTATCTCTGGACAGCTACAGGGGACAAATATCAGTCCATGCCCCATCCCACAAGCTGTTTAATGAGGAATTCCATCTCATTCCTCGTGAGAAACAGAGTCGGAGACCACTCAAGGCTCTCACGGTGTTCACCGATGCTTCTGGGGCATCCCACAAGTCGGTGATGACTTGGAGAAATCCTCAGACTCAGCATTGGGAAGCTGATGTGGAGTTTGTGGAGGGATCGCCTCAGGTGGCTGAACTGGCTGCAGTGGTGAGAGCTTTTGAGAAGTTCTCAGAGCCAATTAACTTGGTGACTGACTCTGCATATGTAGCTGGGGTAGTGTCCAGAGCGGAGCAGGCTGTGCTCAAAGAGATCGAGAATGAGCAACTATTTAGGTTGCTTTCAAAGCTGATTTATTTGGTTTCTAATCGGGAATATCCATTCTTCGTGATGCATGTAAGGTCACACACCGATTTGCCAGGTGAAATTGCAGAAGGGAATCGTCGAGCAGACTCCCTTGCTGCACCAGTAGAAAAAGCACGCCTCCCTGACATCTTCCAACAGGCAAAACTGAGTCACCAACAGTATCATCAAAATGTGCCAGGTCTGATCCGTCAGTTCCAGCTAACACGGAGTCAGGCTCGAGCTATCGTGTCCACCTGTCCCAATTGCCAGCTCCAGGCCATGCCATCCATGGGTATGGGGGTAAATCCCCGTGGCCTTGGCAGTTGTGAGGTGTGGCAGACCGACATCACACACATTCCTAGCTTTGGTCGCCTCAAATATGTCCATGTAAGTATTGACACACACTCAGGTGCAGTGTATGCCTCTGCCCATGCAGGAGAAAAAGCTGTGCATGCCAAACAACATCTAGTGCAAGCTTTCTCAGTGTTGGGGATCCCAAAAGAGATTAAAACAGACAATGGCCCAGCGTACGTGTCTAAGGAGTTCCTGGAATTTGTCCAGCAGTGGGGAGTGGAACATAAGACAGGCATCCCTCACTCCCCCACAGGCCAAGCTGTGGTTGAACGGGTGCATCAGACACTCAAACAGGTTTTGGCTAAACAGAGCAGCACAACTGTGTGGATGTCTCCACAGCAGAAGCTCTGCAAAGCCCTGTTTACCATCAATTTCCTTAACTGTTCTTTTGAAAACATGAGTCCACCTGTGGTTCGTCATTTTAACAGTGGCAATCAATTTAAACTGTCCCATCGTCCACCGGTCCTGATCAGGGATCCTGAAACTTGGGAAACCAAGGGTCCCTATGAGCTTGTAACCTGGGGTCGTGGCTATGCGTGCGTAGCAATGCCCTCAGGCCCTCGGTGGATCCCCCAGAAGTGGGTAAAACCTTTTGTCCCCAAAAATCCAGCTCCAGCAGAAGGGGATGGAAAGCAAGTGACCACTGCCTCCAAGAGGAGACGACGTCGGATGGAGGAAAGAGAGTCTTCATAGGTGTGGACTCTTTCCGGAAATAACAGAAACTTTTAACATGTTTTGAAATGTTTGTTTTTCCCTTTTAGAGAATACCCTCCTCCCATTTATCCCTGTGATGAATCTCAGTCAAAGTGTCATCCTGTTATTGCTGAACAGTCTGGCAACTGCATGGATCGTCCCTCAGCCACGTCAAAATGTCTGGGTGACCCTGGCACAGACACTTCAGCAGGAAAACATATGTTTGTCCACTGCGTCAGCAAAGAATCCTATGTCCACCTGTCTGGTAGGAATTCCATTGCAGGCTGGAGAGTTTCCTGCGGGATTGGACACTCACATGTCCAATGAAGTTCCAAAGTCATTTCTCCTAAAACCATACAAAAATAATCAGCAGGAAGCTGTGGTAACTGCAAACCCTTTAGTGGAGTGGTTACCAAACCTGCCTGAGATGGCCCAGGAACCCCAAGAGTTAGAACTATTGGGTTCCTCCCCTGCATCATACTGTGTACATTTCTCTGTCTATCCAAAACCCCCTAGCACTGATGAATACCACTATATAAAACAATATCGTGGGGAGTTTACTGCAAACAGGTGGTGTCATAACCTAAGCCATGTTGCAGCCGACAACCCACATCACTCAAGTCCCAAAAGCCTCCCTAAGGGATTCTTTTTGATTTGTGGGGATCGAGCATGGGCAGGAATTCCATCTCGGCTTTTAGGAGGGCCATGTACTGTAGGGCGGTTGTCCGTATTGACACCCAACAAAACTCTAATTGGTGAATGGACTCACAAACACAATTCGACAAACAAAATTCATAAGAGAAGTGCTGACAATTTGGATTCAAATTGTAATTCAGATATTTTTCATTGGGCAAAGTCAAAAAGATTTGCTGTGTCCCTGTTTCTTCCGTGGGTCGCAGCAGCCAAAGCTCTAGGTGAATTGGGTCACCTAGAATGCTGGGTGGTCAAACAGGCAAATCTGACCTCAACTGCCATCAGTGCCCTCCTAGAAGAGGAGGGAATTACTAGACAGGCCACGCTGCAGAACCGTGCAGCAATCGACTTTCTCCTGCTGCTTCATGGACATGAATGCCAGGAATTTGAAGGACTCTGCTGCATGAACCTGACGTCGAAAGCACCAAACGTCCACGCTGCCCTTCGGAGCATGAACAACCTGATCGGACAAATGAAGCAAGAATCTGAGGACTGGTTCAATGAACTGTTCAAAGGCTGGGGAGTCACAGGGTGGTGGATTTCTATAGTTAAAACTATTTTGTTATTCCTTGCTATCCTTTTCCTTGTAACCTTAGCATTCGGGATCCTGCGTCGTTTAGTTTTCAAAGCTATCAATGGTCTCATACCTCCTACCTCAGAAGTCAACCACACAGAGTTGGCAAATCTAAAGCAAACTGATTTCCCCACCAGGTGTAAGTGGTGGGAAAGAGAAAACCCACACTCCATGTAACTTATTGTTTTTCCTTTAATTTTGTTAAACAAAAAAGGGTGAGATGTTGTATTCCCTTTGGTATCCCCTCCCCCTGTGGAACTTTACCTGTCCCTTGACTCTGACCTATGGCCTTTGGGCATAGGTAACTCCGCCCCCTACCCTGAAAGGGATAAAACCCCCTTTCCCTTCGGGGTCGTCCTCTTTTGCCTCGGGATCCCTTCAGGAAATAAACCTTGGAACCACATCTCGGGGTAAGAGCCTCCTTTGGTTTTATGTCCCTATCTTGGAGTTTCCCCCACCCTAACCTCCCTAAATCTGAGCTGGCAACGGGTCTCCGGGGGGCTGAGGGAAAGGGGTTAACTTCACCACCTCACGTTCCTGATGTCAGTTTGTAGGAAGCCTTTGGAACTACAAGGGCAGACAAACTTCCATCTAGTGGTAGATTGCACCTGGGAGATATCCTCATTTGTATAGAATTTTAGTGGAATTTTAGTAGGCATAAGCCCAGTGACTGGCAGACAGCATTAGACACGTACGGTGGTCCTTTTCCTTGGGAAACCAAAGTCTCCATCTCACGTGCCTGATGTCAGTTTGTAGGAGGCCTTTGGCACTACAAGGGCAGACAAACTTCCAACTGGTGGTAGATTCCTTGTGGGAGATATCCTCATTTGTGAGGAATTTCAGCAGGCATAACCCCAGTGGCAGGCAGACAGCATTAGACACAAACGGTGCCCCTTTTCCATGGGAAACCGAAGTCTCTACCCCACGTTCCTGATGTTAGTTTGTAAGAGGCGTTTGGAAGTACAAGGGCAGAAAAACTTCCATCTGGTGGTAGATTGCACCTGGGAGATATCCTCATTTTTATGGAATTTTAGTGGTATTAAAGTTAGCAGAAATCCAGCGGCAGGCAGACTGCTTTACACACGAACGCTGGCCCATATCCATGGGAAACCAAAGTCTCCACTCCAGGCTCCTCATGTCAGTTTGTAGAATGCCTTTGGAAATACAAGGGCAGAAAAACTTATATCTGGCGGTAGACTGCACCCGGGTGATGTCTTCATTTGTATGGAATTTCAGTGGAATTTTCGTAGGTAGAAGCCCAATGGCCGACAGACAGCATTAGACACGAACGGTGGCCCATTTCCATGAGAAACTAAAGTCTCCACCCCAGGTTCCTGATGTCAGTTTTTAGGAGGCTTTTGGCACTAGAAGGGCAAACAAACTTCGAACTGGTGGTAGATTCCATCTGGAAGATATCCTCATTTGTGAGGAATTTCAGCAGGCATAACCCCAGTGGCAGGCAGAGAGCATTAGACATGAACGGTGGCCCTTTTCCCATGGGCAGCCAAAGTCTCCAAGCCACGTTCCTGATGTCAGGTTTTAGGAGGCCTTTGGCAGTACAAGGGCAAAAAAACTTCCATCTGGTGGGTGATTGCATCGGGGAGATATCCTCATTTGTATGGAATTTCAGCAGGTAGAAGCCCAGTGGCAGGCAGACAGCATTACACAGGAACGGTGGCCCTTTTCCATGGGAAAACAAAGTCTCCAACCCAGGCTCCTGATGTCAGTTTGTAGGAGGCCTTTGGCATTAAAAGGGCAGACAAACTTACATCTGGTGGGAAATTGCATTTGGGAGATATCCTCATTTGTAGGGAATTTTGGTAGGCTTCTGCCCACTGGCAGGCAGACAGCATTAGACACGAACAGTGGCCCCTTTCCATGGAAAAACAAATTATCCATCCTATGTTCCTGATGTTAGTTTTTAGGAGGCTTTTGGCACTGCAAGGGCAGACAAACTTCCACCTGGTGGTAGATTGCACCTGGGAGATATCCTCATTTGTGAGGAATTTTAGTGGTATTTTAGTACTCAGAAGCCCAATGGCAGACAGACAGCATTAAACATGAATGGTGGGCCTTTTCTTTAGGAAACCAAAGTCTCCAGGTGAGGTTCCGAATGTCAGTTTGAAGGAGGCCTTTGGCACTGCAAGAGCAGACAAATTTCCATCTGGTGCCATATTGCGTCTGGGATATATCCTCATTTGTATGTAATTTCAGTAGACATAAGTCAGTGGCAAGGAGACAGCATTAAACACCAAGGGTGGCCCTTTTCCATGGGAAACCAAAGCGTCCTCTCCAGGTTCCTGATGTCAGTTTGTAGGAGGCCGTTGCATTACAAGGGCAGACAAACTTTCAACTGGTGGTAGACTACATCTGGGAGATATCCACATTTGTATGGAATTTTACTAGGCATAAGCCCAGTGGCAGGCACATAGCATTAGACACCAACAGTGGCCATTTCCATGGGAAAACAAAGTCTCCACCCCACGTTCCTGATGTCAGTTTTTAGGAGGCCTTTGGCACTACAAAGGCAGACAAACTTCCACCTGGTGGTAGATTGCACCTGGGACATATCAACATTTGTATGGAACTGCAGCAGTCATAACCACAGTGCCAGGCAGACAGAATTAGACAGGAACGGTGGTCCTTTTCCTAGGGAAACCAAAGTCTACACCCTAGGTTCCTGATGGCAGTTTGTAGGAGGCCTTTGGAACCACAAGGGCAGAGAAACTTCCATGTGGTGTTAGATTGCACCCGGGAGATATTCTTATTTGTATGGAATTTTCGTGGAATTTTAGTAGGCAGAATCCCAGTGGCAGGAAGACAGAATTAGACATGAATAGCGGCCTATTTCCATGGGAAACCAAAGTCCACGCCCCAGGTTCCTGATGTTAATTTGTAGGAAGCCTTTGGCACTACAAGGGCATACAAACTTCCATCTGGTGGTAGATTGCACCTGGGAGGTATCCTCATTTGTATAGAATTTTAGTGGAATTTCAGTAGGCAAAAGCCCAGTATCTAGCAGACAGAATTAGACACGAACGGTGGCCCATTTCCTTGGGAAACCAAAGTCTCCATCCCACGTTCCTGATGTCAGTCTGTAAAAGGTGATTGGAACTACAAGGGCAGAAAAAATTCCATCTGGTGGTAGATTGGACCTGGGAGATATCGTCATTTGTATAGAATTTTAGTGGTATTTTAGTAGGTAGAAGTCCAGCGGCAGGCAGACAGCATTACACAAGAACGCTGGCCAATATCCATGGGAAACCAAAGTCTCCAACCCAGGCTCCTCATGTCAGTTTGTAGGAGGCCTTTGGCATTAAAAAGGCAGACAAACTTCTATCTGGTGGGAAATTGCATTTGGGAGATATCCTCATATGTATGGAACTTTAGTAGGCATATGCCCACTGGCAGGCAGACAGCATTAGACAAGAACGGTGGCCCTTTTCAATGGAAAGACAAATTATCCATCCTATGTTCCTGATGTCAGTTTGAAGGATGCCTTTGGCAATACAAGGGCAGAAAAACTTCCATCTGGTGGTTGATTGCATCGGGGAGATATGCTCATTTGTATGGGATTTCAGAAGGCAGAAGCCAAGTGGCACGTAGACACCATTGGACACGAACAGTGGCCCTTTTCCATGGGAAACCAAAATCTCCACCCTACGTTGCTGATGTCTCATTGTGGGAGGCGTTTTCCAATATAAGGGCAGAGAAACTTCCATCTGGTTGTAGATTGCACCTGGGAGATATCCTCATTTTTATGGAATTTTAGTGGAATTTTAGTAGGAAGAAACCCAGTGGCAGGCAGACAGCATTAGACACAAACAATGGCCCATTTGATGGGAAACCAAAGTCTCCACCCCGCGTTCCTGACGTCCGTTTCTAGGAGGCCTTTGGCAGTACAAGGGCAGACAAACTTCCGTCTGGTGGTTGATTGCATCGTTGAGATATCCTCATTTTTATGGAATTTCAGCAGGTAGAAGCCCAATGGCAGGCAGACAGCATTAGAGAGGAACGGTGGCCCTTTTCCATGGGAAAACAAAGTCTCCAACCCAGGCTCCTGATGTCAGTTTGTAGGAGGCCGTTGGCATTACAAGGGCAGAGAAACTTTCATCTGGTGGTAGACTCTATCTGGGAGATATCCTCATATGTATGGGATTTTGCTAGGCATAATCCCAGTGGCAGTCACATAGCATTAGACACAAACGGTGGCCCATTTCCATGGGAAAACAAAGTCTCCACCCCACGTTCCTGATGTCAATTTGTAGAAGGTGTTTGGCACTACAAGGGCAGAAAAACTTCCATCTGGTGGTAGATTGCACCTGGGAGATATCCTCTTATCTATGGAATTTTATTGGAATTTTATTACGAAGAACCCCAGTGGCAGGCAGACAGCATTAGACACGAACGGTGTCTAATGTGCTGGAAGCAGCAGCAAGCAAGAGAGCTTCTCTGCACGCTGCAAACACAAAACAGAAGCACCTACACGGCGAGAGGAGACTGCCTGACACCTGCTGCACTCAGTACAGCTCTGGGCTGCTGCCAGGAAAGGTATTTCAAGGAACTAGCCACGGGGACTCTGCACTGTGCTGGGAGAGTTTCTACGAGGTGACCAGAAGCTGTTGGCCAGCACCCGCTTGCAGCGACCGAGTTCGGCTTTCCACATTCTTCCCCGGCTCTCTTTCGCTTCTCCGCACAAGCTGCGGCTGTACCCAAGACGCCGCTGGCTGTGGTTCCGCAAAGGGCTGCTTTCTCGGCAAAACGCAGCTTCTCGTTCTTGACAGCTCTGCTATGCAGAAGCACAGGAAAGCCGGCAGAGCTGCTCCTCTAGCTGCTCTACGCAGAGGCAACTGTAAATCAGCTAGACAGTGATCTTGTTGTGGAAAAGGCAGGAAAGTGGCTGCAAAAGCGTTTTGGCTTGCTGGAATCAGCAGCAAGCAAGAGAGCTTCTCTGCACGCTGCAAACACAAAACAGAAGCACCTACACGGCGAGAGGAGACTGCCTGACACCTGCTGCACTCAGTACAGCTCTGGGCTGCTGCCAGGAAAGGTATTTCAAGGAACTAGCCACGGGGACTCTGCACTGTGCTGGGAGAGTTTCTACAAGGTGACCAGAAGCTGTTGGCCAGCACCCGCTTGCAGCGACCGAGTTCGGATTTCCACATTCTTCCCCGGCTCTCTTTCGCTTATCCGCAAAACCGGCGGCTGCACCGCAGACGCCGCTGGCTGTGGTTCCGCGAAGCGCTGCTTTCTCGGCGAAACGCAGCTTCTCGTTCTTGACAGCTCTGCTATGCAGAAGCAGAGGAAAGCCGCCAGAGCTTCTGCTTACAATTCTGAACTGACAGGCAACTGTAAATCAGCTAGACATTGATCCTGTTGTGGAAAAGGCAGGAAAGTGGCTGCAAAAGCGTTTTGGCTTGCTGGAAGCAGCAGCAAGCACGAGGGCTTCTCTTCACGCTGCAAACACAAAACAGAAGCACCTACACGGCGAGAGGAGACTGCCTGACACCTGCTGCACTAGGTACAGCTCTGGGCTGATGCCAGGAAAGGTATTTCAAGGAACTAGCCACGGGGACTCTGCACTGTGCTGGGAGAGTTTCTACAAGGTGACCAGAAGCTGTTCACCAGCACCCGCTTGCAGCGACCGAGTTCGGCTTTCCACATTCTTCCCCGGCTCTCTTTCGCTTCTCCGCACAACCTGCGGCTGTACCGCAGACGCCGCTGGCTGTGGTTCCGCGAAGCGCTGCTTTCTCGGCAAAACGCAGCTTCTCGTTCTTGACAGCTCTGCCATGCAGAAGCACAGGAAAGCCGGCAGAGCTGCTCCTCGAGCTGCTCTATGCAGAGGCAACTGTAAATCAGCTAGACAGTGATCCTGTTGTGGAAAAGGCAGGAAAGTTGCTGCAAAAGCGTTTTGGCTTGCTGGGAGCAGCAGCAAGCACGAGGGCTTCTCTGCACGCCGGCAACACAAAACAGAAGCACCTACACGGCGAGAGGAGACTGCCTGACACCTGCTGCACTCAGTACAGCTCTGGGCTGCTGCCAGGAAAGGTATTTCAAGGAACTAGCCACGGGGACTCTGCACTGTGCTGGGAGAGTTTCTACAAGGTGACCAGAAGCTGTTGGCCAGCACCCGCTTGCAGCGACCAAGTTCGGCTTTCCACATTCTTCCCCGGCTCTCTTTCGCTTCTCCGCACAACCTGCGGCTGTACCCAAGACGCCGCTGGCTGTGGTTCCGCGACGCGCTGCTTTCTCGGCAAAACGCATCTTCTCGTTCTTCACAGTTCTGCTATGCAGAAGCACAGGAAAGCCGGCAGAGCTGCTCCTCTAGCTGCTCTACGCAGAGGCAACTGTAAATCAGCTAGACAGTGATCCTGTTGTGGAAAAGGCAGGAAAGTGGCTGCAAAAGCGTTTTGGCTTGCTGGAAGCAGCAGCAAGCACGAGGGCTTCTCTTCACGCTGCAAACACAAAACAGAAGCACCTACACGGCGAGAGGAGACTGCCTGACACCTGCTGCACTAGGTACAGCTCTGGGCTGATGCCAGGAAAGGTATTTCAAGGAACTAGCCACGGGGACTCTGCACTGTGCTGGGAGAGTTTCTACAAGGTGACCAGAAGCTGTTCACCAGCACCCGCTTGCAGCGACCGAGTTCGGCTTTCCACATTCTTCCCCGGCTCTCTTTCGCTTCTCCGCACAAGCTGCGGCTGAACCGCAGACGCCGCTGGCTGTGGTCTCGCAAAGCGCTGCTTTCTCGGCAAAACGCAGCTTCTCGTTCTTGACAGCTCTGCCATGCAGAAGCACAGGAAAGCCGGCAGAGCTGCTCCTCTAGCTGCTCTACGCAGAGGCAACTGTAAATGAGCTAGACAGTGATCCTGTTGTGGAAAAGGCAGGAAAGTTGCTGCAAAAGAGTTTTGGCTTGCTGGAAGCAGCAGCAAGCAAGAGAGCTTCTCTGCACGCTGCAAACACAAAACAGAAGCACCTACACGGCGAGAGGAGACTGCCTGACACCTGCTGGACTCAGTACAGCTCTGGGCTGCTGCCAGGAAAGGTATTTCAAGGAACTAGCCACGGGCACTCTGCACTGTGCTGGGAGAGTTTCTACAAGGTGACCAGAAGCTGTTGGCCAGCACCCGCTTGCAGCAACCGAGTTCGGCTTTCCACATTCTTCCCCGGCTCTCTTTCGCTTCTCCGCACAACCTGCGGCTGTACCGCAGACGCCGCTGGCTCTGGTCTCGCAAAGCGCTGCTTTCTCGGCAAAACGCAGCTTCTCGTTCTTGACAGCTCTGCCATGCAGAAGCACAGGAAAGCCGGCAGAGCTGCTCCTCTAGCTGCTCTACGCAGAGGCAACTGTAAATGAGCTAGACAGTGATCCTGTTGTGGAAAAGGCAGGAAAGTGGCTGCAAAAGCGTTTTGGCTTGCTGGAAGCAGTAGCAAGCAAGAGAGCTTCTCTGCACACTGCAAACAAAAAACAGAAGCACCTACACGGCGAGAGGAGACTGCCTGACACCTGCTGCACTCAGTACAGCTCTGGGCTGCTGCCAGGAAATGTATTTCAAGGAACTATCCACGGGGACTCTGCACTGTGCTGGGAGAGTTTCTACAAGGTGACCAGAAGCTGTTGGCCAGCACCCGCTTGCAGCGACCGAGTTCGGCTTTCCACATTCTTCCCCGGCTCTCTTTCGCTTCTCCGCACAACCTGCGGCTGTACCGCAGACGCCGCTGGCTGTGGTTCCGCGAAGCGCTGCTTTCTCGGCAAAACGCAGCTTCTCGGTCTTGACAGCTCTGCCATGCAGAAGCACAGGAAAGCCGGCAGAGCTGCTCCTCTAGCTGCTCTACGCAGAGGCAACTGTAAATCAGCTAGACAGTGATCCTGTTGTGGAAAAGGCAGGAAAGTGGCTGCAGAGGCGTTTTGGCTTGCTGGAAGCAGCAGCAAGCAAGAGAGCTTCTCTGCACGCTGCAAACACAAAACAGAAGCACCTACACGGCGAGAGGAGACTGCCTGACACCTGCTGCACTCAGTACAGCTCTGGGCTGCTGCCAGGAAAGGTATTTCAAGGAACTAGCCACGGGGACTCTGCACTGTGCTGGGAGAGTTTCTACAAGGTGACCAGAAGCTGTTGGCCAGCACCCGCTTGCAGCGACCGAGTCCGGCGTTCCACATTCTTCCCCGGCTCTCTTTCGCTTCTCTGCACAACCTGCGGATGTACCGAAGACGTCGCTGGCTGTGGTCTCGCGAAGCACTGCTTTCTCGGCAAAACGCAGCTTCTCCTTCTTGACAGCTCTGCTGAGCAGAAGCACAGGAAAGCCGGCAGAGCTGCTCCTCTAGCTGCTCTACGCAGAGGCAACTGTAAATCAGCTAGACAGTGATCCTGTTGTGGAAAAGGCAGGAAAGTGGCTGCAAAAGCGTTTTGGCTTACTGGAAGCAGCAGCAAGCACGGGGGCTTCTCTTCACACTGCAAACACAAAACAGAAGCACCTACACGGCGAGAGGAGACTGCCTGACACCTGCTGCACTCAGTACAGCTCTGGGCTGCTGCCAGGAAAGGTATTTCAAGGAACTAGCCACGGGGACTCTGCACCGTGCTGGGAGAGTTTCTACAAGGTGACCGGAAGCTGTTGGCCAGCACCTGCTTGCAGCGACCGAGTTCGGCTTTCCACATTCTTCCCCGGCTCTCTTTCGCTTCTCCGCACAACCTGCGGATTTACCGAAGACGTCGCTGGCTGTGGTCTCGCGAAGCACTGCTTTCTCGGCAAAACGCAGCTTCTCCTTCTTGACAGCTCTGCTGTGCAGAAGCACAGGAAAGCCGGCAGAGCTGCTCCTCTAGCTGCTCTACGCAGAGGCAACTGTAAATCAGCTAGACAGTGATCCTGTTGTGGAAAAGGCAGGAAAGTGGCTGTAGAGGCGTTTTGGCTTGCTGGAAGCAGCAGCAAGCACGAGGGCTTCTCTTCACACTGCAAACACAAAACAGAAGCACCTAGACGGCGAGAGGAGACTGCCTGACACCTGCTGCACTCAGTACAGCTCTGGGCTGCTGCCAGGAAAGGTATTTCATGGAACTAGCCACGGGGACTCTGCACTGTGCTGGGAGAGTTTCTACAAGGTGACCAGAAGCTGTTGGCCAGCACCCGCTTGCAGCGACCGAGTTCGGCTTTCCACATTCTTCCCCGGCTCTCTTTCGCTTCTCCGCACAACCTGCGGCTGTACCGCAGACGCCGCTGGCTGTGGTTCCGCGAAGCGCTGCTTTCTCGGCAAAACGCAGCTTCTCGTTCTTGACAGCTCTGCTATGCAGAAGCACAGGAAAGCCGGCAGAGCTGCTCCTCTAGCTGCTCTACGCAGAGGCAATTGTAAATCAGCTAGACAGTGATCCTGTTGTGGAAAAGGCAGGAAAGTGGCTGCAAAAGCGTTTTGGCTTGCTGGAAGCAGCAGCAAGCACGAGGGCTTCTCTGCACGCCGGCAACACAAAACAGAAGCACCTACACGGCGAGAGGAGACTGCCTGACACCTGCTGCACTCAGTACAGCTCTGGGCTGCTGCCAGGAAAGGTATTTCAAGGAACTAGCCACGGGGACTCTGCACTGTGCTGGGAGAGTTTCTACAAGGTGACCAGAAGCTTTTGGCCAGCCTCCGCTTGCAGCGACCGAGTTCGGCTTTCCACATTCTTCCCCGGCTCTCTTTCGCTTCTCCGCACAACCTGCGGCTGTACCCAAGACGCCGCTGGCTGTGGTTCCGCGAAGCGCTGCTTTCTCGGCAAAACGCATCTTCTCGTTCTTCACAGTTCTGCTATGCAGAAGCACAGGAAAGCCGGCAGAGCTGCTCCTCTAGCTGCTCTACGCAGAGGCAACTGTAAATCAGCTAGACAGTGATCCTGTTGTGGAAAAGGCAGGAAAGTGGCTGCAAAAGCGTTTTGGCTTGCTGGAAGCAGCAATAAGCACGAGGGCTTCTCTTCAGGCTGCAAACACAAAACAGAAGCACCTAGACGGCGAGAGGAGACTGCCTGACACCTGCTGCACTCAGTACAGCTCTGGGCTGCTGCCAGGAAAGGTATTTCAAGGAACTAGCCACGGGGACTCTGCACTGTGCTGGGAGAGTTTCTACAAGGTGACCAGAAGCTGTTCGCCAGCACCTGCTTGCAGCGACCGAGTTCGACTTTCCACATTCTTCCCCGGCTCTCTTTCGCTTCTCCGCACAACCTGCGGCCGTACTGAAGACGCCGCTGCCTGTGGTTTCGCGAAGCTTTGCTTTCTCGGCAAAATGCAGCTTCTCTTTCTTTTCAGCTCTGCCATGCAGAAGCACAGGAAAGCCGGCATTGCTGCTCCTCTAGCTTATCCTCTAGCTGCTCTATGCAGAGGCAACTGTAAATCAGCTAGACAGTGATCCTGTTGTGGAAAAGGCAGGAAAGTGGCTGCAAAAGCGTTTTGGCTTGCTGGAAGCAGCAGCGAGCACGAGGGCTTCTCTGCACGCTGCAAACACAAAACAGAAGCACCTACACGGCGAGAGGAGACTGCCTGACACCTGCTGCACTCAGTACAGCTCTGGGCTGCTGCCAGGAAAGGTATTTCAAGGAACTAGCCACAGGGACTCTGCACTGTGCTGGGAGAGTTTCTACAAGGTGACCAGAAGCTGTTGGCCAGCACCCGCTTGCAGCGACCGAGTTCGGCTTTCCAGATTCTTCCTCGGCTCTCTTTCGCTTCTCCGCACAACCAGCAGCCGTACCGAAGACACCGCTGGCTGTGGTTCCGCGAAGCGCTGCTTTCTTGGCAAAACGCAGCTTCTCGTTCTTGACAGCTCTGCTATGCCGAAGCACAGGAAAGCCGGCAGAGTTGCTCCTATAGCTTATCTTCTAGCTGCTCTATGCAGAGGCAACTGTAAATCAGCTAGACAGTGATCCTGTTGTGGAAAAGGCAGGAAAGTGGCTGCAACGGCGTTTTGGCTTGCTGGAAGCAGCAGCAAGCATGAGGGCTTCTCTTCACGTTGCAAACACAAAACAGAAGCACCTACACGGCGAGAGGAAACTGCCTGACACCTGCTGCACTCAGTACAGCTCTGGGCTGCTGCCAGGAAAGGTATTTCAAGGAACTAGCCACGTGGACTCTGCACTGTGCTGGGAGAGTTTCTACAAGGTGACCAGAAGCTGTTGGCCAGCACCCGCTTGCAGCGACCGAGTTCGGCTTCCCAGATTCTTCCTAGGCTCTCTTTCGCTTCTCCGCACAACCAGCAGCCGTACCGAAGACGCCGCTGGCTGTGGTTCCGCGAAGCGCTGCTTTCTTGGCAAAACGCAGCTTCTCGTTCTTGACAGCTCTGCTATGCCGAAGCACAGGAAAGCCGGCAGAGTTGCTCCTATAGCTTATCTTCTAGCTGCTCTACGCAGAGGCAACTGTAAATCAGCTAGACAGTGATCCTGTTTTGGAAAAGGCAGGAAAGTGGCTGCAAAAGCGTTTTGGCTTGCTGGAAGCAGCAGCGAGCACGAGGGCTTCTCTGCACGCTGGCAACACAAAACAGAAGCACCTACACGGCGAGAGGAGACTGCCTGACACCTGCTGCACTCAGTACAGCTCTGGGCTGCTGCCAGGGCATGTATTTCAAGGAACTAGCCACGGGGACTCTGCACTGTGCTGGGAGAGTTTCTACAAGGTGACCAGAAGCTGTTCACCAGCACCCGCTTGCAGCGACTGAGTTCGGCTTTCCACATTCTTCCCCGGCTCTCTTTCGCTTCTCCGCACAACCTGCGGCCGTACCGAAGACGCCGCTGGCTGTGGTTCCGCAAAGCGCTCCTTTCTCGGCAAAACGCAGCTTCTCGTTCTTGACAGCTCTGCTATGCAGAAGCACAGGAAAGCCGGCAGAGCTGCTCCTCTAGCTGCTCTACGCAGAGGCAACTGTAAATCAGCTAGACAGTGATCCTGTTGTGGAAAAGGCAGGAAAGTGGCTGCAAAAGCGTTTTGGCTTGCTGGAAGCAGCAGCGAGCACGAGGGCTTCTCTTCACGCTGCAAACACAAAACAGAAGCACCTACACGGCGAGAGGAGACTGCCTGACACCTGCTGCACTCAGTACAGCTCTGGGCTGCTGCCAGGAAAGGTATTTCAAGGAACTAGCCACAGGGACTCTGCACTGTGCTGGGAGAGTTTCTACAAGGTGACCAGAAGCTGTTGGCCAGCACCCGCTTGCAGCGACCGAGTTCGGCTTTCCACATTCTTCCCCGGCTCTCTTTCGCTTCTCCGCACAAGCTGCGGCTGTACCGAAGACGCCGCTGGCTGTGGTTCCGCGAAGCGCTGCTTTCTCGGCAAAACGCAGCTTCTCGTTCTTGACAGCTCTGCTATGCAGAAGCAGAGGAATGCTGCCAGAGCTTCTGCTTACGTTTCTGAACGGAGAGGCAACTGTAAATCAGCTAGACATTAATCCTGTTATGGAAAAGGCAGGAAAGTGGCTGCAAAAGCGTTTTGGCTTGCTGGAAGCAGCAGCAAGCACGAGGGCTTCTCTGCACGCAGCAAACACAAAACAGAAGCACCTACACGGCGAGAGGAGACTACCTGACACCTGCTGCACTCAGTACAGCTCTGGGCTGCTGCCAGGAAAGGTATTTCAAGGAATTATCCACGGGGACTCTGCACTGTGCTGGGAGAGTTTCTACAAGGTGACCAGAAGCTGTTGGCCAGCACCCGCTTGCAGCGACCGAGTTCGGCTTTCCACATTCTTCCCCGGCTCTCTTTCGCTTCTCCGCACAACCTGCGGCTGTACCGAAGATGCCGCTGGCTGTGGTCGCGCGAAGCGCTGCTTTCTCGGCAAAACGCAGCTTCTCGTTCTTCACAGCTATGCTATGCACAAGCACAGGAAAGCCGGCAGAGCTGCTCCTCTAGCTGCTCTACGCAGAGGCAACTGTAAATCAGCTAGACAGTGATCCTGTTTTGGAAAAGGCAGGAAAGTGGCTGCAAAAGCGTTTTGGCTTGCGGGAAGCAGCAGCAAGCACGAGGGCTTCTCTTCACGCTGCAAACACAAAACAGAAGCACCTACACGGCGAGAGGAGACTGCACTCAGTACAGCTCTGGGCTGCTGCCAGGAAAGGTATTTCAAGGAACTAGCCACGGGGACTCTGCACTGTGCTGGGAGAATTTCAACAAGGTGACCAGAAGCTGTTCGCCGGCACCCGCTTGCAGCGACCGAGTTCGGGTTTCCACATTTTTCCCCGGCTCTCTTTCGCTTCTCCGCACAACCTGCGGCCGTACCGAAGACGCCGCTGGCTGTGGTTCCGCGAAGCGCTGCTTTCTCGGCAAAACGCAGCTTCTCCTTTTTGACAGCTCTGCTATGCAGAAGCACAGGAAAGCCGGCAGAGCTGCTCCTCTAGCTGCTCTACGCAGAGGCAACTGTAAATCAGCTAGACAGTGATCCTGTTGTGGAAAAGGCAGGAAAGTGGCTGCAAAACGTTTTGGCTTGCTGGAAGCAGCAGCAAGCACGAGGGCTTGTCTTCACGCTGCAAACACAAAACAGAAGCACCTACACGGCGAGAGGAGACTGCCTGACACCTGCTGCACTCAGTACAGCTCTGGGCTGCTTCCAATAAAGGTATTTCAAGGAACTAGCCACGGGGACTCTGCACTGTGCTGGGAGAGTTTCTACAAGGTGACCAGAAGCTGTTGGCCAGCACCCGCTTGCAGCGACCGAGTTCGGCTTTCCACATTCTTCCCCGGCTCTCTTTCGCTTCTCCGCACAACCTGCGTCCGTACCGAAGACGCCGCTGACTGTGGTCTCGCGAAGCGCTACTTTCTCGGCAAAACGCAGCTTCTCCTTCTTGACAGCTCTGCTATGCAGAAGCACAGGAAAGCCGGCAGAGCTGCTCCTCTAGCTGCTCTACGCAGAGGCAACTGTAAATCAGCTAGACAGTGATCCTGTTGTGGAAAAGGCAGGAAAGTGGCTGCAAAAGCGTTTTGGCTTGCTGGAAGCAGCAGCAAGCAAGAGAGCTTCTCTGCACGCTGCAAACACAAAACAGAAGCACCTACACGGCGAGAGGAGACTGCCTGACACCTGCTGCACTCAGTACAGCTCTGGGCTGCTGCCAGGAAAGGTATTTCAAGGAACTAGCCACGGGGACTCTGCACTGTGCTGGGAGAGTTTCTACAAGGTGACCAGAAGCTGTTGGCCAGCACCCGCTTGCAGCGACCGAGTTTGGCTTTCCACATTCTTCCTCGGCTCTCTTTCGCTTCTCCGCACAACCTGTAGCCGTACCGAAGACGCCGCTGGCTGTGGTTCCGCGAAGCGCTGCTTTCTCGGCAAAACGCAGCTTCTCGGTCTTGACAGCTCTGCTATGCAGAAGCACAGGAAAGCCAGCAGAGCTGCTCCTCTAGCTTATCTTCTAGCTGCTCTATGCAGAGGCAACTGTAAATCAGCTAGACAGTGATCCTGTTGTGGAAAAGGCAGGAAAGGGGCTGCAAAGGCGTTTTGGCTTGCTGGAAGCGACAGCAAGCACGAGGGCTTCTCTTCACACTGCAAACACAAAACAGAAGCACCTTCACGGCGAGAGGAAACTGCCTGACACCTGCTGCACTCAGTACAGCTCTGGGCTGCTGCCAGGAAAGATATTTCAAGGAACAAGCCACGGGGACTCTGCACTGTGCTGGGAGAGTTTCTACAAGGTGACCAGAAGCTGTTGGCCAGCACCCGCTTGCAGCGACCGAGTTTGGCTTTCCACATTCTTCCCCGGATCTCTTTCGCTTCTCCGCACAACCTGCGGCTGTACCGCAGACGCCGCTGGCTGTGGTTCCGCGAAGCGCTGCTTTCTCGGCAAAACGCAGCTTCTCGTTCTTGACAGCTCTGCTATGCAGAAGCACAGGAAAGCCGGCAGAGCTGCTCCTCTAGCTGCTCTACGCAGAGGCAACTGTAAATCAGCTAGACAGTGATCCTGTTGTGGAAAAGGCAGGAAAGTGGCTGCAAAGGCGTTTTGGCTTGCTGGAAGCAGCAGCAAGCACGAGCGCTTCTCTGCACGCTGCAAACACAAAATAGAAGCACCTACACGGGGTGGAGACTTTGGTTTCCCATGGAAATGGACCACTATTTGTCTAATTCTGTCTGCCTGCCGCTGGGGTTCTGCCTACTAAAATTCCACTAAAATTCCATACAAATGAGAATATCTCCCAGGTGCAATCTAACACCAGATGGAAGTTTTTCTGCCCTTGTTTTTCCAAAGGCCTCCTACAAACTGACATCAGGAACCTAGAGTGGAGACTTTGGTTTCCCATGGAAAAATACCACTGTTCCTGTCTAATGCTGTCTTCCTGGCACTGTGGTTATGACTGCAGAAGTTCCATACAAATGAGGATATCTCCCAGTTGCAATCTATCACCAGGTGGAAGTTTGTCTGCCCTCGTAGTGCCAAAGGCCTCTTAAAAATTGACTTCAGGAACGTCGTGTGGAGACTTTGTTTTCCCATGGAAATGGGCCAACTTTCCTGTCTAATGCTGTCTGCCGGCCACTCGGCTCCTTTCTGCTTCAATTCCACTAAAATTCCATACAAATGAGGATATCTCCCAGGTGCAATCTACCACCAGATGGAAGTTTGTCTGCCCTTTTAGTGCCAAAGGCCTCCTACAAACTGACTTAAGGAACGTGGGGTGGAGATTATGGTTTCCCATGGAAAAGAGCAACCGTTCGTCTCTAGTGTTGTCTGCCTGCCGCTGGGCATCTGCCAACTGATATTACACTAAAATTCCAGACTAATGAGGACATCTTTCAGATGCAATCTACCACCAGTTGGAAGGTTTTCTGCTCTTATAATTCCAAAGGTCTCCTACAAACTGACATCAGGAACGTGGAGTAAAGACAATGGTTTCCCATGGATAAGAGCCACTGTTTGTGTCTAATGCTGTCTGCCTGCCAGTGGGCTTCTGCGTACTGAAATTGCATAAAAAGGAGGGTATCTCCCAGATTGAATCTACCACCAGTTGTAAGTTTTTCTGCCCTTGTAGTGCCAAAGGTTTCCTGCAAACTTAAATCAGGACGCTGGGGTGGAGACTTTGATTTCCCATGGTAAAGGGCCACTGTTCATGTCTAATGCTGTCTGCCGACCTTTCAGCTTCTGCCTACTAAAATTCACTAAAATTCCATACAAAAGAGGATATCTCCCTCGTGCAATCTACCACCAGTTGGAAGTTGTTCTACACTTGTAGTTCCAAAGGCCTCCTACAAACTGCCTTCAGGAGCCTGGGGTGGAAACTTTGGTTTCCTATGGAAAAGGGCCACCATTCATGTCTAATGCTGTCTGCCTGCCACTGGGATTATGCATGCTGAAATTACATAAAAATGAGGATATCTCCCAGATTGAATCTACCACCAGTTAGAATTTCGTATGCCCTTGTAGTGCCAAAGGTCTCCTAGTAACTGACATAAGGAACGCGAGGTGGAGACTTTAGTTTCCCATAGAAAATGGCCACCGTTCGTGTCTAATGCAGTTTGCCCGCCGCTGGGTTTCTGCCCACTTGAATTCCACTTAAATTCCATGCAAATGAGGATATCTCACAGGTGCATTCTCCCACGAGATGGAAGTTGGTTTGCCCTTGTAATGCCAAAGTCCTCTTACAAACTGACATCCGGAACATGAGATGGAGACTTTAGTTTCCCATGGAAAATGGCCACCGTTCGTGTCTAATGCTGCCTGCCGACCACTGGGCTTATGCCTGCTAAAATTCCATAAAAATGAGGATATCTCCCAGGTGCAATCCACCACCAGTTGGGAGTTTGTCTGCCCTTATAGTACCAAAAACCTCGTATAAATTAACATCTTAAACGTAGGGTGGAGACTTTGGTTTCCCATGTAAAAGGGCCACCCTTCATGTCTAATGCTGTCTGCCGACCTTTCGGCTTATGTCTAATAAAACTCCACTAAAATTCCATAACAATGAGGATATCTCATAGGTGCAATCTACCACCAGATGGAAAATTGTCTACCCTTGTACTGCCAAATGCCTCCTAAAACCTGACATCGGGAACATGGTGTGGAGACTTTGGTTTCCCTAGGAAAAGGACAACCGTTCCTGTCTAATGATGTCTGCATGCCACTGGGGTTATGCCTTCTGAAATTCCACACAAATGAGGATATCTCTCATATGGAGTCTAGAACCAGTTGGAAATTTGTCTGCCCTTGTAGTGCCAAAGGCCTCCTAAGAAATGACATAAGGAACATAAGTAAGAGACTATGGTTTCCCATAGAAAAGAGCCACTGTTTGTGTCTAATGCTGTCTGCCTGCCACTGGGCTTATGCCTACCGAAATTCCATACAAATGAGGATATCTCCCAGATGGAATCTTTCACCAATTGGAAGTATTCTGCCCTTGTCCTGCCACAGGCCTCCTACAAACTGAAATCAGGAACGTGCGGTGGAGACTTTGATTTCCCATGGAAAAGGCCTACCCTTCGTGTCTAAAGCTCCCTGCCGGACCCTGCGCTTAGGCCTGCAGGAACTCCATAAAAATGAGGATATCTCCCAGGTGCAATCTACCACCAGATTTAAGTTTTTCTACTCTTGTATTGCCACAGGCCTCCTACAAACTGACATCAGGAACGAGATTTGGAGACTTTGGTTTCCCATGGAAATGTGTCACCGTTCGTGTCTAATGGTCTCGGCCGGCCACTGGGCTTCTGCATACAAATATTCCACTAAAATTCCGTGCAAATGAGGATATCTCCCCGATGCAATCTACCACCAGATGGAAGTTTGTCTGCCCTTGTAGTTCCAAAGTCCTCCTACAAACTGACATCAGGAACCTGGAGTGGAGACTTTGGTTTCCCATTTAACAGGGTCACCGTTCATGTCTAATGCGGTCTGCATGCCACTGGGCGTATTGCTACTAAAATTGCATACAAATGAAGATATCTCCCTGACTGAATCTACCACAAGTTGGAAGTTTTTCTGACCTTGTAATTCCAATGGCCAACTAAAAACTGACATCAGGAACCTAGAGTGAAGACAATGGTTTCCCACGGAAAAGGGCCATCGTTCGTGTCTAATGCTGTCTGCCTTCCAGTGGGCTTCTGCGTACTGAAATTGCATACAAATGAGGGTATGACCCAGATGGAATCTACCACCAGTTAGAAGTTTTTCCGCCCTTGTAGTGCCAAAGGCCTCCTACAAACTGACATCAAGAGACTGGGTTGGAGACGTTGGTTTCCCATGGAAAAGTGCCTCCGTTCGTGTCTAAACCTGTCTATCTGTCACTGCGATTCTGCCTGCAAAAAATGCATACAAATGAGGATATCTCCCAGGCGCAATCTAGCACCAGATGGAAGTTTGTCTGCCCTTGTAGTTCCAAAGGCCTCCTAGAAACGGACATCAGGAACGTGGGGTGGAGACTTGGGTTTCCCATGGAAAAGGTCCACTGTTCGTGTCTAATGGTGTCTGCCTGCCACTGAACTTCTGCCTGCTGAAATTCCATACAAATGAGGTTATCTCCTCAATGCAATCAACCACCTGACAGAAGTTTTTCTGCCCTTGTATTGCAAAGGCCTCCTACAAACTGACATCAGGAACCTGGAGTGGAGACTTTGGTTTTCCATGGAAATGGGCCGGCATTCGTATCTAATGATGTGTGCCTGCCACTAGGCTTCTGCCTATTAAAATTCCACTATAATTCCATACATATGCGGATGTCTCCCAGGTGCAATCTACCACCAGATGGAAGTTTGTCTGCCCCTGTAGAGCCAAAGGCTTCCTACAAAGTGACATCAGGAACTTCGTGCGGAGACTTTGGTTTCCCATGGAAAAGGGCCAGCGTTCATGTCTAATGCTGTCTGCCTGCCACTAAGCTTATGGCTAGTAAAATTACATACAACTGAAGATATCTCCCAGATGCAATATGCCACCAGTTGGAAGTTTGTCTCCTCTTGTAGTGCCATAGGCCTCCAAGAAAATGACATCAGGAACCTGGGGTGGAGACTTTGGTTTCCCATGGAAATGGGCCACTATTCCTCTCTAATTCTGTCTGCCTGCCGCTGGGATTCTGCCTACTAAAATTCCATTTAAATTCCATAAAAATGAGGATGTTTCCCAGATACAATATGCCACCAGTTGGAAGTTTGTATCCTCTTGTGGTTCCAAAGGCCTCCTACAGACTGACATCAGGAACCTGGGGTGGAGACTTTGGTTTCCCATGGAAAAGGACCACCGTTCCTGTCTAATGCTGTCTGCCTGGAACTGTGGTTATGAGTGCTGACGTTCCATACAAATGAGGATATCTCCCAGGTGCAATCTACCACCAGGTGGAAGTTTGTCTGCCTCGTAGTTCCAAAGGCCTCCTAAGAACTGACATCAGGAACGTGTGGTGGAGACTTTGGTTTCCCATAGAAATGGGCGACCGTTTTTGTCTAATGTTATGTGCCTGCCACTGGGCTTATGCCTAGTAAAATTCCATACAAATGAGGATATCTCCCAGATGGAGTCTACCACCAGCTGAAAGTTTGTCTGCCCTTGTAATGCCAACGGCCTCCTACAAACTGACATCAGGAATCTGGATTGGACGCTTTGGTTTCCCATGGAAAAGGGCCACCCTTGGTGTTTAATGCTGTCTCCTTGCCACTGGGCTTACGACTACTGAAATTACATACAAACGAGGATATCACGCAGATATAATTTAACACCAGTTAGAAGGTTTCCTGCTCTTGTAATGCCAAAAGCCTCGTATAAATTGACATCATAAATGTAGAGTGGAGACTGTGGTTTCCCATGGAAAAAGACCACCGTTCCTGTCTAATGCTGTCTGCCTGGAACTGTGGTTATGGCTGCGAAGTTCCATATAAATGAGGACATCTCCGAGGTGCAATCTACAGCCAGATGGATGTTTGTCTGGCCTTGTAGTGCCAAAGGCCTCCTTCAAACTGAAATCAGGAACATAGGATGGAGAATTTGTTTTTCCATGGAAAAGGGCCATTTTTCATGTCTAATGCTGTCTGCCTGCCACTGGTTATATGCATTTGGGAGATACCCTCATTTGTATGGAATTTTAGTGGTATTTTAGTACTCAGAAGCCCAGTTGCAGACAGACAGCATTAAACATGAACGGTGGGCCTTTTCCATAGGAAACCTAAGTCTCCATGCCAGGTTCCGAATGTCAGTTTGAAGGAGGCCTTTGGCACTGCAAGAGCAGACAAACTTCCATCTGGTGGCATATTGCATCTGGGAGATATCCTCATTTGTATGTAATTTCAGCAGTCATAAGCCCAGTGGCAAGGAGACAGCATTAAACAACAAGGGTGGCTCTTTTCCATGGGAAACCAAAGCATCCTCTCCAGATTCCTGATGTCAGTTTGTAGGAAGCCGTTGGCATTACAAGGACAGACAAACTTTCAAATGGTGGTGGACTCCATCTGGGAGATATCCTCATTTGTAGGGCATTTTACTAGGCATAAGCCCAGTGGCAGGCACATCACATTAGACACAAACGGTGGCCCATTTCCATGGGAAAACAAACAATCCACCCCTGGTTCCTGATGTCAGTTTTTAGGAGGCCTTTGGCACTACGAGGGCAGACAAACTTCCACCTGGTGGTAGATTGCACCTGGGAGATATCCTCATTTGTATGGAACTCCAGCAGTCATAACCACAGTGCCAAGCAGACAGCATTAGACAGGAACGGTGGTCCTTTTTTCATGGGAAACCAAAGTCTCCACCCCTGGTTCCTGATGGCAGTTTGTATCAGGCCTTTGGAAACACAAGGGCAGAGAAACTTCCATCTGGTGTTATATTGCACCTGGGAGTTATTATCATTTGTATGGAATTTTTGTGGAATTGTAGTAGGCAGAATCCCAGCGGCAGGCAGACAGAATTAGCCATGAATAGTGGCCAATTTCCATGGGAAACCCAAGTCTCCACAGCACATTCCAGATGTCAGGTTTTAAGAGGCCTTTTTCACGACAAGGGCAGGCAAACATCCATCTGTTGGTAAATTGCATCTGCGAGATATCCTCATTTGTATGGAATTTTAGCAGGCATATGCCCAGTGGCAGGCACACAGCATTAGGCATGAACAGTGGCCCTTTTCCATGGGAAACCAAATTATCCATCCTACGTTTCAGATGTCAGTTTATAGGAGCCCTTTGGCACTACAAGGGCAGAAAAACTTCAAACCGGGGGTAGATTGCACCTGCGAGATATTCTCATTTGTATAGAATTTTAGAGCAATTTTAGTATGCAGAATGCCAGCGGCAGGCAGACAGAATTAGACATGGATAGTGGCCCTTTTCCAGGGGAAACCAAAGTCTGCAGGCCAGGTTCCTGATGTCAGTTTTTAGGAGGCCTTTTGCACTACAAGAACAGACAAACTTCCAACTGGTGGCATATTGCATCTTGGAGATATCCTCATTTGTATGGAATTTTAGTGGAATTAAAGAAGGCAGAAGCCCAGTGGCAAGTAGACAGCATTCAACACTAATGCTGGCCCATTTCCATGGAAAACCAAAGTCTCCACCCCACGTTCCTGATGTCCTTTTCTAGGAGGCCTTTGGCACTACAAGAGCAGACAAACTTCCAACTGGTGGCATATTGCATCTGGTAGATATCCACATTTGTATGAAATTTCAGTAGCCATAAGCCCAGTGGCAGGCATACAGCATTAGACACGAACGCTGGCCCTTTTCCATGGGAAACCAAAGTGTCCCCTCCAGGCTCCTAATGTCAATTTGTAGGTGGCCTTTGGCACTACAGGGGCAGACAAACTTCCGTCAGGTGGTTGATTGCATCGGAGAGATTTCCAAATTTCTTTGGAATTCCAGCAAGCAGAAGCCCAGTGGCAGGCAGACAGCTTTAGACACGAACGGTGGCCCATTTCCTTGGGAAACCAAAGTGTCCACCTCACGTTCCTGATGTCCGTTTCTAGGAGGCCTTTGGAACTACAAGGGCAGACAATCTTCCACCTGGTGGTAGATTGCACCTGGGAGATATCCTCATTTGTATGGAACTTCAGAAGTCATAACCACAGTGCCAGGCAGACAGCATTAGACAGGAACGCTGGCCCATTTCCATGAGAAACCAAAGTCTCCACTACAGGTTCCTGACGTCAGTTTTTAGGAGGCCTTTGGCACTACAGGGGCAGACAAACTTCCGTCAGGTGGTTGATTGCATCGGAGTGATTTCCAAATATCTTTGGAATTTCAGCAGGCAGAAGCCCAGTGGCAGGCAGACAGCATTAGACACGAACGCTGGCCCTTTTACATGGGAAACAAAAATGTCCACGCCTGGTTCCTGATGTCAGTTTTTTAGGAGTCCTTTGCCACTACAAGGGCAGACAAACTTCCATCTGGTGGTAGATTCCATCAGGGAGATATCCTCATTTGTATGGAACTCCAGCAGTCATAACCACAGTGCCAGGCAGACAGCATTAGACGCGAACGGTGGCCCTTTTCCATGGGAAACCAAAGTCTCCGCCCCAGGTTCCTGATGTCAATTTGTAGAAAGCCTTTGGCTCTACAGGGGAAGACAAACTTCCATCTGGTGGTAGATTGCACCTGGGAGACATCCTCATTTGTATGGAATTTTAGTGGAATTTTAATTAACTAGGCAGAAGCCTAATGGCAGGCACACATCATTAGACAAGAACACTGGCCCAATTCCATGGGAAACCAAGTCTCCACTCCAGGTTTCCAATGTCAGTTTGTAGGAGGCCTTTGGCACTACAAGGGCAGACAAAGTTCCGTCTGGTGGTTGATTGCATCGAGGAGATATGCTCATATGTATGGAATTTCAGCAGGCAGAAGCCCAGTGGCAGGCAGACAGCATTAGACACGAACAATGGACCTTTTCCATGGGAAACCAAAGTCTCCATGCCACGTTCCTGATGTCAGTTTTTAGGAGGCCTTTGGCATTAAAAGGGTAGACAAACTTCCATCTCGTGGGAAATTGCATTTGGGAGATACCGTCATTTGTATCGAATTTTAGTGGAATTTTATTACTCAGAAGCCCAGTGGCAAACAGACAGCATTCAACACGAACGGTGGCCCTTTTCCATAGGAAACCAAAGTCTCCACCCCAGGTTCCTGATGTCAGTTTGGAGGAGGCCTTTGGAACTTATAAGGCAGATAAACTTCCAACTGGTGGTATATTCCTCCTGGGAGATATCCTGATTCGTGTGGAATTTTAGCAGGCCTAAACCCAGTGGCAGGCAGAGAGCATTAGACAGTAACAGTGGCCCTATCCCAAGGAAAACCAAAGTCTCCACCTCACATTCCAGCTGTCAGTTTGTAGGATCCCTTCGGCACTACAAGGACAGATAAACTTCCAACTGGTGGTAGATTGCAACTGGAAGATATCGTGATTTACATGGTATTTTAGTGGAAATTCAGAAGGCAAAAGCCGTGTGGCCAGCAGACAGCATTAGACACGAACAGTGGCCCTTTTCCATGGGAACCCACAGTCTACACCCCACGTTCCAGATGTCAGTTTGTAGGAGACATTTGGCACTACAAGGGCAGACAAACATCCATCTGGTTGTGTATTGCACTTAAGAGACATCCTCATTTGTATGGAATTTCAGCAGGCAGAAGCCCAGTGGCAGGCAGACAGCACTAGACACGAACTGTGGCCCTTTTCTATTGGAAACCAAAGTCCCCACTTCACGTTCCTGATGTCAGTTTGTAGGATGCCTTTGGAACTACAAGGACAGACAAACTTCCATCTGGTGGTAGATTGCACCTGGGAGATATCCTCATTTGTATGCAGTTTTTGCAGGCAGAAGCCCAGTGACAGATAGACAGCATTAGACGCGAACGGTGGCACTTTTCTATGGGAAACCAAAGTCTCCAACCCAGTCTCCTGATGTCAGTTTGTAGGAGGCCTTTGGAACTACAATTGCAGACAAACGTCCAACTGGTGGAAAATTGCATCTGGGAGATATCCTCCTTTGTATGTAGTTTTAGCAGGCAGAAGCCCAGTGGCAGACAGACAGCATTAGACAGGAACAGTGGCCCTTTTCTATGGGAAACCAAAGTCTCCACCTCACGTTCCTAATGTCAGTTTGTAGAAGGCCTTTGGCATTACAAGGGCAGACAAACTTCAATCTCGTGGGAGAATGCACCTGCGAGATATTCTCATTTGCATGGAATTTTAGTGGAATTCTAGTAGGCAGAATCCCAGTGGCAGGCAGACAGCATTAGAGAAAAATGGTGGCACTTTTCCATGGGAAACCAAAGTTTCCACCCCACGTTCCTGATGTCCGTTTGCAGGAGGCCTTTGGCACTACAAGAGCAGACAAACTTCCAACTGGTGGCATATTGCATCTGGTAGATATCCACATTTGTATGAAATTTCAGTAGCCATAAGCCCAGTGGCAGGCATACAGCATTAGACACGAACGCTGGCCCTTTTCCATGGGAAACCAAAGTGTCCCCTCCAGGCTCCTAATGTCAATTTGTAGGTGGCCTTTGGCACTACAGGGGCAGACAAACTTCCGTCAGGTGGTTGATTGCATCGGAGAGATTTCCAAATTTCTTTGGAATTCCAGCAAGCAGAAGCCCAGTGGCAGGCAGACAGCTTTAGACACGAACGGTGGCCCATTTCCTTGGGAAACCAAAGTGTCCACCTCACGTTCCTGATGTCCGTTTCTAGGAGGCCTTTGGAACTACAAGGGCAGACAATCTTCCACCTGGTGGTAGATTGCACCTGGGAGATATCCTCATTTGTATGGAACTTCAGAAGTCATAACCACAGTGCCAGGCAGACAGCATTAGACAGGAACGCTGGCCCATTTCCATGAGAAACCAAAGTCTCCACTACAGGTTCCTGACGTCAGTTTTTAGGAGGCCTTTGGCACTACAGGGGCAGACAAACTTCCGTCAGGTGGTTGATTGCATCGGAGTGATTTCCAAATATCTTTGGAATTTCAGCAGGCAGAAGCCCAGTGGCAGGCAGACAGCATTAGACACGAACGCTGGCCCTTTTACATGGGAAACAAAAATGTCCACGCCTGGTTCCTGATGTCAGTTTTTTAGGAGTCCTTTGCCACTACAAGGGCAGACAAACTTCCATCTGGTGGTAGATTCCATCAGGGAGATATCCTCATTTGTATGGAACTCCAGCAGTCATAACCACAGTGCCAGGCAGACAGCATTAGACGCGAACGGTGGCCCTTTTCCATGGGAAACCAAAGTCTCCGCCCCAGGTTCCTGATGTCAATTTGTAGAAAGCCTTTGGCTCTACAGGGGAAGACAAACTTCCATCTGGTGGTAGATTGCACCTGGGAGACATCCTCATTTGTATGGAATTTTAGTGGAATTTTAATTAACTAGGCAGAAGCCTAATGGCAGGCACACATCATTAGACAAGAACACTGGCCCAATTCCATGGGAAACCAAGTCTCCACTCCAGGTTTCCAATGTCAGTTTGTAGGAGGCCTTTGGCACTACAAGGGCAGACAAAGTTCCGTCTGGTGGTTGATTGCATCGAGGAGATATGCTCATATGTATGGAATTTCAGCAGGCAGAAGCCCAGTGGCAGGCAGACAGCATTAGACACGAACAATGGACCTTTTCCATGGGAAACCAAAGTCTCCATGCCACGTTCCTGATGTCAGTTTTTAGGAGGCCTTTGGCATTAAAAGGGTAGACAAACTTCCATCTCGTGGGAAATTGCATTTGGGAGATACCGTCATTTGTATCGAATTTTAGTGGAATTTTATTACTCAGAAGCCCAGTGGCAAACAGACAGCATTCAACACGAACGGTGGCCCTTTTCCATAGGAAACCAAAGTCTCCACCCCAGGTTCCTGATGTCAGTTTGGAGGAGGCCTTTGGAACTTATAAGGCAGATAAACTTCCAACTGGTGGTATATTCCTCCTGGGAGATATCCTGATTCGTGTGGAATTTTAGCAGGCCTAAACCCAGTGGCAGGCAGAGAGCATTAGACAGTAACAGTGGCCCTATCCCAAGGAAAACCAAAGTCTCCACCTCACATTCCAGCTGTCAGTTTGTAGGATCCCTTCGGCACTACAAGGACAGATAAACTTCCAACTGGTGGTAGATTGCAACTGGAAGATATCGTGATTTACATGGTATTTTAGTGGAAATTCAGAAGGCAAAAGCCGTGTGGCCAGCAGACAGCATTAGACACGAACAGTGGCCCTTTTCCATGGGAACCCACAGTCTACACCCCACGTTCCAGATGTCAGTTTGTAGGAGACATTTGGCACTACAAGGGCAGACAAACATCCATCTGGTTGTGTATTGCACTTAAGAGACATCCTCATTTGTATGGAATTTCAGCAGGCAGAAGCCCAGTGGCAGGCAGACAGCACTAGACACGAACTGTGGCCCTTTTCTATTGGAAACCAAAGTCCCCACTTCACGTTCCTGATGTCAGTTTGTAGGATGCCTTTGGAACTACAAGGACAGACAAACTTCCATCTGGTGGTAGATTGCACCTGGGAGATATCCTCATTTGTATGCAGTTTTTGCAGGCAGAAGCCCAGTGACAGATAGACAGCATTAGACGCGAACGGTGGCACTTTTCTATGGGAAACCAAAGTCTCCAACCCAGTCTCCTGATGTCAGTTTGTAGGAGGCCTTTGGAACTACAATTGCAGACAAACGTCCAACTGGTGGAAAATTGCATCTGGGAGATATCCTCCTTTGTATGTAGTTTTAGCAGGCAGAAGCCCAGTGGCAGACAGACAGCATTAGACAGGAACAGTGGCCCTTTTCTATGGGAAACCAAAGTCTCCACCTCACGTTCCTAATGTCAGTTTGTAGAAGGCCTTTGGCATTACAAGGGCAGACAAACTTCAATCTCGTGGGAGAATGCACCTGCGAGATATTCTCATTTGCATGGAATTTTAGTGGAATTCTAGTAGGCAGAATCCCAGTGGCAGGCAGACAGCATTAGAGAAAAATGGTGGCACTTTTCCATGGGAAACCAAAGTTTCCACCCCACGTTCCTGATGTCCGTTTGCAGGAGGCCTTTGGCATTACAAGGGCAGAAAAACTTCTAACTGGTGGTAGATTCCACCTGGGAGATATCCTCATTTGTATGGAATTTCGGTAGGCATAAGCCCAGTGGCAGGCAGACAGCATTAGACACAAACAGTGGCCTTTTTATATGGGTAACCAAAGTCTCCACCCCAGCGTCCTGATGTATGTTTGCAGGAAACCTTTGGCACTACAAGGGCAGAAAAACTTACAACTGGTGGTAGATTCAATCTGGGAGATACCCTCCTTTTTATGCAATTTCAGTACGCAGAAGCCCACTGGCAGGCAGACAGCATTAGACACAAACATTGGCTCTTATCCATGGGAAACCATTGTCTTTACTCCACGTTCCTGATGTCAGTTTGTAGGAGACTTTTGGAATTATAAGAGCAGAAAACCTTCCAACTGGTGGTAGATTGCATCTGAAAGATGTCCTCATTAGTCTGGAATTTTAGTGTAATATCAGTTGGCAGATGCCCAGCGGCAGGCAGACAACACTAGAGACGAACGGTGCCTCTTTCCATGGGAAACCATAGTCTCCACCCCACGTTCCTTAAGTCAGTTTGTAGGAGGCCTTTGGCACTAAAAGGGCAGACAAACTTCCATCTGGTGGTAGATTGCACCTGGGAGATATCCTCATTTATATGGAATTTTAGTGGAATTGAAGCAGAAAAGAAGCCGAGTGGCCGGCAGACAGCATTAGACAGGAATGTTGGCCCTTTTCCATGGGAAACCAAAGTCTCCACTCCAGGTTCCTGATGTCAGTTTGTAGGAGGCCTTTGGAACTACAAGGGCAGATAAACTTCCAACTGGTGGTAGATTCCATCTGGGAGATATCCTCATTTCTCTGGAATTTCAGCAGGCATAATCCCAGTGGCAGGCAGACAGCATTAGGCACGAACGGTGGCCCTTCTCCTTCGTATACCAAAGTCTGCACTCCAGGTTCCTGATATCAGTTTGTAAGAGGACTATGGCACTACACGGGCAGAAAAACTTCCATGTGGTGGTAGATTGCATCGGGGAGATATCCTCATTTGCACGGAATTTTAGTGGAATATTTGTAGGCAGAAGCCCAGTGGCCGGCCGAAAGCATTAGACACGAACGGTGACCCATTTCCATGAAAAACCAAAGTCTCCACCCCACGTTCCTGATGTCAGTTTGCAGGAGGCCTTTGGCAATACAAGAGTAGAAAGTCTTCCATCTGGTGGTAGATTGCACCTGGGAGATATCCTCATTTTTATGGAGTTTCTGCAGGCCTAAGCCCAGTGTCCGGCAGGCAGCTTTAGACATGAACGGTGAGCCTTTTCCATGGGAAATCAAAGTCTCCACATCACGTTCCTGATGTCAGTTTGTAGGATGCCTTTGGCACTACAAGGGGAGATAAACTTCCATCTGGTGGTAGATTGCACCTGGGAGATATTCTCATTTGAATGGAGTTTAAGCAGGCCTAAGCCCAGTGTCCGGCAGACAGCTTTAGACACGAACGGTGGGTATTTTCCATGGGAAACCAAAGTCTCCACATTCCCCCACATTCCTGATATCAATTTGTAGGAGGCCTTTGTCAGGAAAAGAGCAGAGAAACTTCCAATTGGTGGTCGATTCCATATAAGAGATAACCTTTTTGTATGGAATTTCAGCAGGCATAAGGCCAGTGGCAGGCAGACATCATTAGACACGAACGGTGGGCCTTTTCCATGGGAAAACAAAGTATACAACCTACGGTTCAGATGTCAATTTATAGGAGGCTTTTTGGCACTACAAGGGTAGACAAACTTCAAACCGGTGGTATTTTCCATCTGGGAGATATCCTCATTTGTGGGGAATTTCTGCAGGCATAACCCCAGTGGCAGGCAGACAGCATTAGACACGAACGGTGGCCCTTTTCCATGGGAAACCAAAGTCTCCACTCCAGGTTTTTGATGTCAGTTTGTAGGAGGCCTTTGGCACTACAAGGGCAGACAAACTTCCACCTGGTGGTAGATTGCACCTGGGAGATATCCTCATTTGTATGGAATTTCTGCTGGCAAAAGCCCAATGGCAGGCAGACAGTATTATTTAGAAACGGTGGCCCTTTTCCATGGGAAACCAAAGTCTCCACAGCACGTTCCTGAATTCAGTATGCAGGAAGGCTTTGGCACTACAAGGGCAGACAAAGGTCCCACTGGTGGTAGATTCCATCTGGGAGAGATCTTCAGTTGTTTGAAATTTTAGTAGCAATCCGCCAAGTGGCAGGCAGGTAGCATTAGACACGAATGGTGGCCCTTTTCCATGGGAAACCAAAGTCTCTACCTCACATTCCTGATGTCAGTTTTAGGAGGCCTTTGGCACTACAAGGGCATACAAAATTCCATCTCGTGGTAGTATCCATCTGGGAGATATCCTCATTTGTATATAATTTCAGCATGCATAAGCCCAGTGGCAGGGAGACAGCATTAGACACGAACGGTCTCTCTTTTCCATGGGAGACCAAAAATTCCACCCAGGCTCCTGATGTCAGTTTGTAGGAAGCCTTTGGAACTACAAGGGCAGACAAACTTCCATCTTGTGGTAGATTGCACGTGAGAGATATCTTCATTTGCATGGAATTTTAGTAGGCAGAAGCCGAATGATCGGCAGACAGCATAAGACACAAAGGGTGGCCCTTTTCCATGGGACACGAAAGTCTCCACCCCAGTCTCCTGATGTCAGTTGGTAGGAGGCCTTTGGCACTAAAAGGCTACAAAAATATCAAACTGGTGGTAGATTGCATCTGGGAGATATCCTCATTTGTATGCAATTTCAGGAGCCATAAGCCCAGTGGCAGGCAGACAGCATTAGACAGAAAAGGTGGCCCTTTTCCATGGAAAACCAAAGTCTCCACCCCACGTTACTGATGTCAGTGTGCAGGAGGCCTTCGGCACTACAAGGGCAGCCAAAATTCTATCTCGTGGTAGATTCCACCTGGGAGATGTCCTCATTTGTATGGAAATTCAGCAGGCATGAGCTCAGTGGCAGGCAGACAGCATTAGATTTGAACCGTGGCCCTTTTCCATGGGAAAGCAAAGTCTCCACCTCACGTTCCTGATGACAGTTTGTAGGAGGCCTTTGGAACTACACGGGCAGACAAACTTCAGTCTGGTAGTAGATTGTTCCTGGGAGATATCCTCATTTCTATGCAATCTTAGAAGGCAATACCACTGTGGCAGGTAGACTGCATTAGACACGAACCGTGGCCCCTTTCCATGGGATACCAAAGTCTTCACTCCAGGTTCCTGATGTCTGTTTGTGTGAGGCCTTAACACTACAAGGGCAGACAAACATCCAAGTGGTGGTAGATTCTATCTGGGAGATATTCCCATTTGTATGGAATTTAAGACGGCATAAGCCCAGTGGCAGGCAGAGAGCATTAGACAAAAACGGTAGCACTTTTCCATGGGAAACCAAAGTCTCCATCTCACATTACTGATGTCAGTTTGTAGGAGGGCGTTAGCACTACAAGGGCAGACAAACTTCCATGTGGTGGTAGATTCCACATGGGAGATGTCCTCATTTGTAAGGAATTTTAGACTTATTTCAGCTGGCATAAGCCTAATGGCAGGCAGACTGCATTAGACATGAACGGTGCCCCTTTTCTATGGCAAACCAACGTCTCCACCTCACGTTCTTTATGTCAGTTACTAGGAGGCCTTTGGCACTACAAGGGCAGACAAACTTCCATCTGGTGGTAGATTCCACCTGGGAGATATCCTCTGTTGTATGGAATTTCAGCAGGCATATGCCCAGCTGTAGGCAGACAGCATTAGACACGAACGGTGGCCCTTTTCCATGGGAATCCGAAGTGTCCACCCTACGTTTAAGATGTCAATTTATACGCGGCTTTTGGCACTTCAAGGGCAGAGGAACTTTCATCTGGTGGTAGATTGCACCTGGGAGATATCCTCATTTCTATGGAATTTTAGTGGAATTTTAGAAGGAAGAAGCCCAGTGGCAGGCAGACAGCATTAGACACGAACGGTGGCCCATTTCTATGGGAAACCAAAGTCTCCACCCCACGTTCTTGATGTCCGTTTCTATGAGGCCTTCGGCACTACAAGGGCAGACAAACTTCCACCTGGTGGTAGATTGCACGTGGGAGATATCCTCATTTGTATGGAACCTCTGCAGTCATAACCACAGTGCCAGGCAGACAGCATTAGACACCAATGTTGGCCCTTTCCCATGGGAAAACAAAATCTCCACCTCATGTTCCTGATGTCAGTTTGTAGGAGGCCTTTGGAACTACAAGGTTGGAGAAACTTCCATCTGGTGGTAGATTGCACCTGGAAGATATCCTGATTTGTATAGAATTTCAGTGGAATTTTAGTAGGCATAAGCCCAGTGGCTGGCAGACAGCATTAGACACGAACGGTGGCCCATTTCGTTGGGAAACCAAAGTCTCCATTCCACATTCCTGATGTCAGTTTGTAGGAGGCCTTTGGCAGTACATGGGAAGACAAACTTCCGTCTGGTGGTTGATTGCATCGAGGAGATATCCTCATCTGTGAAGAATTTTAGTAGGCATATGCCGACTGGAAGGCAGACAGCATTCGACAGGAACAGTGGCCCTTTTTCATGGAAAAACCACTTATCCATCCTATGTTCCTGATGTCAGTTTTTAGGAGGCCTTTGGCATTACAAGGTCAGACAAACTCCCATCTGGCGGTAGATTGCACCTCGGAGATGTCCTCATTTGTATGGAATTTTAGTGGAATTTTAATACTCAGAAGCCCAGTGGCAGACAGACAGCATTAGATGCGAACGGTGGCCCTTTTCCATGGGAAACCAAAGTCTCCGCCCCAGGTTCCTGATGTCAATTTGTAGAAAGCCTTTGGCTCTACAGGGGCAGACAAACTTCCATCTGGTGGTTGATTGCACCTGGGAGACATCCTCATTTGTAAGGAATTTTAGTGGAATTTTAATAGGCAGAAGCCTAGTGGCAGGCACACATCATTAGACAAGAACACTGGCCCAATTCCATGGGAAACCAAAGTCTCCACTCCAGGTTCCTGATGTCAGTTTGTAGGAGGCCTTTGGCACTACAAGGGCAGACAAAGTTCCGTCTGGTGGTTGCTTGCATCGAGGAGATATGCTCATATGTATGGAATTTCAGCAGGCAGAAGCCCAGTGGCACGCAGACAGCATTAGACACGAACAATGGACCTTTTCCATGGGAAACCAAAGTCTCCATGCCACGTTCCTGATGTCAGTTTTTAGGAGGCCTTTGGCATTAAAAGGGTAGACAAACTTCCATCTGGTGGGAAATTGCATTTGGGAGATACCCTCATTTGTATGGAATTTTAGTGGAATTTTAATCCTCAGAAGCCCAGTGGCAGACAGACAGCATTCAACACGAACGGTGGCCCTTTTCCATAGGAAACCAAAGTCTCCAGGCCAGGTTCCACATATCAGTTTGAAGGAGGCCTTTGGAGCTGCAAGAGCAGACAAACTTCCATCTGGTGGCATATTGCATCTGGGAGATATCCTCATTTGTATGTAATGTCAGTAGTCATAAGCCCAGTGGCAAGGAGACAGCATTAAACACCAAGGGTGGCCCCTTTCCATGGGGAACCAAAGCGTCCTCTTTAGATTCCTGATGTCAGTTTGTCGGAGGCCGTTGGCATTACAAGGGCAGACAAACTTTCAGCTGGTGGTAGATTCCATCTGGGAGATATCCTCATTTGTATGGAATTTTACTAGGCATAAGCCCAGTGGCAGGCACATAGCATTAGACACACACGGTGGCCCATTTCCATGGGAAACCAAAGTCTCCACCGCACGTTCCTGATGTCAGTTTTTAGGAGGCCTTTGGCACTACGAGGGCAGACAAACTTCCACCTGGTGGTAGATTGCACCTGAGGGACATCCTCATTTCTATGGAATTTTAGTGGAATTTTAGCGGAACTTTAGTAGGAAGAAGCCCAGTGGCAGGCAGACAACATTAGACATAAACAATGGCACATTTCTATGGGAAACCAAAGTCTCCACCCCACGTTCCTTATGTCCGTTTCTAGAAGGCCTTTGGCACTACAAGGGCAGACAAACTTCCACCTGGTAGTAGATTGCACCTGGGAGATATCCTCATTTGTATGGAACTTCGCAGTCATAACCACAGTGCCAGGCAGACAGCATTAGACAGGAACGGTGGTCCTTTTCCATAGGAAACCAAAGTTTCCATCCCACATTCCTGATGTCAGTTTTTAGGAGGCCTTTGGAACAACAAGGACAGAGAAACTTCCATCTCGTGTTAGATGGCACCTGGGAGATATTCTCATTTGTATGGAATTTAAGTGGAATTTTAGTAGGCAGAATACCAGCGGCAGGCAGACAGAACTAGACAGGAATAGTGGCCCATTTCCATGGGAAACCAAAGTCTCCACTCCAGGTTCTTGATGTCATTTTCTAGGAGGCCTCTGGCCCTACAAGAGGTAACAAACTTCCAAATGGTGGAATATTGCATCTGGGATATATCCTCATTTGTATGTAATTTTAGTAGCCATAAGCCCAGTGGCAGGCAGACAGCATTAGACGCGAACGATGGCCTTTTTCCATGGGAACCTCCGCTCCAGGTTCCTGATGTCAATTTGTAGAAAGCCTTTGGCTCTACAGGGGCAGACAAACTTCCATCTGGTGGTAGATAGCACCTGGGAGATATCCTCATTTGTATGGACTTTTAGTGGAATTTTAATAGGCAGAAGCCAAGTTGCAGGCACACATCATTAGACAAGAACGCTGGCCCAATTCCATGGGAAACCAAAGTCTCCGCCCCAAGTTCCTGATGTCAGTTTGTAGGAGGTCTTTGGCATTACAAGGGCAGACAAACTTCCATCTGGTGGGTGTTGCGGCTTATTTAGCCATCATCTTGGTGGCCTGGGTTTTAGTGAAGACACGACCACCACGAGCTGCGAGCGTGGGGTTCGGGCAAATGACTCAGTAAAACACCAATGTGGCGTGTTGGTCAAAAGCGTTTATTATCTAAAACACAGGGTTTAAGTACCTTCTGGGCGTCGCTACGTCATAGGGGGTCTTACTAGTTTCTTAAGGGTAGTGGAAAAGTACTGGTAGGCAAGGAAAGAGAGAGGGGTCTGTGACCTTGAGATAAGGGTTATCTCTGGAGAGAGATGTGCCAGGCCCTGCTTCGCGTTACAGCCCGATTGTCTTCCGCAAACGCAGTCTGTCCCTTCCAATTCACATTCTCTCCACATCTCCCCCTCCCTCTATCACAAAAAAAACGAGGTAGTTATACATATATATATATATATATAGATAGATACTAAATGAGGTAGAAGGCTAATACTTAATCATGCTTATATGTATATAGATACTAAATGAGGTAGAAGGTTAGTATTTAGCAAAGGAAGAAGGAGTTTGGGAAACCTGAGTAAGTTTTCTGCCAGGCAAGTTTGGAAAATCTTGTGACTGGCATTTTCCTGATTGATTCACAGCATTTCGTGTTGGTGCATGAACAGAATGTTAGTTTGCTCTACGCGAGCTCTAATAAATGAGACTATTTTGTTCAGCAGGCATGGTCCGAAGATGACAGTTAAAAGTAACATTGCCAATGGGCCTACTAAGGAGGAAATCAAAGTGGTCAACCATGGAGATTGGTTAAACCAGGATTCGAACCAGCCCTGCTGAGCTTCTCTATCTTTTTGTCTCTGAGCCAGTCTGCTTCGGAGCTCAGCCATGGAGTCTCGGACAACTCCAGTGTGGTCTGCGTAAAAACAGCACTCTTCTTTCAGGGCCGCGCACAGACCTCCTTGTTGCATGAACAGGAGATCTAGTCCGCGCCTGTTCTGCAGAACCACTTCTGAGAGTGAAGAGACTGACTTCTCCAGGTAGGAAATGGATTTCTCGATCCTCTGCAAGTCCTCATCTATGGTCATCTGCAGCTGGGACAGTCCTCGGTGCTGTGTTGCTAGGGCCGAGACACCCGTCGCCGTTCCAGCTGCTCCCAAACTGAGCAGCATTGCGATGGTTATTCCTGTTATTATTTCTCTTTTGTGAAGACGGCTGGGTTCTTCGAAAAGGCTGTACACCTCTTCATCAGAATGGTACAGGACCCTAGGAACAATCAGAACTTGGACACAGAAGTCATTAGAATCGTTGAACTTGGGAAGGAACACACAGGGACTTACTCCAGACCTCTGACAAACCCACATTGCAGATGAAGCTGGGACAACCCACTTATTGTTTTTTCTGTTGGGCTTTACAATTTTGGCACAAACATCTCCTTTTCGCTTAGCTAGGGTTGGATTGCCAAAGCACCTGCCCCGACCTGAGACCTGACTCAGGGTAATACCTCTGCGGGGTGTGTCCCACCTGCACTGATGTGGAGCGTCAGCTGTGGAGTAGGTGAATGAGGTATTTACAGCAACTCCTTCATAGAATGGTGGTTGAACTTCATAGCAAAGCCAACAGGAATTAGTTAGGTCAGGATTAGATTCATTCAGGGATAAAAAGGTAGCATCTAACATACGAAGGATTGGGTCTGGGTCTGATTTAGCTGAACGGCCTATCTGGAAAGGTTTCTCATCACTGTTTTGGTCTTTGGTGACACTCGTGGGCAGGATTTTGGGGTAAGTTATGTTTTTCTCTGTCTGTGTGCTTTTAATCACCTTGTTGGGTCCAACCGCTCGGGGTGCCGATGGTTGGAGCCTGGTAATTTGCACATTCACCCACTCTTTCGACTTTTGAATGACCACTGTCCATGTCCTTCCCACTGTCCAGCTAAAATCATCGGGCTGCAAGACTGTCATGTTGTAATATATACAAATTCGGAATTTGGGGATTTTATAACTGTTTCGGTAGGAACTTCCGTGTGAAAAAAGAGGTGGTTTACAACCTGCCGGTGCCCATGAAAACTGTAGGAACTTGTCGGGGGCTGGTGGGTCCCACCCAGGCCCTGACGGCCTGGCATCTGTAACAATGGTTTCACAGCCCCAATGCCCACAGTATCCCCACCCAGGTAAATTACAATAGCTTTTCCCTGGGTTTGAAGCTGGGCACCAATAGGATAGGTACATTTGTGATGAGTGTGGAGACCTAGGAATTACCTTTGGTTGTCCTGGAAATAAATCTGTAAAACGGAGCACGAAAGATGGAGCGTTTGGTGTGGTGATGTCTCTGAGCACCTTACCACTGGTCAGGTGTCTCATGACCCACCTGAACGGCTGATGTGGGTAGTAACCTGGGCTGGCTTGTCCTCTGGCAACAAGCCCCAATAACAAAATCACGCAGACATGTTACTGATGTCTGGGTCTCACTCGCGTGGGTTTCTCTGCCGCTGTCTGACGTTTTGGTGGTGCGTCTCGTTCCTCTTGGAGGGGCATATAGGCATTACGTGGTCGCCCCACCAGCAAATTCTGTAAACAGAAACTCACAATTCTCATTAGTCTCATCCTGCTCATTATGAAGATCAGGTTTAATTGATTTGAGAGGACACCACCTGATTTTCCCGTCTTCTTTGACAGCCGCATACCCTTGCCCTGCGAGCATCAATCTCCAGCCCCGTTCCCACTCACCCAGCTCGTTTTTAATTACAACCTGCGGGCCCACCTCTATTGCTTTCGAGGCCCAGTGTTTTTGAATGGGACTGTTTGTTTCATTTCCTCTAGGAAATTGATTCAATGCCATCAGAGCAGTTACCAATATACGTGTCTGCTCTCCTGAGGGGATGGAGTTGGTCAAGCCTTCTGCTTTTGCCAACACCTCTATTTTAGATTTCAGGGTTTGGTTTGCCCGCTCAACTATAGCTTGTCCGGTGCTATTATATGGAATGCCCTGTACTAAAGTGATTTGCCATTTGGAAGCAAATTCCTGCACTGGTTTAGAAATGAAATTGGAACCATTGTCTGTTTTGATCTGCTTGGGGATACCAAGCCATGCCATGGCTGTCAGCCAGTGCTGAATTGTGGCTTTGGAGTTAGCTTTGCGATGCTGTGTGGCCACGATTATTCCACTGAATGTGTCCACTGTCACAGCAAGCCACGCTTGAGGCTTCAGCAGTTGACACAAGGTGAAATCTGACTGCCAGATTTCTGAGGGCTTGAGACCTCTCGGGTTGACCCCACTGGTCCACAGGGGTGACTTCTGGCAGTGAGGACAGGTGGCCACTACATGCTTGGCATCCGTTGTGGTGATCCCGCATCTCTTTGCCAGTGCTTTGGGACCAATGTGAAGGGATTCGTGCAATTGACGAGCATCTTGCAGCGTCCAGACGCCTTTTGCTGCAGTGTCTGCCTTGTCATTGCCGATCTGGAAGTAACCTTTGACTGGGTTGTGGCTGTTGATGTGAATGACGGATACTGTGCCCTTTCGTGAGGAGAGTGCTTCTTCTAGCATCAGGGCTGCTGTTGATGTTGACACACCTGGTCCTGTCATAGCCAGACAGAGCTTTGCCACGAATATAGAATCTGTTACAATGTTCAGGTGTTCGTCTTGGAAAAGTCCACACGCCAAAACCACTGCTGTCGCTTCCAATTGCTGCACTGACAGTGTGGGATCGCATGCTTTGACGCAATGCCATTGCTCTTCTGTCTGCCACACTGCTGCTGCGGTGGAAGTCGTGGAGGAAGCGTCTGTGAAAACTGTTGGTCCTGGCTGTGGTCTGTCCATGACCTTCGGTGGCATGTCTATGTCGACTATGGTCAGCAGCTGAGTCCAAGGTGGTCTGGTGGAGTAGAAGATTTCTCCTCCGAATCCGATGAGAGCAAGGGCTAAATGTTCTGAGATTGTGGTTGACTCTGTGGCTGTTTGCTTACGAAAAGGAAGGTGGATTCTCGCTGGCTCGGTCCCTAGGTGTTTCAAGGCGAGTTTCCTGCCTTTCATGATGAGATTTGAGATGCATTCTATTGCTGGGGAAAAAGCACGAGCTGGTCTTCCAAGGACCACCCATTGAATCGGTCGAGCCTTTTCAGAAGGTCCTTGGGCCAGTGCTCCCACTCCCCCCTTTGGTGTGAAGTGTACGTACAAGTCCAGAGGCATCGCTGGGTTCCATCTGGCAAGTGTGCCGGTGGACATCTGCTGTTCGATGAAGTCGAGGGATCTTGCTGCTTGCGGTGTCAGTTCCTTGGGTTCCCAGGGGTGTTTTCCTTTCAGGAGGTCATACAGAGAGTCCATGACCTCAGGAGGAATCAAGACGATGTTGCGAAGCCATTGCATCGATCCCACCAGGCGTTGCACGTCGTGGAGCGTCTTGATGTCTCGGTGGACCTTCACCTTGGGAGGTGTCACGTAGGAATTCGTGATCCCCACTCCCAGGAAGGTGACGCAGGGTCCTTTTTTGATCTTCGCACTCGCAATCTCAAAACCGTTGGCCTGGAGGGTCTCTGTGATCGTGGACACCAGGTGATCCACTTGGCTCGCTGATGGTGCTGAGACTAGGATGTCGTCCATGTATTGTATGATGGTCGCAGTGGGGTAGGAGTGTCGGACTGGTGTTAACACTTTGTCCACGGTGATCTGGCATACTGCAGGGCTATCAACCAGACCTTGGGGTAGTACCTTCCATTGAAAGCGTAGACTAGGTCGCTTGCCATTTGGAAAAACCACGGAGAAGGCAAATCGTTCCTTGTCCTCAGGATGCAAAGGTATTGAAAAGAAACAGTCTTTAATGTCCAATACTGCGCATGGTTGTCCTTCAGGGATGGCTGAGTTCATAGGTAACAGTGTCTGAACTGGACCTATGGGTCTGATTGTTTTGTTCACTTCCCTCAGGTCGTGGACTAGGCGATAGCCTTCTCCAGACCTTTTGGGAATTACAAACACAGGGGTGTTCCACGGGCTTGTGGAGGGTTCTATGTGACCCTTTTGCAGTTCTCGTTCAACCAGTTCCAGCAAGGCTGTGATTCGAGGCTCTGAGAGGGGCCACTGCTCAACCCAAACAGGGTCTGATGATTTCCAAGTCAATTTGATTGGCAACAAAGGATGCACAGCAGTGGCCCTCATTATAAATTTGTGATTCTGACTCCGAGCATGGCTAGGACATCTCTCCCTATCAGGGGTGGAGAGTTTTGCAAAATGTAGGGGTAAATTGCCCTAAAAACGGTTTGTTCTGGTCCCTTTTTTGTGTAAATGGTTATGGCTACCAACCGGGTGCTTTTCCAAGCTCTGGATTGTCCCCCCACTCCATTTACTAGAGGGACTTCTTTGATTTGCCAATGTCTGGGCCAATGTATTAGGCGTATAATGGTACAATCAGACCCCGTGTCCACCTGAAACTTGAGCCCAAAAACATGAGGATCTCGACTGCCATAGAGCTGGCACACTCCCCATACGATCAGGGGCTCTTTCCCCACCTCCATGACTAGGGCCACCCAGGGATTCCGCTCTGTGTCGCCCCCTGCTGACCCTGTGTCACTGGCGCAGTTTGTGACGGTGGAGGGTGCATAGCTACCACTGGTGATGCTGCATTGCTCTGCCATGGGATAGTCGATGGGGATGTGACACTGACTGGTTCCTGAATATATATGGGGTATGAAGGTCTCCCAGCCCACTGGGTGTTGGGAAAGATGGGCCATTTCGGGATGGGAGGAGGCTGGATGTGGCCCATACGCCCCCTCCCCCTGCCGTTTCCCCGGGGCTTGGATCTGCATTCCCTGGCCATGTGACCCTTTTTCCCACAGCTCCAGCAGGTGGGTCTCTGGCGCTGTTGGGTTGGGGGTGCTGCTGCAGGTTGCTGTGTCACAGGTTGCTGTGCTGACTGAGGACAGTTAGCTGCCAAGTGACCTGTTTGGCCACACTTCATGCATGGTAATGCATTGGTTATAGTATGGATTGTAGCTTGCATGGGGATCAACTGTTCCTCTCTTACCACGTGTTTGATCATGTCAGCTAAAGTAGCACCTGTTGGCAGAGAACGTAGAATGTCCTTAGTGACAGTGTTACACTGTTGCTTTAGACAATCCAGTGCCACAGGTCCCCTTGCTTCCACAGGCAGTGTGGAGGAGTCAATAGCAGCTTGCAACCGATCTACAAAGTGTGTGAAACTCTCACTTTCCCCCTGTTTAACTGTGGACCATGGTGATGACTTGTCCACAACTCGAGAAGCAACTCTTATGGCTTCTCTGGCTGCTCTTGTTGTTGCTTTGACTTCCTCTGCTGTGAGGAGTGTTGCCTGAGCCTGCGGAGTAACTACGTCGTCATGTTTGCCCAACAGCCTGGACAGGGTAGAGCCATGGAGGGGTTGTCCCTGTCCTGAGCCTTGGGCAAAAGCTGCTGTGCACTGGTCTGACCATTCCTGCTGAAAAACAATCAGCCCTGCCCCGTCAAAAAGCATTCGGGTTATCTGAGAAATATCAAAAGGTAGCATATCGTTATTACTGAAAATTCCATCTATCAAAGTGGACACAACAGCTGATCCTAACCCCTTTTCTTGAATTGCCTTCACCACTGCTTGTATTTCTTTCGTGCTTAGAGGGGTGTAGGTTCGTCTTAAATTCTGTCTTGTGCCAGTAACACGTACTGGAAAAGCGTGGATAGCCGCTGCTGGCTTCCATTCTGCACAAGCTACCTTTATTTTTCCCCAGTCAGTAAGCTTATATTGTGTTGCTTCCCCTGTATTGTAAAAAGCTTTGCTTGGTTTTGGTAAAAAATCCATAAATTCTGTTATCTCCGGTTCTGAGTCTGTGTCAAACTCGGAGCTCTCGGTAAAACTAGCCTCTGAGCTGTGATCCCACTCACAGTCGGAAGTCGACTGCTGGCACACCTCCGGCTTGCTGTGCCTTTTTGTCGGGCTTCGTCTCCGTCCCGCCTCCCAGGGGTGGGCTTTGCCCGCCTCCCGGGCTCTGCCCCGTTCCGCCTCCCGGGGGTGGGCTTTCCCCGCCTCTCGGGGGCGGCGCCGGCACGCCTCCTGGGGGCCGTCCCAATCCCGCCCCTCGCGCGCGTGGTGCCCCCCCCCCAGAGGGGGTCTTTCCTTTGTAAAATTACCTTGGGGACAATTTCCAATTGCGCGTGCGCGTTTCCTCGCTCTCCCGCGCTTGCGCGATGTAAACTGGGACGTCTGAGCCTCCCTCTCGCGCATGCGTTCCCGCGCAGACCCACACTTCCGGGATTTCAGCGCCATGCGGTCGGTGTCTCCGCCTCCAACTTGCGGCGCGGTCGCCATCTTGGCAATATGGCGGCGGCGCGCCCGTTCCCGGTATTGCCGATTCTGAGTCGGCTGCGGCAGTGCCGCGTGAACGCGGGACGGGCGGCACCGGTACTGTTGGCTCTAGCGCGGCCACGGAGGCACCGCGCGGCGCGGCCGCGGGCGATTCCGGAACCGCCGGCTCCGGCGGTGCGCGAGCTTTCCTTTCTATTTCTCTAACTTCTCGCGAGAGCTCCTCCCAGACAGACCATGGCTTGTCTTCATCCCGCGTCTCCGATTTCGGAGTCGGGGCAACTGCTAGCCCGTTCCCGGGTTCCAGAGAGTGGCCGTCCCGCGCGGGCAGCGGCGGCAGCGTCTCCGGACCCGTTAATTTGCCGATATCGGGCAAATCTGAATCCCGCGGGCGGGCGCAGGGAGGAGGTATAGGCGAATGAACCGCGGTATTTTCGGGGGGTTCTGGAGGGGTCTTTGGGTCCGGGGGGTCCCGTGGAACGGCTGGAAAGCCCCCCCCAGGGTTCGGAATGTCTGGGCAAGGACTCTGGGGAGGGTTTAACGCGCCCCCTTCCCGCTCGTTCCCACCACAGGGCTGAGTATTTCCCGGGGGTCCCGTGGGTCCCGTAGGTCCACCCCCTCCGCCTTTTGGCTGTGTGATGGCAAATAAACATGTTTTCACCGCGTTCCATGCCTCCTGTTCCTCCCTCGCCTTTTCCAAAGCCGTTTCTACTTTTCCCCACGCTTTGAGGGCTTTCCCACTGCCGGTGGTTTTTGTATCGTTTGCGAGGGCAGTTATATAGCTCTGCCATCTCTCTGAATCCAATATATCAACGGGCCGCTGAATTGTGCCCAAATCTGTAAGCCTTGCAATAGCAAGATATAAATTCTTTCGCTCACAGCGAATTCCCCATTTACTTTCCATGTATTTTACAACCTGAGTAATCGTCTCCATTGCCGATCACTGGTTCCTCAGGGCGTCCCCTGCTTCCTCCACGGTATTCCAGGTCCTGCTGGTACCGTCGTCTTCCACTGTCCAGGCGTTCCCCGTCTCCCAGGTTTCGTTCCCGGGATTTCGGCACCAAATATGTTGCGGCTTATTTAGCCATCATCTTGGTGGCCTGGGTTTTAGTGAAGACACTTCCACCACGAGCTGCGAGCGTGGGGTTAGGGCAAATGACTCAGTAAAACACCAATGTGGCGTGTTGGTCAAAAGCGTTTATTATCTAAAACACAGGGTTTAAGTACCTTCTGGGCGTCGCTACGTCATAGGGGGTCTTACTAGTTTCTTAAGGGTAGTGGAAAAGTACTGGTAGGCAAGGAAAGAGAGAGGGGTCTGTGACCTTGAGATAAGGGTTATCTCTGGAGAGAGATGTGCCAGGCCCTGCTTCGCGTTACAGCCCGATTGTCTTCCGCAAACGCAGTCTATCCCTTCCAATTCACATTCTCTCCACAGGTGGGAAACTGCATTTGGGAGATATCCTCATTTGTAGGGAATTTTGGTGGAATTTTAATAGGCAGAAGTCTAGTGGCAGGCACACATCATTAGACACGAACGCTGGCCCATTTCCATGGGAAACCAAAGTCTCCACTCCAGGTTCCTGATGTCAGTTTGTAGGAGGCTTTGGCACTACAAGGGCAGACAAAGTTCCGTCTGGTGGTTGATTGCATCGAGGAGATATCCTCATTTGTATGGAATTTCAGCAGGCAGAAGCCCAGTGGCAGGCAGACAGCATTAGACACGAACAGTGGCCCTTTTCCATGGAAAAACCACTTATCCATCCTATGTTCCTGATGTCAGTTTTTAGGAGGCCTTTGGCATTACAAGGTCAGACAAACTCCCATCTGGCGGTAGATTGCACCTCGGAGATGTCCTCATTTGTATGGAATTTTAGTGGAATTTTAGTACTCAGAAGCCCAGTGGCAGACAGACAGCATTAGACGCGAACGGTGGCCCTTTTCCATGGGAAACAAAAGTCTCCGCCCCAGGTTCGTGATGTCAATTTGTAGAAAGCCTTTGGCTGAACAGGAGCAGACAAACTTCCATCTGGTGGTATATTGCACCTGGGAGACATCCTCATTTGTATGGAATTTTAGTGGAATTTTATTAGGCAGAAGCCTAGTGGCAGGCACACATCATTAGACAAGAACGCTGGCCCAATTCCATGGGAAACCAAAGTGTCCTCTCCAGATTCCTGATGTCAGTTTGTAGGAGGCCGTTGGCATTACAAGGGCAGACAAACTTTCAGCTGGTGGTAGATTCCATCTGGGAGATATCCTCATTTGTATGGAATTTTACTAGGCATAAGCCCAGTGGCGGGCACAGAGCATTAGACACAAACGGTGGCCGTTTTCCATGGGAAACCAAAGTCTCCACCCCACGTTCCTGATGTCAGTTTTTAGGAGGACTTTGGCACTACAATGGCAGACAAACTTCCACCTGGTGGTACATTGCACCTCGGAGATACCCTCAATTTATGGAACTTCAGCACTCATAACCACAATGCCAGGCAGACAGCATTAGATACGAACGGTGGTCCTTTTCCATGGAAAACCATAGTCTCCACCCCTGGTTCCTGATGTCAGTTTTATAGGAGGCCTTTGCCACTACAAGAGCAGACAAACATCCATCTGGTGGTAAATTGCATCTGTGAGATATCCTCATTTGTATGGAATTTTAGCAAGCATACTCCCAGTGGCAGGCACACAGCATTAGGCAGGAACAGTGGCCCTTTTCCATGGGAAACCAAATTATCCTACGTTTCATATGTCATTTTATAGGAGCCCTTTGGCACTACAAGGTCAGAAAAACTATCATCTGGTGGTAGATTGCACCTGGGAGATATCCTCATTTGTATAGAATTTTAGTGGAATTTTAGTAGGCATAAGCCCAGTGGCTGGCAGATAGCATTAGACACGAACGGTGGCCCATTTCCTTGGGAAACCAAAGTCTCCATGCCACGTTCCTGATGTCAGTTTTTAGGAGGCCTTTGGCTTTAAAAGGCTAGACAAACCTCCATCTGATGGGAAATTGCATTTGGGAGACATCCTCATTTGTATGGAATTTTAGTAGGCATATGCCCACTGGCAGGCAGACAGCATTAGACACGAACAGTGGCCCATTTCCATGTAAAAACAAATTATCCATCCTATGTTCCTGATGTCAGCTTTTAGGAGGCCTTTGGCACTTCAAGGGCAGACAAACTTCCATCTGGCGGCACATTACACCTCGGAGATGTCCTCATTTGTATGGAATTTTAGTTGAATTTTAGTACTAGAAATCCAGTGGCAGACAGTCAGCATTCAACACGAAGGGTGGCCCTTTTCCATAGGAAACTAAAGTCTCCAGGCCAGGTTCCGGATATCAGTTTGAAGGAGGCCTTTGGCACCGCAAGAGCAGACAAACTTCCATCTGGTAGCATATTGCATCTGGGAGATATCCTCATTTGTATGTAATGTCAGTCGTCATAAGCCCAGTGGCAAGGAGACAGCATAAAACACCAAGGGTGGCCCCTTTCCATGGGAAACCAAAGCGTCCTCTCCAGACTCCTGATGTCAGTTTGTAGGAAGCTGTTGGCATTACAAGGGCAGACAAACTTTCAACTGGTGGTAGATTCCATCTGGGAGATATCCTCATTTTTATGGAATTTTACTAGGCATAAGCCCAGCGGCAGGCACAGCATTAGACAGGAACAATGGACGTTTTCCATGGGATACCAAAGTCTCCTCCCCACATTCCTGATGTCAGTTTTTAGGAGGCCTTTGGCACTACAAGGGCAGACAAACTTCCACCTGGTGGTAGATTGCACCTGGGAGATATCCTCATTTGTATGGAACCTCTGCAGTCATAACCACAGTGCCAGGCAGACAGCATTAGACACCAACGTTGGTCCTTTTCCATGGGAAACCAAAGTCTCCGCCTCACGTTCCCGATGTCAGTTTGTAGGAGGCCTTTGGAACTACAAGGGCAGACAAACTTCCATCTGGTGGTAGATTGCACCTGGGAGATATCCTCATTTGTATAGAATTTTAGTGGAATTTTAGTAGGCATATGCCCCGTGGCTGGGAGACAGCATTAGACACGAACGGTGGTCCTTTTCCATGGAAAACCAAAGTCTCCACACCACTTTCCCGACATCAGGTTTTAGGAGGCCTGTGGCAGTACAAGGGCAGACAAACTTCCGTCTGGTGGTTGATTGCATCGGGGAGATATCCTCATTGGTATGGAATTTCAGCAGGTAGAAGCCCAGTGGCAGGCAGACAGCATTAGACACGAACGGTGGCCCTTTTCCATGGGAAAACAAAGTCTCCAACCCAGGCTCCTGAAGTCAGTTTTTAGGAGGCCTTTGGCATTAAAAGGGCAGACAAACTTCCATCTGGTGGGAAACTGCATTTGCAAGATATCCTCATTTGCAGGGAATTTTGGTGGTATTTTAATAGGCAGAAGCTTTGTGGCAGGCACACAACATTAGACACGAATGCTGGCCCATTTCCATGGGAAACCAAAGTCTCCACTACAGGTTCCTGATGTCAGATTGTAAGAGGCCTTTGGCACTACAAGGGCAGACAAAGTTCCGTCTGGTGGTTGATTGCATCGAGGAGATATCCTCATTTGTATGGAATTTCAGCAGGCAGAAGCCCAGTGGCAGGCAGACAGCATTAGACACAAACAGTGGACCTTTTCCTTGGGAAACCAAAGTCTCCACCTCACGTTCCTGATGTCAGTTTGTAGGCGGCATTTGGATCTACAAGGGCAGACAAACTTCCATCTGGTGGTAGATTGCATCGGGGAGATAACCTCATTTGTGAGGAATTTTAGTAGGCATATGCCCAGTGGCAGACAGACAGCATTGGACACGAACAGTGGCCCTTTTCCATGGAAAAACAAATAATCAATCCTATATTCCTGATGTCAGCTTTTAAGAGGCCTTTGGCATTACAAGGGCAGACAAACTCCCATCTGGCGGTAGATTGCACCTCGGAGATGTCCTCATTTGTATGGAATTTTAGTGGAATTTTAGTACTCAGAAGCCCAGTGGCAGACAGACAGCATTAAACACGAACGGTGGGCCTTTTCCCTAGGAAACCAAAGTCTCCAGGCCAGGTTCCAGATATCAGTTTGAAGGAGGCCTTTGGCACTGCCAGAGCAGACAAACTTCGATCTGGTGGCATACTGCATCTGGGAGATATCCTCATTTGTATGGAACTTCAGCAGTCATAAGCACAGTTCCAGGCAGACAGCATTAGATACGAACGGTGGTCCTTTTCCATGGGAAACCAAAGTCTCCACCCCTGGTTCCTGACGTCACTTTTCTAGGAGGTCTTTGCCACTACAACGGCAGACAAACTTCCATCTGGTGGTAAATTGCATCTGCGAGGTATCCTCATTTGTATGGAATTTTAGCAGGCATACGCCGAGTGGCAGGCACACAGCATTAGACACGAACCGTGGCCCATTTCCATGGGAAACCAAAGTCTCCACCCCACGTTCCTGATGTCAGTTTTTAGGAGGCCTTTGGCACTACAAGGGCAGACAAACTTCCACCTGGTGGTAGATTGCACCTGGGAGATATCCTCATTTGTATGGAATTTCAGCAGGCAGAAGCCCAGTGGTAGGCAGACAGCATTAGACACGAACAGTGGACCTTTTCCTTGGGAAACCAAAGTCTCCAACCCACGTTCCTGATGTCAGTTTTTAGGAGGCCTTTGGCACTACAAGGGCAGACAAACTTCCAAGTGGTGGTAGATTGCACCTCGGAGATGTCCTCATTTGTATGGAATTTTAGTGGAATTTTAATCCTCATAAGCCCAGTGGCAGGCAGACAGCATTAGACACGAACGGTGGCCCATTTCCTTGGGGAACCAAAGTCTCCACTCCACGTTCCTGATGTCAGTTTTTAGGAGGCCATTGGCATTACAAGGGCAGACAAACTTTGAACTGGTGGTAGATTCCATCTGGGAGATATCCTCATTTGTATGCAATTTTATTAGGCATAAGCCCAGTGGCAGGCACATTGCATTAGACAAAAAGAGTGGCCCATTTCCATGGGAAAACAAAGTCTCCACCCCACAGTCCTGATGTCAGTTTCTAGGAGGCCTTTGGCACTACTAGGGCAGACAAACTTCCACCTGGTGGTACATTGCACCTGGGAGATATCCTCATTTGTATGGAACTTCAGTACAAATAACCGCAAAGCCAGGCAGACAGCATTAGATACGAACGGTGGTCCTTTTCCATCCGAAACCAAAGTCTCCACCCCCGCTTCCTGATGTCAATTTTTTAGGAGGCCTTTGGCACTACAAGGGCAGGCAAACTTCCATCTGGTGGTAAATTGCATCTGCGATATATCCTCATTTGTATGGAATTTTTATAATCATAAGCCCAGTGGCAAGGAGACAGCATTGGACATGAACAGGGCCCCTTTTCCATGGGAAACCAACCTCTCCACCCCAGCCTCCTGATGTCAGTATGTAGGAGGCCTTTGGAACTACAGGGGCAGACAAACTTCCAACTGGTGGTGAATTGAATCTGCGAGATATCCTCATTTGTAAGGAATTTTACTAGGCATAAGCCTAGTGGCAGGCAGACAGCATTAGGCATGAACGGTGGCCTTTTTCCATGCGAAACCAAATTATCCATCCTAAATTTCAAATGTCAGTTTATAGAAGCCCTTTGGCACTACAAGGGCAGAGAAACGTCCAACTGGGTAGTTTGCACCACGAGATTTCACCATTTGAATGGAATTTTAGTAGAATTTTAGTTGGCAGAAGACCAGCGGCAGGCAGACAGCATAAGACATGAACAGTGGCCCTTTTCCATGGGAAACCAAAGTATCCAGGCCAGGTTCCTGTCACTTTGAAGGAGGCCTTTGGCACTCAAAGGACAGATAAACTTCCAACTGGTGGTAGATTCCACCTGGGAGATATCCTCATTTGTATGGAATTTTAGCAGGTATACGCCCAGTGGCAGACACACAGCATTAGACACTAACATTGGCCATATCCTATGGAAAACCAAACTCTCCACCTCACATTCCAGACGTCAGTTTGTAGGAGGCCTTTGGCACTACAAGGGCAGCGAAACTTCCATCTGGTGGTAGGTTGCACCTGGGAGATATCCTCAGTTGTATGGAATTTCAGCACTCATAAGACCAGTAGCAGGAAGACAGCATAAGACACGAACGGTGGCCCTTTTTCATGGAAAACCAAATTATCCACCTTACGTTAGAGATGTCAATTTATAGGAGGCCTTTGGCACTACTAGAAGAGAATAACTTCCATGTGCTGGTAGATTGCATCTGGGAGATATCCTCATTTGTATGGAATTTTAGTAGCCTTTAGCAGAATGGCCAGCAGACAGCATCAGACAGGAACAGTGGCCCTTTTCCATGGGAAACCAAAGTCTCCACCCCACATTCCTGATGTCAGTTCGTAGGGGGCCATTAGTATTACAAGGGCAGACAAGCTTCCATCTGGTGGTAGATTCCACCTGGGAGATGTCCTCATTTGTATGGAATTTTTGTGGAATTTCAGCAGGCAGAAGCCCAGTGGCAGGCAGACAGCATTAGACACGAACTGTGGCCCTTTTCCATTGGAAACCAAAGTCCCCACTTCACGTTCCTGATGTCAGTTTGTAGGATGCCTTTGGAACTACAAGGGCAGACAAACTTCCATCTGGTGGTAGATTGCACCTGGGAGATATCCTCATTTGTATGCAGTTTTTGCAGGCAGAAGCCCAGTGACAGATAGACAGCATTAGACACGAACGGTAGCACTTTTCCATGGGAAACCAAAGTCTCCAACCCAGTCTCCTGATGTCAGTTTGTAGGAGGCGTTTGGAACTACAATCGCAGACAAACATCCAACTGGTGGAAAATTGCATCTGGGAGATATCCTCCTTTGTATGTAATTTTAGCAGGCATAAGCCCAGTGGCAGGCAGACAGCATTAGAAAGGAACAGTGGCCCTTTTCTATGGGAAACCGAAGTCTCCACCTCACGTTCCTAATGTCAGTTTGTAGAAGGCCTTTGGCATTACAAGGGCAGACAAACTTCTAACTGGTGGTAGATTCCATCTGGGACATACCCTCATTTGTATGCAATTTCAGTACACAGAAGCCCACTTGAAGGCAGACAGCATTAGACACAAACGATGGCCCTTTTCCATGGGAAACCATTGTCTTCACTCCAGGTTCCTGATGTCAGGTTTTAGTTGGCCTTTGGAATTACAAGGTCAGAAAAACTTCCAACTTGTGGTAGATTCAGTCAGGGAGATATCTTCATTTGTATGCAATTTTAGTAGCAATAAGCCCAGTGGCATGCAGACAGCATTAGACATGAACGGTGACCCTGTTAAATGGGAAACCAAAGTCTCCACTCCAGGTTCCTGATGTCAGTTTGTAGGAGGACTTTGGAACTACAAGGGCAGACAAACTTCCATCTGGTGGTAGATTGCATCAGGGAGATATCCTCATTTGCACAGAATTTTAGTGGAATTTTTGTAGGCAGAAGCCCAGTGGCCGGCCGAGACCATTAGACACGAACGGTGACACATTTCCATGGGAAACCAAAGTCTCCAAACCTCGTTCCTGATGTCAGTTTGTAGGAGGCCTTCCGCAATACAAGAGTAGAAAATCTTCCAACTCGTGGTAGATTGCACCTGGGAGATATCCTCATTTTTATGGAGTTCCTGCAGGCCTAAGCGCAGGGTCCAGCAGGGAGCTGTAGACACGAAGGGTAGGCCTTTTCCATGGGAAATCAAAGTCTCCACCGCACGTTCCTGATGTCAGTTTGTAGGAGGCCTGTGGCAGGACAAGGGCAGAAAACTTCCAATTGGTGAAAGATTCCATCTGGGAGATATCCTCATTTGTATGGAATTTCGGTAGGCATAAGCCCAGTGGCAGGCAGATAGCATTAGACACAAACAGTGGCCCTTTTCTATGGGAAACCATAGTCTCTTACTTATGTTCCTTATGTCATTTCTTAGGAGGCCTCTGGCACTACAAGGGCAGACAAATTTCCAACTGGTTCTAGACTCCATATGAGAGATATCCTCATTTGTGTGGAATTTCAGAAGGCATAAGGCCAGTGGCATGCAGACAGCATTAGACACGAACGGTGGCCCTTTTCCATGGGATACCAAAGTTTTCACCCCAGGCTCCTGATACCAGTTTGCAGGAGGCCTTTGGCACTACAAGGGCAGACGGTTTTCCATCTAGTGGTAGATTGCACCTGGGCGATATCCTCATTGTTATGGAATTTTAGTGGAATTTTATTAGACAGAAGCCGAAAGGTCGGCAGACAGCATTAGACATGAAGGGTGGCCCTTTTACATGGGAAACCAAAGTCTCCACCCTACGTTTAAGATGTCAATTTATACGAGGTTTTTGGTACTATAAGGCAGACAAACTTCCAACTGGTGGTGGATTGCACCTGGGAGATATCCTCATTTTTATGGAATTTTAGCAGGCATAAGCCCAGTGGCAGGCAGGCAGCGTTAGACACAAACGGTGGCCATTTTCCATGGGAAACTAAAGTCTCCATCTCATGTTCCGGATGTCAGTTTGTAAGAGGACTTTGGCATTACAAGGGCAAACCAACTTCCATCTCGTGGGAGAATGCACCTGTGAGATATCCTCATTTGCATGGAATTTAAGTGGAATTCAAGTGGGCAGAAACCCAGCGGCAGGCAAACTGCATTAGACACGAACGGTGGCCATTTTCTATGGGAAACTAAAGTCTCCACCTCGCGTTCCTTATGTCAGTTACTAGGAGGCCTTTGGCACTACAAGGGCATACAAAATTCTAACTGGTGGTAGATTCAATCTGGGAGATATCCTCATTTTTATGTAATTTCAGCATGCATAATCCCAGTGGCAGGCAGACAGCATTAGACATGAATGGTGGCCCTTTTCCATAGGAAACCAAAGTTTCCACCCCAGGCTCCTGAAGGCAGTTTGTAGGAGACCTTTGGCACTACAAGTGTAGAAAAACTTCCAACTGGTGGTAGATTGCACGAGGGAGATATCCTCTTTTGTATGGAATTTTAGTGAATTTTAGTAGGCAGAAGCTGAAAGGTCGGCAGACAGCATTAGACATGAACAGTGGCCCTTTACCATGGGAAATCAAAGTCTCCACCCCAGCGTCCTGATGTAAGTTTGCAGGAAACCTTTGGCACTACAAGGGCAGAAAAACTTACAACTGGTGGTAGATTCAATCTGGGAGATACCCTCCTTTTTATGCAATTTCAGTACGCAGAAGCCCACTGGCAGGCAGACAGCATTAAACACAAACATTGCCTCTTATCCATGGGAAACCATTGTCTTTACTCCACGTTCCTGATGTCAGTTTGTAGGAGACCTTTGGAATTATAAGAGCAGAAAACCTTCCAACTGGTGGTATATTGCATCTGAAAAATGTCCTCATGAGTCTGGAATTTTAGTGTAATATCAGTTGGCAGATGCCCAGCGGCAGGCAGACAACACTAGAGACGAACGGTTGCTCTTTTTCATGGGAATCCATAGTCTCCACCCCACGTTCCTTAAGTCAGTTTGTAGGAGGCCTTTGGAAGTAAAAGGGCAGACAAACTTCCATCTGGTGGTAGATAGCACCTGGGAGATATCCTCATTTGTATGGAATTTTAGTGGAATTGAAGCAGAAAGGAGCCGAGTGGCCGGCAGACAGCATTAGACAGGAAAGTTGGCCCATTTCCATGGGAAACCAAAGTCTCCGCTCCAGGTTCCTGATGTCAGTTTGTAGGAGGCCTTTGGAACTACAAGGGCAGATAAACTTCCAACTGGTGGTAGATTCCATCTAGGAGATATCCTCATTTCTCTGGAATTTCAGCAGGCATAAGCCCAGTGGCAGGCAGACAGCATTAGGCATGAACGGTGGCCCTTCTCCTTCGTATACCAAAGTCTGCACTCCAGGTTCCTGATATCAGTTTGTAAGAGGACTATGGCACTACACGGGCAGAAAAACTTCCATGTGGTGGTAGATTGCATCGGGGAGATATCCTCATTTGCACGGAATTTTAGTGGAATATTTGTAGGCAGAAGCCCAGTGGCCGGCCGACAGCATTAGACACGAACGGTGGCCCATTTCCATGGGAAACCAAAGTCTCCACCCCACGTTCCTGATGTCAGTTTGCAGGAGGCCTTTGGCAATACAAGAGTAGAAAATCTTCCATGTGGTGGTAGATTGCACCTGGGAGATATCCTCATTTTTATGGAGTTTCTGCAGGCCTAAGCCCAGTGTCCGGCAGGCAGCTTTAGACACGAACGGTGAGCCTTTTCCATGGGAAATCAAAGTCTCCACATCACGTTCCTGATGTCAGTTTGTAGGATGCCTTTGGCACTACAAGGGGAGATAAACTTCCATCTGGTGGTAGATTGCACCTGGGAGATATCCTCATTTGAATGGAGTTTAAGCAGGCCTAAGCCCAGTGTCCGGCAGACAGCTTTAGACACGAACGGTGGGTATTTTCCATGGGAAACCAAAGTCTCCACGTTCCCCCACATTCCTGATATCAATTTGTAGGAGACCTTTGTCAGGAAAAGAGCAGAGAAACTTCCAATTGGTGGTCGATTCCATATAAGAGATAACCTTTTTGTATGGAATTTCAGCAGGCATAAGGCCAGTGGCAGGCAGACACAATTAGACACGAACGGTGGGCCTTTTCTATGGGAAAACAAAGTATACAACCTACGGTTCAGATGTCAATTTATAGGAGGCTTTTTGCCACTACAAGAGTAGACAAACTTCAAACCGGTGGTATTTTCCATCTGGGAGATACCCTCATATGTATGGAGTTTTAACAGGCATAACCCCAGTGGCAGGCAGACAGCATTAGACACGAACGGTGGCCCTTTTCCATGGGAAACCAAAGTCTCCACTCCAGGTTCCTGATGTCAGTTTGTAGGAGGCCTTTGGCACTACAAGGGCAGAAAAACTTCCACCTGGTGGTAGATTGCACCTGGGAGATATCCTCATTTGTATGGAATTTCTGCTGGCAAAAGCCCAATGGCAGGCAGACAGTATTATTTAGAAACGGTGGCCCTTTTCCATGGGAAACCAAAGTCTCCACCGCACGTTCCTGAATTCAGTATGCAGGAAGGCTTTGGCACTACAAAGGCAGACAAAGTTCCCACTGGTGGTAGATTCCATCTGGGAGAGATCTTCATTTGTTTGAAATTTTAGTAGCAATCCGCCAAGTGGCAGGCAGGTAACATTAGACACGAATGGTGGCCCTTTTCCAAGGGAAACCAAAGTCTCTACCTCACATTCCTGATGTCAGTTTTAGGAGGCCTTTGGCACTACAAAGGCATATAAATTTCCATCTCGTGGTAGATTCCATCTGGGAGATATCCTCATTTGTATATAATTTCAGCATGCATAAGCCCAGTGGCAGGGAGACAGCATTAGACACGAACGGTCTCTCTTTTCCATGGGAGACCAAAAATTCCACCCAGGCTCCTGATGTCAGTTTGTAGGAAGCCTTTGGAACTACAAGGGCAGACAAACTTCCATCTTGTGGTAGATTGCACGTGAGAGATATCTTCATTTGCATGGAATTTTAGTAGGCAGAAGCCGAATGATCGGCAGACAGCATAAGACACAAAGGGTGGCCCTTTTCCATGGGACATGAAAGTCCCCACCCCAGTCTGCTGATGTCAGTTGGTAGGAGGCCTTTGGCACTACAAGGTTACAAAAATATCAAACTGGAGGTAGATTGCATCTGGGAGATATCCTCATTTGTATGCAATTTCAGGAGCCATAAGCCCAGTGGCAGGCAGACAGCATTAGACAGGAAAGGTGACCCTTTTCCATGGAAAACCAAAGTCTCCACCCCACGTTACTGATGTCAGTGTGCAGGAGGCCTTTGGCACTACAAAGGCAGACAAAATTCTATCTGGTGGTAGATTCCACCTGGGAGATGTCCTCATTTGTATGGAAATTCAGCAGGCATGAGCCCAGTGGCAGGCAGACAGCATTAGATTTGAACGGTGGCCCTTTTCCATGGGAAAGTAAAGTCTCCACCTCACGTTCCTGATGACAGTTTGTAGGAGGCCTTTGGAACTACACAGGCAGACAAACTTCCATCTGGTAGTAGATTGTTCCTGGGAGATATCCTCATTTCTATGCAATCTTAGAAGGCAGAAACACAGTGGCAGGTAGCCTGCATTAGACACGAACAGTGGCCCCTTTCCATGGGAAACCAAAGTCTTCACTCCAGGTTCCTGATGTCTGTTTGTTGGGGGCCTTAACACTACAAGGGCAGACAAACATCCAAGTGGTGGTAGATTCTATCTGGGAGATATCCCCATTTGTATGGAATTTAAGATGGCATAAGCCCAGTGGCAGGCAGAGAGCATTAGACAAAAACGGTGGCACTTTTCCATGGGAAACCAAAGTCTCCATCTCACATTACTGATGTCAGTTTGTAGGAGGGCGTTAGCACTACAAGGGCAGACAAGCTTCCATGTGGTGGTAGATTCCACATGGGAGATGTCATCATTTGTATGGAATTTTAGACATATTTCAGCCTGCATAAGCCTAATGGCAGGCAGACTGCATTGGACACGAACGGTGGCCCTTTTCTATGGCAAACCAACGTCTCCACCTCACGTTCTTTATGTCAGTTACTAGGAGGCCTTTGGCCCTACAAGGGGAGACAAACTTCCATCTGGTGGTAGATTCCACCTGGGAGATATCCTCTGTTGTATGGAATTTCAGCAGGCATATGCCCAGCTGTAGGCAGACAGCATTAGACACGAACGGTGGCCCTTTTCCATGGGAAACCGAAGTGTCCACCCTACGTTTAAGATGTCAATTTATACGAGGCTTTTGGCACTACAAGGGCAGAGGAACATTCATCTGGTTGTAGATTGCACCTGGGAGATATCCTCATTTCTACGGAATTTTAGTGGAATTTTAGTAGGAAGAAGCCCAGTGGTAGGCAGAGAGCATTAGACACGAACGGTGGCCCATTTCTATGGGAAACCAAAGTCTCCACCCCGCGTTCCTGATGTCCGTTTCTATGAGGCCTTTGGCACTACAAGGGCAGACAAACTTCCACCTGGTGGTAGATTGCACCTGGGAGATATCCTCATTTGTATGGAACTTCTGCAGTCATAACCACAGTGCCAGGCAGACAGCATAAGACACAAACGTTGACCCTTTTCCATGGGAAAACAAAATCTCCACCTCACGTTCCTGATGTCAGTTTGTAGGAGGCCTTTGGAACTACAAGGTTGGAGAAACTTCCATCTGCTGGTAGATTGCACCTGGAAGATATCCTCATTTGTATAGAATTTTAGTGGAATTTTAGTAGGCATAACCCCAGTGGCGGGCAGACAAGATTAGACACGAACGGTGGTCCTTTTCCATGGGAAACCAAAGTCTCCGCCCCATGTTCCTGATGTCAGTTTGTAGAAGGCCTTTGGCATTAAAAGGGCAGAAAAACTTCTATCTGGTGGGAAACTGCATTTGGGAGATATCCTCATTTGTAGGGAATTTTGGTGGAATTTTAATAGGTAGAAGTCTAGTGGCAGGCACACATCTTTAGACATGACTGCTGGCCCATTTCCATGGGAAACCAAAGTCTCCACTCCAGGTTCCTGATGTCAGTTTGTAGGAGGCCTTGGCACTACAAGGGCAGACAAAGTTCCGTCTGGTGGTTGATTGCATCGAGGAGATATCCTCATTTGTATGGAATTTCAGCAGGCAGAAGCCCAGTGGCAGGCAGATAGCATTAGACACGAACAGTGGACCTTTTCCATGGGAAACCAAAGTCTCCATGCCACGTTCCTGATGTCAGTTTTTAGGAGGCCTTTGGCATTAAAAGAATAGACAAACTTCCATCTAGTGGGAAATTGCATTTGGGAGATACCCTCATTTGTATGGAATTTTAGTGGAATTTTAATACTCAGAAGCCCAGTGGCAGACAGACAGCCTTCAACACGAACGGTGGCCCTTTTCCATAGGAAACCAAAGTCTCCAGGCCAGGTTCCAGATATCAGTTTGAAGGAGGCCTTTGGCACCGCAAGAGCAGACAAACTTCCATCTGGTGGCATATTGCATCTGGGAGATATCCTCATTTGTATGTAATGTCAGTAGTCATAAGCCCAGTGGCAAGGAGACAGCATTAAACACCAAGGGTGGCCCCTTTCCATGGGAAACCAAAGCGTCCTCTCCAGATTCTTGATGTCAGTTTTTAGGAGGCCGTTGGCATTACAAGGGCAGACAAACTTTCAGCTGGTGGTAGATTCCATCTGGGAGATATCCTCATTTGTATGGAATTTTACTAGGCATAAGCCCAGTGGCAGGCACATAGCATTAGACACACACGGTGGCCCATTTCCATGGGAAACCAAAGTCTCCACCGCACGTTCCTGATGTCAGTTTTTAGGAGGCCTTTGGCACTACGAGGGCAGACAAACTTCCACCTGGTGGTAGATTGCACCTGGGAGATATCCTCATTTCTATGGAATTTTAGTGGAATTTTAGCGGAATTTTAGTAGGAAGAAGCCCAGTGGCAGGCAGACAGCATTAGACACGAACGATGGCACATTTCTATGGGAAACCAAAGTCTCCACCCCACGTTCCTGATGTCCATTTCTAGGAGGCCTTTGGCACTACCAGGTCAGACACACTTCCACCTGGTAGTAGATTGCACCTGGGAGATATCCTCATTTGTATGGAACTTCGCAGTCATAACCACAGTGCCAGGCAGACAGCATTAGACAGGAACGGTGGTCCTTTTCCATGGGAAACCAAAGTCTCCATCCCACATTCCTGATGACAGTTTTTAGGAGGCCTTTGCAGCCACAAGGACAGAGAAACTTCCATCTCGTGTTAGATGGCACCTGGGAGATATTCTCATTTGTATGGAATTTAAGTGGAATTTTAGTAGGCAGAATCCCAGCGGCAGGCAGACAGAACTAGACAGGAATAGTGGCCCATTTCCATGGGAAACCAAAGTCTCCACCCCAGGTTCTTGATGTCATTTTCTAGGAGACCTCTGGCACAACAAGAGGTAACAAACTTCCAAATGGTGGAATATTGCATCTGGGATATATCCTCATTTGTATGTAATTTTAGTAGCCATAAGCCCAGTGGCAGGCAGCATTAGACGCGAACGATGGCCCTTTTCCATGGGAAACAAAAGTCTCCGCCCCAGGTTCATGATGTCAATTTGTAGAAAGCCTTTGGCTATACAGGGGCAGACAAACTTCCATCTGGTGGTAGATTGCACCTGGGAGACATCCTCATTTGTATGGAATTTTAGTGGAATTTTAATAGGCAGAAGCCTAGTGGCAGGCACACATCATTAGACAAGAACGCTGGCCCAATTCCATGGGAAACCAAAGTCTCCACTCCAGGTTCCTGATGTCAGTTTGTAGGAGGCCTTTGGCACTACAAGGGCAGACAAAGTTCCGTCTGGTGGTTGATTGCATCGAGGAGATATCCTCATTTGTATGGAATTTCAGCAGGCATAACCCCAGTGGCAGGCAGACAGCATTAGACACGAACAGTGGACCTTTTCCTCGGGAAACCAAAGTCTCCACCTCACGTTCCTGATGTCAGTTTGTAGGAGGCCTTTCGCAAATACAAGGTCAGACAAACTCCCATCTGGCGGTAGATTGCACCTCGGAGATGTCTTCATTTGTATGGAATTTTAGTGGAATTTTAGAACTCAGAATCCCAGTGGCAGACAGACAGCATTAGAGGCGAACAGTGGCCCTTTTCCATGGGAAACCAAAGTCTCCGACCCAGGTTCCTGATGTCAATTTGTCGAAAGCCTTTGGCTCTACAGGGGCAGACAAATTTCCATCTGGTGGTAGATTGCACCTGGGAGACATCCTCATTTTTATGGAATTTTAGTGGAATTTTAATAGGCAGAAGCCTAGTGGCAGGCACACATCATTAGACAAGAACACTGGCCCAATTCCATGAGAAACCAAAGTCTCCACTCCAGGTTCCCGATGTCAGTTTGTAGGAGGCCTTTGGCACTACATGGGCAGACAAAGTTCCGTCTGGTGGTTGACTGCATCGAGGAGATATGCTCATTTGTATGGATTTTCAGCAGGCAAAAGCCCAGTGGCAGGCAGACAGCATTAGACACGAACAGTGGACCTTTTCCATGAGAAACCAAAGTCTCCATGCCACGTTCCTGATGTCAGTTTTTAGGAGGCCTTTGGCATTAAAAGGGTAGACAAACTTCCATCTAGTGGGAAATTGCATTTGGGAGATACCCTCATTTGTAGAGAATTTAAGTAGAGTTTTAATACTCAGAAGCCCAGTGGCCGACAGACAGCATTCAACATGAACGGTGGCCCTTTTCCATAGGAAACCAAAGTCTCCAGGCCAGGTTCCAGATATCAGTTTGAAGGAGGCCTTTGGCACCGCAAGAGCAGACAAACTTCCATCTGGTGGCATATTGCATCTGGGAGATATCCTCATTTGTATGTAATGTCAGTAGTCATAAGCCCAGTGGCAAGGAGACAGCATTAAACACCAAGGGTGGCCCCTTTCCATGGGAAACCAAAGCGTCCTCTCCAGATTCTTGATGTCAGTTTGTAGGAGGCCGTTGGCATTACAAGGGCAGACAAACTTTCAGCTGGTGGTAGATTCCATCTGGGAGATATCCTCATTTGTATGGAATTTTACTAGGCATAAGCCCAGTGGCAGGCACATAGCATTAGACACACACGGTGGCCCATTTCCATGGGAAACCAAAGTCTCCACCGCACGTTCCTGATGTCAGTTTTTAGGAGGCCTTTGGCACTACGAGGGCAGACAAACTTCCACCTGGTGGTAGATTGCACCTGGGAGATATCCTCATTTCTATGGAATTTTAGTGGAATTTTAGCGGAATTTTAGTAGGAAGAAGCCCAGTGGCAGGCAGACAGCATTAGACACGAACGATGGCACATTTCTATGGGAAACCAAAGTCTCCACCCCACGTTCCTGATGTCCATTTCTAGGAGGCCTTTGGCACTACCAGGTCAGACAAACTTCCACCTGGTAGTAGATTGCACCTGGGAGATATCCTCATTTGTATGGAACTTCGCAGTCATAACCACAGTGCCAGGCAGACAGCATTAGACAGGAACGGTGGTCCTTTTCCATGGGAAACCAAAGTCTCCATCCCACATTCCTGATGACAGTTTTTAGGAGGCCTTTGCAACCACAAGGACAGAGAAACTTCCATCTCGTGTTAGATGGCACCTGGGAGATATTCTCATTTGTATGGAATTTAAGTAGAATTTTAGTAGGCAGAATCCCAGCGGCAGGCAGACAGAACTAGACAGGAATAGTGGCCCATTTCCATGGGAAACCAAAGTCTCCACCCCAGGTTCTTGATGTCATTTTCTAGGAGACCTCTGGCACAACAAGAGGTAACAAACTTCCAAATGGTGGAATATTGCATCTGGGATATATCCTCATTTGTATGTAATTTTAATAGCCATAAGCCCAGTGGCAGGCAGACAGCATTAGACGCGAACGATGGCCCTTTTCCATGGGAAACCGAAGTGTCCATGCCACATTTCTGATGTCAGTTTTTAGGAGGCTTTTGGCACTACAGGGGCAGACAAACTTCCATCTGGTGGTAGATTGCACCTGGGAGACATCCTCATTTGTATGGAATTTTAGTGGAATTTTAATAGGCAGAAGCCTAGTGGCAGGCACACATCATTAGACAAGAACGCTGGCCCAATTCCATGGGAAACCAAAGTCTCCACTCCAGGTTCCTGATGTCAGTTTGTAGGAGGCCTTTGGCACTACAAGGGCAGACAAAGTTCTGTCTGGTGGCTGATTGCATCGAAGAGATATCCTCATTTGTATGGAATTTCAGCAGGCATAACCCCAGTGGCAGGCAGACAGTATTAGACACGAACAGTGGACCATTTCTATTGGAAACCAAAGTCTCCACCGCACGTTCCTGATGGAAGTTTGTAGGAGGCGTTTGGAACTACAAGGGCAGACAAACTTCCATCTTCTGCTGGTAGATTGCACCTGGGAGATATCCTCATTTGAATAGAATTTTAGTGGAATTTTAGTAGGCATAAGCCCAGTGGCTAGCAGACAGCATTAGAGACGAACGGTGGCCCATTTCCTTGGGAAACCAAAGTCTCCATGCCACGTTCCTGATGTCAGTTTTTAGGAGGCCTTTGGCATTAAAAGGGTAGACAAACTTCCATTTGGTGGGAAATTGCATTTGGGAGATACCCTCATTTGTATGGAATTTTAGTGGAATTTTATTCCTCAGAAGCCCAGTGGCAGACAGACAGCATTAAACACGAACGGAGGCCCTTTTCCATAGGAAACCAAAGTCTCCAGGCCAGGTTCCGGATATCAATTGAAGGAGGCCTTTGGAGCTGCAAGAGCAGACAAACTTCCATCTGGTGGCATATTGCATCTGGGAGATATCCTCATCTGTATGTAACGTCAGTAGTCAAAAGCCCAGTGGCAAGGAGACAGCATTAAAAACCAAGGGTGGCCCCTTTCCATGGGAAACGAAAGTGTCCTCTCCAGATTCTTGATGTCAGTTTGTAGGAGGCCGTTGGCATTATAAGGGCAGACAAACATTCAACTGGTGGTAGACTCTATCTGGGAGATATCCTCATTGGTATGGGATTTTACTAGGCATAAGCCCAGTGGCAGGCACATAGCATTAGAAAAAAACGGTGGCCCATTTCCATGGGAAAACAAAGTGTCCACACGACGTTCCTGATGCCAGTTCTTAAGAGGCCTCTGGCACTACGAGGGCAGACAAACTTCCACCTGGTGATAGATTGCACCTGGGAGATATCCTAATTTGTATGGAACTTCTGCAGTCATAACCACAGTGCCAGGCAGACAGCATTAGACAAAAACGGTGGTCTTTTCCATGGGAAACCAAAGTCTCCACCCTAGGTTCCTCATGGCAGTTTGTAGGAGGCCTTTGGAAACACAAGGACAGAGAAACTTCCATCTGGTGTTAGATTGCACCTGGGATATATTCTCATTTATATGGAATTTTAGTGGAATTGTAGTAGGCGGAATCCCAGCGGCAGGCAGACAGAATTAGAAATGAATAGTGGCCCTTTTCCATGGGAAAACAAAGTCTCCACACCGTTTAGGTGTTTCTATTTTGTGTGTGCAGCGTGCAGAGAAGCCCGCGTGCTTGCTGCTGCTTCTAGCAAGCCAAAACGCTTTTGCAGCCACTTTCCTGCCTTTTCCACAACAGGATCAATGTCTAGCTGGTTTACAGTTGCCTCTGCGTAGAGCAGCTAGAGGAGCAGCTCTGCCGGCTTTCCTGTGCTTCTGCATGGCAGAGCTGTCAAGAACGAGAAGCTGCATTTTGCCGAGAAAGCAGTGCTTCGCGGAACCACAGCCAGCGGCGTCTTGGGTACAGCCGCAGGTTGTGCGGAGAAGCGAAAGAGAGCCGGGGAAGAATGTGGAAAGCCGAACTCGGTCGCTGCAAGCGGGTGCTGGCCAACAGCTTCTGGTCACCTTGTAGAAACTCTCCCAGCACAGTGCAGAGTTCCTGTGGTTAGTTCCTTGTAATACCTTTCCTGGCAGCAGCCCAGAGCTGTACTGAGTGCAGCAGGTGTCAGGCAGTCTCCTTTCGCCGTGTAGGTGCTTCTGTTTTGTGTTTGCAGTGTGAAGACAAGACCTCGTGCTTGCTGCTGCTTCCAGCAAGCCAAAACGCTTTTGCAGCCACTTTCCTGCCTTTTCCACAACAGGATCACTGTCTAGCTGATTTACAGTTGCCTCTGCGTAGAGCAGCTAGAGGAGCAGCTCTGCCGGCTTTCCTGTGCTTCTGCATAGCAGAGCTGTCAAGAACGAGAAGCTGCGTTTTGCCGAGAAAGCAGCGCTTCGCGGAACCACAGCCAGCGGCGTCTGCGGTACAGCCGCAGCTTGTGCGGAGAAGCGAAAGAGAGCCGGGGAAGAATGTGGAAAGCCGAACTCGGTCGCTGCAAGCGGGTGCTGGCCAACAGCTTCTGGTCACCTTGTAGAAACTCTCCCAGCACAGTGCAGAGTCCCCGTGGCTAGTTCCTTGAAATACCTTTCCTGGCAGCAGCCCAGAGCTGTACTGAGTGCAGCAGGTGTCAGGCAGTCTCCTCTCGCCGTGTAGGTGCTTCTGTTTTGTGTTTGCAGCGTGCAGAGAAGCTCTCTTGCTTGCTGCTGCTTCCAGCAAGCCAAAACGCTTTTGCAGCCACTTTCCTGCCTTTTCCACAACAGGATCACTGTCTAGCTGATTTACAGTTGCCTCTGCGTAGAGCAGCTAGAGGAGCAGCTCGGCCGGCTTTCCTGTGCTTCTGCATGGCAGAGCTGTCAAGAACGAGAAGCTGCATTTTGCCGGGAAAGCAGCGCTTCGCCGAACCACAGCCAGCGGCGTCTTCGGTACAGCCGCAGCTTGTGCGGAGAAGCGAAAGGGAGCCGGGGAAGAATGTGGAAAGCCGAACTCGGTCGCTGCAAGCGGGTGCTGGCCAACAGCTTCTGGTCACCTTGTAGAAACTCTCCCAGCACAGTGCAGATTCCCTGTGGCTAGTTCCTTGAAATACCTTTCCTGGCAGCAACCCAGAGCTGTACTGAGTGCAGCAGGTGTCAGGCAGTCTCCTCTCGCCGTGTAGGTGCTTCTGTTTTGTGTTTGCAGCGTGCAGAGAAGCTCTCTTGCTTGCTGCTGCTTCCAGCAAGCCAAAACGCTTTTGCAGCCACTTTCCTGCCTCTTCCACAACAGGATCACTGTCTAGCTGATTTACAGTTGCCTCTGCGTAGAGCAGCTAGAGGAGCAGCTCTGCCGGCTTTCCTGTGCTTCTGCATAGCAGAGCTGTCAAGAACGAGAAGCTGCGTTTTGCCGAGAAAGCAGCGCTTTGCGGAACCACAGCCAGCGGCGTCTGCGGTACAGCCGCAGGTTGTGCGGAGAAGCGAAAGAGAGCCGTGGAAGAATGTGGAAAGCCGAACTCGGTCGCTGCAGGCGGGTGCTGGCCAACAGCTTCTGGTCACCTTGTAGTAACTCTCCCAGCACAGTGCAGAGTTCCCGTGGTTAGTTCCTTTAAATAACTTTCCTGGCAGCAACCCAGAGCTGTACTGAGTGCAGCAGGTGTCAGGCAGTCTCCTCTCGCCGTGTAGGTGCTTCTGTTTTGTGTTTGCAGCGTGCAGAGAAGCTCTCTTGCTTGCTGCTGCTTCCAGCAAGCCAAAACGCTTTTGCAGCCACTTTCCTGCCTTTTCCACAACAGGATCACTGTCTAGCTGATTTACAGTTGCCTCTGCGTAGAGCAGTTAGAGGAGCAGCTCTGCCGGCTTTCCTGTGCTTCTGCATGGCAGAGCTGTCAAGAACGAGAAGCTGCGTTTTGCCGAGAAAGCAGCGCTTCGCGGAACCACAGCCAGCAGCGTCTGCGGTACAGCCGCAGCTTGTGCGGAGAAGCGAAAGAGAGCTGGGGAAGAATGTGGAAAGCCGAACTCGGTCGCTGCAAGCTGGTGCTGGCCAACAGCTTCTGGTCACTATGTAGAAACTCTCCCAGCACAGTGCAGATTCCCCGAGACTAGTTCCTTGAAATACCTTTCCTGGCAGCAGCCCAGAGCTGTACTGAGTGCAGCAGGTGTCAGGCAGTCTCCTCTCGCCGTGTAGGTGCTTCTGTTTTGTGTTTGCAGCGTGCAGAGAAGCTCTCTTTCTTGCTGCTGCTTCCAGCAAGCCAAAACGCTTTTGCAGCCACTTTCCTGCCTTTTCCACAACAGGATCACTGTCTAGCTGATTTACAGTTGCCTCTGCGTAGAGCAGCTAGAGGAGCAGCTCTGCCGGCTTTCCTGTGCTTCTGCATAGCAGAGCTGTCAAGAACGAGAAGCTGCGTTTTGCCGAGAAAGCAGCGCTTCGCGGAACCACAGCCAGCGGCGTCTGCGGTACAGCCGCAGGTTGTGCGGAGAAGCGAAAGAGAGCCGGGGAAGAATGTGGAAAGCCGAACTCAGTCGCTGCAAGCGGGTGCTGGCCAACAGGTTCTGGTCACCTTGTAGAAACTCTCCCAGCACAGTGCAGATTCCCCGTGGCTAGTTCCTTGAAATACCTTTCCTGGCAGCAGCCCAGAGCTGTACTGAGTGCAGCAGGTGTCAGGCAGTCTCCTCTCGCCGTGTAGGTGCTTCTGTTTTGTGTTTGCAGCGTGCAGAGAAGCTCTCTTGTTTGCTGCTGCTTCCAGCAAGCCAAAACGCTTTTGCAGCCACTTTCCTGCCTTTTCCACAACAGGATCACTGTCTAGCTGATTTACAGTTGCCTCTGCGTAGAGCAGCTAGAGGAGCAGCTCTGCCGGCTTTCCTGTGCTTCTGCATAGCAGAGCTGTCAAGAACGAGAAGCTGCGTTTTGCCGAGAAAGCAGCGCTTCGCGGAACCACAGCCAGCGGCGTCTGCGGTACAGCCGCAGCTTGTGCGGAGAAGCGAAAGAGAGCCGGGGAAGAATGTGGAAAGCCGAACTCGGTCGCTGCAAGCGGGTGCTGGCCAACAGCTTCTGGTCACCTTGTAGAAACTCTCCCAGCACAGTGCAGAGTCCCCGTGGCTAGTTCCTTGAAATACCTTTCCTGGCAGCAGCCCAGAGCTGTACTGAGTGCAGCAGGTGTCAGGCAGTCTCCTCTCGCCGTGTAGGTGCTTCTGTTTTGTGTTTGCAGCGTGCAGAGAAGCTCTCTTGCTTGCTGCTGCTTCCAGCAAGCCAAAACGCTTTTGCAGCCACTTTCCTGCCTTTTCCACAACAGGATCACTGTCTAGCTGATTTACAGTTGCCTCTGCGTAGAGCAGCTAGAGGAGCAGCTCGGCCGGCTTTCCTGTGCTTCTGCATGGCAGAGCTGTCAAGAACGAGAAGCTGCATTTTGCCGGGAAAGCAGCGCTTCGCCGAACCACAGCCAGCGGCGTCTTCGGTACAGCCGCAGCTTGTGCGGAGAAGCGAAAGGGAGCCGGGGAAGAATGTGGAAAGCCGAACTCGGTCGCTGCAAGCGGGTGCTGGCCAACAGCTTCTGGTCACCTTGTAGAAACTCTCCCAGCACAGTGCAGATTCCCTGTGGCTAGTTCCTTGAAATACCTTTCCTGGCAGCAACCCAGAGCTGTACTGAGTGCAGCAGGTGTCAGGCAGTCTCCTCTCGCCGTGTAGGTGCTTCTGTTTTGTGTTTGCAGCGTGCAGAGAAGCTCTCTTGCTTGCTGCTGCTTCCAGCAAGCCAAAACGCTTTTGCAGCCACTTTCCTGCCTCTTCCACAACAGGATCACTGTCTAGCTGATTTACAGTTGCCTCTGCGTAGAGCAGCTAGAGGAGCAGCTCTGCCGGCTTTCCTGTGCTTCTGCATAGCAGAGCTGTCAAGAACGAGAAGCTGCGTTTTGCCGAGAAAGCAGCGCTTTGCGGAACCACAGCCAGCGGCGTCTGCGGTACAGCCGCAGGTTGTGCGGAGAAGCGAAAGAGAGCCGTGGAAGAATGTGGAAAGCCGAACTCGGTCGCTGCAGGCGGGTGCTGGCCAACAGCTTCTGGTCACCTTGTAGTAACTCTCCCAGCACAGCGCAGAGTTCCCGTGGTTAGTTCCTTGAAATACCTTTCCTGGCAGCAACCCAGAGCTGTACTGAGTGCAGCAGGTGTCAGGCAGTCTCCTCTCGCCGTGTAGGTGCTTCTGTTTTGTGTTTGCAGCGTGCAGAGAAGCTCTCTTGCTTGCTGCTGCTTCCAGCAAGCCAAAACGCTTTTGCAGCCACTTTCCTGCCTTTTCCACAACAGGATCACTGTCTAGCTGATTTACAGTTGCCTCTGCGTAGAGCAGTTAGAGGAGCAGCTCTGCCGGCTTTCCTGTGCTTCTGCATGGCAGAGCTGTCAAGAACGAGAAGCTGCGTTTTGCCGAGAAAGCAGCGCTTCGCGGAACCACAGCCAGCAGCGTCTGCGGTACAGCCGCAGCTTGTGCGGAGAAGCGAAAGAGAGCTGGGGAAGAATGTGGAAAGCCGAACTCGGTCGCTGCAAGCTGGTGCTGGCCAACAGCTTCTGGTCACTATGTAGAAACTCTCCCAGCACAGTGCAGATTCCCCGAGACTAGTTCCTTGAAATACCTTTCCTGGCAGCAGCCCAGAGCTGTACTGAGTGCAGCAGGTGTCAGGCAGTCTCCTCTCGCCGTGTAGGTGCTTCTGTTTTGTGTTTGCAGCGTGCAGAGAAGCTCTCTTTCTTGCTGCTGCTTCCAGCAAGCCAAAACGCTTTTGCAGCCACTTTCCTGCCTTTTCCACAACAGGATCACTGTCTAGCTGATTTACAGTTGCCTCTGCGTAGAGCAGCTAGAGGAGCAGCTCTGCCGGCTTTCCTGTGCTTCTGCATAGCAGAGCTGTCAAGAACGAGAAGCTGCGTTTTGCCGAGAAAGCAGCGCTTCGCGGAACCACAGCCAGCGGCGTCTGCGGTACAGCCGCAGGTTGTGCGGAGAAGCGAAAGAGAGCCGGGGAAGAATGTGGAAAGCCGAACTCAGTCGCTGCAAGCGGGTGCTGGCCAACAGCTTCTGGTCACCTTGTAGAAACTCTCCCAGCACAGTGCAGATTCCCCGTGGCTAGTTCCTTGAAATACCTTTCCTGGCAGCAGCCCAGAGCTGTACTGAGTGCAGCAGGTGTCAGGCAGTCTCCTCTCGCCGTGTAGGTGCTTCTGTTTTGTGTTTGCAGCGTGCAGAGAAGCTCTCTTGTTTGCTGCTGCTTCCAGCAAGCCAAAACGCTTTTGCAGCCACTTTCCTGCCTTTTCCACAACAGGATCACTGTCTAGCTGATTTACAGTTGCCTCTGCGTAGAGCAGCTAGAGGAGCAGCTCTGCCGGCTTTCCTGTGCTTCTGCATAGCAGAGCTGTCAAGAACGAGAAGCTGCGTTTTGCCGAGAAAGCAGCGCTTCGCGGAACCACAGCCAGCGGCGTCTGCGGTACAGCCGCAGCTTGTGCGGAGAAGCGAAAGAGAGCCGGGGAAGAATGTGGAAAGCCGAACTCGGTCGCTGCAAGCGGGTGCTGGCCAACAGCTTCTGGTCACCTTGTAGAAACTCTCACAGCACAGTGCAGAGTCCCCGTGGCTAGTTCCTTGAAATACCTTTCCTGGCAGCAGCCCAGAGCTGTACTGAGTGCAGCAGGTGTCAGGCAGTCTCCTCTCGCCGTGTAGGTGCTTCTGTTTTGTGTTTGCAGCGTGCAGAGAAGCTCTCTTGCTTGCTGCTGCTTCCAGCAAGCCAAAACGCTTTTGCAGCCACTTTCCTGCCTTTTCCACAACAGGATCACTGTCTAGCTGATTTACAGTTGCCTCTGCGTAGAGCAGTTAGAGGAGCAGCTCTGCCGGCTTTCCTGTGCTTCTGCATGGCAGAGCTGTCAAGAACGAGAAGCTGCGTTTTGCCGAGAAAGCAGCGCTTCGCGGAACCACAGCCAGCAGCGTCTGCGGTACAGCCGCAGCTTGTGCGGAGAAGCGAAAGAGAGCTGGGGAAGAATGTGGAAAGCCGAACTCGGTCGCTGCAAGCTGGTGCTGGCCAACAGCTTCTGGTCACTATGTAGAAACTCTCCCAGCACAGTGCAGATTCCCCGAGACTAGTTCCTTGAAATACCTTTCCTGGCAGCAGCCCAGAGCTGTACTGAGTGCAGCAGGTGTCAGGCAGTCTCCTCTCGCCGTGTAGGTGCTTCTGTTTTGTGTTTGCAGCGTGCAGAGAAGCTCTCTTTCTTGCTGCTGCTTCCAGCAAGCCAAAACGCTTTTGCAGCCACTTTCCTGCCTTTTCCACAACAGGATCACTGTCTAGCTGATTTACAGTTGCCTCTGCGTAGAGCAGCTAGAGGAGCAGCTCTGCCGGCTTTCCTGTGCTTCTGCATAGCAGAGCTGTCAAGAACGAGAAGCTGCGTTTTGCCGAGAAAGCAGCGCTTCGCGGAACCACAGCCAGCGGCGTCTGCGGTACAGCCGCAGGTTGTGCGGAGAAGCGAAAGAGAGCCGGGGAAGAATGTGGAAAGCCGAACTCAGTCGCTGCAAGCGGGTGCTGGCCAACAGCTTCTGGTCACCTTGTAGAAACTCTCCCAGCACAGTGCAGATTCCCCGTGGCTAGTTCCTTGAAATACCTTTCCTGGCAGCAGCCCAGAGCTGTACTGAGTGCAGCAGGTGTCAGGCAGTCTCCTCTCGCCGTGTAGGTGCTTCTGTTTTGTGTTTGCAGCGTGCAGAGAAGCTCTCTTGTTTGCTGCTGCTTCCAGCAAGCCAAAACGCTTTTGCAGCCACTTTCCTGCCTTTTCCACAACAGGATCACTGTCTAGCTGATTTACAGTTGCCTCTGCGTAGAGCAGCTAGAGGAGCAGCTCTGCCGGCTTTCCTGTGCTTCTGCATAGCAGAGCTGTCAAGAACGAGAAGCTGCGTTTTGCCGAGAAAGCAGCGCTTCGCGGAACCACAGCCAGCGGCGTCTGCGGTACAGCCGCAGCTTGTGCGGAGAAGCGAAAGAGAGCCGGGGAAGAATGTGGAAAGCCGAACTCGGTCGCTGCAAGCGGGTGCTGGCCAACAGCTTCTGGTCACCTTGTAGAAACTCTCACAGCACAGTGCAGAGTCCCCGTGGCTAGTTCCTTGAAATACCTTTCCTGGCAGCAGCCCAGAGCTGTACTGAGTGCAGCAGGTGTCAGGCAGTCTCCTCTCGCCGTGTAGGTGCTTCTGTTTTGTGTTTGCAGCGTGCAGAGAAGCTCTCTTGCTTGCTGCTGCTTCCAGCAAGCCAAAACGCTTTTGCAGCCACTTTCCTGCCTTTTCCACAACAGGATCACTGTCTAGCTGATTTACAGTTGCCTCTGCGTAGAGCAGCTAGAGGAGCAGCTCGGCCGGCTTTCCTGTGCTTCTGCATGGCAGAGCTGTCAAGAACGAGAAGCTGCATTTTGCCGGGAAAGCAGCGCTTCGCCGAACCACAGCCAGCGGCGTCTTCGGTACAGCCGCAGCTTGTGCGGAGAAGCGAAAGGGAGCCGGGGAAGAATGTGGAAAGCCGAACTCGGTCGCTGCAAGCGGGTGCTGGCCAACAGCTTCTGGTCACCTTGTAGAAACTCTCCCAGCACAGTGCAGATTCCCTGTGGCTAGTTCCTTGAAATACCTTTCCTGGCAGCAACCCAGAGCTGTACTGAGTGCAGCAGGTGTCAGGCAGTCTCCTCTCGCCGTGTAGGTGCTTCTGTTTTGTGTTTGCAGCGTGCAGAGAAGCTCTCTTGCTTGCTGCTGCTTCCAGCAAGCCAAAACGCTTTTGCAGCCACTTTCCTGCCTCTTCCACAACAGGATCACTGTCTAGCTGATTTACAGTTGCCTCTGCGTAGAGCAGCTAGAGGAGCAGCTCTGCCGGCTTTCCTGTGCTTCTGCATAGCAGAGCTGTCAAGAACGAGAAGCTGCGTTTTGCCGAGAAAGCAGCGCTTTGCGGAACCACAGCCAGCGGCGTCTGCGGTACAGCCGCAGGTTGTGCGGAGAAGCGAAAGAGAGCCGTGGAAGAATGTGGAAAGCCGAACTCGGTCGCTGCAGGCGGGTGCTGGCCAACAGCTTCTGGTCACCTTGTAGTAACTCTCCCAGCACAGCGCAGAGTTCCCGTGGTTAGTTCCTTGAAATACCTTTCCTGGCAGCAACCCAGAGCTGTACTGAGTGCAGCAGGTGTCAGGCAGTCTCCTCTCGCCGTGTAGGTGCTTCTGTTTTGTGTTTGCAGCGTGCAGAGAAGCTCTCTTGCTTGCTGCTGCTTCCAGCAAGCCAAAACGCTTTTGCAGCCACTTTCCTGCCTTTTCCACAACAGGATCACTGTCTAGCTGATTTACAGTTGCCTCTGCGTAGAGCAGTTAGAGGAGCAGCTCTGCCGGCTTTCCTGTGCTTCTGCATGGCAGAGCTGTCAAGAACGAGAAGCTGCGTTTTGCCGAGAAAGCAGCGCTTCGCGGAACCACAGCCAGCAGCGTCTGCGGTACAGCCGCAGCTTGTGCGGAGAAGCGAAAGAGAGCTGGGGAAGAATGTGGAAAGCCGAACTCGGTCGCTGCAAGCTGGTGCTGGCCAACAGCTTCTGGTCACTATGTAGAAACTCTCCCAGCACAGTGCAGATTCCCCGAGACTAGTTCCTTGAAATACCTTTCCTGGCAGCAGCCCAGAGCTGTACTGAGTGCAGCAGGTGTCAGGCAGTCTCCTCTCGCCGTGTAGGTGCTTCTGTTTTGTGTTTGCAGCGTGCAGAGAAGCTCTCTTTCTTGCTGCTGCTTCCAGCAAGCCAAAACGCTTTTGCAGCCACTTTCCTGCCTTTTCCACAACAGGATCACTGTCTAGCTGATTTACAGTTGCCTCTGCGTAGAGCAGCTAGAGGAGCAGCTCTGCCGGCTTTCCTGTGCTTCTGCATAGCAGAGCTGTCAAGAACGAGAAGCTGCGTTTTGCCGAGAAAGCAGCGCTTCGCGGAACCACAGCCAGCGGCGTCTGCGGTACAGCCGCAGGTTGTGCGGAGAAGCGAAAGAGAGCCGGGGAAGAATGTGGAAAGCCGAACTCAGTCGCTGCAAGCGGGTGCTGGCCAACAGGTTCTGGTCACCTTGTAGAAACTCTCCCAGCACAGTGCAGATTCCCCGTGGCTAGTTCCTTGAAATACCTTTCCTGGCAGCAGCCCAGAGCTGTACTGAGTGCAGCAGGTGTCAGGCAGTCTCCTCTCGCCGTGTAGGTGCTTCTGTTTTGTGTTTGCAGCGTGCAGAGAAGCTCTCTTGTTTGCTGCTGCTTCCAGCAAGCCAAAACGCTTTTGCAGCCACTTTCCTGCCTTTTCCACAACAGGATCACTGTCTAGCTGATTTACAGTTGCCTCTGCGTAGAGCAGCTAGAGGAGCAGCTCTGCCAGCTTTCCTGTGCTTCTGCATAGCAGAGCTGTCAAGAACGAGAAGCTGCGTTTTGCCGAGAAAGCAGCGCTTCGCGGAACCACAGCCAGCGGCGTCTGCGGTACAGCCGCAGGTTGTGCGGAGAAGCGAAAGAGAGCCGGGGAAGAATGTGGAAAGCCGAACTCGGTCGCTGCAAGCGGGTGCTGGCCAACAGCTTCTCTACACCTTGTAGAAACTCTTCCAGCACACTGCAGAGTCCCCGTGGCTAGTTCCTTGAAATACCTTTCCTGGCAGCAGCCCAGAGCTGTACTGAGTGCAGCAGGTGTCAGGCAGTCTCCTCTCGCCGTGTAGGTGCTTCTGTTTTGTGTTTGCAGCGTGCAGAGAAGCTCTCGTGCTTGCTGCTGCTTCCAGCAAGCCAAAACGCTTTTGCAGCCACTTTCCTGCCTTTTCCACAACAGGATCACTGTCTAGCTGATTTACAGTTGCCTCTGCGTAGAGCCGCTTGAGGAGAAGCTCTGCCGGCTTTCCTGTGCTTAGGCATAGCAGAGCTGTCAAGAACAAGAAGCTGCGTTTTGCCGAGAAAGCAGCGCTTCGCGGAACTACAGCCAGCGGCGTCTTGCGTACAGCCGCAGGTTGTGCGGAGAAGCGAAAGAGAGCCGGGGAAGAATGTGGAAAGCCGAACTCGGTCGCTGCAAGCGGGTGCTGGCCAACAGCTTCTGGTCATCTTGTAGAAACTCTCCCAGCACAGTGCAGCGTCCCCGTGGCTAGTTCCTTGAAATACCTTTCCTGGCAGCAGCCCAGAGCTGTACTGAGTGCAGCAGGTGTCAGGCAGTCTCCTCTCGCCGTGTAGGTGCTTCTGTTTTGTGTTTGCAGCGTGCAGAGAAGCTCTCTTGCTTGCTGCTGCTTCCAGCAAGCCAAAACGCTTTTGCAGCCACTTTCCTGCCTTTTCCACAACAGGATCAATGTCTAGCTGATTTACAGTTCCCTCTGCGTAGAGCAGCTAGAGGAGCAGCTCTGCCGGCTTTCCTGTGCTTCTGCATAGCAGAGCTGTCAAGAACGAGAAGCTGCGTTTTGCCGAGAAAGCAGCGCTTCGCGGAACCACAGCCAGCGGCGTCTGCGGTACAGCCGCAGGTTGTGCGGAGAAGCGAAAGAGAGCCGGGGAAGAATGTGGAAAGCCGAACTCGGTTGCTGCAAGCGGGTGCTGGCCAACAGCTTCTGGTCACCTTGTAAAAACTCTTCCAGCACACTGCAGAGTCCCCGTGGCTAGTTCCTTGAAATTCCTTTCCTGGCAGCAGCCCAGAGCTGTACTGAGTGCAGCAGGTGTCAGGCAGTCTCCTCTCGCCGTGTAGGTGCTTCTGTTTTGTGTTTGCAGCGTGCAGAGAAGCTCTCTTGCTTGCTGCTGCTTCCAGCAAGCCAAAACGCTTTTGCAGCCACTTTCCTGCCTTTTCCACAACAGGATCAATGTCCAGCTGATTTACAGTTGCCTCTGCGTACAGCAGCTAGAGGAGCAGCTCTGCCGGCTTTCCTGTGCTTCTGCATAGCAGAGCTGTCAAGAACGAGAAGCTGCGTTTTGCCGAGAAAGCAGCGCTTCGCGGAACCACAGCCAGCGGCGTCTGCAGTACAGCCACAGGTTGTGCGGAGAAGCGAAAGAGAGCCGGGGAAGAATGTGGAAAGCCGAACTCGGTCGCTGCAAGCGGGTGCTGGCCAACAGCTTCTCTACACCTTGTAGAAACTCTTCCAGCACACTGCAGAGTCCCCGTGGCTAGTTCCTTGAAATACCTTTCCTGGCAGCAGCCCAGAGCTGTACTGAGTGCAGCAGGTGTCAGGCAGTCTCCTCTCGCCGTGTCGGTGCTTCTGTTTTGTGTTTGCAGCGTGCAGAGAAGCTCTCTTGCTTGCTGCTGCTTCCAGCAAGCCAAAACGCTTTTGCAGCCACTTTCCTGCCTTTTCCACAACAGGATCACTGTCTAGCTGATTTACAGTTGTCTCTGCGTAGAGCAGCTAGAGGAGCAGCTCTGCCGGCTTTCCTGTGATTCTGCATAGCAGAGCTGTCAAGAAAGAGAAGCTGCGTTTTGCCGAGAAAGCAGCGCTTCGCGGAACCACAGCCAGCGGCATCTGCGGTACAGCCGCAGGTTGTGCGGAGAAGCGAAAGAGAGCCGGGGAAGAATGTGGAAAGCCGAACTCGGTTGCTGCAAGCGGGTGCTGGCCAACAGCTTCTCTACACCTTGTAGAAACTCTTCCAGCACACTGCAGAGTCCCCGTGGCTAGTTCCTTGAAATACCTTTCCTGGCAGCAGCCCAGAGCTGTACTGAGTGCAGCAGGTGTCAGGCAGTCTCCTCTCGCTGTGTCGGTGCTTCTGTTTTGTGTTTGCAGCGTGCAGAGAAGCTCTCTTGCTCGCTGCTGCTTCCAGCAAGCCAAAACGCTTTTGCAGCCACTTTCCTGCCTTTTCCACAACAGGATCACTGTCTAGCTGATTTACAGTTGCCTCTGCGTAGAGCAGCTAGAGGAGCAGCTCTGCCGGCTTTCCTGTGCTTCTGCATAGCAGAGCTGTGAAGAACGAGAAGCTGCGTTTTGCCGAGAAAGCAGCGCTTCGCGGAACCACAGCCAGCGGCGTCTTGGGTACAGCCGCGGGTTGTGCGGAGAAGCGAAAGAGAGCCGGGGAAGAATGTGGAAAGCCGAAATCGGTCGCTGCAAGCGGGTGCTGGCCAACAGCTTCTGGTCACCTTGTAGAAACTCTCCCAGCACAGTGCAGAGTTCCCGTGGCTAGTTCCTTGAAATACCTTTCCTGGCAGCAACCCAGAGCTGTACTGAGTGTAGCAGGTGTCAGGCAGTCTCCTCTCGCCGTGTAGGTGCTTCTGTTTTGTGTTTGCAGCGTGCAGAGAAGCTCTTTTGCTTGCTGCTGCTTCCAGCAAGCCAAAACGCTTTTGCAGCCACTTTCCTGCCTTTTCCACAACAGGATCAATGTCTAGCTGATTTACAGTTGCCTCTGCGTAGAGCAGCTAGAGGAGCAGCTCTGCCGGCTTTCCTGTGCTTCTGCATGGCAGAGCTGTCAAGAACGAGAAGCTGCGTTTTGCCGAGAAAGCAGCGCTTCGCGGAACCACAGCCAGCGGCGTCTGCGGTACAGCCGCAGCTTGTGCGGAGAAGCGAAAGAGAGCCGGGGAAGAATGTGGAAAGCCGAACTCGGTCGCTACAAGCGGGTGCTGGCGAACAGCTTCTGGTCACCTTGTAGAAACTCTCCCAGCACAGTGCAGAGTTCCCGTGGTTAGTTCCTTGAAATACCTTTCCTGGCAGCAGCCCAGAGCTCTACTGAGTGCAGCAGGTGTCAGGCAGTCTCCTCTCGCCGTGTAGGTGCTTCTGTTTTGTGTTTGCAGCGTGCAGAGAAGCTCTCTTGCTTCCTGCTGCTTCCAGCAAGCCAAAACGCTTTTGCAGCCACTTTCCTGCCTTTTCCACAACAGGATCACTGTCTAGCTGATTTACAGTTGCGCCTGCGTAGAGCAGCTAGAGGAGCAGCTCTGCCGGCTTTCCTGTGCTTCTGCATAGCAGAGCTGTCAAGAACGAGAAGCTGCGTTTTGCCGAGAAAGCAGCGCTTCGCGGAACCACAGCCAGCGGCGTCTGCGGTACAGCCGCAGGTTTTGCGGAGAAGCGAAAGAGAGCCGGGGAAGAATGTGGAAAGCCGAACTCGGTCGCTGCAAGCGGGTGCTGGCCAACAGCTTCTCGACACCTTGTAGAAACTCTCCCAGCACAGTGCAGCGTCCCCGTGGCTAGTTCCTTGAAATACCTTTCCTGGCAGCAGCCCAGAGCTGTACTGAGTGCAGCAGGTGTCAGGCAGTCTCCTCTCGCCGTGTAGGTGCTTCTGTTTTGTGTTTGCAGCGTGCAGAGAAGCTCTCTTGCTTGCTGCTGCTTCCAGCAAGCCAAAACGCTTTTGCAGCCACTTTCCTGCCTTTTCCACAACAGGATCACTGTCTAGCTGATTTACAGTTGCCTCTGCGTAGAGCAGCTAGAGGAGCAGCTCTGCCGGCTTTCCTGTGCTTCTGCATGGCAGAGCTGTCAAGAACGAGAGGCTGCGTTTTGCCGAGAAAGCAGCGCTTCGCGGAACCACAGCCAGCGGCGTCTGCGGTACAGCCGCAGGTTGTGCGGAGAAGCGAAAGAGAGCCGGGGAAGAATGTGGAAAGCCGAACTCGGTCGCTGCAAGCGGGTGCTGGCCAACAGCTTCTCGACACCTTGTAGAAACTCTCCCAGCACAGTGCAGAGTGTCCGTGGCTAGTTCCTTGAAATACCTTTCCTGGCAGCAGCCCAGAGCTGTACTGAGTGCAGCAGGTGTCAGGCAGTCTCCTCTCGCCGTGTCGGTGCTTCTGTTTTGTGTTTGCAGCGTGCAGAGAAGCTCTCTTGCTCGCTGCTGCTTCCAGCAAGCCAAAACGCTTTTGCAGCCACTTTCCTGCCTTTTCCACAACAGGATCACTGTCTAGCTGATTTACAGTTGCCTCTGCGTAGAGCAGCTAGAGGAGCAGCTCTGCCGGCTTTCCTGTGCTTCTGCATAGCAGAGCTGTGAAGAACGAGAAGCTGCGTTTTGCCGAGAAAGCAGCGCTTCGCGGAACCACAGCCAGCGGCGTCTTGGGTACAGCCGCGGGTTGTGCGGAGAAGCGAAAGAGAGCCGGGGAAGAATGTGGAAAGCCGAAATCGGTCGCTGCAAGCGGGTGCTGGCCAACAGCTTCTGGTCACCTTGTAGAAACTCTCCCAGCACAGTGCAGAGTTCCCGTGGCTAGTTCCTTGAAATACCTTTCCTGGCAGCAACCCAGAGCTGTACTGAGTGTAGCAGGTGTCAGGCAGTCTCCTCTCGCCGTGTAGGTGCTTCTGTTTTGTGTTTGCAGCGTGCAGAGAAGCTCTTTTGCTTGCTGCTGCTTCCAGCAAGCCAAAACGCTTTTGCAGCCACTTTCCTGCCTTTTCCACAACAGGATCACTGTCTAGCTGATTTACAGTTGCCTCTGCGTAGAGCAGCTAGAGGAGCAGCTCTGCCGGCTTTCCTGTGCTTCTGCATAGCAGAGCTGTCAAGAACGAGAAGCTGCGTTTGGCCGAGAAAGCAGCGCTTCGCGGAACCACAGCCAGCGGCGTCTTCGGAACAGCCGCAGGTTGTGCGGAGAAGCGAAAGAGAGCCGGGGAAGAATGTGGAAAGCCGAACTCGGTTGCTGCAAGCGGGTGCTGGCCAACAGCTTCTGGTCACCTTGTAGAAACTCTTCCAGCACACTGCAGAGTTCCCGTGGTTAGTTCCTTGAAATACCTTTCCTGGCACCAACCCAGAGCTCTACTGAGTGCAGCAGGTGACAGGCAGTCTCCTCTCGCCGTGTAGGTGCTTCTGTTTTGTGTTTGCAGCGTGCAGAGAAGCTCTCTTGCTTGCTGCTGCTTCCAGCAAGCCAAAACGCTTTTGCAGCCACTTTCCTGCCTTTTCCACAACAGGATCACTGTCTAGCTGATTTACAGTTGCCTCTGCGTAGAGTAGCTAGAGGAGTAGCTCTGCCGGCTTTCCTGTGCTTCTGCATGGCAGAGCTGTCAAGAACGAGAGGCTGCGTTTTGCCGAGAAAGCAGCGCTTCGCGGAACCACAGCCAGCGGCGTCTGCGGTACAGCCGCAGGTTGTGCGGAGAAGCGAAAGAGAGCCGGGGAAGAATGTGGAAAGCCGAACTCGGTCGCTGCAAGCGGGTGCTGGCCAACAGCTTCTCGACACCTTGTAGAAACTCTCCCAGCACAGTGCAGAGTGTCCGTGGCTAGTTCCTTGAAATACCTTTCCTGGCAGCAGCCCAGAGCTGTACTGAGTGCAGCAGGTGTCAGGCAGTCTCCTCTCGCCGTGTAGGTGCTTCTGTTTTGTGTTTGCAGCGTGCAGAGAAGCTCTCTTGCTCGCTGCTGCTTCCAGCAAGCCAAAACGCTTTTGCAGCCACTTTCCTGCCTTTTCCACAACAGGATCACTGTCTAGCTGATTTACAGTTGCCTCTGCGTAGAGCAGCTAGAGGAGCAGCTCTGCCGGCTTTCCTGTGCTTCTGCATGGCAGAGCTGTCAAGAACGAGAAGATGCGTTTTGCCGAGAAAGCAGCGCTTCGCGGAACCACAGCCAGCGGCGTCTGCGGTACAGCCGCAGGTTGTGCGGAGAAGCGAAAGAGAGCCGGGGAAGAATGTGGAAAGCCGAATTCGGTCGCTACAAGCGGGTGCTGGCGAACAGCTTCTGGTCACCTTGTAGAAACTCTCCCAGCACAGTGCAGAGTTCCCGTGGTTAGTTCCTTGAAATACCTTTCCTGGCAGCAGCCCAGAGCTCTACTGAGTGCAGCAGGTGTCAGGCAGTCTCCTCTCGCCGTGTAGGTGCTTCTGTTTTGTGTTTGCAGCGTGCAGAGAAGCTCTCTTGCTTCCTGCTGCTTCCAGCAAGCCAAAACGCTTTTGCAGCCACTTTCCTGCCTTTTCCACAACAGGATCACTGTCTAGCTGATTTACAGTTGCGCCTGCGTAGAGCAGCTAGAGGAGCAGCTCTGCCGGCTTTCCTGTGCTTCTGCATAGCAGAGCTGTCAAGAACGAGAAGCTGCGTTTTGCCGAGAAAGCAGCGCTTCGCGGAACCACAGCCAGCGGCGTCTGCGGTACAGCCGCAGCTTGTGCGGAGAAGCGAAAGAGAGCCGGGGAAGAATGTGGAAAGCCGAACTCGGTCGCTGCAAGCGGGTGCTGGCCAACAGCTTCTCGACACCTTGTAGAAACTCTCCCAGCACAGTGCAGCGTCCCCGTGGCTAGTTCCTTGAAATACCTTTCCTGGCAGCAGCCCAGAGCTGTACTGAGTGCAGCAGGTGTCAGGCAGTCTCCTCTCGCCGTGTAGGTGCTTCTGTTTTGTGTTTGCAGCGTGCAGAGAAGCTCTCTTGCTTGCTGCTGCTTCCAGCAAGCCAAAACGCTTTTGCAGCCACTTTCCTGCCTTTTCCACAACAGGATCACTGTCTAGCTGATTTACAGTTCCCTCTGCGTAGAGCAGCTAGAGGAGCAGCTCTGCTGGCTTTCCTGTGCTTCTACATAGCAGAGCTGTCAAGAACGAGAAGCTGCGTTTTGCCGAGAAAGCAGCGCTTCGCGGAACCACAGCCAGCGGCGTCTTCGGTACAGCCGCAGGTTGTGCGGAGAAGCAAAAGAGATCCGGGGAAGAATGTGGAAAGCCGAACTCGGTCGCTGCAAGCGGGTGCTGGCCAACAGCTTCTCTACACCTTGTAGAAACTCTTCCAGCACACTGCAGAGTCCCCGTGGCTACTTCCTTGAAATACCTTTCCTGGCAGCAGCCCAGAGCTGTACTGAGTGCAGCAGGTGTCAGGCAGTCTCCTCTCGCCGTGTAGGTTCTTCTGTTTTGTGTTTGCAGCGTGCAGAGAAGCTCTCGTGCTTGCTGCTGCTTCCAGCAAGCCAAAACGCTTTTGCAGCCACTTTCCTGCCTTTTCCACAACAGGATCACTGTCTAGCTGATTTACAGTTGCCTCTGCGTAGAGCCGCTTGAGGAGAAGCTCTGCCGGCTTTCCTGTGCTTCGGCATAGCAGAGCTGTCAAGAACAAGAAGCTGCGTTTTGCCGAGAAAGCAGCGCTTCGCGGAACCACAGCCAGCTGCGTCTTGCGTACAGCCGCAGGTTGTGCGGAGAAGCGAAAGAGAGCCGGGGAAGAATGTGGAAAGCCGAACTCGGTCGCTGCAAGCGGGTGCTGGCCAACAGCTTCTCTACACCTTGTAGAAACTCTTCCAGCACACTGCAGAGTCCCCGTGGCTACTTCCTTGAAATACCTTTCCTGGCAGCAGCCCAGAGCTGTACTGAGTGCAGCAGGTGTCAGGCAGTCTCCTCTCGCCGTGTAGGTTCTTCTGTTTTGTGTTTGCAGCGTGCAGAGAAGCTCTCGTGCTTGCTGCTGCTTCCAGCAAGCCAAAACGCTTTTGCAGCCACTTTCCTGCCTTTTCCACAACAGGATCACTGTCTAGCTGATTTACAGTTGCCTCTGCGTAGAGCCGCTTGAGGAGAAGCTCTGCCGGCTTTCCTGTGCTTCGGCATAGCAGAGCTGTCAAGAACAAGAAGCTGCGTTTTGCCGAGAAAGCAGCGCTTCGCGGAACCACAGCCAGCTGCGTCTTGCGTACAGCCGCAGGTTGTGCGGAGAAGCGAAAGAGAGCCGGGGAAGAATGTGGAAAGCCGAACTCGGTCGCTGCAAGCGGGTGCTGGCCAACAGCTTCTCTACACCTTGTAGAAACTCTTCCAGCACACTGCAGAGTCCCTGTGGCTAGTTCCTTGAAATTCCTTTCCTGGCAGCAGCCCAGAGCTGTACTGAGTGCAGCAGGTGTCAGGCAGTCTCCTCTCGCCGTGTAGGTGCTTCTGTTTTGTGTTTGCAGCGTGCAGAGAAGCTCTCTTGCTTGCTGCTGCTTCCAGCAAGCCAAAACGCTTTTGCAGCCACTTTCCTGCCTTTTCCACAACAGGATCAATGTCCAGCTGATTTACAGTTGCCTCTGCGTACAGCAGATAGAGGAGCAGCTCTGCCGGCTTTCCTGTGCTTCTGCATAGCAGAGCTGTCAAGAACGAGGAGCTGCGTTTTGCCGAGAAAGCAGCGCTTCGCGGAACCACAGCCAGCGGCGTCTGCGGTACAGCCGCAGGTTGTGCGGAGAAGCGAAAGAGAGCCAGGGAAGAATGTGGAAAGCCGAACTCGGTCGCTGCAAGCGGGTGCTGGCCAACAGCTTCTGGTCACCTTGTAGAAACTCTCCCAGCACAGTGCAGCGTCCCCGTGGCTAGTTCCTTGAAATACCTTTCCTGGCAGCAGCCCAGAGCTGTACTGAGTGCAGCAGGTGTCAGGCAGTCTCCTCTCGCCGTGTAGGTGCTTCTGTTCTGTGTTTGCAGCGTGCAGAGAAGCTCTCTTGCTCGCTGCTGCTTCCAGCAAGCCAAAACGCTTTTGCAGCCACTTTCCTGCCTTTTCCACAACAGGATCACTGTCTAGCTGATTTACAGTTGCCTCTGCGTAGAGCAGCTAGAGGAGCAGCTCTGCCGGCTTTCCTGTGCTTCTGCATGGCAGAGCTGTCAAGAACGAGAAGATGCGTTTTGCCGAGAAAGCAGCGCTTCGCGGAACCACAGCCAGCGGCGTCTGCGGTACAGCCGCAGGTTGTGCGGAGAAGCGAAAGAGAGCCGGGGAAGAATGTGGAAAGCCGAATTCGGTCGCTACAAGCGGGTGCTGGCGAACAGCTTCTGGTCACCTTGTAGAAACTCTCCCAGCACAGTGCAGAGTTCCCGTGGTTAGTTCCTTGAAATACCTTTCCTGGCAGCAGCCCAGAGCTCTACTGAGTGCAGCAGGTGTCAGGCAGTCTCCTCTCGCCGTGTAGGTGCTTCTGTTTTGTGTTTGCAGCGTGCAGAGAAGCTCTCTTGCTTCCTGCTGCTTCCAGCAAGCCAAAACGCTTTTGCAGCCACTTTCCTGCCTTTTCCACAACAGGATCACTGTCTAGCTGATTTACAGTTGCGCCTGCGTAGAGCAGCTAGAGGAGCAGCTCTGCCGGCTTTCCTGTGCTTCTGCATAGCAGAGCTGTCAAGAACGAGAAGCTGCGTTTTGCCGAGAAAGCAGCGCTTCGCGGAACCACAGCCAGCGGCGTCTGCGGTACAGCCGCAGCTTGTGCGGAGAAGCGAAAGAGAGCCGGGGAAGAATGTGGAAAGCCGAACTCGGTCGCTGCAAGCGGGTGCTGGCCAACAGCTTCTCGACACCTTGTAGAAACTCTCCCAGCACAGTGCAGCGTCCCCGTGGCTAGTTCCTTGAAATACCTTTCCTGGCAGCAGCCCAGAGCTGTACTGAGTGCAGCAGGTGTCAGGCAGTCTCCTCTCGCCGTGTAGGTGCTTCTGTTTTGTGTTTGCAGCGTGCAGAGAAGCTCTCTTGCTTGCTGCTGCTTCCAGCAAGCCAAAACGCTTTTGCAGCCACTTTCCTGCCTTTTCCACAACAGGATCACTGTCTAGCTGATTTACAGTTCCCTCTGCGTAGAGCAGCTAGAGGAGCAGCTCTGCTGGCTTTCCTGTGCTTCTACATAGCAGAGCTGTCAAGAACGAGAAGCTGCGTTTTGCCGAGAAAGCAGCGCTTCGCGGAACCACAGCCAGCGGCGTCTGCGGTACAGCCGCAGGTTGTGCGGAGAAGCAAAAGAGATCCGGGGAAGAATGTGGAAAGCCGAACTCGGTCGCTGCAAGCGGGTGCTGGCCAACAGCTTCTCTACACCTTGTAGAAACTCTTCCAGCACACTGCAGAGTCCCCGTGGCTACTTCCTTGAAATACCTTTCCTGGCAGCAGCCCAGAGCTGTACTGAGTGCAGCAGGTGTCAGGCAGTCTCCTCTCGCCGTGTAGGTTCTTCTGTTTTGTGTTTGCAGCGTGCAGAGAAGCTCTCGTGCTTGCTGCTGCTTCCAGCAAGCCAAAACGCTTTTGCAGCCACTTTCCTGCCTTTTCCACAACAGGATCACTGTCTAGCTGATTTACAGTTGCCTCTGCGTAGAGCCGCTTGAGGAGAAGCTCTGCCGGCTTTCCTGTGCTTCGGCATAGCAGAGCTGTCAAGAACAAGAAGCTGCGTTTTGCCGAGAAAGCAGCGCTTCGCGGAACCACAGCCAGCTGCGTCTTGCGTACAGCCGCAGGTTGTGCGGAGAAGCGAAAGAGAGCCGGGGAAGAATGTGGAAAGCCGAACTCGGTCGCTGCAAGCGGGTGCTGGCCAACAGCTTCTCTACACCTTGTAGAAACTCTTCCAGCACACTGCAGAGTCCCCGTGGCTACTTCCTTGAAATACCTTTCCTGGCAGCAGCCCAGAGCTGTACTGAGTGCAGCAGGTGTCAGGCAGTCTCCTCTCGCCGTGTAGGTTCTTCTGTTTTGTGTTTGCAGCGTGCAGAGAAGCTCTCGTGCTTGCTGCTGCTTCCAGCAAGCCAAAACGCTTTTGCAGCCACTTTCCTGCCTTTTCCACAACAGGATCACTGTCTAGCTGATTTACAGTTGCCTCTGCGTAGAGCCGCTTGAGGAGAAGCTCTGCCGGCTATCCTGTGCTTCGGCATAGCAGAGCTGTCAAGAACAAGAAGCTGCGTTTTGCCGAGAAAACAGCGCTTCGCGGAACCACAGCCAGCTGCGTCTTGCGTACAGCCGCAGGTTGTGCGGAGAAGCGAAAGAGAGCCGGGGAAGAATGTGGAAAGCCGAACTCGGTCGCTGCAAGCGGGTGCTGGCCAACAGCTTCTCTACACCTTGTAGAAACTCTTCCAGCACACTGCAGAGTCCCTGTGGCTAGTTCCTTGAAATTCCTTTCCTGGCAGCAGCCCAGAGCTGTACTGAGTGCAGCAGGTGTCAGGCAGTCTCCTCTCGCCGTGTAGGTGCTTCTGTTTTGTGTTTGCAGCGTGCAGAGAAGCTCTCTTGCTTGCTGCTGCTTCCAGCAAGCCAAAACGCTTTTGCAGCCACTTTCCTGCCTTTTCCACAACAGGATCAATGTCCAGCTGATTTACAGTTGCCTCTGCGTACAGCAGATAGAGGAGCAGCTCTGCCGGCTTTCCTGTGCTTCTGCATAGCAGAGCTGTCAAGAACGAGGAGCTGCGTTTTGCCGAGAAAGCAGCGCTTCGCGGAACCACAGCCAGCGGCGTCTGCGGTACAGCCGCAGGTTGTGCGGAGAAGCGAAAGAGAGCCAGGGAAGAATGTGGAAAGCCGAACTCGGTCGCTGCAAGCGGGTGCTGGCCAACAGCTTCTGGTCACCTTGTAGAAACTCTCCCAGCACAGTGTACAGTCCACGTGGCTAGTTCCTTGAAATACCTTTCCTGGCAGCAGCCCAGAGCTGTACTGAGTGCAGCAGGTGTCAGGCAGTCTCCTCTCGCCGTGTAAGTGCTTCTGTTTTGTGTTTGCAGCGTGCAGAGAAGCTCTCTTGCTTGCTGCTGCTTCCAGCAAGCCAAAACGCTTTTGCAGCCACTTTCCTGCCTTTTCCACAACAGGGTCACTGTCTAGCTGATTTACAGTTGCCTCTGCGTAGAGCAGCTAGAGGAGCAGCTCTGCCGGCTTTCCTGTGCTTCTACATAGCAGAGCTGTCAAGAACGAGAAGCTGCGTTTTGCCGAGAAAGCAGCGATTCGCGGACCCACAGCCAGCGGCGTCTTCGGTACAGCCGCAGGTTGTGCGGAGAAGCGAAAGAGAGCCGGGGAAGAATGTGGAAAGCCGAACTCGGTCGCTGCAAGCGGGTGCTGGCCAACAGCTTCTCTACACCTTGTAGAAACTCTTCCAGCACAGTGCAGATTCCCCGTGGCTAGTTCCTTGAAATACCTTTCCTGGCAGCAGCCCAGAGCTGTACTGAGTGCAGCAGGTGTCAGGCAGTCTCCTCTCGCCGTGTAGGTGCTTCTGTTTTGTGTTTGCAGCGTGCAGAGAAGCTCTCGTGCTTGCTGCTGCTTCCAGCAAGCCAAAACGCTTTTGCAGCCACTTTCCTGCCTTTTCCACAACAGGATCACTGTCTAGCTGATTTACAGTTGCCTCTGCGTAGAGCAGCTAGAGGAGCAGCTCTGCCGGCTTTCCTGTGCTTCTGCATAGCAGAGCTGTCAAGAACGAGAAGCTGCGTTTTGCCGAGAAAGCAGCGCTTCGCGGAACCACAGCCAGCGGCGTCTGCGGTACAGCCGCAGCTTGTGCGGAGAAGCGAAAGAGAGCCGGGGAAGAATGTGGAAAGCCGAACTCGGTTGCAGCAAGCGGGTGCTGGCCAACAGCTTCTGGTCACCTTGTAGAAACTCTCCCAGCACAGTGCAGAGTCCCCGTGGCTAGTTCCTTGAAATACCTTTCCTGGCAGCAGCCCAGAGCTGTACTGAGTGCAGCAGGTGTCAGGCAGTCTCCTCTCGCCGTGTAGGTGCTTCTGTTTTGTGTTTGCAGCGTGCAGAGAAGCTCTCTTGCTTGCTGCTGCTTCCAGCAAGCCAAAACGCTTTTGCAGCCACTTTCCTGCCTTTTCCACAACAGGATCACTGTCTAGCTGATTTACAGTTGCCTCTGCGTAAAGCAGCTAGAGGAGCAGCTCTGCCGGCTTTCCTGTGCTTCTACATAGCAGAGCTGTCAAGAACGAGAAGCTGCGTTTTGCCGAGAAAGCAGCGCTTCGCGGAACCACAGCCAGCGGCGTCTGCGGTACAGCCGCAGGTTGTGCGGAGAAGCGAAAGAGAGCCGGGGAAGAATGTGGAAAGCCGAACTCAGTCGCTGCAAGCGGGTGCTGGCCAACAGCTTCTGGTCACCTTGTAGAAACTCTCCCAGCACAGTGCAGATTCCCCGTAGCTAGTTCCTTGAAATACCTTTCCTGGCAGCAGCCCAGAGCTGTACTGAGTGCAGCAGGTGTCTGGCAGTCTCCTCTCGCCGTGTAGGTGCTTCTGTTTTGTGTTTGCAGCGTGAAGACAAGCCCTCCTGCTTGCTGCTGCTTCCAGCAAGCCAAAACGCTTTTGCAGCCACTTTCCTGCCTTTTCCACAACAGGATCACAGTCTAGCTGATTTACAGTTGCCTCTGCGTAGAGCAGCTAGAGGAGCAGCTCTGCCGGCTTTCCTGTGCTTCTGCATAGCAGAGCTGTCAAGAACGAGAAGCTGCGTTTTGCCGAGAAAGCAGCGCTTCGCGGAACCACAGCCAGCGGCGTCTGCGGTACAGCCGCAGCTTGTGCGGAGAAGCGAAAGAGAGCCGGGGAAGAATGTGGAAAGCCGAACTCGGTTGCAGCAAGCGGGTGCTGGCCAACAGCTTCTGGTCACCTTGTAGAAACTCTCCCAGCACAGTGCAGAGTCCCCGTGGCTAGTTCCTTGAAATACGTATCCTGGCAGCAGCCCAGAGCTGTACTGAGTGCAGCAGGTGTCAGGCAGTCTCCTCTCGCCGTGTAGGTGCTTCTGTTTTGTGTTTGCAGCGTGCAGAGAAGCTCTCTTGCTTGCTGCTGCTTCCAGCAAGCCAAAACGCTTTTGCAGCCACTTTCCTGCCTTTTCCACAACAGGATCACTGTCTAGCTGATTTACAGTTGCCTCTGCGTAGAGCAGCTAGAGGAGCAGCTCTGCCGGCTTTCCTGTGCTTCTACATAGCAGAGCTGTCAAGAACGAGAAGCTGCGTTTTGCCGAGAAAGCAGCGCTTCGCGGAACCACAGCCAGCGGCGTCTGCGGTACAGCCGCAGGTTGTGCGGAGAAGCGAAAGAGAGCCGGGGAAGAATGTGGAAAGCCGAACTCAGTCGCTGCAAGCGGGTGCTGGCCAACAGCTTCTGGTCACCTTGTAGAAACTCTCCCAGCACAGTGCAGATTCCCCGTAGCTAGTTCCTTGAAATACCTTTCCTGGCAGCAGCCCAGAGCTGTACTGAGTGCAGCAGGTGTCTGGCAGTCTCCTCTCGCCGTGTAGGTGCTTCTGTTTTGTGTTTGCAGCGTGAAGACAAGCCCTCCTGCTTGCTGCTGCTTCCAGCAAGCCAAAACGCTTTTGCAGCCACTTTCCTGCCTTTTCCACAACAGGATCACAGTCTAGCTGATTTACAGTTGCCTCTGCGTAGAGCAGCTAGAGGAGCAGCTCTGCCGGCTTTCCTGTGCTTCTGCATAGCAGAGCTGTCAAGAACGAGAAGCTGCGTTTTGCCGAGAAAGCAGCGCTTCGCGGAACCACAGCCAGCGGCGTCTGCGGTACAGCCGCAGCTTGTGCGGAGAAGCGAAAGAGAGCCGGGGAAGAATGTGGAAAGCCGAACTCGGTCGCTGCAAGCGGGTGCTGGCCAACAGCTTCTGGTCACCTTGTAGAAACTCTCCCAGCACAGTGCAGAGTCCCTGTGGCTAGTTCCTTGAAATACCTTTCCTGGCAGCAGCCCAGAGCTGTACTGAGTGCAGCAGGTGTCAGGCAGTCTCCTCTCGCCGTGTAAGTGCTTCTGTTTTGTGTTTGCAGCGTGCAGAGAAGCTCTCTTGCTTGCTGCTGCTTCCAGCAAGCCAAAACGCTTTTGCAGCCACTTTCCTGCCTTTTCCACAACAGGGTCACTGTCTAGCTGATTTACAGTTGCCTCTGCGTAGAGCAGCTAGAGGAGCAGCTCTGCCGGCTTTCCTGTGCTTCTACATAGCAGAGCTGTCAAGAACGAGAAGCTGCGTTTTGCCGAGAAAGCAGCGATTCGCGGACCCACAGCCAGCGGCGTCTTGGGTACAGCCGCAGGTTGTGCGGAGAAGCGAAAGAGAGCCGGGGAAGAATGTGGAAAGCCGAACTCGGTCGCTGCAAGCGGGTGCTGGCCAACAGCTTCTCTACACCTTGTAGAAACTCTTCCAGCACAGTGAAGATTCCCCGTGGCTAGTTCCTTGAAATACCTTTCCTGGCAGCAGCCCAGAGCTGTACTGAGTGCAGCAGGTGTCAGGCAGTCTCCTCTCGCCGTGTAGGTGCTTCTGTTTTGTGTTTGCAGCGTGCAGAGAAGCTCTCGTGCTTGCTGCTGCTTCCAGCAAGCCAAAACGCTTTTGCAGCCACTTTCCTGCCTTTTCCACAACAGGATCACTGTCTAGCTGATTTACAGTTGCCTCTGCGTAGAGCAGCTAGAGGAGCAGCTCTGCCGGCTTTCCTGTGCTTCTGCATAGCAGAGCTGTCAAGAACGAGAAGCTGCGTTTTGCCGAGAAAGCAGCGCTTCGCGGAACCACAGCCAGCGGCGGCTGCGGTACAGCCGCAGCTTGTGCGGAGAAGCGAAAGAGAGCCGGGGAAGAATGTGGAAAGCCGAACTCGGTTGCAGCAAGCGGGTGCTGGCCAACAGCTTCTGGTCACCTTGTAGAAACTCTCCCAGCACAGTGCAGAGTCCCCGTGGCTAGTTCCTTGAAATACCTTTCCTGGCAGCAGCCCAGAGCTGTACTGAGTGCAGCAGGTGTCAGGCAGTCTCCTCTCGCCGTGTAGGTGCTTCTGTTTTGTGTTTGCAGCGTGCAGAGAAGCTCTCTTGCTTGCTGCTGCTTCCAGCAAGCCAAAACGCTTTTGCAGCCACTTTCCTGCCTTTTCCACAACAGGATCACTGTCTAGCTGATTTACAGTTGCCTCTGCGTAGAGCAGCTAGAGGAGCAGCTCTGCCGGCTTTCCTGTGCTTCTACATAGCAGAGCTGTCAAGAACGAGAAGCTGCGTTTTGCCGAGAAAGCAGCGCTTCGCGGAACCACAGCCAGCGGCGTCTGCGGTACAGCCGCAGGTTGTGCGGAGAAGCGAAAGAGAGCCGGGGAAGAATGTGGAAAGCCGAACTCAGTCGCTGCAAGCGGGTGCTGGCCAACAGCTTCTGGTCACCTTGTAGAAACTCTCCCAGCACAGTGCAGATTCCCCGTAGCTAGTTCCTTGAAATACCTTTCCTGGCAGCAGCCCAGAGCTGTACTGAGTGCAGCAGGTGTCAGGCAGTCTCCTCTCGCCGTGTAGGTGCTTCTGTTTTGTGTTTGCAGCGTGCAGAGAAGCTCTCTTGCTTGCTGCTGCTTCCAGCAAGCCAAAACGCTTTTGCAGCCACTTTCCTGCCTTTTCCACAACAGGATCACAGTCTAGCTGATTTACAGTTGCCTCTGCGTAGAGAAGCTAGAGGAGCAGCTCTGCCGGCTTTCCTGTGCTTCTGCATGGCAGAGCTGTCAAGAACGAGAAGATGCGTTTTGCCGAGAAAGCAGCGCTTCGCGGAACCATAGCCAGCGGCGTCTGCGGTACAGCCGCAGGTTTTGCGGAGAAGCGAAAGAGAGCCGGGGAAGAATGTGGAAAGCCGAACTCGGTCGCTGCAAGCGGGTGCTGGCGAACAGCTTCTGGACACTATGTAGAAACTCTCCCAGCACAGTGCAGAGTCCCCGTGGCTAGTTCCTTGAAATACCTTTCCTGGCAGCAGCCCAGAGCTGTACTGAGTGCAGCAGGTGTCTGGCAGTCTCCTCTCGCCGTGTAGGTGCTTCTGTTTTGTGTTTGCAGCGTGAAGACAAGCCCTCCTGCTTGCTGCTGCTTCCAGCAAGCCAAAACGCTTTTGCAGCCACTTTCCTGCCTTTTCCACAACAGGATCAATGTCTAGCTGATTTACAGTTGCCTCTGCGTAGAGCAGCTAGAGGAGCAGCTCTGCCGGCTTTCCTGTGCTTCTGCATGGCAGAGCTGTCAAGAATGAGAAGCTGCGTTTTGCCGAGAAAGCAGCGCTTCGCGGAACCACAGCCAGCGGCGTCTGCGGTACAGCCGCAGGTTGTGCGGAGAAGCGAAAGAGAGCCGGGGAAGAATGTGGAAAGCCGAACTCGGTCGCTGCAAGCGGGTGCTGGCCAACAGCTTCTCGACACCTTGTAGAAACTCTCCCAGCACAGTGCAGAGTTCCCGTGGTTAGTTCATTGAAATACCTTTCCTGGCAGCAGCCCAGAGCTGTACTGAGTGCAGCAGGTGTCAGGCAGTCTCCTCTCGCCGTGTAGGTGCTTCTGTTTTGTGTTTGCAGCGTGCAGAGAAGCTCTCTTGCTTGCTGCTGCTTCCAGCAAGCCAAAACGCTTTTGCAGCCACTTTCCTGCCTTTTCCACAACAGGATCACTGTCTAGCTGATTTACAGTTGCCACAGCGTAGAGCAGCTAGAGGAGCAGCTGGGCCGGCTTTCCTGTGCTTCTGCATAGCAGAGCTGTCAAGAACGAGAAGCTGCGTTTTGCCGAGAAAGCAGCGCTTCGCGGAACCACAGCCAGCGGCGTCTTGGGTACAGCCGCAGCTTGTGCGTAGAAGCGAAAGAGAGCCGGGGAAGAATGTGGAAAGCCGAACTCGGTCGCTGCAAGCGGGTGCTGGCCAACAGCTTCTGGTCACCTTGTAGAAACTCTTCCAGCACACTGCAGAGTCCCCGTGGCTAGTTCCTTGAAATACCTTTCCTGGCAGCAGCCCAGAGCTGTACTGAGTGCAGCAGGTGTCAGGCAGTCTCCTCTCGCCGTGTAGGTGCTTCTCTTTTGCGTTTGCAGCGTGCAGAGAAGCTCTCTTGCTTGCTGCTGCTTCCAGCAAGCCAAAACGCTTTTGCAGCCACTTTCCTGCCTTTTCCACAACAGGGTCACTGTCTAGCTGATTTACAGTTGCCTCTGCGTAGAGCAGCTAGAGGAGCAGCTCTGCCGGCTTTCCTGTGCTTCTACATAGCAGAGCTGTCAAGAACGAGAAGCTGCGTTTTGCCGAGAAAGCAGCGATTCGCGGACCCACAGCCAGCGGCGTCTTCGGTACAGCCGCAGGTTGTGCGGAGAAGCGAAAGAGAGCCGGGGAAGAATGTGGAAAGCCGAACTCGGTCGCTGCAAGCGGGTGCTGGCCAACAGCTTCTCTACACCTTGTAGAAACTCTTCCAGCACAGTGCAGATTCCCCGTGGCTAGTTCCTTGAAATACCTTTCCTGGCAGCAGCCCAGAGCTGTACTGAGTGCAGCAGGTGTCAGGCAGTCTCCTCTCGCCATGTAGGTGCTTCTGTTTTGTGTTTGCAGCGTGCAGAGAAGCTCTCTTGCTTGCTGCTGCTTCCAGCAAGCCAAAACGCTTTTGCAGCCACTTTCCTGCCTTTTCCACAACAGGATCAATGTCTAGCTGATTTACAGTTGCCTCTGCGTAGAGCAGCTAGAGGAGCAGCTCTGCCGGCTTTCCTGTGCTTCTGCATAGCAGAGCTGTCAAGAACGAGAAGCTGCGTTTTGCCGAGAAAGCAGCGCTTCGCGGAACCACAGCCAGCGGCGTCTTGGGTACAGCCGCAGGTTGTGCGGAGAAGCGAAAGAGAGCCGGGGAAGAATGTGGAAAGCCGAACTCGGTTGCAGCAAGCGGGTGCTGGCCAACAGCTTCTGGTCACCTTGTAGAAACTCTCCCAGCACAGTGCAGAGTCCCCGTGGCTAGTTCCTTGAAATACCTTTCCTGGCAGCAGCCCAGAGCTGTACTGAGTGCAGCAGGTGTCAGGCAGTCTCCTCTCGCCGTGTAGGTGCTTCTGTTTTGTGTTTGCAGCGTGCAGAGAAGCTCTCTTGCTTGCTGCTGCTTCCAGCAAGCCAAAACGCTTTTGCAGCCACTTTCCTGCCTTTTCCACAACAGGATCAATGTCTAGCTGATTTACAGTTGCCTCTGCGTAGAGCAGCTAGAGGAGCAGCTCTGCCGGCTTTCCTGTGCTTCTACATAGCAGAGCTGTCAAGAACGAGAAGCTGCGTTTTGCCGAGAAAGCAGCGCTTCGCGGAACCACAGCCAGCGGCGTCTGCGGTACAGCCGCAGGTTGTGCGGAGAAGCGAAAGAGAGCCGGGGAAGAATGTGGAAAGCCGAACTCAGTCGCTGCAAGCGGGTGCTGGCCAACAGCTTCTGGTCACCTTGTAGAAACTCTCCCAGCACAGTGCAGATTCCCCGTAGCTAGTTCCTTGAAATACCTTTCCTGGCAGCAGCCCAGAGCTGTACTGAGTGCAGCAGGTGTCAGGCAGTCTCCTCTCGCCGTGTAGGTGCTTCTGTTTTGTGTTTGCAGCGTGCAGAGAAGCTCTCTTGCTTGCTGCTGCTTCCAGCAAGCCAAAATGCTTTTGCAGCCACTTTCCTGCCTTTTCCACAACAGGATCACAGTCTAGCTGATTTACAGTTGCCTCTGCGTAGAGGAGCTAGAGGAGCAGCTCTGCCGGCTTTCCTGTGCTTCTGCATAGCAGAGCTGTCAAGAACGAGAAGATGCGTTTTGCCGAGAAAGCAGCGCTTCGCGGAACCACAGCCAGCGGCGTCTGCGGTACAGCCGCAGGTTTTGCGGAGAAGCGAAAGAGAGCCGGGGAAGAATGTGGAAAGCCGAACTCGGTCGCTGCAAGCGGGTGCTGGCGAACAGCTTCTGGTCACTATGTAGAAACTCTCCCAGCACAGTGCAGAGTCCCCGTGGCTAGTTCCTTGAAATACCTTTCCTGGCAGCAGCCCAGAGCTGTACTGAGTGCAGCAGGTGTCAGGCAGTCTCCTCTCGCCGTGTAGGTGCTTCTGTTTTGTGTTTGCAGCGTGCAGAGAAGCTCTCTTGCTTGCTGCTGCTTCCAGCAAGCCAAAACGCTTTTGCAGCCACTTTCCTGCCTTTTCCACAACAGGATCAATGTCTAGCTGATTTACAGTTGCCTCTGCGTAGAGCAGCTAGAGGAGCAGCTCTGCCGGCTTTCCAGTGCTTCTGCATAGCAGAGCTGTCAAGAACGAGAAGCTGCGTTTTGCTGAGAAAGCAGCGCTTCGCGGAACCACAGCCAGCGGCGTCTGCGGTACAGCCGCAGGTTGTGCGGAGAAGCGAAAGAGAGCCGGGGAAGAATGTGGAAAGCCGAACTCGGTCGCTGCAAACGGGTGCTGGCCAACAGCTTCTGGTCACCTTGTAGAAACTCTCCCAGCACAGTGCAGAGTCCCCGTGGCTAGTTCCTTGAAATACATTTCCTGGCAGCAGCCCAGAGCTGTACTGAGTGCAGCAGGTGTCAGGCAGTCTCCTCTCGCCGTGTAGGTGCTTCTGTTTTGTGTTTGCAGCGTGCAGAGAAGCTCTCTTGCTTGCTGCTGCTTCCAGCAAGCCAAAACGCTTTTGCAGCCACTTTCCTGCCTTTTCCACAACAGGATCACTGTCTAGCTGATTTACAGTTGCCTCTGCGTAGAGCAGCTAGAGGAGCAGCTCTGCCGGCTTTCCTGTGCTTCTACATAGCAGAGCTGTCAAGAACGAGAAGCTGCGTTTTGCCGAGAAAGCAGCGCTTCGCGGAACCACAGCCAGCGGCGTCTGCGGTACAGCCGCAGGTTGTGCGGAGAAGCGAAAGAGAGCCGGGGAAGAATGTGGAAAGCCGAACTCAGTCGCTGCAAGCGGGTGCTGGCCAACAGCTTCTGGTCACCTTGTAGAAACTCTCCCAGCACAGTGCAGATTCCCCGTAGCTAGTTCCTTGAAATACCTTTCCTGGCAGCAGCCCAGAGCTGTACTGAGTGCAGCAGGTGTCAGGCAGTCTCCTCTCGCCGTGTAGGTGCTTCTGTTTTGTGTTTGCAGCGTGCAGAGAAGCTCTCTTGCTTGCTGCTGCTTCCAGCAAGCCAAAACGCTTTTGCAGCCACTTTCCTGCCTTTTCCACAACAGGATCACAGTCTAGCTGATTTACAGTTGCCTCTGCGTAGAGAAGCTAGAGGAGCAGCTCTGCCGGCTTTCCTGTGCTTCTGCATGGCAGAGCTGTCAAGAACGAGAAGATGCGTTTTGCCGAGAAAGCAGCGCTTCGCGGAACCATAGCCAGCGGCGTCTGCGGTACAGCCGCAGGTTGTGCGGAGAAGCGAAAGAGAGCCGGGGAAGAATGTGGAAAGCCGAACTCGGTCGCTGCAAGCGGGTGCTGGCGAACAGCTTCTGGACACTATGTAGAAACTCTCCCAGCACAGTGCAGAGTCCCCGTGGCTAGTTCCTTGAAATACCTTTCCTGGCAGCAGCCCAGAGCTGTACTGAGTGCAGCAGGTGTCTGGCAGTCTCCTCTCGCCGTGTAGGTGCTTCTGTTTTGTGTTTGCAGCGTGAAGACAAGCCCTCCTGCTTGCTGCTGCTTCCAGCAAGCCAAAACGCTTTTGCAGCCACTTTCCTGCCTTTTCCACAACAGGATCAATGTCTAGCTGATTTACAGTTGCCTCTGCGTAGAGCAGCTAGAGGAGCAGCTCTGCCGGCTTTCCTGTGCTTCTGCATGGCAGAGCTGTCAAGAATGAGAAGCTGCGTTTTGCCGAGAAAGCAGCGCTTCGCGGAACCACAGCCAGCGGCGTCTGCGGTACAGCCGCAGGTTGTGCGGAGAAGCGAAAGAGAGCCGGGGAAGAATGTGGAAAGCCGAACTCGGTCGCTGCAAGCGGGTGCTGGCCAACAGCTTCTCGACACCTTGTAGAAACTCTCCCAGCACAGTGCAGAGTTCCCGTGGTTAGTTCATTGAAATACCTTTCCTGGCAGCAGCCCAGAGCTGTACTGAGTGCAGCAGGTGTCAGGCAGTCTCCTCTCGCCGTGTAGGTGCTTCTGTTTTGTGTTTGCAGCGTGCAGAGAAGCTCTCTTGCTTGCTGCTGCTTCCAGCAAGCCAAAACGCTTTTGCAGCCACTTTCCTGCCTTTTCCACAACAGGATCACTGTCTAGCTGATTTACAGTTGCCACAGCGTAGAGCAGCTAGAGGAGCAGCTGGGCCGGCTTTCCTGTGCTTCTGCATAGCAGAGCTGTCAAGAACGAGAAGCTGCGTTTTGCCGAGAAAGCAGCGCTTCGCGGAACCACAGCCAGCGGCGTCTTGGGTACAGCCGCAGCTTGTGCGTAGAAGCGAAAGAGAGCCGGGGAAGAATGTGGAAAGCCGAACTCGGTCGCTGCAAGCGGGTGCTGGCCAACAGCTTCTGGTCACCTTGTAGAAACTCTTCCAGCACACTGCAGAGTCCCCGTGGCTAGTTCCTTGAAATACCTTTCCTGGCAGCAGCCCAGAGCTGTACTGAGTGCAGCAGGTGTCAGGCAGTCTCCTCTCGCCGTGTAGGTGCTTCTCTTTTGCGTTTGCAGCGTGCAGAGAAGCTCTCTTGCTTGCTGCTGCTTCCAGCAAGCCAAAACGCTTTTGCAGCCACTTTCCTGCCTTTTCCACAACAGGGTCACTGTCTAGCTGATTTACAGTTGCCTCTGCGTAGAGCAGCTAGAGGAGCAGCTCTGCCGGCTTTCCTGTGCTTCTACATAGCAGAGCTGTCAAGAACGAGAAGCTGCGTTTTGCCGAGAAAGCAGCGATTCGCGGACCCACAGCCAGCGGCGTCTTCGGTACAGCCGCAGGTTGTGCGGAGAAGCGAAAGAGAGCCGGGGAAGAATGTGGAAAGCCGAACTCGGTCGCTGCAAGCGGGTGCTGGCCAACAGCTTCTCTACACCTTGTAGAAACTCTTCCAGCACAGTGCAGATTCCCCGTGGCTAGTTCCTTGAAATACCTTTCCTGGCAGCAGCCCAGAGCTGTACTGAGTGCAGCAGGTGTCAGGCAGTCTCCTCTCGCCATGTAGGTGCTTCTGTTTTGTGTTTGCAGCGTGCAGAGAAGCTCTCTTGCTTGCTGCTGCTTCCAGCAAGCCAAAACGCTTTTGCAGCCACTTTCCTGCCTTTTCCACAACAGGATCAATGTCTAGCTGATTTACAGTTGCCTCTGCGTAGAGCAGCTAGAGGAGCAGCTCTGCCGGCTTTCCTGTGCTTCTGCATAGCAGAGCTGTCAAGAACGAGAAGCTGCGTTTTGCCGAGAAAGCAGCGCTTCGCGGAACCACAGCCAGCGGCGTCTTGGGTACAGCCGCAGGTTGTGCGGAGAAGCGAAAGAGAGCCGGGGAAGAATGTGGAAAGCCGAACTCGGTTGCAGCAAGCGGGTGCTGGCCAACAGCTTCTGGTCACCTTGTAGAAACTCTCCCAGCACAGTGCAGAGTCCCCGTGGCTAGTTCCTTGAAATACCTTTCCTGGCAGCAGCCCAGAGCTGTACTGAGTGCAGCAGGTGTCAGGCAGTCTCCTCTCGCCGTGTAGGTGCTTCTGTTTTGTGTTTGCAGCGTGCAGAGAAGCTCTCTTGCTTGCTGCTGCTTCCAGCAAGCCAAAACGCTTTTGCAGCCACTTTCCTGCCTTTTCCACAACAGGATCAATGTCTAGCTGATTTACAGTTGCCTCTGCGTAGAGCAGCTAGAGGAGCAGCTCTGCCGGCTTTCCTGTGCTTCTACATAGCAGAGCTGTCAAGAACGAGAAGCTGCGTTTTGCCGAGAAAGCAGCGCTTCGCGGAACCACAGCCAGCGGCGTCTGCGGTACAGCCGCAGGTTGTGCGGAGAAGCGAAAGAGAGCCGGGGAAGAATGTGGAAAGCCGAACTCAGTCGCTGCAAGCGGGTGCTGGCCAACAGCTTCTGGTCACCTTGTAGAAACTCTCCCAGCACAGTGCAGATTCCCCGTAGCTAGTTCCTTGAAATACCTTTCCTGGCAGCAGCCCAGAGCTGTACTGAGTGCAGCAGGTGTCAGGCAGTCTCCTCTCGCCGTGTAGGTGCTTCTGTTTTGTGTTTGCAGCGTGCAGAGAAGCTCTCTTGCTTGCTGCTGCTTCCAGCAAGCCAAAATGCTTTTGCAGCCACTTTCCTGCCTTTTCCACAACAGGATCACAGTCTAGCTGATTTACAGTTGCCTCTGCGTAGAGGAGCTAGAGGAGCAGCTCTGCCGGCTTTCCTGTGCTTCTGCATGGCAGAGCTGTCAAGAACGAGAAGATGCGTTTTGCCGAGAAAGCAGCGCTTCGCGGAACCACAGCCAGCGGCGTCTGCGGTACAGCCGCAGGTTTTGCGGAGAAGCGAAAGAGAGCCGGGGAAGAATGTGGAAAGCCGAACTCGGTCGCTGCAAGCGGGTGCTGGCGAACAGCTTCTGGTCACTATGTAGAAACTCTCCCAGCACAGTGCAGAGTCCCCGTGGCTAGTTCCTTGAAATACCTTTCCTGGCAGCAGCCCAGAGCTGTACTGAGTGCAGCAGGTGTCAGGCAGTCTCCTCTCGCCGTGTAGGTGCTTCTGTTTTGTGTTTGCAGCGTGCAGAGAAGCTCTCTTGCTTGCTGCTGCTTCCAGCAAGCCAAAACGCTTTTGCAGCCACTTTCCTGCCTTTTCCACAACAGGATCAATGTCTAGCTGATTTACAGTTGCCTCTGCGTAGAGCAGCTAGAGGAGCAGCTCTGCCGGCTTTCCAGTGCTTCTGCATAGCAGAGCTGTCAAGAACGAGAAGCTGCGTTTTGCTGAGAAAGCAGCGCTTCGCGGAACCACAGCCAGCGGCGTCTGCGGTACAGCCGCAGGTTGTGCGGAGAAGCGAAAGAGAGCCGGGGAAGAATGTGGAAAGCCGAACTCGGTCGCTGCAAACGGGTGCTGGCCAACAGCTTCTGGTCACCTTGTAGAAACTCTCCCAGCACAGTGCAGAGTCCCCGTGGCTAGTTCCTTGAAATACATTTCCTGGCAGCAGCCCAGAGCTGTACTGAGTGCAGCAGGTGTCAGGCAGTCTCCTCTCACCGTGTAGGTGCTTCTGTTTTGTGTTTGCAGCGTGCAGAGAAGCTCTCTTGCTTGCTGCTGCTTCCAGCAAGCCAAAACGCTTTTGCAGCCACTTTCCTGCCTTTTCCACAACAGGATCACTCTCTAGCTGATTTACAGTTGCCTCTGCGTAGAGCAGCTAGAGGAGCAGCTCTGCCGGCTTTCCTGTGCTTCTACATAGCAGAGCTGTCAAGAACGAGAAGCTGCGTTTTGCCGAGAAAGCAGCGCTTCGCGGAACCACAGCCAGCGGCGTCTGCGGTACAGCCGCAGGTTGTGCGGAGAAGCGAAAGAGAGCCGGGGAAGAATGTGGAAAGCCGAACTCAGTCGCTGCAAGCGGGTGCTGGCCAACAGCTTCTGGTCACCTTGTAGAAACTGTCCCAGCACAGTGCAGATTCCCCGTAGCTAGTTCCTTGAAATACCTTTCCTGGCAGCAGCCCAGAGCTGTACTGAGTGCAGCAGGTGTCAGGCAGTCTCCTCTCGCCGTGTAGGTGCTTCTGTTTTGTGTTTGCAGCGTGCAGAGAAGCTCTCTTGCTTGCTGCTGCTTCCAGCAAGCCAAAACGCTTTTGCAGCCACTTTCCTGCCTTTTCCACAACAGGATCACAGTCTAGCTGATTTACAGTTGCCTCTGCGAAGAGAAGCTAGAGGAGCAGCTCTGCCGGCTTTCCTGTGCTTCTGCATAGCAGAGCTGTCAAGAACGAGAAGATGCGTTTTGCCGAGAAAGCAGCGCTTCGCGGAACCACAGCCAGCGGCGTCTGCGGTACAGCCGCAGGTTTTGCGGAGAAGCGAAAGAGAGCCGGGGAAGAATGTGGAAAGCCGAACTCGGTCGCTGCAAGCGGGTGCTGGCGAACAGCTTCTGGTCACTATGTAGAAACTCTCCCAGCACAGTGCAGAGTCCCCGTGGCTAGTTCCTTGAAATACCTTTCCTGGCAGCAGCCCAGAGCTGTACTGAGTGCAGCAGGTGTCTGGCAGTCTCCTCTCGCCGTGTAGGTGCTTCTGTTTTGTGTTTGCACCGTGAAGACAAGCCCTCCTGCTTGCTGCTGCTTCCAGCAAGCCAAAACGCTTTTGCAGCCACTTTCCTGCCTTTTCCACAACAGGATCAATGTCTAGCTGATTTACAGTTGCCTCTGCGTAGAGCAGTTAGAGGAGCAGCTCTGACGGCTTTACTGTGCTTCTGCATGGCAGAGCTGTCAAGAATGAGAAGCTGCGTTTTGCCGAGAAAGCAGCGCTTCGCGGAACCACAGCCAGCGGCGTCTGCGGTACAGCCGCAGGTTGTGCGGAGAAGCGAAAGAGAGCCGGGGAAGAATGTGGAAAGCCGAACTCGGTTGCAGCAAGCGGGTGCTGGCCAACAGCTTCTGGTCACCTTGTAGAAACTCTCCCAGCACAGTGCAGAGTCCCCGTGGTTAGTTCCTTGAAATACCTTTCCTGGCAGCAGCCCAGAGCTGTACTGAGTGCAGCAGGTGTCAGGCAGTCTCCTCTCGCCGTGTAGGTGCTTCTGTTTTGTGTTTGCAGCGTGCAGAGAAGCTCTCTTGCTTGCTGCTGCTTCCAGCAAGCCAAAACGCTTTTGCAGCCACTTTCCTGCCTTTTCCACAACAGGATCAATGTCTAGCTGATTTACAGTTGCCTCTGCGTAGAGCAGCTAGAGGAGCAGCTCTGCCGGCTTTCCTGTGCTTCTGCATAGCAGAGCTGTCAAGAACGAGAAGCTGCGTTTTGCCGAGAAAGCAGCGCTTCGCGGAACCACAGCCAGCGGCGTCTTGGGTACAGCCGCAGGTTGTGCGGAGAAGCGAAAGAGAGCCGGGGAAGAATGTGGAAAGCCGAACTCGGTTGCAGCAAGCGGGTGCTGGCCAACAGCTTCTGGTCACTTTGTAGAAACTCTCCCCGCACAGTGCAGAGTCCCCGTGGCTAGTTCCTTGAAATACCTTTCCTGGCAGCAGCCCAGAGCTGTACTGAGTGCAGCAGGTGTCAGGCAGTCTCCTCTCGCCGTGTAGGTGCTTCTGTTTTGTGTTTGCAGCGTGCAGAGAAGCTCTCTTGCTTGCTGCTGCTTCCAGCAAGCCAAAATGCTTTTGCAGCCACTTTCCTGCCTTTTCCACAACAGGATCACAGTCTAGCTGATTTACAGTTGCCTCTGCGTAGAGGAGCTAGAGGAGCAGCTCTGCCGGCTTTCCTGTGCTTCTGCATGGCAGAGCTGTCAAGAACGAGAAGATGCGTTTTGCCGAGAAAGCAGCGCTTCGCGGAACCACAGCCAGCGGCGTCTGCGGTACAGCCGCAGGTTTTGCGGAGAAGCGAAAGAGAGCCGGGGAAGAATGTGGAAAGCCGAACTCGGTCGCTGCAAGCGGGTGCTGGCGAACAGCTTCTGGTCACTATGTAGAAACTCTCCCAGCACAGTGCAGAGTCCCCGTGGCTAGTTCCTTGAAATACCTTTCCTGGCAGCAGCCCAGAGCTGTACTGAGTGCAGCAGGTGTCAGGCAGTCTCCTCTCGCCGTGTAGGTGCTTCTGTTTTGTGTTTGCAGCGTGAAGACAAGCCCTCCTGCTTGCTGCTGCTTCCAGCAAGCCAAAACGCTTTTGCAGCCACTTTCCTGCCTTTTCCACAACAGGATCAATGTCTAGCTGATTTACAGTTGCCTCTGCGTAGAGCAGCTAGAGGAGCAGCTCTGCCGGCTTTCCTGTGCTTCTGCATGGCAGAGCTGTCAAGAATGAGAAGCTGCGTTTTGCCGAGAAAGCAGCGCTTTGCGGAACCACAGCCAGCGGCGTCTGCGGTACAGCCGCAGCTTGTGCGGAGAAGCGAAAGAGAGCCGGGGAAGAATGTGGAAAGCCGAACTCGGTCGCTGCAAGCGGGTGCTGGCCAACAGCTTCTCTGCACCTTGTAGAAACTCTCCAAGCACACTGCAGAGTCCCCGTGGTTAGTTCCTTGAAATACGTATCCTGGCAGCAGCCCAGAGCTGTACTGAGTGCAGCAGGTGTCAGGCAGTCTCCTCTCGCCGTGTAGGTGCTTCTGTTTTGTGTTTGCAGCGTGCAGAGAAGCTCTCTTGCTTGCTGCTGCTTCCAGCAAGCCAAAACGCTTTTGCAGCCACTTTCCTGCCTTTTCCACAACAGGATCACAGTCTAGCTGATTTACAGTTGCCTCTGCGTAGAGAAGCTAGAGGAGCAGCTCTGCCGGCTTTCCTGTGCTTCTGCATGGCAGAGCTGTCAAGAACGAGAAGATGCGTTTTGCCGAGAAAGCAGCGCTTCGCGGAACCATAGCCAGCGGCGTCTGCGGTACAGCCGCAGGTTTTGCGGAGAAGCGAAAGAGAGCCGGGGAAGAATGTGGAAAGCCGAACTCGGTCGCTGCAAGCGGGTGCTGGCGAACAGCTTCTGGACACTATGTAGAAACTCTCCCAGCACAGTGCAGAGTCCCCGTGGCTAGTTCCTTGAAATACCTTTCCTGGCAGCAGCCCAGAGCTGTACTGAGTGCAGCAGGTGTCTGGCAGTCTCCTCTCGCCGTGTAGGTGCTTCTGTTTTGTGTTTGCAGCGTGAAGACAAGCCCTCTTGCTTGCTGCTGCTTCCAGCAAGCCAAAACGCTTTTGCAGCCACTTTCCTGCCTTTTCCACAACAGGATCAATGTCTAGCTGATTTACAGTTGCCTCTGCGTAGAGCAGCTAGAGGAGCAGCTCTGCCGGCTTTCCTGTGCTTCTGCATGGCAGAGCTGTCAAGAATGAGAAGCTGCGTTTTGCCGAGAAAGCAGCGCTTCGCGGAACCACAGCCAGCGGCGTCTGCGGTACAGCCGCAGGTTGTGCGGAGAAGCGAAAGAGAGCCGGGGAAGAATGTGGAAAGCCGAACTCGGTCGCTGCAAGCGGGTGCTGGCCAACAGCTTCTCGACACCTTGTAGAAACTCTCCCAGCACAGTGCAGAGTTCCCGTGGTTAGTTCATTGAAATACCTTTCCTGGCAGCAGCCCAGAGCTGTACTGAGTGCAGCAGGTGTCAGGCAGTCTCCTCTCGCCGTGTAGGTGCTTCTGTTTTGTGTTTGCAGCGTGCAGAGAAGCTCTCTTGCTTGCTGCTGCTTCCAGCAAGCCAAAACGCTTTTGCAGCCACTTTCCTGCCTTTTCCACAACAGGATCACTGTCTAGCTGATTTACAGTTGCCACAGCGTAGAGCAGCTAGAGGAGCAGCTGGGCCGGCTTTCCTGTGCTTCTGCATAGCAGAGCTGTCAAGAACGAGAAGCTGCGTTTTGCCGAGAAAGCAGCGCTTCGCGGAACCACAGCCAGCGGCGTCTTGGGTACAGCCGCAGCTTGTGCGTAGAAGCGAAAGAGAGCCGGGGAAGAATGTGGAAAGCCGAACTCGGTCGCTGCAAGCGGGTGCTGGCCAACAGCTTCTGGTCACCTTGTAGAAACTCTTCCAGCACACTGCAGAGTCCCCGTGGCTAGTTCCTTGAAATACCTTTCCTGGCAGCAGCCCAGAGCTGTACTGAGTGCAGCAGGTGTCAGGCAGTCTCCTCTCGCCGTGTAGGTGCTTCTCTTTTGCGTTTGCAGCGTGCAGAGAAGCTCTCTTGCTTGCTGCTGCTTCCAGCAAGCCAAAACGCTTTTGCAGCCACTTTCCTGCCTTTTCCACAACAGGGTCACTGTCTAGCTGATTTACAGTTGCCTCTGCGTAGAGCAGCTAGAGGAGCAGCTCTGCCGGCTTTCCTGTGCTTCTACATAGCAGAGCTGTCAAGAACGAGAAGCTGCGTTTTGCCGAGAAAGCAGCGATTCGCGGACCCACAGCCAGCGGCGTCTTCGGTACAGCCGCAGGTTGTGCGGAGAAGCGAAAGAGAGCCGGGGAAGAATGTGGAAAGCCGAACTCGGTCGCTGCAAGCGGGTGCTGGCCAACAGCTTCTCTACACCTTGTAGAAACTCTTCCAGCACAGTGCAGATTCCCCGTGGCTAGTTCCTTGAAATACCTTTCCTGGCAGCAGCCCAGAGCTGTACTGAGTGCAGCAGGTGTCAGGCAGTCTCCTCTCGCCATGTAGGTGCTTCTGTTTTGTGTTTGCAGCGTGCAGAGAAGCTCTCTTGCTTGCTGCTGCTTCCAGCAAGCCAAAACGCTTTTGCAGCCACTTTCCTGCCTTTTCCACAACAGGATCAATGTCTAGCTGATTTACAGTTGCCTCTGCGTAGAGCAGCTAGAGGAGCAGCTCTGCCGGCTTTCCTGTGCTTCTGCATAGCAGAGCTGTCAAGAACGAGAAGCTGCGTTTTGCCGAGAAAGCAGCGCTTCGCGGAACCACAGCCAGCGGCGTCTTGGGTACAGCCGCAGGTTGTGCGGAGAAGCGAAAGAGAGCCGGGGAAGAATGTGGAAAGCCGAACTCGGTTGCAGCAAGCGGGTGCTGGCCAACAGCTTCTGGTCACCTTGTAGAAACTCTCCCAGCACAGTGCAGAGTCCCCGTGGCTAGTTCCTTGAAATACCTTTCCTGGCAGCAGCCCAGAGCTGTACTGAGTGCAGCAGGTGTCAGGCAGTCTCCTCTCGCCGTGTAGGTGCTTCTGTTTTGTGTTTGCAGCGTGCAGAGAAGCTCTCTTGCTTGCTGCTGCTTCCAGCAAGCCAAAACGCTTTTGCAGCCACTTTCCTGCCTTTTCCACAACAGGATCAATGTCTAGCTGATTTACAGTTGCCTCTGCGTAGAGCAGCTAGAGGAGCAGCTCTGCCGGCTTTCCTGTGCTTCTACATAGCAGAGCTGTCAAGAACGAGAAGCTGCGTTTTGCCGAGAAAGCAGCGCTTCGCGGAACCACAGCCAGCGGCGTCTGCGGTACAGCCGCAGGTTGTGCGGAGAAGCGAAAGAGAGCCGGGGAAGAATGTGGAAAGCCGAACTCAGTCGCTGCAAGCGGGTGCTGGCCAACAGCTTCTGGTCACCTTGTAGAAACTCTCCCAGCACAGTGCAGATTCCCCGTAGCTAGTTCCTTGAAATACCTTTCCTGGCAGCAGCCCAGAGCTGTACTGAGTGCAGCAGGTGTCAGGCAGTCTCCTCTCGCCGTGTAGGTGCTTCTGTTTTGTGTTTGCAGCGTGCAGAGAAGCTCTCTTGCTTGCTGCTGCTTCCAGCAAGCCAAAATGCTTTTGCAGCCACTTTCCTGCCTTTTCCACAACAGGATCACAGTCTAGCTGATTTACAGTTGCCTCTGCGTAGAGGAGCTAGAGGAGCAGCTCTGCCGGCTTTCCTGTGCTTCTGCATGGCAGAGCTGTCAAGAACGAGAAGATGCGTTTTGCCGAGAAAGCAGCGCTTCGCGGAACCACAGCCAGCGGCGTCTGCGGTACAGCCGCAGGTTTTGCGGAGAAGCGAAAGAGAGCCGGGGAAGAATGTGGAAAGCCGAACTCGGTCGCTGCAAGCGGGTGCTGGCGAACAGCTTCTGGTCACTATGTAGAAACTCTCCCAGCACAGTGCAGAGTCCCCGTGGCTAGTTCCTTGAAATACCTTTCCTGGCAGCAGCCCAGAGCTGTACTGAGTGCAGCAGGTGTCAGGCAGTCTCCTCTCGCCGTGTAGGTGCTTCTGTTTTGTGTTTGCAGCGTGCAGAGAAGCTCTCTTGCTTGCTGCTGCTTCCAGCAAGCCAAAACGCTTTTGCAGCCACTTTCCTGCCTTTTCCACAACAGGATCAATGTCTAGCTGATTTACAGTTGCCTCTGCGTAGAGCAGCTAGAGGAGCAGCTCTGCCGGCTTTCCAGTGCTTCTGCATAGCAGAGCTGTCAAGAACGAGAAGCTGCGTTTTGCTGAGAAAGCAGCGCTTCGCGGAACCACAGCCAGCGGCGTCTGCGGTACAGCCGCAGGTTGTGCGGAGAAGCGAAAGAGAGCCGGGGAAGAATGTGGAAAGCCGAACTCGGTCGCTGCAAACGGGTGCTGGCCAACAGCTTCTGGTCACCTTGTAGAAACTCTCCCAGCACAGTGCAGAGTCCCCGTGGCTAGTTCCTTGAAATACATTTCCTGGCAGCAGCCCAGAGCTGTACTGAGTGCAGCAGGTGTCAGGCAGTCTCCTCTCACCGTGTAGGTGCTTCTGTTTTGTGTTTGCAGCGTGCAGAGAAGCTCTCTTGCTTGCTGCTGCTTCCAGCAAGCCAAAACGCTTTTGCAGCCACTTTCCTGCCTTTTCCACAACAGGATCACTCTCTAGCTGATTTACAGTTGCCTCTGCGTAGAGCAGCTAGAGGAGCAGCTCTGCCGGCTTTCCTGTGCTTCTACATAGCAGAGCTGTCAAGAACGAGAAGCTGCGTTTTGCCGAGAAAGCAGCGCTTCGCGGAACCACAGCCAGCGGCGTCTGCGGTACAGCCGCAGGTTGTGCGGAGAAGCGAAAGAGAGCCGGGGAAGAATGTGGAAAGCCGAACTCAGTCGCTGCAAGCGGGTGCTGGCCAACAGCTTCTGGTCACCTTGTAGAAACTGTCCCAGCACAGTGCAGATTCCCCGTAGCTAGTTCCTTGAAATACCTTTCCTGGCAGCAGCCCAGAGCTGTACTGAGTGCAGCAGGTGTCAGGCAGTCTCCTCTCGCCGTGTAGGTGCTTCTGTTTTGTGTTTGCAGCGTGCAGAGAAGCTCTCTTGCTTGCTGCTGCTTCCAGCAAGCCAAAACGCTTTTGCAGCCACTTTCCTGCCTTTTCCACAACAGGATCACAGTCTAGCTGATTTACAGTTGCCTCTGCGAAGAGAAGCTAGAGGAGCAGCTCTGCCGGCTTTCCTGTGCTTCTGCATAGCAGAGCTGTCAAGAACGAGAAGATGCGTTTTGCCGAGAAAGCAGCGCTTCGCGGAACCACAGCCAGCGGCGTCTGCGGTACAGCCGCAGGTTTTGCGGAGAAGCGAAAGAGAGCCGGGGAAGAATGTGGAAAGCCGAACTCGGTCGCTGCAAGCGGGTGCTGGCGAACAGCTTCTGGTCACTATGTAGAAACTCTCCCAGCACAGTGCAGAGTCCCCGTGGCTAGTTCCTTGAAATACCTTTCCTGGCAGCAGCCCAGAGCTGTACTGAGTGCAGCAGGTGTCTGGCAGTCTCCTCTCGCCGTGTAGGTGCTTCTGTTTTGTGTTTGCACCGTGAAGACAAGCCCTCCTGCTTGCTGCTGCTTCCAGCAAGCCAAAACGCTTTTGCAGCCACTTTCCTGCCTTTTCCACAACAGGATCAATGTCTAGCTGATTTACAGTTGCCTCTGCGTAGAGCAGTTAGAGGAGCAGCTCTGACGGCTTTACTGTGCTTCTGCATGGCAGAGCTGTCAAGAATGAGAAGCTGCGTTTTGCCGAGAAAGCAGCGCTTCGCGGAACCACAGCCAGCGGCGTCTGCGGTACAGCCGCAGGTTGTGCGGAGAAGCGAAAGAGAGCCGGGGAAGAATGTGGAAAGCCGAACTCGGTTGCAGCAAGCGGGTGCTGGCCAACAGCTTCTGGTCACCTTGTAGAAACTCTCCCAGCACAGTGCAGAGTCCCCGTGGTTAGTTCCTTGAAATACCTTTCCTGGCAGCAGCCCAGAGCTGTACTGAGTGCAGCAGGTGTCAGGCAGTCTCCTCTCGCCGTGTAGGTGCTTCTGTTTTGTGTTTGCAGCGTGCAGAGAAGCTCTCTTGCTTGCTGCTGCTTCCAGCAAGCCAAAACGCTTTTGCAGCCACTTTCCTGCCTTTTCCACAACAGGATCAATGTCTAGCTGATTTACAGTTGCCTCTGCGTAGAGCAGCTAGAGGAGCAGCTCTGCCGGCTTTCCTGTGCTTCTGCATAGCAGAGCTGTCAAGAACGAGAAGCTGCGTTTTGCCGAGAAAGCAGCGCTTCGCGGAACCACAGCCAGCGGCGTCTTGGGTACAGCCGCAGGTTGTGCGGAGAAGCGAAAGAGAGCCGGGGAAGAATGTGGAAAGCCGAACTCGGTTGCAGCAAGCGGGTGCTGGCCAACAGCTTCTGGTCACTTTGTAGAAACTCTCCCCGCACAGTGCAGAGTCCCCGTGGCTAGTTCCTTGAAATACCTTTCCTGGCAGCAGCCCAGAGCTGTACTGAGTGCAGCAGGTGTCAGGCAGTCTCCTCTCGCCGTGTAGGTGCTTCTGTTTTGTGTTTGCAGCGTGCAGAGAAGCTCTCTTGCTTGCTGCTGCTTCCAGCAAGCCAAAATGCTTTTGCAGCCACTTTCCTGCCTTTTCCACAACAGGATCACAGTCTAGCTGATTTACAGTTGCCTCTGCGTAGAGGAGCTAGAGGAGCAGCTCTGCCGGCTTTCCTGTGCTTCTGCATGGCAGAGCTGTCAAGAACGAGAAGATGCGTTTTGCCGAGAAAGCAGCGCTTCGCGGAACCACAGCCAGCGGCGTCTGCGGTACAGCCGCAGGTTTTGCGGAGAAGCGAAAGAGAGCCGGGGAAGAATGTGGAAAGCCGAACTCGGTCGCTGCAAGCGGGTGCTGGCGAACAGCTTCTGGTCACTATGTAGAAACTCTCCCAGCACAGTGCAGAGTCCCCGTGGCTAGTTCCTTGAAATACCTTTCCTGGCAGCAGCCCAGAGCTGTACTGAGTGCAGCAGGTGTCAGGCAGTCTCCTCTCGCCGTGTAGGTGCTTCTGTTTTGTGTTTGCAGCGTGAAGACAAGCCCTCCTGCTTGCTGCTGCTTCCAGCAAGCCAAAACGCTTTTGCAGCCACTTTCCTGCCTTTTCCACAACAGGATCAATGTCTAGCTGATTTACAGTTGCCTCTGCGTAGAGCAGCTAGAGGAGCAGCTCTGCCGGCTTTCCTGTGCTTCTGCATGGCAGAGCTGTCAAGAATGAGAAGCTGCGTTTTGCCGAGAAAGCAGCGCTTTGCGGAACCACAGCCAGCGGCGTCTGCGGTACAGCCGCAGGTTGTGCGGAGAAGCGAAAGAGAGCCGGGGAAGAATGTGGAAAGCCGAACTCGGTCGCTGCAAGCGGGTGCTGGCCAACAGCTTCTCTGCACCTTGTAGAAACTCTCCAAGCACACTGCAGAGTCCCCGTGGTTAGTTCCTTGAAATACGTATCCTGGCAGCAGCCCAGAGCTGTACTGAGTGCAGCAGGTGTCAGGCAGTCTCCTCTCGCCGTGTAGGTGCTTCTGTTTTGTGTTTGCAGCGTGCAGAGAAGCTCTCTTGCTTGCTGCTGCTTCCAGCAAGCCAAAACGCTTTTGCAGCCACTTTCCTGCCTTTTCCACAACAGGATCAATGTCTAGCTGATTTACAGTTGCCTCTGCGTAGAGCAGCTAGAGGAGCAGCTCAGACGGCTTTCCAGTGCTTCTGCATAGCAGAGCTGTCAAGAACGAGAAGCTGCGTTTTGCTGAGAAAGCAGCGCTTCGCGGAACCACAGCCAGCGGCGTCTGCGGTACAGCCACAGGTTGTGCGGAGAAGCGAAAGAGAGCCGGGGAAGAATGTGGAAAGCCGAACTCGGTCGCTGCAAGCGGGTGCTGGCCAACAGCTTCTGGTCACCTTGTAGAAACTCTCCCAGCACAGTGCAGAGTTCCCGTGGCTAGTTCCTTGAAATACCTTTCCTGGCAGCAGCCCAGAGCTGTACTGAGTGCAGCAGGTGTCAGGCAGTCTCCTCTCGCCGTGTAGGTGCTTCTGTTTTGTGTTTGCAGCGTGCAGAGAAGCTCTCTTGCTTGCTGCTGCTTCCAGCAAGCCAAAACGCTTTTGCAGCCACTTTCCTGCCTTTTCCACAACAGGATCACTGTCTAGCTGATTTACAGTTGCCTCTGCGTAGAGCAGCTAGAGGAGCAGCTCTGCCGGCTTTCCTGTGCTTCTACATGGCAGAGCTGTCAAGAACGAGAAGCTGCGTTTTGCCGAGAAAGCAGCGCTTCGCGGAACCACAGCCAGCGGCGTCTGCGGTACAGCCGCAGGTTGTGCGGAGAAGCGAAAGAGAGCCGGGGAAGAATGTGGAAAGCCGAACTCGGTCGCTGCAAGCAGGTGCTGGCCAACAGCTTCTCGACACCTTGTAGAAACTCTCCCAGCACAGTGCAGAGTTCCCGTGGTTAGTTCCTTGAAATACCTTTCCTGGCAGCAGCCCAGAGCTGTACTGAGTGCAGCAGGTGTCAGGCAGTCTCCTCTCGCTGTGTAGGTGCTTCTGTTTTGTGTTTGCAGCGTGCAGAGAAGCTCTCTTCCTTGCTGCTGCTTCCAGCAAGCCAAAACGCTTTTGCAGCCACTTTCCTGCCTTTTCCACAACAGGATCAATGTCTAGCTGATTTACAGTTACCTCTGCGTAGAGCAGCTAGAGGAGCAGCTCTGCCGGCTTTCCTGTGCTTCTGCATGGCAGAGCTGTCAAGAACGAGAAGCTGCGTTTTGCCGAGAAAGCAGCGCTTCGCGGAACCACAGCCAGCGGCGTCTGCGGTACAGCCGCAGGTTGTGCGGAGAAGCGAAAGAGAGCCGGGGAAGAATGTGGAAAGCCGAACTCGGTTGCAGCAAGCGGGTGCTGGCCAACAGCTTCTGGTCACCTTGTAGAAACTCTCCCAGCACAGTGCAGAGTCCCCGTGGCTAGTTCCTTGAAATACCTTTCCTGGCAGCAGCCCAGAGCTGTACTGAGTGCAGCAGGTGTCAGGCAGTCTCCTCTCGCCGTGTAGGTGCTTCTGTTTTGTGTTTGCAGCGTGCAGAGAAGCTCTCTTGCTTGCTGCTGCTTCCAGCAAGCCAAAACGCTTTTGCAGCCACTTTCCTGCCTTTTCCACAACAGGATCACTGTCTAGCTGATTTACAGTTGCCTCTGCGTAGAGCAGCTAGAGGAGCAGCTCTGCCGGCTTTCCTGTGCTTCTACATAGCAGAGCTGTCAATAACGAGAAGCTGCGTTTTGCCGAGAAAGCAGCGCTTCGCGGAACCACAGCCAGCGGCGTCTGCGGTACAGCCGCAGGTTGTGCGGAGAAGCGAAAGAGAGCCGGGGAAGAATGTGGAAAGCCGAACTCAGTCGCTGCAAGCGGGTGCTGGCCAACAGCTTCTGGTCACCTTGTAGAAACTCTCCCAGCACAGTGCAGATTCCCCGTAGCTAGTTCCTTGAAATACCTTTCCTGGCAGCAGCCCAGAGCTGTACTGAGTGCAGCAGGTGTCAGGCAGTCTCCTCTCGCCGTGTAGGTGCTTCTGTTTTGTGTTTGCAGCGTGCAGAGAAGCTCTCTTGCTTGCTGCTGCTTCCAGCAAGCCAAAACGCTTTTGCAGCCACTTTCCTGCCTTTTCCACAACAGGATCACAGTCTAGCTGATTTACAGTTGCCTCTGCGTAGAGAAGCTAGAGGAGCAGCTCTGCCGGCTTTCCTGTGCTTCTGCATAGCAGAGCTGTCAAGAACGAGAAGATGCGTTTTGCCGAGAAAGCAGCGCTTCGCGGAACCACAGCCAGCGGCGTCTGCGGTACAGCCGCAGGTTTTGCGGAGAAGCGAAAGAGAGCCGGGGAAGAATGTGGAAAGCCGAACTCGGTCGCTGCAAGCGGGTGCTGGCGAACAGCTTCTCGACACCTTGTAGAAACTCTCCCAGCACAGTGCAGAATTCCCGTGGTTAGTTCCTTGAAATACCTTTCCTGGCAGCAGCCCAGAGCTGTACTGAGTGCAGCAGGTGTCAGGCAGTCTCCTCTCGCCGTGTAGGTGCTTCTGTTTTGTGTTTGCAGCGTGCAGAGAAGCTCTCTTGCTTGCTGCTGCTTCCAGCAAGCCAAAACGCTTTTGCAGCCACTTTCCTGCCTTTTCCACAACAGGATCACTGTCTAGCTGATTTACAGTTGCATCTGCGTAGAGCAGATAGAGGAGCAGCTCTGCCGGCTTTCCTGTGCTTCTACATGGCAGAGCTGTCAAGAACGAGAAGCTGCGTTTTACCGAGAAAGCAGCGCTTCGCGGAACCACAGCCAGCGGCGTCTGCGGTACAGCCGCAGCTTGTGCGGAGAAGCGAAAGAGAGCCGGGGAAGAATGTGGAAAGCCGAACTCAGTCGCTGCAAGCAGGTGCTGGCCAACAGCTTCTCGACACCTTGTAGAAACTCTCCCAGCACAGTGCAGAGTTCCCGTGGTTAGTTCCTTGAAATACCTTTCCTGGCAGCAGCCCAGAGCTGTACTGAGTGCAGCAGGTGTCAGGCAGTCTCCTCTCGCCGTGTAGGTGCTTCTGTTTTGTGTTTGCAGCGTGCAGAGAAGCTCTCTTACTTGCTGCTGCTTCCAGCAAGCCAAAACGCTTTTGCAGCCACTTTCCTGCCTTTTCCACAACAGGATCAATGTCTAGCTGATTTACAGTTGCCTCTGCGTAGAGCAGCTAGAGGAGCAGCTCTGCCGGCTTTCCTGTGCTTCTGCATGGCAGAGCTGTCAAGAACGAGAAGCTGCGTTTTGCCGAGAAAGCAGCGCTTCGCGGAACCACAGCCAGCGGCGTCTGCGGTACAGCCGCAGCTTGTGCGGAGAAGCGAAAGAGAGCCGGGGAAGAATGTGGAAAGCCGAACTCGGTCGCTGCAAGCGGGTGCTGGCCAACAGCTTCTCTGCACCTTGTAGAAACTCTTCCAGCACACTGCAGAGTCCCCGTGGCTAGTTCCTTGAAATACCTTTCCTGGCAGCAGCCCAGAGCTGTACTGAGTGCAGCAGGTGTCAGGCAGTCTCCTCTCGCCGTGTAGGTGCTTCTGTTTTGTGTTTGCAGCGTGCAGAGAAGCTCTCTTGCTTGCTGCTGCTTCCAGCAAGCCAAAACGCTTTTGCAGCCACTTTCCTGCCTTTTCCACAACAGGATCACTGTCTAGCTGATTTACAGTTGCCTCTGCGTAGAGCAGCTAGAGGAGCAGCTCTGCCGGCTTTCCTGTGCTTCTACATGGCAGAGCTGTCAAGAACGAGAAGCTGCGTTTTGCCGAGAAAGCAGCGCTTCGCGGAACCACAGCCAGCGGCGTCTGCGGTACAGCCGCAGGTTGTGCGGAGAAGCGAAAGAGAGCCGGGGAAGAATGTGGAAAGCCGAACTCGGTCGCTGCAAGCAGGTGCTGGCCAACAGCTTCTCGACACCTTGTAGAAACTCTCCCAGCACAGTGCAGAGTTCCCGTGGTTAGTTCCTTGAAATACCTTTCCTGGCAGCAGCCCAGAGCTGTACTGAGTGCAGCAGGTGTCAGGCAGTCTCCTCTCGCTGTGTAGGTGCTTCTGTTTTGTGTTTGCAGCGTGCAGAGAAGCTCTCTTACTTGTTGCTGCTTCCAGCAAGCCAAAACGCTTTTGCAGCCACTTTCCTGCCTTTTCCACAACAGGATCAATGTCTAGCTGATTTACAGTTACCTCTGCGTAGAGCAGCTAGAGGAGCAGCTCTGCCGGCTTTCCTGTGCTTCTGCATGGCAGAGCTGTCAAGAACGAGAAGCTGCGTTTTGCCGAGAAAGCAGCGCTTCGCGGAACCACAGCCAGCGGCGTCTGCGGTACAGCCGCAGGTTGTGCGGAGAAGCGAAAGAGAGCCGGGGAAGAATGTGGAAAGCCGAACTCGGTTGCAGCAAGCGGGTGCTGGCCAACAGCTTCTGGTCACCTTGTAGAAACTCTCCCAGCACAGTGCAGAGTCCCCGTGGCTAGTTCCTTGAAATACCTTTCCTGGCAGCAGCCCAGAGCTGTACTGAGTGCAGCAGGTGTCAGGCAGTCTCCTCTCGCCGTGTAGGTGCTTCTGTTTTGTGTTTGCAGCGTGCAGAGAAGCTCTCTTGCTTGCTGCTGCTTCCAGCAAGCCAAAACGCTTTTGCAGCCACTTTCCTGCCTTTTCCACAACAGGATCACTGTCTAGCTGATTTACAGTTGCCTCTGCGTAGAGCAGCTAGAGGAGCAGCTCTGCCGGCTTTCCTGTGCTTCTACATAGCAGAGCTGTCAATAACGAGAAGCTGCGTTTTGCCGAGAAAGCAGCGCTTCGCGGAACCACAGCCAGCGGCGTCTGCGGTACAGCCGCAGGTTGTGCGGAGAAGCGAAAGAGAGCCGGGGAAGAATGTGGAAAGCCGAACTCAGTCGCTGCAAGCGGGTGCTGGCCAACAGCTTCTGGTCACCTTGTAGAAACTCTCCCAGCACAGTGCAGATTCCCCGTAGCTAGTTCCTTGAAATACCTTTCCTGGCAGCAGCCCAGAGCTGTACTGAGTGCAGCAGGTGTCAGGCAGTCTCCTCTCGCCGTGTAGGTGCTTCTGTTTTGTGTTTGCAGCGTGCAGAGAAGCTCTCTTGCTTGCTGCTGCTTCCAGCAAGCCAAAACGCTTTTGCAGCCACTTTCCTGCCTTTTCCACAACAGGATCACAGTCTAGCTGATTTACAGTTGCCTCTGCGTAGAGAAGCTAGAGGAGCAGCTCTGCCGGCTTTCCTGTGCTTCTGCATAGCAGAGCTGTCAAGAACGAGAAGATGCGTTTTGCCGAGAAAGCAGCGCTTCGCGGAACCACAGCCAGCGGCGTCTGCGGTACAGCCGCAGGTTTTGCGGAGAAGCGAAAGAGAGCCGGGGAAGAATGTGGAAAGCCGAACTCGGTCGCTGCAAGCGGGTGCTGGCGAACAGCTTCTCGACACCTTGTAGAAACTCTCCCAGCACAGTGCAGAATTCCCGTGGTTAGTTCCTTGAAATACCTTTCCTGGCAGCAGCCCAGAGCTGTACTGAGTGCAGCAGGTGTCAGGCAGTCTCCTCTCGCCGTGTAGGTGCTTCTGTTTTGTGTTTGCAGCGTGCAGAGAAGCTCTCTTGCTTGCTGCTGCTTCCAGCAAGCCAAAACGCTTTTGCAGCCACTTTCCTGCCTTTTCCACAACAGGATCACTGTCTAGCTGATTTACAGTTGCATCTGCGTAGAGCAGATAGAGGAGCAGCTCTGCCGGCTTTCCTGTGCTTCTACATGGCAGAGCTGTCAAGAACGAGAAGCTGCGTTTTGCCGAGAAAGCAGCGCTTCGCGGAACCACAGCCAGCGGCGTCTGCGGTACAGCCGCAGCTTGTGCGGAGAAGCGAAAGAGAGCCGGGGAAGAATGTGGAAAGCCGAACTCGGTCGCTGCAAGCAGGTGCTGGCCAACAGCTTCTCGACACCTTGTAGAAACTCTCCCAGCACAGTGCAGAGTTCCCGTGGTTAGTTCCTTGAAATACCTTTCCTGGCAGCAGCCCAGAGCTGTACTGAGTGCAGCAGGTGTCAGGCAGTCTCCTCTCGCCGTGTAGGTGCTTCTGTTTTGTGTTTGCAGCGTGCAGAGAAGCTCTCTTACTTGCTGCTGCTTCCAGCAAGCCAAAACGCTTTTGCAGCCACTTTCCTGCCTTTTCCACAACAGGATCAATGTCTAGCTGATTTACAGTTGCCTCTGCGTAGAGCAGCTAGAGGAGCAGCTCTGCCGGCTTTCCTGTGCTTCTGCATGGCAGAGCTGTCAAGAACGAGAAGCTGCGTTTTGCCGAGAAAGCAGCGCTTCGCGGAACCACAGCCAGCGGCGTCTGCGGTACAGCCGCAGCTTGTGCGGAGAAGCGAAAGAGAGCCGGGGAAGAATGTGGAAAGCCGAACTCGGTCGCTGCAAGCGGGTGCTGGCCAACAGCTTCTCTGCACCTTGTAGAAACTCTTCCAGCACACTGCAGAGTCCCCGTGGCTAGTTCCTTGAAATACCTTTCCTGGCAGCAGCCCAGAGCTGTACTGAGTGCAGCAGGTGTCAGGCAGTCTCCTCTCGCCGTGTAGGTGCTTCTGTTTTGTGTTTGCAGCGTGCAGAGAAGCTCTCTTGCTTGCTGCTGCTTCCAGCAAGCCAAAACGCTTTTGCAGCCACTTTCCTGCCTTTTCCACAACAGGATCACTGTCTAGCTGATTTACAGTTGCCTCTGCGTAGAGCAGCTAGAGGAGCAGCTCTGCCGGCTTTCCTGTGCTTCTACATGGCAGAGCTGTCAAGAACGAGAAGCTGCGTTTTGCCGAGAAAGCAGCGCTTCGCGGAACCACAGCCAGCGGCGTCTGCGGTACAGCCGCAGGTTGTGCGGAGAAGCGAAAGAGAGCCGGGGAAGAATGTGGAAAGCCGAACTCGGTTGCAGCAAGCGGGTGCTGGCCAACAGCTTCTGGTCACCTTGTAGAAACTCTCCCAGCACAGTGCAGAGTCCCCGTGGCTAGTTCCTTGAAATACCTTTCCTGGCAGCAGCCCAGAGCTGTACTGAGTGCAGCAGGTGTCAGGCAGTCTCCTCTCGCCGTGTAGGTGCTTCTGTTTTGTGTTTGCAGCGTGCAGAGAAGCTCTCTTGCTTGCTGCTGCTTCCAGCAAGCCAAAACGCTTTTGCAGCCACTTTCCTGCCTTTTCCACAACAGGATCACTGTCTAGCTGATTTACAGTTGCCTCTGCGTAGAGCAGCTAGAGGAGCAGCTCTGCCGGCTTTCCTGTGCTTCTACATAGCAGAGCTGTCAATAACGAGAAGCTGCGTTTTGCCGAGAAAGCAGCGCTTCGCGGAACCACAGCCAGCGGCGTCTGCGGTACAGCCGCAGGTTGTGCGGAGAAGCGAAAGAGAGCCGGGGAAGAATGTGGAAAGCCGAACTCAGTCGCTGCAAGCGGGTGCTGGCCAACAGCTTCTGGTCACCTTGTAGAAACTCTCCCAGCACAGTGCAGATTCCCCGTAGCTAGTTCCTTGAAATACCTTTCCTGGCAGCAGCCCAGAGCTGTACTGAGTGCAGCAGGTGTCAGGCAGTCTCCTCTCGCCGTGTAGGTGCTTCTGTTTTGTGTTTGCAGCGTGCAGAGAAGCTCTCTTGCTTGCTGCTGCTTCCAGCAAGCCAAAACGCTTTTGCAGCCACTTTCCTGCCTTTTCCACAACAGGATCACAGTCTAGCTGATTTACAGTTGCCTCTGCGTAGAGAAGCTAGAGGAGCAGCTCTGCCGGCTTTCCTGTGCTTCTGCATAGCAGAGCTGTCAAGAACGAGAAGATGCGTTTTGCCGAGAAAGCAGCGCTTCGCGGAACCACAGCCAGCGGCGTCTGCGGTACAGCCGCAGGTTTTGCGGAGAAGCGAAAGAGAGCCGGGGAAGAATGTGGAAAGCCGAACTCGGTCGCTGCAAGCGGGTGCTGGCGAACAGCTTCTCGACACCTTGTAGAAACTCTCCCAGCACAGTGCAGAATTCCCGTGGTTAGTTCCTTGAAATACCTTTCCTGGCAGCAGCCCAGAGCTGTACTGAGTGCAGCAGGTGTCAGGCAGTCTCCTCTCGCCGTGTAGGTGCTTCTGTTTTGTGTTTGCAGCGTGCAGAGAAGCTCTCTTGCTTGCTGCTGCTTCCAGCAAGCCAAAACGCTTTTGCAGCCACTTTCCTGCCTTTTCCACAACAGGATCACTGTCTAGCTGATTTACAGTTGCATCTGCGTAGAGCAGATAGAGGAGCAGCTCTGCCGGCTTTCCTGTGCTTCTACATGGCAGAGCTGTCAAGAACGAGAAGCTGCGTTTTGCCGAGAAAGCAGCGCTTCGCGGAACCACAGCCAGCGGCGTCTGCGGTACAGCCGCAGCTTGTGCGGAGAAGCGAAAGAGAGCCGGGGAAGAATGTGGAAAGCCGAACTCGGTCGCTGCAAGCAGGTGCTGGCCAACAGCTTCTCGACACCTTGTAGAAACTCTCCCAGCACAGTGCAGAGTTCCCGTGGTTAGTTCCTTGAAATACCTTTCCTGGCAGCAGCCCAGAGCTGTACTGAGTGCAGCAGGTGTCAGGCAGTCTCCTCTCGCCGTGTAGGTGCTTCTGTTTTGTGTTTGCAGCGTGCAGAGAAGCTCTCTTACTTGCTGCTGCTTCCAGCAAGCCAAAACGCTTTTGCAGCCACTTTCCTGCCTTTTCCACAACAGGATCAATGTCTAGCTGATTTACAGTTGCCTCTGCGTAGAGCAGCTAGAGGAGCAGCTCTGCCGGCTTTCCTGTGCTTCTGCATGGCAGAGCTGTCAAGAACGAGAAGCTGCGTTTTGCCGAGAAAGCAGCGCTTCGCGGAACCACAGCCAGCGGCGTCTGCGGTACAGCCGCAGCTTGTGCGGAGAAGCGAAAGAGAGCCGGGGAAGAATGTGGAAAGCCGAACTCGGTCGCTGCAAGCGGGTGCTGGCCAACAGCTTCTCTGCACCTTGTAGAAACTCTTCCAGCACACTGCAGAGTCCCCGTGGCTAGTTCCTTGAAATACCTTTCCTGGCAGCAGCCCAGAGCTGTACTGAGTGCAGCAGGTGTCAGGCAGTCTCCTCTCGCCGTGTAGGTGCTTCTGTTTTGTGTTTGCAGCGTGCAGAGAAGCTCTCTTGCTTGCTGCTGCTTCCAGCAAGCCAAAACGCTTTTGCAGCCACTTTCCTGCCTTTTCCACAACAGGATCACTGTCTAGCTGATTTACAGTTGCCTCTGCGTAGAGCAGCTAGAGGAGCAGCTCTGCCGGCTTTCCTGTGCTTCTACATGGCAGAGCTGTCAAGAACGAGAAGCTGCGTTTTGCCGAGAAAGCAGCGCTTCGCGGAACCACAGCCAGCGGCGTCTGCGGTACAGCCGCAGGTTTTGCGGAGAAGCGAAAGAGAGCCGGGGAAGAATGTGGAAAGCCGAACTCGGTCGCTGCAAGCAGGTGCTGGCCAACAGCTTCTCGACACCTTGTAGAAACTCTCCCAGCACAGTGCAGAGTTCCCGTGGTTAGTTCCTTGAAATACCTTTCCTGGCAGCAGCCCAGAGCTGTACTGAGTGCAGCAGGTGTCAGGCAGTCTCCTCTCGCTGTGTAGGTGCTTCTGTTTTGTGTTTGCAGCGTGCAGAGAAGCTCTCTTACTTGCTGCTGCTTCCAGCAAGCCAAAACGCTTTTGCAGCCACTTTCCTGCCTTTTCCACAACAGGATCAATGTCTAGCTGATTTACAGTTACCTCTGCGTAGAGCAGCTAGAGGAGCAGCTCTGCCGGCTTTCCTGTGCTTCTGCATGGCAGAGCTGTCAAGAACGAGAAGCTGCGTTTTGCCGAGAAAGCAGCGCTTCGCGGAACCACAGCCAGCGGCGTCTGCGGTACAGCCGCAGGTTGTGCGGAGAAGCGAAAGAGAGCCGGGGAAGAATGTGGAAAGCCGAACTCGGTTGCAGCAAGCGGGTGCTGGCCAACAGCTTCTGGTCACCTTGTAGAAACTCTCCCAGCACAGTGCAGAGTCCCCGTGGCTAGTTCCTTGAAATACCTTTCCTGGCAGCAGCCCAGAGCTGTACTGAGTGCAGCAGGTGTCAGGCAGTCTCCTCTCGCCGTGTAGGTGCTTCTGTTTTGTGTTTGCAGCGTGCAGAGAAGCTCTCTTGCTTGCTGCTGCTTCCAGCAAGCCAAAACGCTTTTGCAGCCACTTTCCTGCCTTTTCCACAACAGGATCACAGTCTAGCTGATTTACAGTTGCCTCTGCGTAGAGAAGCTAGAGGAGCAGCTCTGCCGGCTTTCCTGTGCTTCTGCATAGCAGAGCTGTCAAGAACGAGAAGATGCGTTTTGCCGAGAAAGCAGCGCTTCGCGGAACCACAGCCAGCGGCGTCTGCGGTACAGCCGCAGGTTTTGCGGAGAAGCGAAAGAGAGCCGGGGAAGAATGTGGAAAGCCGAACTCGGTCGCTGCAAGCGGGTGCTGGCGAACAGCTTCTCGACACCTTGTAGAAACTCTCCCAGCACAGTGCAGAATTCCCGTGGTTAGTTCCTTGAAATACCTTTCCTGGCAGCAGCCCAGAGCTGTACTGAGTGCAGCAGGTGTCAGGCAGTCTCCTCTCGCCGTGTAGGTGCTTCTGTTTTGTGTTTGCAGCGTGCAGAGAAGCTCTCTTGCTTGCTGCTGCTTCCAGCAAGCCAAAACGCTTTTGCAGCCACTTTCCTGCCTTTTCCACAACAGGATCACTGTCTAGCTGATTTACAGTTGCATCTGCGTAGAGCAGATAGAGGAGCAGCTCTGCCGGCTTTCCTGTGCTTCTACATGGCAGAGCTGTCAAGAACGAGAAGCTGCGTTTTGCCGAGAAAGCAGCGCTTCGCGGAACCACAGCCAGCGGCGTCTGCGGTACAGCCGCAGCTTGTGCGGAGAAGCGAAAGAGAGCCGGGGAAGAATGTGGAAAGCCGAACTCGGTCGCTGCAAGCAGGTGCTGGCCAACAGCTTCTCGACACCTTGTAGAAACTCTCCCAGCACAGTGCAGAGTTCCCGTGGTTAGTTCCTTGAAATACCTTTCCTGGCAGCAGCCCAGAGCTGTACTGAGTGCAGCAGGTGTCAGGCAGTCTCCTCTCGCCGTGTAGGTGCTTCTGTTTTGTGTTTGCAGCGTGCAGAGAAGCTCTCTTACTTGCTGCTGCTTCCAGCAAGCCAAAACGCTTTTGCAGCCACTTTCCTGCCTTTTCCACAACAGGATCAATGTCTAGCTGATTTACAGTTGCCTCTGCGTAGAGCAGCTAGAGGAGCAGCTCTGCCGGCTTTCCTGTGCTTCTGCATGGCAGAGCTGTCAAGAACGAGAAGCTGCGTTTTGCCGAGAAAGCAGCGCTTCGCGGAACCACAGCCAGCGGCGTCTGCGGTACAGCCGCAGCTTGTGCGGAGAAGCGAAAGAGAGCCGGGGAAGAATGTGGAAAGCCGAACTCGGTCGCTGCAAGCGGGTGCTGGCCAACAGCTTCTCTGCACCTTGTAGAAACTCTTCCAGCACACTGCAGAGTCCCCGTGGCTAGTTCCTTGAAATACCTTTCCTGGCAGCAGCCCAGAGCTGTACTGAGTGCAGCAGGTGTCAGGCAGTCTCCTCTCGCCGTGTAGGTGCTTCTGTTTTGTGTTTGCAGCGTGCAGAGAAGCTCTCTTGCTTGCTGCTGCTTCCAGCAAGCCAAAACGCTTTTGCAGCCACTTTCCTGCCTTTTCCACAACAGGATCAATGTCTAGCTGATTTACAGTTGCCTCTGCGTAGAGCAGCTAGAGGAGCAGCTCTGCCGGCTTTCCAGTGCTTCTGCATGGCAGAGCTGTCAAGAACGAGAAGCTGCGTTTTGCTGAGAAAGCAGCGCTTCGCGGAACCACAGCCAGCGGCGTCTGCGGTACAGCCACAGGTTGTGCGGAGAAGCGAAAGAGAGCCGGGGAAGAATGTGGAAAGCCGAACTCGGTCGCTGCAAGCGGGTGCTGGCCAACAGCTTCTGGTCACCTTGTAGAAACTCTCCCAGCACAGTGCAGAGTCCCCGTGGCTAGTTCCTTGAAATACCTTTCCTGGCAGCAGCCCAGAGCTGTACTGAGTGCAGCAGGTGTCAGGCAGTCTCCTCTCGCCGTGTAGGTGCTTCTGTTTTGTGTTTGCAGCGTGCAGAGAAGCTCTCTTGCTTGCTGCTGCTTCCAGCAAGCCAAAACGCTTTTGCAGCCACTTTCCTGCCTTTTCCACAACAGGATCACTGTCTAGCTGATTTACAGTTGCCTCTGCGTAGAGCAGATAGAGGAGCAGCTCTGCCGGCTTTCCTGTGCTTCTACATGGCAGAGCTGTCAAGAACGAGAAGCTGCGTTTTGCCGAGAAAGCAGCGCTTCGCGGAACCACAGCCAGCGGCGTCTGCGGTACAGCCGCAGCTTGTGCGGAGAAGCGAAAGAGAGCCGGGGAAGAATGTGGAAAGCCGAACTCGGTCGCTGCAAGCAGGTGCTGGCCAACAGCTTCTCGACACCTTGTAGAAACTCTCCCAGCACAGTGCAGAGTTCCCGTGGTTAGTTCCTTGAAATACCTTTCCTGGCAGCAGCCCAGAGCTGTACTGAGTGCAGCAGGTGTCAGGCAGTCTCCTCTCGCCGTGTAGGTGCTTCTGTTTTGTGTTTGCAGCGTGCAGAGAAGCTCTCTTGCTTGCTGCTGCTTCCAGCAAGCCAAAACGCTTTTGCAGCCACTTTCCTGCCTTTTCCACAACAGGATCAATGTCTAGCTGATTTACAGTTGCCTCTGCGTAGAGCAGCTAGAGGAGCAGCTCTGCCGGCTTTCCTGTGCTTCTGCATGGCAGAGCTGTCAAGAACGAGAAGCTGCGTTTTGCCGAGAAAGCAGCGCTTCGCGGAACCACAGCCAGCGGCGTCTTGGGTACAGCCGCAACTTGTGCGGAGAAGCGAAAGAGAGCCGGAGAAGAATGTGGAAAGCCGAACTCGGTCGCTGCAAGCGGGTGCTGGCCAACAGCTTCTCTGCACCTTGTAGAAACTCTTCCAGCACACTGCAGAGTCCCCGTGGCTAGTTCATTGAAATACGTTTCCTGGCAGCAGCCCAGAGCTGTACTGAGTGCAGCAGGTGTCAGGCAGTCTCCTCTCGCCGTGTAGGTGCTTCTGTTTTGTGTTTGCAGCGTGCAGAGAAGCTCTCTTGCTTGCTGCTGCTTCCAGCAAGCCAAAATGCTTTTGCAGCAACTTTCCTGCCTTTTCCACAACAGGATCACAGTCTAGCTGATTTACAGTTGCCTCTGCGTAGAGCAGCTAGAGGAGCAGCTCTGCCGGCTTTCCTGTGCTTCTGCATAGCAGAGCTGTCAAGAACGAGAAGCTGCGTTTTGCCGAGAAAGCAGCGCTTCGCGGAACCACAGCCAGCGGCGTCTGCGGTACAGCCGCAGGTTGTGCAGAGAAGCGAAAGAGAGCCGGGGAAGAATGTGGAAAGCCGAACTCGGTCGCTGCAAGTGGGTGCTGGCCAACAGCTTCTGGTCACCTTGTAGAAACTCTCCCAGCACAGTGCAGAGTCCCCGTGGCTAGTTCCTTGAAATACCTTTCCTGGCAGCAGCCCAGAGCTGTACTGAGTGCAGCAGGTGTCAGGCAGTCTCCTCTCGCCGTGTAGGTGCTTCTGTTTTGTGTTTGCAGCGTGCAGAGAAGCTCTCTGGCTTGCTGCTGCTTCCAGCAAGCCAAAACGCTTTTGCAGCCACTTTCCTGCCTTTTCCACAACAGGATCACTGTCTAGCTGATTTACAGTTGCCTCTGCGTAGAGCAGCTAGAGGAGCAGCTCTGCCGGCTTTCCTGTGCTTCTGCATAGCAGAGCTGTCAAGAAAGAAAAGCTGCGTTTTGCCGAGAAAGCAGCGCTTCGCGGAACCACAGCCAGCGGCGTCTTCGGTAAAGCCGCAGGTTGTGCGGAGAAGCGAAAGAGAGCCGGGGAAGAATGTGGAAAGCCGAACTCGGTCGCTGCAAGCAGGTGCTGGCCAACAGCTTCTGGTCACCTTGTAGAAACTCTCCAAGAACAGTGCAGAGTGCCCGTGGCTAGTTCCTTGAAATACCTTTCCTGGCAGCAGCCCAGAGCTGTACTAAGTGCAGCAGGTGTCAGGCAGTCTCCTCTCGCTGTGTAGGTGCTTCTGTTTTGTGTTTGCAGCGTGCAGAGAAGCTCTCTTGCTTGCTGCTGCTTCCAGCAAGCCAAAACGCTTTTGCAGCCACTTTCCTGCCTTTTCCACAACAGGATCACTGTCTAGCTGATTTACAGTTGCCTCTGCGTAGAGCAGCTAGCGGAGCAGCTCTGCCGACTTTCCTGTGCTTCTACATAGCAGAGCTGTCAAGAACGAGAAGCTGCGTTTTGCCGAGAAAGCAGCGCTTCGCGGAACCACAGCCAGCGGCGTCTGCGGTACAGCCGCAGCTTGTGCGGAGAAGCGAAAGAGAGCCGGGGAAGAATGTGGAAAGCCGAACTCGGTCGCTGCAAGCGGGTGCTGGCGAACAGCTTCTGGTCACGATGTAGAAACTCTCCCAGCACAGTGCAGAGTGCCCGTGGCTAGTTCCTTGAAATACCTTTCCTGGCAGCAGCCCAGAGCTGTACTAAGTGCAGCAGGTGTCAGGCAGTCTCCTCTCGCCGTGTAGGTGCTTCTGTTTTGTGTTTGCAGCGTGCAGAGAAGCTCTCTTGCTTGCTGCTGCTTCCAGCAAGCCAAAATGCTTTTGCAGCCACTTTCCTGCCTTTTCCACAACAGGATCACTGTCTAGCTGATTTACAGTTGCCTCTGCGTAGAGCAGTTAGAGGAGCAGCTCTGCCGGCTTTCCTGTGCTTCTGCATAGCAGAGCTGTCAAGAACGAGAAGCTGCGTTTTGCCGAGTAAGCAGCGCTTCGCGGAACCACAGCCAGCGGCGTCTTGGGTACAGCCGCAGGTTGTGCGGAGAAGCGAAAGAGAGCCGGGGAAGAATGTGGAAAGCCAAACTCGGTCGCTGCAAGCGGGTGCTGGCCAACAGCTTCTGGTCACCTTGTAGAAACTCTCCCAGCACAGTGCAGAGTCCCCGTGGCTAGTTCCTTGAAATACCTTTTCTTGGCAGCAGCCCAGAGCTGTACTGAGTGCAGCAGGTGTCAGGCAGTCTCCTCTCGCCGTGTAGGTGCTTCTGTTTTGTGTTTGCAGCGTGCAGAGAAGCTCTCTTGCTTGCTGCTGCTTCCAGCAAGCCAAAACGCTTTTGCAGCCACTTTCCGGCCTTTTCCACAACAGGATCACTGTCTAGCTGATTTACAGTTGCCTCTGCGTAGAGCAGCTAGAGGAGCAGCTCTGCCGGCTTTCCTGTGCTTCTGCACAGCAGAGCTGTCAAGAAGGAGAAGCTGCGTTTTGCCGAGAAAGCAGCGCTTCGCGACACCACAGCCAGCGGCGTCTTCGGTACAGCCGCAGCTTGTGCGGAGAAGCGAAAGAGAGCCGGGGAAGAATGTGGAAAGCCGAACTCGGTCGCTGCAAACGGGTGCTGGCCAACAGCTTCCGGTCACCTTGTAGAAACTCTCCCAGCACAGTGCAGAGTCCCTGTGGCTAGTTCCTTGAAATACCTTTCCTGGCAGCAGCCCAGAGCTGTACTGAGTGCAGCAGGTGACAGGCAGTCTCCACTCGCCGTGTAGGTGCTTCTGTTTTGTGTTTGCAGCGTGCAGAGAAGCTCTCTTGCTTGCTGCTGCTTCCAGCAAACCAAAACGCTTTTGCAGCAACTTTCCTGCCTTTTCCACAACAGGATCAATGTCTAGCTGATTTACAGTTGCCTCTCAGTTCAGAAACGTAAGCAGAAGCTCTGGCGGCTTTCCTGTGCTTCTGCATAGCAGAGCTGTCAAGAACGAGAAGCTGCGTTTTGCCGAGAAAGCAGCGCTTCGCGGAACCACAGCCAGCGGCGTCTGCGGTACAGACGCAGGTTGTGCGGAGAAGCGAAAGAGAGCCGGGGAAGAATGTGGAAAGCAGAACTCAGTCGCTGCAAGCGGGTGCTGGCCAACAGCTTCTCGACACCTTGTAGAAACTCTCCCAGCACAGTGCAGAGTCCCTGTGGCTAGTTCCTTGAAATACCTTTCCTGGCAGCAGCCCAGAGCTGTACTGAGTGCAGCAGGTGACAGGCAGTCTCCACTCGCCGTGTAGGTGCTTCTGTTTTGTGTTTGCAGCGTGCAGAGAAGCTCTCTTGCTTGCTGCTGCTTCCAGCAAACCAAAACGCTTTTGCAGCAACTTTCCTGCCTTTTCCACAACAGGATCAATGTCTAGCTGGTTTACAGTTGCATCTCGGTTCAGAAACGTAAGCAGAAGCTCTGGCAGCTTTCTTCTGCTTCTGCATAGCAGAGCTGTCAAGAACGAGAAGCTGCGTTTTGCCGAGAAAGCAGCGCTTCGCGAGACCACAGCCAGCGGCATCTTCGGTACAGCCGCAGGTTGTGCGGAGAAGCGAAAGAGAGCCGGGGAAGAATGTGGAAAGCCGAACTCGGTCGCTGCAAGCGGGTGCTGGCGAACAGCTTCTGGTCACTATGTAGAAACTCTCCCAGCACAGTGCAGAGTCCCCGTGGCTAGTTCCTTGAAATACCTTTCCTGGCAGCAGCCCAGAGCTGTACTGAGTGCAGCAGGTGTCAGGCAGTCTCCTCTCGCCGTGTAGGTGCTTCTGTTTTGTGTTTGCAGCGTGCAGAGAAGCTCTCTTGCTTGCTGCTGCTTCCAGCAAGCCAAAACGCTTTTGCAGCCACTTTCCTGCCTTTTCCACAACAGGATCAATGTCTAGCTGATTTACAGTTGCCTCTGCGTAGAGCAGCTAGAGGAGCAGCTCTGCCGGCTTTCCTGTGCTTCTGCATAGCAGAGCTGTCAAGAACGAGAAGCTGCGTTTTGCCGAGAAAGCAGCGCTTCGCGGAACCACAGCCAGCGGCGTCTGCGGTACAGCCGCAGCTTGTGCGGAGAAGCGAAAGAGAGCCGGGGAAGAATGTGGAAAGCCGAACTCGGTCGCTGCAAGCGGGTGCTGGCCAACAGCTTCTGGTCACCTTGTAGAAACTCTCCCAGCACAGTGCAGAGTCCCCGTGGCTAGTTCCTTGAAATACCTTTCCTGGCAGCAGCCCAGAGCTGTACTGAGTGCAGCAGGTGTCAGGCAGTCTCCTCTCGCCGTGTAGGTGCTTCTGTTTTGTGTTTGCACCGTGAAGACAAGCCCTCGTGCTTGCTGCTGCTTCCAGCAAGCCAAAACGCTTTTGCAGCCACTTTCCTGCCTTTTCCACAACAGGATCACTGTCTAGCTGATTTACAGTTGCCTCTGCGTAGAGCAGCTAGAGGAGCAGCTCTGCCGGCTTTCCTGTGCTTCTGCATAGCAGACCTGTCAAGAACGAGAAGATGCGTTTTGCCGAGAAAGCAGCGCTTCGCGGAACCACAGCCAGCGGCGTCTTCGGTAAAGCCGCAGGTTGTGCGGAGAAGCGAAAGAGAGCCGGGGAAGAATGTGGAAAGCTGAACTCGGTCGCTGCAAGCGGGTGCTGGCCAACAGCTTCTGGTCACCTTGTAGAAACTCTCCAAGCACAGTGCAGAGTGCCCGTGGCTAGTTCCTTGAAATACCTTTCCTGGCAGCAGCCCAGAGCTGTACTAAGTGCAGCAGGTGTCAGGCAGTCTCCTCTCGCTGTGTAGGTGCTTCTGTTTTGTGTTTGCAGCGTGCAGAGAAGCTCTCTTGCTTGCTGCTGCTTCCAGCAAGCCAAAACGCTTTTGCAGCCACTTTCCTGCCTTTTCCACAACAGGATCACTGTCTAGCTGATTTACAGTTGCCTCTGCGTAGAGCAGCTAGCGGAGCAGCTCTGCCGACTTTCCTGTGCTTCTACATGGCAGAGCTGTCAAGAACGAGAAGCTGCGTTTTGCCGAGAAAGCAGCGCTTCGCGGAACCACAGCCAGCGGCGTCTGCGGTACAGCCGCAGGTTGTGCGGAGAAGCGAAAGAGAGCCGGGGAAGAATGTGGAAAGCCAAACTCGGTCGTTGCAAGCGGGTGCTGGCCAACAGCTTCTGGTCACCTTGTAGAAACTCTCCCAGCACAGTGCAGAGTCCCCGTGGCTAGTTCCTTGAAATACCTTTTCTTGGCAGCAGCCCAGAGCTGTACTGAGTGCAGCAGGTGTCAGGCAGTCTCCTCTCGCCGTGTAGGTGCTTCTGTTTTGTGTTTGCAGCGTGCAGAGAAGCTCTCTTGCTTGCTGCTGCTTCCAGCAAGCCAAAACGCTTTTGCAGCCACTTTCCGGCCTTTTCCACAACAGGATCACTGTCTAGCTGATTTACAGTTGCCTCTGCGTAGAGCAGCTAGAGGAGCAGCTCTGCCGGCTTTCCTGTGCTTCTGCACAGCAGAGCTGTCAAGAAGGAGAAGCTGCGTTTTGCCGAGAAAGCAGCGCTTCGCGACACCACAGCCAGCGGCGTCTTCGGTACAGCCGCAGCTTGTGCGGAGAAGCGAAAGAGAGCCGGCGAAGAATGTGGAAAGCCGAACTCGGTCGCTGCAAACGGGTGCTGGCCAACAGCTTCCGGTCACCTTGTAGAAACTCTCCCAGCACAGTGCAGAGTCCCTGTGGCTAGTTCCTTGAAATACCTTTCCTGGCAGCAGCCCAGAGCTGTACTGAGTGCAGCAGGTGACAGGCAGTCTCCTCTCGCCGTGTAGGTGCTTCTGTTTTGTGTTTGCAGCGTGCAGAGAAGCTCTCTTGCTTGCTGCTGCTTCCAGCAAACCAAAACGCTTTTGCAGCAACTTTCCTGCCTTTTCCACAACAGGATCAATGTCTAGCTGATTTACAGTTGCCTCTCAGTTCAGAAACGTAAGCAGAAGCTCTGGCGGCTTTCCTGTGCTTCTGCATAGCAGAGCTGTCAAGAACGAGAAGCTGCGTTTTGCCGAGAAAGCAGCGCTTCGCGGAACCACAGCCAGCGGCGTCTTCGGTAAAGCCGCAGCTTGTGCGGAGAAGCGAAAGAGAGCCGGGGAAGAATGTGGAAAGCTGAACTCGGTCGCTGCAAGCGGGTGCTGGCCAACAGCTTCTGGTCACCTTGTAGAAACTCTCCAAGCACAGTGCAGAGTGCCCGTGGCTAGTTCCTTGAAATACCTTTCCTGGCAGCAGCCCAGAGCTGTACTAAGTGCAGCAGGTGTCAGGCAGTCTCCTCTCGCCGTGTAGGTGCTTCTGTTTTGTGTTTGCAGCGTGCAGAGAAGCTCTCTTGCTTGCTGCTGCTTCCAGCAAGCCAAAACGCTTTTGCAGCCACTTTCCTGCCTTTTCCACAACAGGATCACTGTCTAGCTGATTTACAGTTGCCTCTGCGTAGAGCAGCTAGCGGAGCAGCTCTGCCGACTTTCCTGTGCTTCTACATAGCAGAGCTGTCAAGAACGAGAAGCTGCGTTTTGCCGAGAAAGCAGCGCTTCGCGGAACCACAGCCAGTGGCGTCTGCGGTACAGCCGCAGGTTGTGCGGAGAAGCGAAAGAGAGCCGGGGAAGAATGTGGAAAGCCGAACTCGGTCGCTGCAAGCGGGTGCTGGCGAACAGCTTCTGGTCACGATGTAGAAACTCTCCCAGCACAGTGCAGAGTGCCCGTGGCTAGTTCCTTGAAATACCTTTCCTGGCATCAGCCCAGAGCTGTACCTAGTGCAGCAGGTGTCAGGCAGTCTCCTCTCGCCGTGTAGGTGCTTCTGTTTTGTGTTTGCAGCGTGCAGAGAAGCTCTCTTGCTTGCTGCTGCTTCCAGCAAGCCAAAACGCTTTTGCAGCCACTTTCCTGCCTTTTCCACAACAGGATCACTATCTAGCTGATTTACAGTTGCCTCTGCGTAGAGCAGTTACAGGAGCAGCTCTGCCGGCTTTCCTGTGCTTCTGCATAGCAGAGCTGTCAAGAACGAGAAGCTGCGTTTTGCCGAGTAAGCAGCGCTTCGCGGAACCACAGCCAGCGGCGTCTTGGGTACAGCCGCAGGTTGTGCGGAGAAGCGAAAGAGAGCCGGGGAAGAATGTGGAAAGCCAAACTCGGTCGCTGCAAGCGGGTGCTGGCCAACAGCTTCTGGTCACCTTGTAGAAACTCTCCCAGCACAGTGCAGAGTCCCCGTGGCTAGTTCCTTGAAATACCTTTTCTTGGCAGCAGCCCAGAGCTGTACTGAGTGCAGCAGGTGTCAGGCAGTCTCCTCTCGCCGTGTAGGTGCTTCTGTTTTGTGTTTGCAGCGTGCAGAGAAGCTCTCTTGCTTGCTGCTGCTTCCAGCAAGCCAAAACGCTTTTGCAGCCACTTTCCTGCCTTTTCCACAACAGGATCACTGTCTAGCTGATTTACAGTTGCCTCTGCGTAGAGCAGCTAGAGGAGCAGCTCTGCCGGCTTTCCTGTGCTTCTGCACAGCAGAGCTGTCAAGAAGGAGAAGCTGCGTTTTGCCGAGAAAGCAGCGCTTCGCGACACCACAGCCAGCGGCGTCTTCGGTACAGCCGCAGCTTGTGCGGAGAAGCGAAAGAGAGCCGGGGAAGAATGTGGAAAGCCGAACTCGGTCGCTGCAAACGGGTGCTGGCCAACAGCTTCCGGTCACCTTGTAGAAACTCTCCCAGCACAGTGCAGAGTCCCTGTGGCTAGTTCCTTGAAATACCTTTCCTGGCAGCAGCCCAGAGCTGTACTGAGTGCAGCAGGTGTCAGGCAGTCTCCACTCGCCGTGTAGGTGCTTCTGTTTTGTGTTTGCAGCGTGCAGAGAAGCTCTCTTGCTTGCTGCTGCTTCCAGCAAACCAAAACGCTTTTGCAGCAACTTTCCTGCCTTTTCCACAACAGGATCAATGTCTAGCTGATTTACAGTTGCCTCTCAGTTCAGAAACGTAAGCAGAAGCTCTGGCGGCTTTCCTGTGCTTCTGCATAGCAGAGCTGTCAAGAACGAGAAGCTGCGTTTTGCCGAGAAAGCAGCGCTTCGCGGAACCACAGCCAGCGGCGTCTGCGGTACAGACGCAGGTTGTGCGGAGAAGCGAAAGAGAGCCGGGGAAGAATGTGGAAAGCAGAACTCAGTCGCTGCAAGCGGGTGCTGGCCAACAGCTTCTCGACACCTTCTAGAAACTCTCCCAGCACAGTGCAGAGTCCCCGTAGCTAGTTCCTTGAAATACCTTTCCTGGCAGCAGCCCAGAGCTGTACTGAGTGCAGCAGGTGTCAGGCAGTCTCCTCTCGCCGTGTAGGTGCTTCTGTTTTGTGTTTGCAGCGTGCAGAGAAGCTCTCTTGCTTGCTGCTGCTTCCAGCAAGCCAAAACGCTTTTGCAGCCACTTTCCTGCCTTTTCCACAACAGGATCAATGTCTAGCCTATTTACAGTTGCCTCTGCGTAGAGCAGCTAGAGGAGCAGCTCTGCCGGCTTTCCTGTGCTTCTGCATAGCAGAGCTGTCAAGAACGAGAAGCTGCGTTTTGCCCAGAAAGCAGCGCTTCGCGGAACCACAGCCAGCGGCGTCTGCGGTACAGCCGCAGGTTGTGCGGAGAAGCGAAAGAGAGCCGGGGAAGAATGTGGAAAGCCGAACTCGGTCGCTGCAAGCGGGTGCTGGCCAACAGCTTCTGGTCACCTTGTAGAAACTCTCTCAGCACAGTGCAGAGTCCCTGTGGCTAGTTCCATAAATACCTTTCCTGGCACCAGCCCAGAGCTGTACTGAGTGCAGCAGGTGACAGGCAGTCTCCTCTCGCCGTGTAGGTGCTTCTGTTTTGTGTTTGCAGCGTGCAGAGAAGCTCTCTTGCTTGCTGCTGCTTCCAGCAAGCCAAAACGCTTTTGCAGCCACTTTCCTGCCTTTTCCACAACAGGATCACTATCTAGCTGATTTACAGTTGCCTCTGCGTAGAGCAGCTAGAGGAGCAGCTCTGCTGGCTTTCCTGTGCTTCTGCATAGCAGAGCTGTCAAGAACGAGAAGCTGCGTTTTGCCGAGAAAGCAGCGCTTCGCGGAACCACAGCCAGCGGCGTCTGCGGTACAGCCGGAGGTTGTGCAGAGAAGCGAAAGAGAGCCGGGGAAGATTGTGGAAAGCCGAACTCGGTCGCTGCAAGCGGGTGCTGGCCAACAGCTTCTGGTCACCTTGTAGAAACTCTCCCAGCACAGTGCAGAGTCCTCGTGGCTAGTTCCTTGAAATACCTTTCCTGGCAGCAGCCCAGAGCTGTACTGAGTGCAGCAGGTGTCAGGCAGTTTCCTCTTGCCATGTAGGTGCTTCTGTTTTGTGTTTGCAGCGTACAGAGAAGCCCTCGTGCTTGCTGCTGCTTCCAGCAAGCCAAAACACTTTTGCAGCCACTTTCCTGCCTTTTCCACAACAGGATCAATGTCTAGCTGATTTACAGTTGCCTCTCGGTTCAGAAACGTAAGCAGAAGCTCTGGCAGCTTTCTTCTGCTTCTGCATAGCAGAGCTGTCAAGAACGAGAAGCTGCGTTTTGCCGAGAAAGCAGCGCTTCGCGAGACCACAGCCAGCGGCATCTTCGGTACAGCCGCAGGTTGTGCGGAGAAGCGAAAGAGAGCCGGGGAAGAATGTGGAAAGCCGAACTCGGTCGCTGCAAGCGGGTGCTGGCCAACAGCTTCTGGTCACCTTGTAGAAACTCTCCCAGCACAGTGCAGAGTCCCCGTGGCTAGTTCCTTGAAATACCTTTCCTGGCAGCAGCCCAGAGCTGTACTGAGTGCAGCAGGTGTCAGGCAGTCTCCTCTCGCCGTGTAGGTGCTTCTGTTTTGTGTTTGCAGCGTGCAGAGAAGCCCTCGTGCTTGCTGCTGCTTCCCGCAAGCCAAAACGCTTTTGCAGCAACTTTCCTGCCTTTTCCACAACAGGATCAATGCCTAGCTGATTTACAGTTGCCTCTGCGTAGAGCAGCTAGAGGGGCAGCTCTGCCGGCTTTCCTGTGCTTCTGCATAGCAGAGCTGTCAAGAACGAGAAGCTGCGTTTTGCCGAGAAAGCAGCGCTTCGCGAGACCACAGCCAGCGGCATCTTCGGTACAGCCGCAGGTTGTGCGGAGAAGCGAAAGAGAGCCGGGGAAGAATGTGGAAAGCCGAACTCGGTCGCTGCAAGTGGGTGCTGGCCAACAGCTTCTGGTCACCTTGTAGAAACTCTCCCAGCACAGTGCAGAGTCCCCGTGGCTAGTTCCTTGAAATACCTTTCCTGGCAGCAGCCCAGAGCTGTACTGAGTGCAGCAGGTGTCAGGCAGTTTCCTCTTGCCATGTAGGTGCTTCTTTTTTGTGTTTGCAGCGTGCAGAGAAGCCCTCGTGCTTGCTGCTGCTTCCAGCAAGCCAAAACGCTTTTGCAGCAACTTTCCTGCCTTTTCCACAACAGGATCAATGTCTAGCTGATTTACAGTTGCCTCTCGGTTCAGAAACGTAAGCAGAAGCTCTGGCAGCTTTCTTCTGCTTCTGCATAGCAGAGCTGTCAAGAACGAGAAGCTGCGTTTTGCCGAGAAAGCAGCGCTTCGCAGAACCACAGCCAGCAGCGTCTTCGCTACGGCCGCAGGTTGTGCGGAGAAGCGAAAGAGAGCCGAGGAAGAATGTGGAAAGCCGAACTCGGTCGCTGCAAGCGGGTGCTGGCCAACAGCTTCTGGTCACCTTGTAGAAACTCTCCCAGCACAGTGCAGTGTCCCCGTGGCTAGTTCCTTGAAATACATGCCCTGGCAGCAGCCCAGTTGACTAATAAACACTGTCCTTGTCTCAGAGTTGCTGTGGAGCTAGTAGGTGCAACTATGCTTTCACAATTCACTCTTAAGAAAAATTTCTTTTAAATTTAGTGCTTTTTGCTAAGATCAAAGTGTAATATACAGTGTAATTCTAGAAAACCAAAGAAACGTTGTGCCATTTTCCATTTCACTTGCCTTTCTTGACCTGGTTTGTAGCATACAGAGCCAGCTTTGTATTTTCCAAAAGGCAAGGAGGTGGTGGAGGAAGAGAGAAAACTATACTCTTGAAACAACCTTTTCAAATGTCTACTTTTTTCAATTCCTTTGTCCTCTGTGTCTTCCATGGATTATTGCCTTTTCATTGAAGCCACTAGGTGAAGGAGGTTTCAGTGTTTGGCTCCATGCCTTTGCCTTTGGTTTTCCTGATATTGTACGCTGACTTCTGATTCTTTTGTTGTTGCTAACTCCACTGATTCACCTCTTCTGCTCTAAGGATAGCTTATAGATACACTAATGACTGATACATCATAAACTCTTCCTCATTCCAAAGTGAAGCCCACTTAAAAGCATATTGATAGGAACCCAGGGAAAACTGGAACTAGGGCATGCAGTTATAGCATTTCCCAGAGTGGGTCTGAAAAATTTAATTTGAGAATTCCAGTCTTGTGTTTAACTGCAAGAGCATCCTCTTTTTTTCCCCTCAAGCCATCCTTATCAAGCAGCAGTAGGATCGTGACACATGACATTCCTGTGGGAGTTATTCCCAGAAGAATGTGGAATGACTTCAGAGAGCCCAGTGTGCCAGACTTTGATGTAAGCCTCTGTTTTTATATTGCCTGCTGAAAGGGGTGTTTGCAAGTGGAATGATATTGCTACGGAGTATGCTACTGATGGGGTTTGGAAAGGAGTCGAAAGGAAAGAGGGAAGACTGGAGGCTACAGTTTTGAAGGGGAATGGAACATGGCTTCTATCCTGACAAGAGAGCCCAGAGCCTATGGGAACATAGTGGATGATTGCCAATAGCTTCTGTAATGTTCATGGCAAAGGAAGGGAGGGGTAAAGGACTTGCATGGCTTTAGTCTGGAGCACTTCTAAACCACACAAGTTTAGACTGTTTCAGGTGTTCAGGTGCCAGATGACCCAGATAATCTGTTCTTTCTGAAATTTATGGCCTATCTGGCAGAGTTGAAGATATATGTGTTTCCTCCTGCTCCTTATATATTCTCTCAATATCCTTTTTGACTTTTAGCAGAGTTGCAAGAAAAAGTCCTTGTACAAACGTGCTCCTATTTGAGGTTATGGATGTCTGTTACCTCTATAGCTAAGAGTATTTAGACTCTGTAGACGTACAAGAAGAAACTTGCAGTATTTTGTTCTTTTATTTCAGATTTACACTGCTGCAGTTCCAGAAATTACTGCAGTTTCGTCGGAATCTTGTTACTTCCTTTTTGACTATTGTGATTGACTATTTTAGTAACACAGATGTTCATGTGAGAGTCTGATATGCAAAAACATGCCTCTATTTTGAACACAGACATGGAATATTACGTCTGGAACAATTGCTAGAATGATTGCCTGTTGGTATAATGGGAAAGAGTTCTTCTGTTCCTGAGACATTTGCTGATTTCAGATATTGTGCATCCTGAAAGCCATAGATAACTCAGTCCAAACGAAGATGGAATTGAAAGCAGAAATAGATGTGCCCCAATCACATCTGAAATACTTATCTAAATGCAGTTCTTAATGTATTCCTAGGTCAGTATTTACCTTCCAGTGATGAAAACAATGAAGAGTGTGGTGGAAAGAATGAAGAATCTCAGCAATTTCATTGTAAGTTAAGACACTTAAAGCACGTATGCTACAGATGTTATTTCATGAGGGACATAACACGTTGCTTAAACTGGTGCTGCCACATAATCTTATTTGGGATGAGTTAGATGTTGAAATCAAGGCATCTGAAGCCTGTGTAAAGATTAAAAAGAATGATGGGATTTATTTTAGAATTTACACTTAAGAGCTTTTCCTGGGCTTCTCAGTAAATGATGGTCCTTGTACTAAATCTGTGAAAGAACTTGGCATTGTATTGCTACAAGGCGCTCTTTATAGCTGGTAAGAAATGACAGTCCTTCAGGAAGCTAGCTGGAGACTTTCCAGGTTATTTCATTAAGGAAATGCCTATTAAGTGAGTTAGGTGTCTGTGAATGAACTTCAGGTAAACTTGATGTAGGATTTAAAGGAAATTCTGCTAATAGGCCCAGGATGTCACATTGTGCTGTAGACTGACATGTTGGGTTTGCAGTCTACCCTGTATTTCTAGAGTGCCGGTGCGCCTTTTAATTGAAAGAAGCCCTCTGCAGTTGGGCAGAAAAGGGCTTTGATTTTTTATTTAGTTATTTTTGCTCACCGTCACCATAGTTGACTGACATGAAAGTTACTAAGTAAGTGTAGAGCTTTGGAATAGTTTGGGTTTGATGCTGTTCATAATTCTAGTAAATAGGAAATTATCTGTTAACTGAGAATTCTGAAATTGGAACAGTCTCAGTTTTTCAAGACTTGGAAGAGTTGAGCGATTACCCAGGGTTACTGGCAATTTGGCAAATGGCAGTCATCCTGCAAACACTCTTTTCTTTTGTGAGATATTTTGGGGGCTTAGTCTTTACTTTCTTTCCTGCCCCCATGTCCTTGGTGGACATTGAGCACAGTGAGCTCAAAATTGAGCACAGTGCTTTTGTTTCTAGAGCTGAGGCTCTTTTCTCACACCGGATAGTTGTATGATGGGATTGAACTTATACTGAGTGCCTTGCTTTCATGCTGTTGAGAGAACAAAAATATTAAGTGTGATAATTATTTTTGCAGGATGCATCCTGGTAATAAAACTGGTCAAGATCAATGCTTCAAAATGCCCTTAGAAGCAATTTCTGATAGTACTTGTCCATTATTTGGGAGCTTGATATCTCCACTGTATACAAGATTCTGATTGCAGTACATGTCTTCTTTTTATTTTTTTATTTATTTTTTTTTAATTACTGAGAATTTATCTAATCGCAGAAACAAAGTTCTAGGTTGTACTTTAGGAGTCCTCTGATCTGCTTGGGGTTTGTGTAAGACCATGTATAGTTTCCTTCAAATTCCTCCTTCCAGCTTTCAAGATGGAATTTGAAAGCTTTTAGCACTTTTCCAGGATTTCTGTTAGTTCAAATTCCTTCTTGGAGTTACTGATCTCATCCAGCTGTTGTCTATTTTAAATTCTTGAAAGCAACACTGTCAGCTCCTGGTACATCCAGATTTCTGTGTGTCATATAGACTCTCTTGGTGCCTTTCTATTTGTTGAAAAACTGAATGGAAATTAGGAATCTTCGCATTTCTTCAGATTCCGTCTCTTATTTCTGAAGCCTTTTCCTCAAAACGTATACTTCCCAAGGCTAATATTTATTCTAAAAGTACTGGAGAGCAATTAAATCTCTAAATTAAATCTTCTTTTCATAACTTCTGTAAGTTTGGTCTAGAGTAAGTCACATGGGGATGATTGGAAATGCATTTTATAGCTGAACATTCAAATGTTCAAACTGTTTTCAGAAAGTATGTTTGACTTGCACTGAAGTACTCCTGGAAGCTTGTATTTGAACAAAACCAAACTGTATTCTTCTGTAATTCTGCAGTGTGAAAGTGGGTTGCCTAAAATTGAGATTGATTGCAGGTGATTGATTGCAGGTCATTGAAGCAAACTTGAGTGGTGAAATGAACTTGAAAATAGGAACTGACTTAGTATCTGTAACAACACATTTTAAAGACTTGGGAAATCCTTCCTGAGGTAAGTTTCCCTGTTACCTCTGGTGTCCATCTATCTCGCTACTTAAGTGTGTTGCTTAAAACAGTACTTACCTTTTAGTCATTAGAAAAAAGGATCAAGTACTTTGAAATCTTCAAATGAGATCTTAAAAGAAAAAGTAGGCAGTAGAGTGTCTGTTTCATGTTTGGGGTGGTGGTGGGGAATCTCTTCCATTAATCCTGACAGTTTGGAAGGAAAACTGGGATTTCTTTTCCTTGCACTGTTCTGAAAAACAAGCCATTTGAGTGCCAGCACTTCAGTAGTTTTCAGGTGTGTCCTTATGGGTGTTGAAACTGCTTTTTGTGTTTGGACTAAGTGTTGTGTCTTTATGCTTTTAGCATCAGAGGATGGATGTCAAAGTTCTGTTCAAAGCAGAGATCCAGAAAGTATGGCTGAAGCATGCATAGACATCAAGAAGCTGCAGCAGCTGCTTGCTGGACAGCAGGTCAATCCTACAAAAGCATTGTGCAGTAAGTTCAACAGCTCTGCTTGTGAGCTCCAGTTAAGCAGGGATGTTTGCCATACTTAGTTTCAGCAGAATACCATATCTTCTGTTTTGTCTGTCTGAAAGCTATTGTACCGTACCTGAGGACTTTGGATATTTATATTTTTAGGCAGTAAGATTCAGGTGCTAGGCATTTGGGGGAAGAAAAAATAAGTCAGGCCCTTTTAAGAGTCTCAAGCTGAATAATCCGACTCACTAATCATGTGTGTTGTCTTGTTGTCTTTGTTTTGAAGTTGTTACTAATTTTTATTATTATTTTGAGATACTATTTTTGAAAGTCTTAAAGTCTCTAGCTTCTAGCAGAGAATCTACTGGTGTGTTTTTTCGGTTTTTTTTTTTTTTTGGTGGTGGTTTGTTTTTTTTTTTTTTGTTTTTGTTTTGTTTTGTTTTGTTTTTTTTTGGGTGGTTTTTTTTTTTTTGTTTTTTTTTGGTTTTTTTTTTTTTCCTTTGGATGCTTTCTTACACTGAGTCTAATACTAAAACGCTTTAGTATTTAGCTAGTGTTTCTAGCCATAGAAATGATACTTCCTTTCTTGCAGACGTCTATGCAGGGCTTTATATCCTATTTTTATAACTCTGTATGATTTTCCTGAGAACATCTGTTTGTTGTGGTTTAGTGCAGATGCTAAGAATTTCCAAAGGAAGATTTAAATAATGGGTGCAGCATTATAGTATATATATATATATACTATACAGTATATATTTACTTTTTGGTGTCATCTTTCATAAACTATTAATGCTTCACAGACCCTCAAAGATTTAAATTGTCTAGTTACCTTTCTATCAGAAGTGGTGGAAGCATTGTTCTTATGGTGGCATCTTTAAAAGATGTAAATTTAAAATATTTTTTCTGCTTTAAGGTGGATTTTTGTTTTAATTTTTTGTCTCTCTTTACAGATATTGTACGTAAAAGAATTGTCCACTTCATCTTGCTCCATGAGGAGGTTTCACTTCAGTATTTTATTCCAGCAATTGCCTGAGTCTTTTGGAATCTTGGTCATTTTCCAACCTGAGGGCTCTTTCATGAGGTCTGAAATCTTTCACGAGTTGCTGGAGTATTTTGATGTAAGACACTGTTAAATGTAGCAAACAGATGGACATTATTTCAATATTTATGGAAGTATTCAAAATATCTCCTCATCCAGACAGCAATTTTTGTGAAAAGTTATATGCTATGAAAGACACAATGCTGGGGAGTGTTGGTATATCTTAGTCTTAGGAGGAGCAAAACTGAAATTTGCCTTACCCACACCTCAAAGCATCCCAAAAGCACGCTTAATAAAATACTTCGGTCTCCTCAAGAAACTAAAGGTAGAATTCACCTCTGGAGTTGCTGCTGTGTGTATTCAGTATTGAGCAATGTAATCCAAACCCAGGGATTTCTCAGCAAGCTATCATATCTCCATGAAACAGGAGAGCCTTCTGGAGGGTTACCAGATTGATATTTGCCTGGACAAGTATCAGGACATCAGGAACATGGAGTGGAGACTTTGGTTTCCCATGGAAAACGGCCAGGGTTCGTGTCTAATGCTGTCTGCCTGCCACTGGGATTATGCCTACTAAAATTCCACTAAAATTCCATACAAATGATGATATCTCCCAGGTGCAATCCACCACAAGATGGAAGTTTTTCTGCCCTTGTAGTTCCAAACGCCTCCTACAAACTGACATCAGGAACCTGGGGTGGAGACTTTGGTTTCCCATGGAAATGGGCCAAGGTTCGTGCCTAATGCTGTCCGCCTGCCACTGGGCTTATGCCTACTAAAATTCCGTAAAAATGAGGATATCTCCAAGGTGCAATCTACCACCAGTTGGAAGTTTGTCTGCCCTTGTAGTGCCAAACGCCTCCTACAAACTGACATCAGGAACCTGGGGTGGAGACTTTGGTTTCTCATGGAAATGGGCCACCGTTCGTGTTTAATGCTGTCTGTCGGCCATTGGGCTTCTGCCTACCTAAGTTCCACTAAAATTCCATACAAATAAGGATATCTCCCAGGTGCAATCTACCACCAGATGGAAGTTTGTCTGCTCTTGTAGTGCCAAAGGCCTCCTGCAATGTGACGTCAGGAACGTGGGTTCGAGACTTTGGTTTCCCATGGAAAAGGGCCACCGTTCGTGTCTAATGCTGTCTGCCTGCCACTAGGGTTATGACTACTGAAATTCCATACAAATGAGGATATCTCCCAGATGCAATATGCCACCAGTTGGAAGTTTGTCTGCTCTTGTAGTGCCAAAGGCCTACTAGAAACGGACATCAGGAACGTGGGGTGGAGACTTTGGTTTCCCATGGAAATGGGCCACCGTTGGTGTTGAATGCTGTCTACTTGCCACTGGGCTTCTGCCTACTTTAATTCCACTAAAATTCCATACAAATGAGGATATCTCCAAGATGCAATATGCCACCAGTTGGAAGTTTGTCTGTTCTTGTAGTGCAAAAGGCCTCCTAAAAACTGACATCAGGAACCTGGCCTGGAGACTTTGGTTTCCCCTGGAAAAGGGCCACTATTCATGTCTAATTCTGTCTGCCTGCCACTGGGATTCTGCGTACTAAAATTCCTCTAAAATTCTATACAAATGAGAATATCTCGCAGGTGCAATCTACCCCTGGTTTGAAGTTTCTCTGCCCTTGTAGTGCCAAAGGGCTCCTATAAACTGACATCTGAAACGTAGGATGGATAATTTGGTTTCCCCTGGAAAAGGGCCACTGTTCATGCCTAATGCTGTGTGCCTGCCACTGGGCGTATGCCTGCTAAAATTCCATACAAATGAGCATATCTCGCAGATGCAATTTACCAGCAGATGGAAGTTTGTCTGCCCTTGTAGTGGCAAAGGCCTCCTAAAAAACTGACATCAGGAACCAGGGGTGGAGACTTTGGTTTCCCATGGAAAAGGACCACCGTTCGTATCTAATGCTGTCTGCCTGGCATTGTGGTTATGAGTGCTGAAGTTCCATACAAATGAGGATATCTCCCAGGTGCAATCTACCACCAGGTGGAAGTTTGTCTGCCCTTGTAGTGCCAAAGGCCTCCTAAAAACTGACATCAGGAACGTGGGGTGGAGACTTTGGTTTCCCATGGAAAACGGCCACCTTTCTTGTCTAATGCTGTCTGCCTGCCCCTGGGCTAATGGCTACTAAAATTACATACAAATGAGGATATCTCCCAGATGCAATATGCCACCAGTTGGAAGTTTGTCTGCTCTTGTAGTGCCAAAAGCCTCCTAGAAACTGACATCAGGAACCTGGGGTGGAGTCTTTGGTTTCCCATGGAAAAGGCCCACCGTTCGTTTTTAGTGCTGTCTGCCTGCCACTGGGCTTCTGAGTAGTAAAATTCCACTATAATTCCATACAAATGAGGACATCTCCGAGGTGCAATCTACCGCCAGATGGCAGTTTATCTGCCCTTGTACTGCTAAAGGCCTCCTGTAATCTGATATCAGGAACATAGGACAGATAATTTGGTTTCCCATGGAAAAGGGCCACCGTTCGTGTCTAATGCTGTCTGCCTTCCACTGGGCTTATGCCTGCTAAAATTCTATACAAATGAGGATATCTCCCACATGCAATTTACCACCAAATGGAAGTTAATCTGCCCTTGTAGTGCTAAAGGCCTCCTACAAACTGACATCAGGAACCTGGGGTGGAGACTTTGGTTTCCCATGGAAAAGGGCCAGCGTTCGTTTCTAATGCTCTCTGCCTGCCACTGCGCTTGTATCTGCTGAAATTCCATACAAATGAGGATATCTCCCCGATGCAATCAACCACCAGAGAGAGGTTTGTCTGCCCTTGTAGTGCCAAAGGCCTCCTACAAACTGACATCAGGAACGTGAGGTGGAGACTTTGGTTTCCCATGGAAATGGGCCACCGTTCGTGTCTAATGTTGTCTGCCTGCCACTGGGCTTCTGCCTACTAAAATTCCATTAAAATTCCACTAAAATTCCATACAAACGAGGATATCTCCCAGGTCCAATCTACTACCAGGTGGAAGTTTCTCTGCCCTTGTAGTGGAAAAGGCTTCCTACAAACTGACATCAGGAACGTGGGGTGGAGACTTTGGTTTCCCATGGCAAAGGGCCACAGTTCGTGTCTAATGCTATGTGCCTGCTACTGGGCTTATGCCTAGTAAAATTCCATACAAATGAGGATATCTCCCAGATGGAATCTACCGTCAGTTGAAAGTTTGTCTGCCCTTGTAATGCCAACGGCCTCCTACAAACTGACATCAGGAATCTGGGGTGGACACTTTGGTTTTCCATGGAAAAGGGCCACCCTTGGTAATTAATGCTGTCTCCTTTCCACTGGGCTTATGACTACTGAAATTACATAAAAATGAGGATATCTCCCAGATGCAATATGCCACCAGATGGAAGTTTGTCTGCTCTTGTTGTGCCAAAGGCCTCCTACAAACTGACATCTGGAACGTGGAGTTGAGTCCCCTCCATAGCCCTCAATATCCCCTCTGGAGCCCCCAGTGTCCCCTCCATAGGCCCCAATGTACCACCATAGACCTCAATGTCCCCTATGGAGCCCCAATGTCCCATACGGAGCCCACAATATCCCTCCATAGCCCCCAATGTCCCCTCCAAAGCCCTCAATGTCCCTTATGGAGCCCCCAATGTCCCCTATGGTGCCCCCAATGTCCCCTACATAGGCCACAATGTCCACACCATAGCCCTCAATGTCCCTTATGGAGCCTGTAATGTCCCCTCCATAGCCCCCAATCTCCCCTCCATACACCCACAATGTCCCACCCATAGCCCTCAATGTCCCATACGGTGCCCCCAAAGTCGCCTATGGAGCCCCCAATGCCCCCTCCAAAGCCCACAATGTCCCCTATGGAGCCCCCAATGTCCCCTATGGAGCCCCCAATGTCCCCTCCATAGCCCTCAATGTCCCCTCCATAGCCCCCAATGTCCTCTCCATAGCCCTCAGTGTCCCCTCAATAGCCCCCAATGTCACCTCCATAGCCCCCAATGACCCCTATGAAACCCCCAATGTCCCCTCCATAGCCCCCAATGTCCCCTCCATAGCCCACAATGTCCCCTTTATAGCTCTCAATGTCCCCTCTGGAGCCGCCAATGTCCCCTCCATAGCCCTCTATGTCCCCTCTGGAGCCCCCAATATCCCCTCCATAGCCTAAAATGTCCCCTCCATAGCCCACAATGTCCTCTCCATAGCCCTCAATGTCCCCTCTGGAGCCCGTAAAGTCCCTCTATAGCCCCCAATGTCCTTTCCATAGCCCTCAATGTTCCCTCTGGAGACCACAATGTCCTCTCTGTAGGCCCCAGTGTCACCTCCATAGCCCCCAGAGTCCCCTCTGGAACCCCCAATGTCCCCTATGGGGCCCCCAATATCGCCTCCATAGCTGCCAATGTCCCCTCCATAGACCTCAATGTCCCCTATGGCGTCTCCAATGTCCCCTATGGAGCCCCCAATGTCCCCTCCATAGCCCCCAGTGTACCCTGTGGAGCCCCCAATGTCCCCTATTGAACTCCCAATGTCTCTTCCATAGCCCACAATGCCCCCTCCACAGCCCTCAATGTCCCCTATGTTGTCCCCAATGTCCCCTCCATAGACCTCAATGTCCCCTCTGGAGCCCCAAATGTCCCCTCCGTAGCCCCCACTGTCCCCCACGTAGCCACCAATGTCCCCTCAATAACCCCCAATGTCCACTATCGAGCCCCCAATGTCCCCTCCATAACTCTCAATGTCCCCTATGGAGCCTCCAATGTCCCCTCCATAGCCCCCAGTGTCCCCTCTAGAGCCCCCAGTGTCCCCTCTAGAGCCCCCAATGTCCATTCCACAGCTCTAAGTGTCCCCTCAGGAGCCCCCAATGTCCCCTCCATAGTCCTCAATGACCCCTCTGGCGCCCCCAATTTCCTCTAAGGAGCCACCGCTATCCCCTCCATAGCCCTTAATGTCCTCTCTGGAGCCCCAAATGTCCCCTCCATAGCCCCAAATGTCTCCTATGGAGCCCGCAATGTCCCCTCTAGAGCCCCCAATATCCCCTCCATAGCCTAAAATGTCCCCTCCATAGCCCACAATGTCCCCTCCATAGCCCTCAATGTCCCCTCTGGAGACCACAATGTCCTCTCTGTAGGCCCCAGTGTCACCTCCATAGCCCCCAGAGTCCCCTCTGGAGCCCCCAATGTCCCCTATGGGGCCCCCAATATCACCTCCATAGCTGCCAATGTCCCCTCCATAGACCTCAATGCCCCCTATGGCATCCCCAATGTCCCCTATGGAGCCCCCAATGTCACCTCTATAGCCCTCAATGTCCCCTCTGGAGCCCCCAATGTCCCCTCTGGAGCCCCCAATATCCCCTCCTTAGCCCTTAATGTCCCCTATGGAGCCCCCAATGTCCCCTCCATAGTATCCATTGTCCCCTATGGAGCCCCCAATAGCCGCTCCATAGCCCACAATGTCCCCTCCAAAGCCCCCAATGTCCCCTCCATAGCCCTCAATGTACCCTCTGGAGCCCCCAGTGTCCCCTCTAGAGCTCCCAATGTCCCATCCATAGACCCCAATGTCCCCTCCATAGCCCTCAATGTCCCCTCTGGGGCCCTCAATGTCCCCTCCATAGTTCTCAGTGTCCCCTCCATATCCCCCAATGTCTCCTCCATAGCCCCCAATGTCCCCTATGGAGCACCCAATGTCCCCTATGGAGCACCCAATGTCTCCTCTGTAGCCCCCAAAGTCCCCTCCAAAGCCCTCAATGTCCCCTCTGGAGCCCTCATTGTCTCCTATGGAGACCCCAATGTCACCTCCATAGCCCACAGGGTCCCCTCCATAGCCCCCAATGTCCCCTCCAAAGCCCTCAATGTCCCCTATGGAGACCCCAATGCCCCCTCCATAGCCCACAATGTCCCCTCCATAGCTTTCAGTGTCTCCTCCATAGCCCCCAATGTCCCCTCCAAAGCCCTCAATGTCCCCTCTGGAGCTCCCAGTGTCCGCTCTGGAGCTCACAGGGTCCCCTCCATAGCCCCCAATGTCCCCTCCAAAACTCTCAATGTCCCCTATGGAGCCCTCCATGTCCCCTATGGAGCCCCCAATGTTCCCTATGGAGCCTAGAATGTCCCCTCCATAGTGTCCCGTCTGGAGCTCCCAGATGGAATCTACGACCAGTTTTAAGTTTCTCTGCCCTTGTAGTGCCAAAGGCCTCTTACCAACTGACATCCGGACCCTGGGCTGGAGACGTTGGTTTCCCATGGAAAAGGGCCACCGTTCGTGTCCAGTGCTGTCTGCCTGCCAGGGGGATTCTGCCTGCTAGAATTCCACTACAAATCCATACAATTTAGGATTTCTCCCAGATGTCAGCTGCCACCAGATAGGAGATGGGCTGTCCTTGGAGTGCCAAAGGCTTCCTTCAAACTGACATCAGGAACCTGGGGAGGTGACTTTGGTTTCCCATGGAAAAGGGCCACCGTTCGTGTCTAATGCTGTCTGCCTGCCACTGGGCTTCTCCCTGCTAAAATTCCACTACCATTCCATACAAATGAGGATTTCTTCCAGATGCAAGCTGTTGCCACGCTTCGTGCCTACCATCTTTTGGCTTTGGGAAATTCTGTTCCCAGGCACTCTTCTGGTACACAAGGTCACATAATGTAAACTGCCTTGTTTTGCACATACTTTGCCAGAGGAGGGATTTCGTGTGGTGGTCTCTGGAACTGACCAATGGTTCCCAAAGGTCCCACCTCTAAGGTGGGCACATCTGTAAAAGCATAAAAGAAGCCCGAGGAATAAACGTGTGGCTCCTCCCTGAGGAGTCCACTGCAGCCTTCTACATCACTCCCTGCCTCCATTTATTGTGCCCAACAGTGACAGCAAGCTGCCACTAGTTGGACGTTGGGCTGCCCTTGCATAGCCAAAGGCCTCCTACAAACTGACATCAGGAACCTGGGGAAGTGTGTAGCCACGGTTTGTGCCTGCCACACTTTGCTTTCGGAAAATTCTGTTCCCAGTACAGAACTGGTAAACAAGGTCATGCTATTGTAAACTATCTTGTTTTGCACATTTCTCTAAGGAGGTGTGGGAAACCCTAAAAGCAAAAGAAGATTTTTAGGAGCTGAAGAAACAGGCCTCACACAGAAAAAGCTGAGATCTCAGAACCTGCAGCAACTGAGAAAAGTTTGGAACTAAGAAAGATACAGCAGTATATAATAGTATAGCGAGCAAGGACATGGAAAACAAAGGCTGAGTTTTTAGGTTTGGCTGAATAAGTCATAGCACTGCAGAAAACATATGCCAGACAAGATAGTAGAAGGTCTTAAGCTTAATAAGAGTATTGTGTATTGTTAATAGAGAAGCTTACAAACGACTATTATTTGAAATAGGTGTACGTGTGCTATAGTCGGTTGGTCAAAACAACTGTCAGTAATTTTTAGTAATATACTATTGGCTGAAAAGTCTTTAAGATGCTTTGTAACGGAGAAATCGGGGGCTTTTTGGGGGGCCATTGTAAACTGCTATTGGGGCTGCTGCTGGGGGCGATTGTGGGATGCTGCTGGGGTTGCATGGAGCTGCTGCTGTTGCTACTGCTATGCTGTACATGAGTGCTGTAAACTGCTACCTTGCTTTAAATTCTGTGATGAGACTGATGCTTCATTAAAAAAGAAAACAGCTCTCACAGCAATCAAGTCCAGTGCCTGCCCGCATCGTTGCCCCCACAGGAGGGATTTTGCGTGTTTACCCTTGGCGTTACCAATGGTCAAAGGATCCCCACCTCTAAGGTGGGTGCTTTGTGAAAAGGTGTAAAATAGGCTTGGAAAATATGAGGATTTCTCCTGGTTGCAAGCTGCCACCAGTTGGAAGCTGGGCTGCCCTTGTAGTGCCAAAGGCCTCCTACAAACTGACATCAGGAACCTGGGCTGGAGGTGACTTTGGTTTCCCATGAAAAGGGCCACCGTTTGTGTCTAATGCCCTATGCTTGGCCCAGGGCTTCTTCCTTTTGAAATCCTATTAGAGATCCAAACATATGAAGATTTCTCCCAGATGACAGGTGCCACAAAGTGGAAACCTGGTTACCCTTGGAGTATCAGAGGCCTCTTAAAAAGCTACATCAGGCACCTGAGGAAGTGACTTTGGTTTCCCATACAAAAGGACCACCATTCATGTCTGATGCCCTATTCCTAACAGTGGGTTTCTGCCTGTTTAAATTCTACTAATATTCCAAATCGATCAGGATTTCTCTAAGATGCAAGCTGGCACTAGATGGAAGCCTGGTCATCCTTGGATTGTGCTGCTTGGTGCACACTGGCCATTTTGATCAGGTCATTAAAATGATCAGAAATACCTCTTTCTGAATGAGGGTTGCTGTAGTCACTGTTTCTCATGTTTGCATTTTTCTTAAACTCTTTCCCAGGGATTTGAGTCTGTAAACAAGGTCTCTCTATGTAAACTATCTTGTTTTTCACTTTTCCCTCTTCTGAGGAGGGACTTTGCTTGTTGACCCTTGATGTGGCCAATGAGTCCAGGGATCCCACCTCTTAGGTGGGCACATTTTAAAAAGGTATAAAAATAGCTTCTGAGAATAAACCAGCCCCTTTTCGGAGCTTCAGCCTTCTGAATCGTGAGTCCATGTCTCATTTATTGTGTCCCACAGCGACAGGTTGCAAATGAGAGACCATATGCCAAAGTCAATGGTATGGGTTTAACTGAACAAGAAATGAGAGACAGAGAGAGAGAAAGAGAAAGAAATGGAAAAGAGGTGGGGGGAGAGAAAGAGAGTGACAGATGAAGTAGAATACCTCCCCGTCTCTGTGGATGCCAATGGCATCCTGTGGTTGCTCTCCATCAGATCTCCGTGCTGAGGGTGCCCCGCACACACGGAGTTCAGAGGGTGGATACCCAACGCTGGGGCCGGTTGGGAAGGCCCAGGTACCTCCCCTGGCGGGGACAAGTTGGACAGAGTCTCTGGCAGCAGGCTCTGGATCTGTGTCAGCCCTTTGCATCAGCAGCAGTGCTCTGCTGCAAGGCCTCAGCCACGGCTCTGGGGAGCGCCTGGGGAGTCTTTGATGGATCATGGCACCTCTTCCTCAGCTGCCCCTCACGGGAACGTCCTGTGGATGTGGCCTTCCTGGGGTGGGGATCTTACAGCTGAGCCAGTTTGTGTGAGGGAGGATGGGTGTTCAGTGCCTGTGACCAGAGGTTACAGCACAGCCCCAGAACTCTCCTCCTCCCTTCCTGCTTGTAGGCACTGTGTGCAAACGTGGCTTCAGCAGAGGAGCCTGTGGGCTCTGGCCTCCCCTGCCAGATGGGGATGCATGGTGCTGCCTTAGTCTTGTTTCCTTGTCCCTAGGCCAGAGGTCATTGAACAACAGTGTCATCTTGACGGTGTCTCAGGTTCTGTGAGGCGGCTCCAGTCCCAGCCCAAAGCTGCAGTCAGGTGAAGAAGGGGTGGGATCGAGAGGTCTCAGCCTCTTTATTCAGGTTTGCCTGAATAATGGGCAAATCTCCTTCCTAGCAGTGTTTAAGCCATTACCCGTAACGTTGAAGTCTCTGACACAGCTGATGTGCCCAGAGCCCCTGTTAGGTGCAGTGCCACACACAGATAGCCTGAGCCCCAGACTGCCCAGGCATGGCTTGGGATGGGGAGGCTGTGCTGGCCATGAGGAATTTTCCCATGGAAAAGGGCCATCATTCATGCCTTATGCCTGGCACCGGGCTTTTTCCTGCTAAAATTCCACTAGAATTCCGAATGGATGAGGATTTCTCCCAGATGCAATCTTCCACAAGTTGCCACCCTGGCTGTCTGTGGAGTGATAAGTGCCTCCTGCAAACTGACATCAGGAACCTGTGGGGCTGCGTCGCTGTGGGACACAATAAATGAGAGGCAGGGAGTGATAGTTTTTCACAGAAGGCTGCGTGGTCCCCTTGCAGGAAGGAGACCCCGGGTTATTTCTCCGGCTACTTTTATGCTTTTTCAGATGTGCCCACCTTAGAGGTGGTACCTTTGGGAATCATTGGTCAGTTCCAGAGACCACCACATGAAGTCCCTCCTCTGGGAACAGATGTGGAAAAACAAGGTAGTTTACATTGTGTGACCTTGTGTACCAAAAAGTGCCTGGGAACAGAATTTCCCAAAACCAAAACATGGCCAGCACGAAGCGTGGCAACAGGGCTGAGTTGAGGTTCCCATGGAAAAGGGCCACTGTTTGGGTCTAAGGCCCTGTGCCCGGCACCAGGCTCCTGCCACTTATAACTCCGAATAGACGAGAATTTCTCCCAGATGCCAGTTGCCACAAGTTTCAACCCTGGCTGCCCTGCAATGTCCCTGGGAGTGCAGGAGCTCAGAAGCCTCCTGCCCAGAGACCTTCTTCTCCATGGCTCAGAGGCCACGCATGAGGAGCCTGGGAAGCCTGAAGAGCCTCAAATGCACACAAACAAAAGCCCATTGCCTCCTTTTCTGCCAGCCTGACGAGGCCTGCAAGGCACACAACCCACACAACAACAGAGCACGCCGGATGAGGGAAATACAGAGTTATTTCAAAAATATTTACACCCCTCACTCTGGTCTCTACAGAGCCCCTTTCCAAAGCAGAGACACACTGAGTGCTTTTCCCGAAATCAGCTGCTTTCAGAGCCCAGGGACAGTTGGCAAAAATGGCTTCTCTCAGGTACCTGAGGCAATTAAAAGAGAATTAAACTGACATTTCTAACTTGAAGCACAAGAGGCATGTGCAGTCATGAAAAAATTATGAGCCATTGCTGACAAAATAAGCTTTTCACCTGTCTGGTGCAAAGAATAAAAGGACAAGAAGCATTTTTGGCTTTTTTCTTCCCCCCTTTCTTTCTTGTAATTAATTGCTAGATATTGCTGCCTCCACAAATGACAGAACCCAGGGGTTTTCCAAACTACAAGAGAGAGATGTAGTGCTCGGTACCTTGTTTATCCAGCCTCACTTGGTGATCAGCAAGATTTCCCTCCTCAAGTGATTCCCATAAAAGGCTCAGAGCTTCATTTTCTGGTTTACTGCACTGGTTTGAAAGGTCTTCCCAGGCACCTGCTTCCAGTTTGGGGATGGAGCAGAGGGAGGGCTTTCCCCTTGTGCTTTGGTGGCTCAGACCTCCGTAAGACACTGCTGCCAGCACTGTCCCCTGCACTTTGGGAGGATGTCCCACATTGCTCAGATGTTTCTTCTGCATTTCTTATTCTGCTTTTCACAGTGGTCAACACCTGCTGAGGAGCTGAGCCCTGGTCTCTGGCCACCTGGCCAGGCAGTGCTATTGAAGGCCTGTGAATATATCTATGACTGATAATATAGAAACGTGCTTCTAATGAATGTGCTTTTATTGTTATGCTATTGTAGCTGCCAGGGATGGGAGAAACCAGCTGTGTTTTTCACTCTTGCAGTGGTCACTGTGTGAGCATTACAAGCTGGATGCTGTGTCACAGTCTGCAAAGAGAGAAGGAAGTCATGTAGGTAAACCTATTTGTGTTTACATTAACTCCCCTGTGCTGTAGCTATTTTAGAGCTGCTGTTACATCTCAGTTGACTAAATTGGAAATAAATACTCTTTATCTAGTCATAAATGCCACAGACAGTCTAGAAGACTGCACCAGGTGAAAAACAGCCCCAGTCCTCTGGATTTGGATTTGGTGCCTGTAGCTGAGGTAGTGTGGTGTCAGTGCCCTGCTTTTGCCATATTTTAGCTCTAAGGAAGATGTTTTTACGATGAGGGTGGTGAAATACTGGCACAGGTTGTCCAGAGAGGATGCTTCATCCCTGGAAATATTCAAGCCCAGAAACCATGGAAGTCACTGAGCCATTCCCTAAGAATCCCTTGCAATCGATGGGATGTGTACTGGAAGCTTGAAGAGAAACAGAACAAATCACTGCTCCTGCTCTCAGGTGGAAAGCACTGGAGCGAAAATTCTGATAGATCCCTTAATAAGAAAAGGAATTGATGGTTCTGATGGTTTCTTCAAGCAGATAAACAAGAAAGCCATTACATGAATTTCAGGAGCACGTTGAGCACACACTTTCCTCTGGAAAACAACTTTCCCACAGGTCAGGGGTGGTTCAGCAGTTCACATCCTACAAGGAATTTACAAGTAGGCTGCACACTGGTGCAGAGACCTGTATTAGCTGTTTCAAGGGCTTGCTTCCATTCTGGGCCTGCTCTTTGAAGATGGCTCTAACCTTGCACAGGCCCACAATTTTACTGCTCAAAGCATCAGATACAGCTGAAATTACCCGTTGTTTTCCTTTCTATTTCCAGATGGTTATCCTGGGAAAAAAAAAATGCTCTTCATCAGCCATTCTGTTGGTGAGAGCTCAGCCCTTGCTCAGTTTCAGTCTGGAAGGAGGAAAAGTGCAGTGGGAGCTCCTTGTGCCAAGAGAAACTGCACAAGGTCAGAGGCAGATGGAGCCTCACTTGAAATAAAAGCTGCCTCCTGTAGAGATATCAATGCCCTTTGCTGGAGTTAACTGACAAATGATGGCTTGCTTGGTGCCCCCTGGGACTCGTGCCTCAGACTTCTCCAAGCCAGGAGAAGGCAAACAGTTTCAGAGGAGGAGGACGGTGTGCAGGGGTAGCACAGATTGTACAGCAGCAGCTATTCCTTTCTTCCAGGTGCTGTATCCACAGTCCTCAATCACATCTTTGTATTTACCATCAACATCTTTGGTAGCAAAGGTTAACAAATTTACCATCAGCACCTTTGTCAACAAAGTAGGAGAGCGGTACCATAGCTGCCAAGGACTGGCTGGTGATTCCAGGGCAGTGACGGCCTGGAATCTTCAGGGCTGGAGGTATTCTACCTTCTTAGTCTTGAGAACATTTTCCTGTGATGGAAATGAGTTGGGCAGAAGCAATGCTGGGAAGCAACAGGAAAATTAACAAAAAAGCAAAAGGGTATTTCTATGTTCTACTGTTGACAAACACTATGCAGTGATCAAATCAGGATCCTCAGCCTAGCTCAGGGCTCCCCCTGTGCTCAGGCTTGCTGAAGAAGTCTGAGGCAGGAGTCCCAGGGGGTACCAAGCAAGCCACCCCCCTGTCCAAAGGCTTCCTGGCAATGAGGGCTCTGTGAACACAGTGCCAAAGGAATTGTTTCTTCCATGGCCTCCACAGACCTAGATGAGCTAACAGATATTCTGGCCACTCTGGACAAAGAAAAATTACTTCTTCTGCTGAAAGCCGACCCTTCAAACCCTCCCTAATGCTGCAGAGCAGGTCTATTTGCCCCATGTCAGCTACATGTCATAACTGGCTGTGTCTGTTTTAGGCTATCCACATTCTGACTCACACTGTGGGAGGGTCAGGGCCTGGGAGAGACTTTGAAACCTTTATGTGAAAAATGAAGAGTGCAGAATTGCTGATCTCTGGGTTAAATTAAGCTCCACGGTGTTTCCTGTACCTTGCACAGGAATTAGTGGAAGTTTCTTCCAGGAGAGTTATACACACTTTTCGCAGAAACCATCACACATTTTAATTACTCCTTTCACACATCCAAGCACTTTATATGCAAGTCAACCTTCCAGGCAAGCATCTTTTTAATAACCTTTTAGTTAAGCCTGGTACTTTTCATTTCACCAACCATTTACTCTTCCCATATAACAGACCTTTGCTCAAAATACTTCCACCATTATGCCAGAGGTAAAGATTCCCCTGACTGCTAGCACCAAAAAGCAGAATAACTAGATGTTCCCAATTACCATAACTGCCTAAGCAGAACTGTCACACAACTTAAAGGTGTGCATAAGTGGTGCAGTTTAATTGGATATTAAACCACCCTACGGCAGGAGCATCCCGTCCTGAAAGGAAAAGCAGGATGATGAACAGGGGAGATTGTAGCTGATAACTTCAAAATGGGATTAGAAAATGAGTCTGGAAACTTAATGCATGATAGCCTCTGGAACAGAGCCTTTGTAACCTTGCTGTCTTCCCTCTCTCCAGGTCGCCTCAGATGGTGCTGAACAGCACGGTCCCCGCAGAGCATCACTGGTGACCTCCCTCTGCAGATCACTCACCCACAGACAGCCAGGATTCTTTTCATGCAAAGATCTTTCCTCTCTGAGAGGCTGCACGGCTTTCAGATAAGACTGGGCTGTTGCTGAGGGGCCCCATCAAAGGCCCCATTGCAAACCTAAAACCGAACTGGAGCTTCCTGCAGAGGGGAGTTTGGAGAAGGGTCACTCAGGGCCCAGCCATTCCAGAATTACAAACACACCGACCACAGAATACATCCCTCAGGGGTAGGATGCACATCAGTTCCCCCATCTGGAGATTTATTTGAGGAATGAAATGGAAACGATCCATTAGTGACACCAATTAGCCTCCCATTTATAATCAAGCTGAAGTTTTTCTGTGGACAGTGGTTCATCTTGATCTGAGCCAAGGACCTGACACTAAGCACAACAGGAACCACTGTGTGACACCTGGCTCAGCTGCTGCACAGGTGGGAGGTGCTGAGCTGACAACACCCCTTTCTATTCTATGAAATATGAAAAGAAATGGCACAATCAGTGCTTTATATTAAATGACCTGGTAATAAATGCAAAGGTACATTACCCTGGAGCTTTACCTTCACTCTGCTGCACAACTTTCCACTGATAAGGCAGAAAGCCCTAGAAAGAAATTATTGGAATTATGGCAGCTGGTAAGGAAAAAGGAAGCAAAGAAGCAAAACCTTCTGACATGGCAAAGAAATTCAGGCTGCATCTTCAGGACAAAGTGGATGCCTTTACCACAGTGGTTAACAGCAGATTTAAAGTCATTATTAAGTTTCAAAGTTAAAGCCCCACTGCTGACACTGAGGCATTACACACCTCTCAGAAGTTACAGCCTTGGAGGATTCGTCAACACCTGCCCAAGTCTGCCAGGCTAATTGCTAAGGAAACTTTTCTTCACTAACCATTTGAAGCTATATCAAAGTGAAGGGTCTAACAAACACTTTGGGCAGTACTTGGACACACCACAGAACATGCTTCCCTATGTGTGAAAACATTTAAATGAAGAAGGTTCCTGTGCAATGAGTAGCAAAGGTGGCTTAAATTTGGTCTTTTGCACTTTGAATTTTGTGTTCTCAAATATTTCCTTCCACAATATTCAGCTGGCTAGATTTAATGTGCATGGTTCCATCAGAGACACAAATATCACCCCAAGAGCATGCACCACCACAGCCAAAATAAAGCTTTCCCCATTATTAACAGACGTTCAACCCATCACTCAAAAGTGCATAAAGTACTGGTACTCCCTCAGATAGAAACATTCTGAAATACAGCTGGTAACTGTTGTTTTATTAAGGAACTGGTTTGTAAGTGGAGTTTGTTTGGGTTTTTTTAATAACCAACATGACACTTCCCCTTCCAAATAAAAAGAAATGTCACAGAAAGAAAAACTCAGCAAAATACAAGGAAAGAAGGAATAGAGGGACAGCTCTGGACTGTTCTAACTTAGCAAGTTGACAGATCTCCAAACCCATTGTCAAAGAGCCATCATGCTCAAGAGGGAGGAGCCAATTTATCCAGTGAATGCTCACAGCCTCTGCTTGCCCATCCTGCACAAAGCTCGAGCGGATGCATCGCCAGTCCAGCAAACAGAGACAGCCCAAGCACACGTGAGTGGTTTCAGTCTCCTCAAGTCTCCCATTTTCATTACTCAGGGGTAATTAGGTTATTTTCTCATATAAAGCAGTTTAAAGCCAGGCAGTGCAGTCCTTCCCAGTACCAGTTCCAGAGCTCCCTGCGGTGCAGCATTTCCTGTCAGCCACTGCTGGGCAGCGGGTCTGGGCACAGCAGAGCACATGCCATGGGGTGCTTTTCCAGCCCAAGTGTGCAGACCTCGTTCAGGGGCAAAGCAACCACAGAGACCTCAAATTAAGGTTTGTCCAACTTGTGAGTGCGCTCGTGCCTCCGTAGGGTCCCTGACTCGGTGAAGGAATGCCCACAGAAATCACAGGAGTAGGGCTTCTCTCCGGTGTGGATGCGGTGGTGGCGCTGGAGCGACGCCAGCCGGGTGAAGGTCCCTCCACACTCCTCGCAATAGAAGGGCCGTGCCCCGGAGTGAGTCTGCTGGTGTCTCTTGAGCCTGAGCAGCTGCACAAACGCCATGCCACACTCCTGACACTTGTAGGGCTTGTCCTCCCGGTGGATCACCTTGTGCTTGGACAGCAGGTTGGACTTATCGAAGCCTTTGCCGCACGTCGGGCAGGCGTAAGGTTTGAAGTCGTCTTCCTGAGACTTTGGGTTCCCAGGACAAGCCTGATCTGGGCACTCCAGGCTGTGCTGGCTGCGGTGCACCACAGACCAGGGGTTCCTGGCCATGCCGCTGGCCAGGATCACCATGGAGCGCTCGATCTTGTGCACGTTGCGCAGGTGCCTCCAGACGTCGGCCGTGCGGATGAAGCCCTTGTCACACTCGGGGCACTTGTGCGGCCTCTGGCTGGAATGGATGAGCTTGTGCATGCGCAGGTTGGCGGCGCGGGAGAAGGCCTTGGCGCAGACGGGGCAGCGGTAGGAGTTCTCCAGCAGGTGAGCTCGCCTGTGCTCCTGCAGCTTGCTGGCGCCATGGAAAGAGGAGCCACACTTCCTGCCTCGACAGGGCAGAGCTTCCTCAGGGACGGGCTCCAGGTCCTCACCAAATGCATCCCCGAGAGCGGCGTTGCCGCTGTCCTCACGGAGTTCCGTTGTCGTCCGTGGCTTCCAGGGGAGCTCAGAGGAACAGTGATCTAAACCCTCATCTTCACTCTGCAGCTGCAAGCTGCTGCTGGAGGGAGCAAACTCCCCAGTTGGGCTCTCACCTTGCTCCTGGCAGCAGGTGTCACAGGTTTCTTTGTCTCCACACCGCAGGTCTGCGGGAAGCTCCTGCTTTCCTGCAGATCCAGCAGAGTTTCCAGGAGGGCTGCAGGAGTAATTCATGTCCACCTCCTTCTGCAGGCTGCAGCTGTGGCCCACCTGCTTGGTGGCCTTTCTGGGAGAATTTGAATGCTTCTCCTCTGTGTCACAAATGTTGTTCTCACTCACGTCCATCCTCTGAGGCAAACACTGTGTTCATCTGCAGCCCATCATCACCCAGAGCTTTGCGTCCTTCATGATAAGTCCATCTCATTCTCGGCTCTTTTGACAGTCCTCCCTAGAAAATAAAACAGCTGTTTCATCAGTGATTCTTCTGATATCATAAATTTAGAACAGTGAAGGTATTTTTACGATTCAAAGAATGGGACAGACTGCCTATTAGATATGCAGTAGGAGAAACAGAATCATCTACTATTAGGTATGTAGAAAATATGCGTTCAGCTCACAAAACATAGACAATGTTTAATAAAGTTAAATATTCTACGATAAGCCAGCCTTAACTACCAAATACAAATTGATAATTCTGATTTTCAGTTTTCCTAAAGATGAGAAATCACAGAATCCCAGAAAGGTTTGGGTTGGCAGAGACCATAAAGACCATCTCGTTCCAAGCCCCTGCCATGGGCAGGGACACCTTCTACTATCCCGGGCTGCTCCAAGCCCCATCCAAACTGGCCTTGAACACTTCCAGTGACGGGGCAGACAAAGCTTCTCTGGGCAGCCTCTGCCAGGTCCTGATCACCTTCACAGTAAAGAATTTCATCCTAATAACTAATCTAAATCTCTCCTCTTTTAGTTTAAAAATGTTTCCCTTTGTTCTGTCGGTGTAAAACGTTGCTCTCCTTCTACTCTGTAAAATCCCTTCAAGTACTGGAAGGTGGGCTAAGACATCTCTGAATATAAGGGTACATATTAATGAGCACATATATGCCAAAACACAAATATTTCTGTATTTCCACACGTGCATAAATGTGAAAGGTGCCTATTTAGTTTCTGCAGGCTTATCAAGTGCAGTTACCAAGGCAGTACAGCCATGTGCATTAAGTGAAAGCTCTTATTCACATTCCAGAAAGGCTGGCTCCATCAGCCACACAACCCATGCTTTCTTCTGCTGGAGACATGGAAAACAATCTGGATTAGTGCTCATTAGTCACTGCCTGGAACAGCGTGGCTCGACTCACCCCCAGCTCCAGCCATTCCCGACAATTTAATAAGGAGCTGGTAACAGGAATATCCCTCACCTCCAGCCCTCCAACTGAGCTGCCGATGCCTTTGGGCCGGGAAAACTTTCCAAGGGATGCCGGCGCTGCATGGCTTAAGAGAAATCCATAACCACGGCTAGGCGTTCCTGCAGCAGGGGGACGTGGCAACCGCGGCGGGGGCTGAAAAATAATAATAATAACAACAACAACAATAAATACATACACACACACACATATATATGTATATATATTTAAAAAGAAGAGATATTTTTCTCTTCCGGGCAGCATGACACCCCCCTCCCCCCCAACTTTTCTCCCCTCCGGTGCCCGTTCGCTGTTCCCCGGCCCTACCTGGGCACTGCGGCTTCCGGCGCGGCCCCGCGCATCCCCCGCGCATCCCCTGCGCATCCTCCGCGTATCCCCCACGCATCCTCCGCGCATCCCCCCCGCATCCCCCACGCATCCCCCACGCATCCCCCACGCATCCCCCGCGCATCCCCCGCGTATTCCCTGCGCATCCCCCGCGCCGGCGCGGGGCCCACGGCAGCGGCACCGGCGCAGTGGCGGCTCGGCCGTGCTGGAGCTGCCGGCAGCGAGCGGGGCGGGACCGGACACCGCGTCCCCTTCCCGGTCACCGCATCCTTTCCCCGGCCTCCGCACCCCGCCCGGCTCCGCGCCCCGTTCCAACCAGCGAGCCCTTCCCACTGCGGATCCCGGTGCTCCCCAGGAGCCTGTTCATGGAATCATGGAATGGTGTGGCTGTGAAGGGACCTGGAATGTCGTCTCGTTACAGCGCCCTGCCGTGGGCAAGACGCTTTCCGCTAGACGAGGTTGCTCCGAGCCCCATCCAGACTGGCCTTGGACACTTCCAGGGATTCGGGCACAGCCACAGCTTCTCTGGGCAGCCTGTGCCAAGGCCTCACCACGCTCATAGGGAAAAAATCTCCCAGTATCTAATCTAAACCTACTCTCTTTCAGTGTGAGCCCATTGTCCCTTGTCCTGTCACTCCAGCTCTTACAAATAGCCTTGCCCCACTTTACTGCAGGTTCCCTTCGAGTACTGCAAGGCCACAATTAGGTTACCCCAAAGCCTTGTCTTCACCAAGCTGAACAATCCCAGTTCTTTTGGCCTTTCCTCACAGCAGAGTTGTTCCATCCATCTGATTTCATTGATGTCCTCCTCTGGACTCACCCCAACAGGTCAGTGCCTTTCTGTCCCTCAGCTCCAGCTCACAGCAATCCGTGGAGGATCCTCTGTGCCCCCCACCATGGCAATAACCCTGCATCCATCTTCCTGCAGGACTGTGGCAGGGATGGATTCCCTTTCAGGCTCTGCTTTGTCAGAAGAAAGGGGCTCTGCCCCTCTCAGGAGGGATCAATCCACCTCCCAGGGCTGTGTCGCACTTCCTACTAGAGTAAGGCTTTGCACTCAGAAGGGCATTCAGCATCTTCAGCGATGCCTCACCAGGGCCTTTCACAGGAGCACCGGTACCTTGAGAACTCCTTTGCCCAAGGGATCCAAAGATCCCACCTGCCTTTGCCAAAGTCACAGTAGGATCGTGGTCCACAGCTGAAGCCATTCTCCAACATCTCTGTAACCTCATGGAGATTGCTCCAGCTTTAAACCCAGCTCTGGGAGGCTTTGCACTGCCTTTTCCTAGCAAAACTCCTCCAGCTTTGGGAAGTGGGCTCCACAATTAGCAGCAAATACAGAACTGCAACGACAAATGAACAAGAGTGTACATTGCCAGCATGCAAATATGGTATAGAAGAATGCTCCAAGCTCTGTATTATTTTTGTGATTGCACAGATCTTGCTAAAAATAGACATGAAACCAGAAACTGCTCTGCTGGGTGTTAAGGGTGAGGAAAAGAAAGGTACCTACTCCTTCCACATGGAAAAAGCAAGTTCCTTCTGAGAGCAGAATAAGTGGCAGTTCAGTTCCTTCAGATGCATCACTTCAAAAATAAGTTTGCAACAATCCTTTAATGACAGTCCTTGAATCCATGAGGAGCCCACACTCTGCTTGGAATGGCAAACCTTGCAGAGGAAGAACCGTCATTCCAACTTTCCTAGCTAGGAGGAAACACAAAACAACTCAGGAGATTTCCGTTATTTTTACTGTAATTTTTTTCAGAATTTAAATGCTTAGGTGTTCCTTACTTAGCTGGGCAGGGTAAAGGCTGTCTCCCACCTACCCTTTCCACATCCCTCAAGAAGACAAACACAGAGCCTCTCCCCTTTTTCATAAGGAAAACTCTAGGAATACATAAGGACATTCACCCACATCCCCACAGCCAAGCATGTTTTTGTGGGGCAAAGAGGATGAACGGCCAGCTTTTCAAAATTCCAAATAGTGATTTATCACAACCACCAAGGAATGGTGAAGTGCCAGCAGTGTCCTTCCTCCGAGGGATCGTGGATGAAAAGGCCAAAGCATCTCCACGTGCTCCTCCTCAAAAACATCAATAAAAATGATGTTTTTCCTCATCCCTACTTATCCTCCCTTGAGGTTCCTCAGAGTGCTCAGAGGAAAAGAATTCTCAACATTCATCTCTGTCTTGGTTTGGAAAGACAGGTATCAGCCAGGCAAAGCTGGAGTTTCCCTTAGAATGGAGAATGTAAACCCCTCGCCCCCGCTGAATTATAATTTTGTAATTAAGGGGCTTTCAGGCAAAGATTTGGGAATAGGAATAACAGTTCTTTACTAGGAATATGAAAAATACAAATGTAGTAGAAAAACAAAACCATCCCACCAAACCAGCAAACAAACAAACAACAATTTTGGAGAACCCTGACAGAGTCAGAGCTACAACCTGACACCCTGTTGGTCAAGGTGTTGGAAGCAGTCCCAAAGTGAGTCCTGGAGTGGCAGAGGTGGTTCTGGTGGAGTAGAGATGATCCTGTAGAACAAGGGTCCAGGGATGGTGAGAAGGGGTCCAGTCTTCCTCCAGGACTCAGGTGAAGCCAGATCCCTTGTGTTCCTGTGTCTCAGTTTTTATCCAGGTAGGAATGGTTGGCTCCCCCCACTGGGTGGAGCATCTCACAATAGGATGATGGAATGTGGATGTTCTACTTTGGGGATGTGGCTTTTAGGGGTGTCTTAATGGTCCATTAGCAGAAAATATTCCCCTGGAGGGCGGATGGGTGGTGAAAGAGATAAGAAACACTGCCCCACCTGGTTTAACAGCTGGCCCATTATCAGAAGACATCTGCCCCTCTCCCCCCAGAGTTACAAGAGATAAAGAAAAACATCTCCCCAACTGCTTTCAGCAGATGAAATAGAATGCACATTTTTGGTTCCATAACCCAAGACAATCTCCACGCTGCAGGTCAGGGCTGGGGGGTTGATTCAAGCATACTTTTGGTAGGAAATTTCTAGGTCTCCTCTCCTTGGCACTGCAGTTCCATACATGTTCCTTATCGGACTGAAGGTCTCGCAGGATGCACCATCCATCTTCCCACCCTTTGTCAGGCTTCTGTGGGGTTACCTGGGTGTTCCTCACCTTTGTGACAACTGTCAGCACCAGGAAGCAAGCCTGCCTCCCACCTGTGGTATCACACAGTGCTCACTTGTTGGGAAGTGTGGAAACAGGCAGTGCAAATCCCTGTGCCCAGGCCTGTCTGGCTTCTTTCATGTCAGCTTCCTCGGGAAAGAAACAAGAATTTCATTATCTGCCAAGCAAAGTTAGTATTTAATCTGCCAGTCCAATTGAAAATACCTTCAGTGGTGATAAATAATGCAGAGCACTGCAAATGATGCCTCGTGGGTGAGATCAAAGACCCTGGGGCAGCACCAGTCAGGGCCTCGTGGCTGCTGTTGTTGGGCTAAGAGGAGACAGAGAAGGGATTCTGTGCAGGGTAACAAAACCTGCACATACACACCCCATGCCCAGACTGACAAAAGTGTCCACACACTCATCAAATTCATAGCACAGCCCCAAACTTCCCTTCTGGCTTTGATAACACAGAACACTCTGTCAGTATTTCCCTTTCAGCATAAAATAACAACACAAGTCAGAGATCTTGCTCTGTTGGTCCTCAGACAAACACACGTAGCTCTATCAGCTTCCACATATTTTGATTTTTCCTCCTAATACCGAGGTATTTAAATGTTTTCTGCTTTCTCTTTCACATGTTGCATTTATGAGCCCATGAGTTCATTAAACTCTGCATTCTAAGCCTTTCCCATCAGCCTTAATGAGTTCCTCCAGCACACACACACACACACAAAAATCAGCTGTATTCCTCAAGGAGAAGGCAGAAAACTAATTGAATCACCCATTTCCTTGCAATATATGATTCCTATTAAAATTACATTATTGGTGTTTTGTGCCTGCCCTACATTCATATTCCCAACACACACATGTATGGATGCCAAATCCCTTTTATTTATGCCACCTCACTTTTATGTGTCTTAAATGGGAAGAGTCTGTCAGGACAGATGAGGATCTGTAATGTATTTGCCAGTTAGATCTACTCTGGAGTAATTTCTTGATTTAAATTTTCTGTTAAATTCACTGAAAAAATGTGAATGCATGGTTCACATTGCTGTCACAACGGGAGCTTAATATATCTTGTGAAGGATTTAACATCACATTCCATCAAATTTGAATTTTATAAGGGCCACAGAGGTTTCTGACATCTGGCTACTCTGTTTTAGGACTGCCATAAACACTTTAAACATCTGAGAGCTTCAGACTCTTCTATGTAAAACAGGAAAAAAAAAAACCAACCTAAGCAATGCTTCTTCTAAGAAGGAGCTGAATCCAGATGGATTTCATTGATATTTGGCAAAAGTTTGAGCTTTTAACTCCCCAGGGGGAAGCTGGGCCCCCTTCAGCCCACTGAACTTCAGTGACAAACCTGCAATTCCTGTTAGGGACGCTGAATTTGGAAAGGACACCCACACAGGACCCTAAGAGTTCAATTAAAAGAAAGGTTCAGGATCTCTGATGCAGGGAGTTGTTTCACTCTGTGCAGCTCCATCCTATCAACGTAACACACATTTCCTGATGTTTGCCAGGATTTTCTAAACCTTTGGGTCCAGTGAGCTGGCGTCTCATGAATGAGGCATTCAGAAAAAACATCAAAAAACCCCAAGTTCTAACTACACCAAAAGCCAGACAGAGGTACTAAATGCGAAATCAGGCTGTAAAGTGTGGGGAATTTTTTTTTTTACGAGTTTTTGTTTGTGAGGGGAGGATGATTTTTTTTTTTTTTTAATTTTGTATTAGGGTTAAAAAGATAAATGATACTTGTAGTTTTGGTTTTAGATCTGCTGATTTTATATTTTTCTTTATTTTCAGTTTTGTGCACTGCTGAAACTTGGCTTAACGTGCTCGAAACACAGTGAAAAAAAATTCCTTGGACACAAGATTCTAAGGTTCTTAAAGGTTTCTGACTTAGTTAACTCTTAAAACGTGCTATGTTTACAATTTTGCGCTAATTGTTGTTACTTATTTTAAACAGGCAAATTTTGTGTCAAATTTATTCTATTTATGTTTTTCTACTACTGTTACAGTAGGAAATGAGCAGCAGCAGCAGAAGAAGAATATGAGACACTGCCTGAAATTTTTTATTTTGCTTTCATTTGTTTCTATGCTAAAACTCTAAAACTACAAATTTTCACTCTGTGACAAACCGAACTACTATTTCTTTCTCACTTCCATTGTTTTAAACTTGTTTCTGAGCGTTGGAAGTTTTTCTCATGGACTCAGGTCAAAGGCAGTGCCTTCCTGGGGTCCCAGCCGGGGTCTTGGACCCCCAGGGCAGCACGAGGAGCTTTCTACGTGCCCTGGACTCCAACAGCAAAGAACATGGGAAAAGTAACAGGAACAAACCCCAAGCAAGGACTGCAAGAAGCAGGCTGGTTCTGAGGAATAACTTCCTGGCATGCTTTAGCTTCCCAAACTTGCATTTTCCTCGGCACCTATTGATGGAGAGCCAGCGAATTTCTAGGCAAAAGCTGCTGTCTGATCCTGCAAATATGCCTGGCTGGAGATCCAGGACTATAAAGGAGCCTGCCAGGGAATGACCTGGCCCTTCCAGACAAAAGGTGCCTGTGCAAAACCAGCCACATCTGTGGGCTCCCGCCATCCCTGGCTGTGGGCTCGGAGGAGCTGCGTCTCTGATCTGCACCTGCACCTTGTACAGGCTTCGTCATTTGGGAAACCCTAAAAATGCGTCCATGAATCTGCTAAAGAGTTGGAAGGGAGAAATCTCTACCTGGCCTCGGTGCTTATTGGTTTCTTGTTCTAACAGAATGCCTAGGTTGGCTCAGGACAGCATTTAATCATTCTATTCAATAACCGTTCAGCACAAAGGATTTTTACTGCAGCTCTTCATGGGGTTTGCATGAGAAGCTTTCGGCGCTGTCCCAGGAAATCACAAACTCTCGGCGAGTTCTTTTTCTTCTTCTTTTTCATGACCCCGCTCGAGCAGAAAGGCGGGACAAGACGATCCGGTGCGCTCCCTTCCAACCTGAACCATTCTGGAATTAAAACGGGAACTGACGGAGCAGCCCCGGCTGCACCGGGACCACCCCAAAACCCTGCCGGGGCGATTTTCCCAGCCTGTCCCACCCTCGCCCTTCGCTCCTCCTAGAGCAGATGCTCAGGACTGGCGTCACCAAGCACTGGGATCAGCCCCTGGCACACCCCCTGTGACAGATAGAGACCCCTGTCACACCCCCTGCGACAGCCAAACACGGGGATCAGCCCCTGGCACACCCCCTGTGACAGACACAGCCAGGGATCAGCCCCTGCCACACCCCCTGTGACAGACAGAGCCTCGGCACACCCCCGGCAGGGCGGACACAGCTGGGGACGGGCCTTTGTCGCACCTCCAAAGTGACTGACACCACCAAGGACCGCCCCCGTCACTCCCCCAGTGTGACTGACAGGGATAGGGACAACCTTTGTCACTCCTTCAGCGTGACTGAGACAGGCAGGAACCTCCCCTTTCACGCCCCCAGTGTGATTGACACAGCTGGGGACCTCCCCTGCCACACCCCCAGTGTGTCACACACAGCTGGGGACCTCCCCTGTCACACCCCCAGTGTGACAGACACAGCTGGGGACCGCCCCTGTCACACCCCCAGTGTGACAGACACACAGGTGGGGACCGCCCCTGTCACACCCCCAGTGTGACAGACACAGCTGGGGACCGCCCCTGTCACACCCCCAGTGTGACACACAGGTGGGGACCGCCCCTGTCACACCCCCAGTGTGACAGACACAGGTGGGGACCGCCCCTGTCACACCCCCAGAGTGACAGACACAGCGGGGGACATCCCCTGTCACACCCCCAGAGTGACAGACACAGCTGGGGACCGCCCCTGTCACACCCCCAGTGTGACAGACACAGCTGGGGACCGCCCCTGTCACACCCCCAGTGTGACAGACACAGCTGGGGACCGCCCCTGTCACACCCCAGTGTGACAGACACAGCTGGGGACCGCCTCTGTCACACCCCCAGTGTGAACAGCGCTGCCCACATCGCACCCCCGGTGTGAGTGACACCGGTATGGACCGCCCCTGTCACACCCCCAATGTGACACCGCCAGGGACCTCCCCACCACCCAAGCCCCGGCTTAAGTGACACCTTAGCGCCGTGCCTGTCCCCTGTCACACTCCCATGGGGCTGATGCAGCCCCTCAGTCACGGAACACACCATGTCAGGGCATAAAAAACCCCAAAGCGAATAAAAACGCCCCACGGCTGCTGTGTGCTCAAGCCCACCCGCTCAGTCCCTCTCCAAAACACTCCCGCGAGTCGTTAAATTCAACACTGAAATGCCCACGGCCTCCTCAGATTCCAGGAGGAGATCACGGACATCCAGCTACAGCAGGGTAAGGAATGCCCCAGGTTTGGGGTGAGAGCTCCATTTCCTGCCCCTTGGCCCAATTCCTAGCTGATAACTTAGCTGAAATCCCATCTTCTCAAGAGAGATAGATAGATAGATATAGATATCCTGAGATAGATATAATATGATATAAATATATTGTATTTTCTATATAGAATAGAATAGAATAGAAATAATATATTAAATAATATATAAATATATAAATATATTATATTTTCTATATTTTCTAAATATAATATAATATAATATAATATAATATAATATAATATAATATAATATATAAAATAATATATAAATATAAAATAAATATATATAAAATATAATTTTCTAAAATTTTTTAATTTTTTTTTAATCCTTCTCAAAAGCATCACACAGCTTCAGCAAGTCTGGGGACAAACTCGTATGCAGCTGCCAATCAAGAGTCACAGCATTTGGGGAGACCGAATCCTCTCCTGGGACACCACCTCAACCTTGCTAGGGTTACCACGGCTTTGCACACGAAATATTCCGGCCATGTGGCTTCAGCACAGGGTTTTGAATGCCCAGGATGCCAGGATAGGGGGTGGAAATGCAAGAGCAGTCCCCATGCTTGTGGCACTCTGTGACTTCTTCTGCAAGCAGCTGAGCTGCCCACAGAAAATGGAGAAGTGGCTGCACGGGAGAGCGAGAGTGCACAGGGTGTGTGTGTGTGTGTGTGAGCAATCCCGAAATATTCAGGGGAGATGGGAGAAGCCTCGGGATCCAGGACTCTCTGCTAAATCCAGGCAGGGGAATGATGCCTGTGCTATGCAGATGAGCTGTCATATTGTCTCCCACACAAGAGCATCTCCAAAGGAACCTACACCTACTGCAATTATCCTGCAGCATATGGACATTTATAGGTAAAAAAAAAAAAAAAAAAAAAAAAAAAAAGGGGGGGGGAGAGTAATGGTTGGCCAAAAAAAGCAGGAGCCTAGATAATTCTCCGGTGTTATTTTGGAAAGTGCAGACACTGAGCAGGATAAATTATACATACCTGAGAGTCATTAGAAAATGTCAGATCGCCTCTAAAATGCGCTAGAAGGAGGAAAAGTTCCTCCAGCTTTCCTGTGCAAGAGGAGAATGTAAATAATACTCCCTAATATGTATGTAAATAATACTCCCTAATAAAATACTCCCAGTATGTAAATAATACTCCCTAATAAAAACCCTCACTGGAATGAGTTTTCGAGCTGACTCCGACTCTCTCTTGTGCTGGGGACAGAGTGTGGGGCTGCATCCTGAGAGCCAAAGGCATCATCAAGCTGAAACTCTGACAGAAGAGCTGCACTTTCGTCGCTGGAGCAACCATGATGTATAACCCTCCCGGAATGATTTCAGAGCGAACCCAGAATATTTGTTACCCTTCTCTAAATTTAGCTGGAAAAAAAAAAAATAATAACTTCTGCTGCCAGCTCTATGAAAATGACACACGTATCTTGACAGCAAATGATTTAAAAATGAGGAACCAACCAACAATGCCATGTTCTGGGTGTTGGGGGAGGAAGAGGACTGGAAAATCCTGAAGTTTGAGTTTCCAAACTCTCAGTGTTCACCTCCAGCGTGTACCTGCCACATCCCCCAGTTTTATATCCTCAGTGTATTTTCCAAAGCTTCAACCTCTGATAAGAGACAAATCCTCTGCTGACTGATGCTTCTGCTGGAGAGCTGAGATTTCTACAATTAGCATTAGAGAGAATTTGGGGAGGGATCTGTCTTTTTTGGTTTGGGTTTGTTTGGGGTGGTTTGTTGTTTTTTTTTTTTTTTGTAAATTTGGGTGTTACACATTTTAAAACAAAGCACTTAAAACATCAGCACATCGGTTCATAATTGCAGAGTGGAGATGAGGAGCACGTCAGTAGTTGAAAAACATTAAATTTGCAGGAAGTGACTGAAATGTTTGCACAGAAGGGGGCAAATGGAGATAAGACAGGCAGGCTGCTTGCATTCAGCTCGAGAAACTTGCACAGCAGAGATTTACCCTGTTCAAGGGAAGTAAAGGGGGGGGAAAGCTTGCAGGACTACGCTGGGAATTACGTTCACAAAGGGGTAGAACACCTCTTCCCTGGATATTTTGGTCATTGCTGGGATGACCAAAGTGCTGGTCTTTGCCCATTTGTATGAATGCCTTTTCTTTTGGCTTGTTTTACATTTCCTTTGTCAGAACCTTCAGGAAGAGTCAAGGCCTAAGGAGCACAGGATGGTTTGGGTTGGAAGGGACTTTAAAAATTATCTGGTCCAACCTCACTGCAGGGACACCTTCCCCTAGGCCAGGTTGCTCAAACCCCAACCAGCCTGGCCTTGAACACTTCCAGGGATGGAGTTTTCCAGGCTGAACTTCTCCAGCAAAACCCCTTTGTGCTGCCTGCAGCCACTGGCTGCACCAGGAGGACACCCAAAATGTTTTAAACACACAAAGAGCTCAGCAAAGCCCCTCTAACCCGAGAGGCAAAAAAAGGTCTGGTTTGATTTGCGTTTCACAGCCTGAACTGTGACAGGCACAGGATCATCTCCTCACACTGGGGAGAGCTCTCGGAATACTCACCTGAAACAGAGGCATCTCTCCTCCATCTGGGAAGAAAACAAGCTTAACATTTAAATCTGTCTGCAAGGTGGGAGCGAATGAACTCCTGAACGGCTGCAGAAAGCAGCAAGAGCGCAATAAAGCTAAACAGGTAATTACTGCTGGATTATCTGGAGACGCAGGCTCACACCGAACCGGCCAGGAGAGAGAGCTCAAAAACACCTGACAGCCAAGGAACAGCTCCAGAGCAGGGCATGGCAACAGGCAATCTCATCCCTGACACCTCTGTATCTGCTTTTCCTTCGAAGAGCAGCGTTTATTCAGATTAAAAAAACACGACTTGCAGGAACCCAGGTAAGGTTCCTCATGTCGCTTTGCATACAGCTAATCTGCAAGTGCCTCCATGCACCACAAGAAAGCAATCCTTACTTTATACAAGACAATTGACTTGCCAAGTAAAATATATAGGTTTTCCTACTTTCCTCCCCCCCACCCCTCACAGGACTGAAAATGAACGGATTCATTCAAACTAATGAATCAGAACATGTAAAATGATCCCAAAACACCTGGATGGGAGAGCTTAAAATAGTTATCCTTGTTCAGCTGAAGAATCTATTGGTTATCTGTCCTAGATTTAATTAGTGAAAACCCTGAAGATTGACCAGCTCAGCACAAAATTCCTGACCTGAGCCAGTTTCATATTTGACAGGGTAAAATACAGCTATTTAGGAGAGCTGGAAGAACACAGGTGAATGCTGATGAGCTTTCAGGGGGTAAAGGGCTCTGTAGACCCAGCCCTGTATTGAGAAAACAAATCTGAGATATTCAACAAGTGCAAGGAATAATTCATCCAGTGCCTTTGGGTGCCCAGGATTGCTTTGGGGTGGCATTCTGGCTGCTACATCCTTTTGGGTGCCTTTTTAACTAAAGGAGCAAGGGCTACACAGAGCAGCCAACACAATCAGAGCCACTGTCATAGGTAATAACTTTCAAGATTCCCAAATTGCTGATAAATCCATGATACTCATATAAAAATTAATGACCCATGGGCTGCAAGCAGCAAAGTACAAGGTAAAGCCAGATTTGTTGATGTATCTATATGCCGTTTGCTGCCTGTCCTCACACTGGAAGTGTTTCTGGTTATGGTTGCTGTTAATTGCTTTTCATCTCACAGTGGAGCTTAGAGGCTTCAGCTGAGATGAGGTTTCACGGTGTTAGGCAATTACACAAACATGCAGATGCACAGAAATTCCCTGGTTTGTAATCTGGACGAGGCAGAACACGCTGTGTTATCTCAGGCCTGAAGACAGGCTTCCTGATTCAGAAAGAAAACGAGGTCTGCCTGACCAAGGCAGCACCAGGGAAGGTTAAAAACTGACTCATGGCCTCCTTGTGCTTCACCTGTTGGAGCTCCTGGATCAAAAAATTCAGCCACGGCTGCTTGGATTTTAACTCATCAACAGGAAGACACGGAAGCATCATGTTTTCAAACACTCCACGTCTTCGGGAGACATCCCTCCCAAGGAGGGCTTCCTTGTGCAGTGTCATTATCTCCGACAGATCTGCCTTGGAAATTTCCTCCCGGGGCTCCTCCACGCTGATAAGTGAATTCTCTGCCTCAGAAATATTTGTTCAGAGGCTGCCAGGCTCATCAGTCACTTCCCTGCGAAGGAGGCGGTCCGGGGGGGGTGGATTCTGCTCTTCCCCCTCCTGTTGCCCCTGCGAAAATGATGTTGTTGAGGAGACAACGAGCACGGCCACGTCTGTGCCACTTGTCCTCTGTGAAGATGCTCGTTTCTCTGTGTCAGGGCTGGGGACAAGGCTGCTGCCTCGTCCTGGCTCTCACGGCCACATCACAGCCACACCAGAGGTGAGAAGATAACCAGGGCTGGCCCGAGCAGGACTTCCAGCCCCATGGGCTCCCTCCTTCCCTGGGGTTAGGAGGGCTGAGATATTCCTGCTGTCTGCCAGCCACAGAGCTAATTATTTGGGGCCTATCCATGCACACAAGTATTTTAGGAATGGGATTGTTTAACAAGCACCTTTGGACTGATGGCAGCTGCTCACGGGGTGCACAAGTGATCTGTGGTGTCTCCTTGTGGATGAGGAGAGGATGGCTGGATTCAGGCAGCCTCCAGACTGGGGGGAGTTACCAAAGGCCTCCCATGGCTCCAGTCTTACCTAAGGAAGAGCTTTTTCCTCCAGTTCTGCCTGCCACTTCATCATTAACAAAGCACTTGGCTGTTTTATCTCTGAACGGGGAGATTTCTTGTGCGCATATAAATCAGCCTCTCTCTAGCTGGAAAGCTCAGTTTTCTCCTGGCCTGAAAGCAAAGGCTCTATCTACCACAAGAAGGAAAAATACCTTCCCCTATTCATTCTCAGGCATGGCACACAACAGTCTTTTCCCTTGCTGAGATGTTAGTTCATCCCATGTTCACCAGTTATGAAAATAATTTGGCTTAGACAGAGAGGAGGAAAACACGGCGTAGCTCGTTCTTGCTTTTGTCACCGGAGATTTGGCCTCTTTGAAAGATGGCTGAGGACTCCTTTGTCCTGTTTATTCCACTTTGGAGCTTGTGCTGCTCCTCTACATGTCGGGAATGAGATGAACCCAGTGGTGAACATGTCAAGCTTTGAAAGGTGTCACAGGAGGAGAAGTCTGATTCGTTCATCCTGCTAACACAGGTGCCATGCTGGATTTCCACTTACTGCTGTATCTATGGTTTCTGAAGCCAAAAGGCAAAGACTCGTTAATTAACAAAAGAAGCTGGGAGATAATCTTGTGATTAAGTTATTGGAGTGGGACCTGGGTTGGTTTCTCAGTCCTGGGCTGGTTGCTATGTGTTATTATTCAAATCCCTGCCTGGAGACGAGTGCGGCAGGCAGCAGTGGCAGCTCCCCATAGGCTGCCGGCGCTGTGGGCAGGGGCTGCTGCCAGCACATTCCTCATTATTCCAGCTGGAGTCATCTCTGCCGGCAGACAATTGGAGAGAACCCCCCCAACTCCAAATGCACTGCACGTTCTGCAACTAGCCTTTGCTCAAAAGCTTGCTATTTTTCCAGAATCTCCTGTGATTGACTAAATCACTCCTCTTAGTGGTTTGTGGGGGTTTTTTCCCTTTTCTTCTGTTTCCCAGTGAATGTCTTTACCTTCTGTCTGTTGCAAATGTGAACAGTTTTAATTAGGTGCTGTTGAAATGTCTTTTGCAGTTTGGCATCCTGTTTGGTTTTGCTCCTCTCATTCTCTTTGCAGTTCTGTTCCTTCCCACATTGCTTATGTTTTCTTGTTTGTGGAAGCTTTTCTTTATATGCATAATTTAATCATGCTGCACTTCAATTTCATCTCCAACAAGCATAGATAAGGAAGAGGTCAGCTGAAGCCCATCTCTCCAGATGCTCCTTAAATCATCCTCTTTTCCTCTAGAGTGTTCCTCAAATGGTACAGGTTTCCAGCTGAACCCAAGGACAAAGCTCTCAGCTTAACAGATTTGTTGTGTTTTCAAATTATATTCATAAAGATTTTTTCTACAGCTTCAGAGATCAGACTGAGCCTACACCTTCAACTGAGGTCCAGAACAGCAGGGAAGTGTTCAAGAAACTCAACAAGGAACCAAAACCCCAGAGGTGGTGCCATTAATCCAGTTCCTCATCCCCTTTTTCCTGCTCTAGGGTTGAACTAGTGGATTTTGCTTTTGCTCAGATTATCCTTACTCAGACAGGAGCAAATCTACAGAGTCTTCTACCAGGTAGATTTGGGTTTGGTGATTCGCTACTCCATCCTCAGTGCCCTAATCTATGTGCACTGGGTGTCCCAAAGTCATTTTTTGTGTATTAACCAGATCACTGTTGATGCAGTTACATCCAGCTTATCTGGGGAAGCCAGTAATTTCAATTAAGCTGCATTATGCATTTACTTCTAGTTACATAAGAGAAGACAGACTTTCCCTTTTATTCCTCCTGATCTGCGGCAGCAGCCCCACAGAAATCACGAAAAACAGGGCTGAAGTGAAGGGCAGAGATGGGACAGCTCGCCTCCAACGCCAGGGTGTGGTCATCAACACCTAAACCCACTTCAAAGAAGGAACTTGGACAGCTCCACACAGAACCTTTTCAGCTGCAGCCTCTGCAATCTCCCCCACGATCTGCTCCAGCATTTACCTTACACCCATCAGGACCAGGTTTCCTCTCACTCCTCTGTCGTGTTCAAACTGCATCTGCTTTGCTGTTGTTGAAATCTGCTCCTTCTCCCACCACGTGTGGTGAGCAGGATTTTTACAAACGTGTGTCCACTTATCAGACATCCAGGAGAAGCTGTGGATGCCCCATCCCTGGAAATGTCCAAGGCCAGGCTGGATCGGACTTGGAGGGCAGGCTATGCACCCCCAGAGCAGCTGGAGCCCACCCCACCCAAAGGGGGGGTTTGAGAGGCAAGGATGAGCAAGATGAGATTTCTGAGGAGCGGATAAATGACCATTTCTTTAAGGTTGATTTGGCTGAGGTTTGACATGAGCCATCCCCTGCCATCACGTTATCGGGGACAGCTGCCTGGCTGCGGGGAAATCGCTGAGCCAGGCGTGGGAGAAGAGAGGATTAGGTAGGAGAAGGCTTTGGGGTGTGGTGAATGGGATTTACAGGCAAGCCCTCACTCTGCCTCCGACCATGAGAGGGGGCCACAGACAGAGCTGAGCTCTTCCTTGCAGCGCTTTGTCCTGGTGCTGCTTCCAGTCAAAATGTGCAGGACCTGGCCAGCCTCTCCTCTGTGCTTTGGACAAAAACCCTTTGAAGGTGCTCCGGGGCGGGATCCGTGGCTTTATCCTGAGCTTGGGAAGCACGCAGGCTCGTCCCTTCATTCCACACATGGTGGGAGCACACCTACAGAGCTGTCCTCAACCAACTTGGTGCTGCAGTTCCATCTCTGCATGCAGTTAAAGCAGGAATTCTGGTTAAAGATATGGGGTTTTTTTGGGTTTTTTTGGGTGTTTTTTTTTGTTTTTTTTTTTTGCTTTGCTTTTGTGTCGTCAAATAAGGACACACACACAAAAAATAAAGCTAGTATCCTGTGGTGTTTTCCACAGTAAATAGCACTTCCTGACCAGCTGCTCCTAGGTCAATCCTGGGGGACACCTGTTGAATTTGATTCCCTCCCTCCCTCCCTTTAAGCCCTTCCTGTAAAAGCTGCAGCCCTGTGCTCCAACCTCAGAGGTCTGCTCTGGCCCCACAGGAAAAATCCAAACTGTTAACAAGTGACCTTTCAACTGCAGCAGATGAAATCAGTACCCCAAAAATCATTTCCTTCAGTGCAATTTTCAGGCTTCCCTGGGAAAATTTGGAGGATTCGAGGCTTGGATCTGACTCATGACTTGAATCCTTTTTAATTCCGTCTCCACCCTGGGACAAGATGGGCCAAAACATCAGCAAAGGTTCTGGGCATGGGATGGCTCAGCCAGAAGAGAAAGACTTTTGAAGAAACCCTTCTCAGGACAGCTTCCTGCTCAAGTTTTCCATCCCTGCATTGAAGTGACCTCCAAAATGATCCAGCCTGTTGCTTACCTAGGGTAGGCTCTGACACATCACAGGTTTGCGCCTGCTTAATTGAAGCAGGAGAAGCCCTGAGTAACCCAGCTCTGACAGGCACCATGACATTTTTCTTTCTGAAAGGGGAAACCTCAAAGACTCTCCTGCCTGATGAGGTCTGACTGTTTCTATACTTACACATTTACAAAAGAAACAGCTTGTAAAAATATCTACAGCTACTTGAGAAGGAGAAAGAAGCCGTTTTTGCCATGCTGAGTGGAAATCCTAGCTTCAGAACTAAGGCAGCTACAATCACTAGTTGCTTTCTTGAAATGCTGGCCAAACAGCTGCTGTTTGACGTTTGTGTGTGCAAAGTTATTGTACAGAAAAAGGAAAGAGGGGAGACGTGTTTGGAAGCACAGCAGGAGCTGCATGCAGGGGAAAAACACATGGCTCCTTCCAGCCTGGATTGTGTGATTTAGGGCTTGCCTGGATGGTGGAGATGGAGGCATCACATCCAACGTGCTTGCTGGTTATTGGGAAGGAAAGCCACGCAGGGTAAAGCAGGGCAGTGGTGTGAGCGCTGCCAGAGGGATCACCCGGCCTGCACCAGCTTTGGGTCACCTCACACTCCTCCCATTGATGTAGAAAACTCCAGGGAGGCTGCTGCTTAATGTGGATGCCTTTTTGTGACCCTGGGTGGAAGGCAGGCCTCCTCCAGCCTTTACAAGGGGTCTGTTCAGCACCAGCATCTCTGCAGGACCGCGCTCGCTCGGGGTGGAGGAGATGCTCCAGGTCTCCTGAGGGCCAAAAGAAAACCAGGAGCCGGAGCAGGGTGCCAGCAGCGTTAAGGTAACAACCAGGGAACCCTGACAGACGGAGTGGTTCAGGTGGGTTCAGGGTGGGACTGCAGATGGGGTTTCATCTGAGCTGATGAAAGCACAGCCTGCATGTCAGGAGGGCCACACTGCAGCGTCAGCACCCAGCTCATTCCTGCTGCCCAGGAGTGCTGGGCCAGCACTGCCAGCAAGCAAGAAACGCTCTGGGGAACGGTGACAGATGACTCCAGGAGGCCCTTAAAATAACCCTGAGGTACTGGAGCAGGCGAGAGGGGTGGATGAAGCTGTGAAAGCTGACCTGCTGGCCCAAACCCCTGCTCCAACACAGCACGAAGCCCCGCGGCCGCCAAGACGTGCAGCTACAACCCAACGAGACTGAGAGGTGCTTAATTAGAATGAGGCATGGAGGGGGGAATAAATAGAAACTGAAACCCTTTAAATGAATGGCCAGTGAAGCACAGCCTGTAGAACTGCACTGCAGAGAGAAAACAGGCACTGCTGAGCCGCTGGTGGGAGAGAAGCAGGGAGGAAAGAGGAATGGGTGCTGCAGGCTCTCTGTCAGTCCCTGGAGTCAGGCTGCTCTCTGCTGGGATATCAGCACTGCACTCTGGGGACATCATCCTGATCATCCTGGCCACGGCAGCAGGGGGATCTCTCCCCTCCTTTCACAGTTATCCCTGGCTGCCAGCGAGAAACCAGACACCACAAACTCCTTGGCATATTCGCCCTCATCAATATTTTAATAGATAACTGGTTTTTTTACTGCAAGAGACATCACTTCTTGTTAATTTGAGTGCTGTAATGGCACTGGCAGGCAGAATACCTTGGCTCTAAATGAACCCTGAGGGGCAAAGGGGAATATATTCCTAACAACACCAACTGGAAAGAATCTAATTCAATAATAGATTTTGTTTGGTATCACTCTGGCACCAGCAGTCATCTTCCTGTTATTTTTAGGTTCTGATGACGCCAACAGGTTTTGTTGGGTTTTTTCTTTTTCTTTTTTTTTCTTTATGGGGTTTTATTTTTGCTGTTATGCAAAAAAAAAAAAATCCCAAGGAGAAAATTTCCATAGTTTAATCACACAGAATGAAATGGCAATTATTTCTGGAATTTAAGACTCAGTGCTTCTAGATCCTCACCAAACTATGCAGAGTTTTGCTAGAGTCTAGAGAGGAGGGTAAGGATTCCTTGGTTGGGTTTTGGGGCAGGAGAGAGGGATGGGATGAAGACAGAAAACAGACACATATTTACCTAGCCAGAGAATAACAGGGTTTTAGATGAAGGATGTTACACAGCTCGAGAGGCAGAATTTGTATTTAGAAATACAAAACAAACATCAAAATCATCCTGTTTCATGTGACAGCCTCTTTCTTTATGGTTTTTTTTTCTTTCCAAGGGATTAGTCACGGAAGTATTTATTCGAGATATTAGCTGCAGTAGCTACACAAACCAGCCACCAAATATTATGAATTTCTGTCCCAGTATTGTTTGTGTTTTCCACCAAGTCATTAAATTCTTGATCTGTAAGAAAAGTCGGTTTTGAAGCGCTTTTCCCCGTGATTTCCTTTGCTTTGTGCATCACGAAGGCCTTTTTGTTGTTGTTTCTTTCTTTTTTTTTTCTTTTTTATGTACTAAGTAGCTTGATAGCAGGCTGGGGATGGAAACCCAACCCCAAAGCCACCACCAGCTGCGCACCCAGGGCGCTGCAATGGGGAAAAGGTGTCTGCTGGACCCCAAACCCCTTTCCTTTGTCCTCTCTGAAAGGAGCAGCAAGCAGGGGGGAGAGGTTCTGTGGAACATCCCCATCTCTTCCCAGAACAAGGCGGCCACAGGAAATGATGTTGTTCCAGGGCTGGCCAAAATAAGAGTCAACCAAACCCTTAGAAATGAGGGGATTTGGACTCAGGAACAGCAGGATCTGCATCCCTTCCCCGCATTTACTGCCAGGCTTGAGGCATTTTCTGTTCTTTCTGGAGCACTTGGGATAAAGAGACATTGGTTATAAAAGTGCTTGGCTATGAGGAGTAAGAGACAAACTATAAATCTTTGTTTTCTGTGGTTTTTTTCAAGCTTAGACGTCACTTCTGGGCTCCAAGTCGTACAAGATCCCACATTTTTCAAGGTTTAATAACTGGTGAATTCATGCTGGTTTGGGGTTGGTTTTTTTTTTTTTAATTAATTTGTTATTTTTACAATTACAAAAGGTATTTGCAAAACATATGTTTTGGGTTTGTTTTTTTTTCCCCCAGATAGCTTCTGGCTGCTTTCAAGCTGAAATTTGGCAGTCGGCACACATCTCTTATTCAACAACAGACACGGATTCTGCACTTTAAAACTTGTGGTGGGTACAGACCCAAGAGATTTTTTTTTTCCCCCTCCCCTTTTCTTTCAAAGCTGCATTAAAACCACGCATGATTTTTTTGTTGTTGTTGCTGTTTTGTTTTTAAAGCAAAAGGCATCACAGGAAACCCGGGGCTGTGTGTTAACAGCAGCCCATCAGCCACGCACTGCCCAGGTGGCTCTTGCAGAGAGGGTTCTTACCAATCATAAAGCCATGGAAGCTGATGAATTTTACAGTGGGATGATTTGATATCAGGGGACCAGATTGCTTTGGATGCAAAACAGAAGAGAGGATGTGTGGCTTGCTGGATCCCTGTGGCACTTGTCCTGAGCCAGCCCACATCGACTTTTCCTGGTTGGGGCAGGAATGATTTGGGATTTGGACCTTGGTTAGCACTGCTGGAGGGGAATCCCTCGGCTGATCCTGCTCCCCTGGCCTTCTGCATCCATCACCTAGTTCCCTGGAGGGAGGCACATCAGAGGAGAGGGAAATGCGCGCATCTTGTTTTAACTTTGAAGTGGGGGAAATGGTGGCGGGATTTTTCCTGGAGCTCCTTCTTATTCTCCCTGCTCCCTCCTTGGCCCAAATATCTTTGCAGACTCTTGAAAACCTGCTTGGTTTGAATATGCACAGGCTTTCCTAGCGTTTGCTCTGACCGGTGCCTTTGGGTAGCTTTTTGAAAAACATGAGGAATTAACATTTGAAAAGGTATTCCCACACACTCTTTGAGCAGGAAATGTGGCTTCCTTCTCCACCCACTGTATCACTAAGCAGCTTGGAGATAAATAATGGAGACTTTCATGGCCATTGTGGTTAAAAAAACGGTCGCCCAGGCTGGGATAATCCTTCAAGCCTGTCTTTGCTGAGCAGGGAAATCGGATGGCGAGCTGCACCTAGATATCCCAGTGTTGTCTCAGGCATTGCCACCCACAGATCTGTGCACCCTCAGATCTCTGCTCAAAACAGGGTGAAGTGCAAAATGATAAAACAGTTTGGATCGGAAGGGGACCTTGATGATCATCTCATTCCAACCCCCTACTGTGGGCAGGGACACCTTCCACTAGGTCAGGTTGCTCCAAGCTCCATCCTGCTTGGCCTTGAGCACCTCTGGGGATGGGGCAGCCACAGCTTCTGTGGTGCCAGTGCCTCACCACCCTTACAGTAATGAATTGTTTTCCTCAAATCCAATCTAAACCTACTCTCTTTCCGTTTGAACCAATTCCCCCTTGTCCTGTCACTAAATGCTCTCGTCCAAAGCCCTGCCCCACCTTTCCTGTCAGTTCTCCTCAGGCTGCAATCAGGTCACCCCGAGGCCTTCTCCTTCCCAGGCTGAACAATCCCAATTCCCTGAACCTCAGCGGAGTAGGATGGAGTAAGCCACGTCCAGAAAGACCTTTAAAGCAGTGCTGGGCCTGCCAATCCCTCTTGCTGGCACTCAGTGAGGCTGGAGAAGACGCTCTGCTTCCTCGTTGCCTGTCCTCGAGTCCAGACACACAACCAAGGAATTGGCAGCTAAAAGCACCCTCCTGGCATCCCTGGGCAGAGCAGCTTGTTTAAATCTCCATCCCATGAAGATGCCAGGCTTGGTCTAGGACCCGAGTTTGTGCCCCTCCTCAGGCTGGTGCTGACAGGCCCCCCTTGCTTTGGGCTGGTGTGGGGAAGGTACCAAAGACCTTGAAGGAGGGACAATGTCCTGAGAGGCAAAGTCCAGGACAGGGTCATGAGAAAGCATCACACTTAGAAACCTGGCAAATGTTTTAGGTAGCCTGCTGCACACCAAATGGAGGTAAAATTTAGATGGTTGGAGTGTGATATCTGGAAGGCAAAGCTCTCCTGAAGGGCAAATTTCTATGCAGCTGTAACCAGGAAACTGCAGCAGCACCTTCACAAGAAAAAAAAAAAAAAAAAAAAAAAAAAAAAAGGAAGGAGAAAACCAGACCCAATTTGCCAACCAGGCCTCAGTGTTTCCTTGCCCATTTTTCCATGTGCACCAATCTGCCAAGCCAGATGTCCAAATGAGCTGTGTGGGCAAACAGGCACTCGTATGAGCAAACATTGCCTTGACGTGTGCGCTCTCGTGGGCACAGAATCAGGCACTGCACTTGGGAAGCAGCAGGAGTGGGGCTGAGGAGAGGCTGACCCCTCTCCTTGGGGCACAAAAGACCTCCCCTTACTCCCTGACACCAACAGGCCACGACAACCAGGCTCAACAAGGCTGGGGAAGGTTGGCACTGCTGCAGGAGCTCCTTCCAACCAGCTTTCCCCAGCAGGTTGGACCATCCCACCTTGCTGCTGTGGCTGTGGGGTTTGTCAGGCTCCACATCCAAGGTGATGTGGTCACAATCACAGTGACATCAAGGTGCCTACCTCATCTCACCTGTGAAGTCCCATCTTCCCTAGGCTAAGGAAGGTCCCCCAGGGATGCAGGAAAGTGCTATAGCACCCTGATGTGACGGGGAACACTGCTTATCTCCTACTATCTATGAGTAACCTTATCTAAGGCATTAAGAGCACAAACAATGCATTTGCCACACTTTCACAAGCTATTCAGGAGCACTACAACAAATGAGCAGGTAATTAACCAGCGTCTCAACCCCAGTAATCACAGATTGTAATTCCAGCAGATTCACAAAGACTCTGTAGAATTGACTCCTCTTGGAAGGAAGCAAAATTAACTTTGTGGTCTGGATCCCTGCTCTTCAAACAAATTCTCACAGAAACAGCAATGGGAAGGGAATATTTTCCAGCTCGGTGCCCTTGGAGCACCCAGAGCTGACAATCCTCAGGCATCATTCCTGACAGCTGACAATCCTCAGGCATCATTCCTGACAGCTCCAGCCGAGCGGCCCCCTTGGGGACAGCAGGTCTGGGAATGGCTGAGAAGGATTTTCCCTGGAGAAAGCCTCAGCTGCAGGGTGGCCACGCGTGGCTGGCTTGGGATGAACACAAAGAATCACTTGTAGAAAAGCAGGGGTGTGAGAGGGGCCTCTCAAGGCACACCCTTCCATCCTCTGTGGGCCAGGGAGCCGGTCTGACGGTGGATTTGGCAGTGCTGGGTTAGCAGTTGGACTCAGCCGCCTTAGAGGTCTTTTCCAGCCTAAAAAGACCAGCTCTCAGTGGGCAGAGGACACCAGTTCTCAGTCAGGGTGGAAGATCTTCATTCTGAACCCCCAGAGCCAGGTGCCACCACAGATTCCTCTTTGTGTCAGAGGCCAATTACCTCTGCCTCAGGGCCCGGCTCACTCTCACTCTGTGGAAAGCAGAAAAAGCCTAGAACACCCTAAGACACACCCCAGGACCTGAGTATGAGTGTGCTGCAGGTCCCTCTGGATTCAGTTGCCCCTGCAGCCCCCGGGAAGGCCCAGGGTGGCTGAACACCGACGGTGGCAGTGAGCAGAAGGAGCTGGCACACGGAGCTCCCTCCTGCAGCTCCGAGCACACTTCGGTGCACGGCTCTGTCTGATGCAGAGGATGCCAATATGGCACTGAATTCCTCCTTTAAAATATTCCTCTCTCAGCTCTCGAAACATCCCCCTCCCTCCCCAAATATAAACAAACAAGTTGGGGAGCTCACGAGCCTGGGAACGGGCTGCGGGCAGGAAGCGCTGCGAGATGACGGAGCTCCAGCGTCCCACGGCAGGCGGGGGCTTGTGCATCCTTCTGGCTCCTGGTGGTTTCCGGCCCCTCTGCCTCACCCCCACAGCTCCTGCTCCCCCCCACACCTCAGCTGTGCGGGGGTGGCTCACATGGACCCCGGGGCAGTGTCACAGTGTGTCCTGTCAGGACACGGAGAGGCGGCTGGCACGGGGTGACCTTCAGGAGAGCCAGCGTGAGGCTGTAGGGCTGGTGGCTCGCTGGGGACACATCAGAGGTGTGTTGCCAGCTCTGGACAAGAGCGATTTGCCCCCATTCCACACCACAGTGCTCCCCTCCACCCAACTGGGACAGGAATCCTGGGATGGTTTGGGTGGGAGGGGACTCTGAAGGTCAGTGAGTCCCCGCCAAAACCGAGGGGGCCAGGAAAGGGTCTGGGTGATTTCAGCCTCTGTCTCCCATCAGCAAGGACAGCATGAAGGGATGCTAAGGCTGCTTCCATCTGTGCCAAGGGCTGAGGCAGCTGAATCATCTCTCCTCTCCCTACCTAAACCTCATCTGCCCTTTATAGGTTCTCTGCCCCCTCCTTCCTCGACAGCAACAAAGCAAAGTGAAAAACAGAGGCTTCATTACAAACAGTACCTGTTTCCATAGAGATTTGCTAAGAAAATTACACGAGACAAAGATGGAAATAAGTGAGGAAAACACAAGGGCTTGTCCTTGTGCATCAAAGTGATGCCTCACCCGCCTGCAGAGCCCAGCAGCCCCCACTCTCCTGGAGGGGAATGAGTGTGACAAGACCCCCCAACCCATCCTCACTGGCCACAGGAGCTGGTGTCCCCTACCACAGCCGATGTCCCCTACCCCAGCACTCTCCTGGCACCCCTGTGGAGATGTTCCCAGCCAGCCCCCTCCAGAGCTCAGCGGTAAACAAGAGCCTGACTGTAAAATGGCAATGAGAAAGGCAGGAACAACATCTCCCTGAGGGAGAGGATAGAAGGACAAGCTGGAAAACTGTGAGGGGTGCAGGCAGGGCAGGGCTCAGGATCCCAGCCCATCGCTGCAGCTGTTGGAAGAAGCAATCCTGCTGGTCCCACACATCTGGTAAAGCACACCAGGCGATGCAAGCAAGGAATTAAATGGCTAAGACACTTTTAGACCTTGATGTTTTTTTCAGGAAAGGCAAGCAAACTCCAAGAGAGCAATACCAGGCAGAGGGGTTGGGCTTGAGGATGCTGGCACTCGGCTGGAGAGCCAATGCATATTCCTGTGCCACAGGAGAGGTGTGCTCCTGCCAGGATGGATAGGAACCTGCATCCCTGCTCCTCGAAGCAAAGGTCCTGCCTCTGCACAGGCACTGTGGCAGGGACACCTTCCACTAAACCAGGTGGCTCCAGGCTCTGTGTGACCTGGCCTTGGACACTTCGAGGGATGGGGCAGCCACAGCTTCTCTGGGCACCCTGTGCCAGGGCCTCCCCACCCTCACAGGGAAGAATTTCTTCCTAATAACCAATTTAACCCTGCTCTCTCTCAATGCAAAGCCCCTTCCTCTTGTCCTGTCACTCCATGCCCTCATCAAAATTCCCCCTCCAGCCCTATTGGAGCCCTTTTTAGGCACAGGAAGGGGCTCCAAGGTTTCTCCAGAACCTTCTCTTCTCTAGGCTGAACAATCCCAACTCCCTGAGTCTATCTGCAAAGGAGAGGTGATCCAGTCCTCTGAACACCTCTGTGGTCCTCTAAAGATGGATTTTATTGTCTCACTTGGCTGCCTGGAATCTCTCACACACGTGCAGGGCTGATCCATTAATGCAGGTGCAACAACAGGTCACCAGAGACAAGGGGCCACTTGTACAGAACAGAGACACCTGGATGGCAAGCACCTCCCTCAGCTAAAGAAACCCATGGATTCACAAGAAGAAAATGATAACAGACTGGTGAGGGGCACACAGGGGCAAACAAACCTTCTCCTTGAGGAACAGCAATGACTCAGCCCCACCCCAGCTGGGAAAAACAACCAGACTGAGCCGGGCTTTTTTCTTAGCACAGGAAAACCTCCCTGGGGAGAGGGCAGGGGATGGCCCCTTGTCATCCCCACCCCTGTGAGGCGTGTGAGAGGAAGAAGCCAAGTGTCCTGCTGCGCCCTCCTGAAGGAGCGTGGATGCTCTCCTGGCCACCCTGGAGCCCTTGGTGTCACTTTGATGCCACCCCTCCTGGCAGACAGAGTGGCAGCCAGGGTAAGCCCAGCTGCTGGTGCTACCCTCCGTGTTCACTGCCCACAGGAAGGGAGGGCAGAGGTGTGTCAGCCTTTACCAACAGGGCTGGGAAGTTCAAATGCAAACAAGCTCACTTGGTGCTGTCTCAGCTGGGCGTGTGGGGAAATCATCCAGCCTTGACATTCCTGCAGAGCAGGAGATGTTCTCCACTGGCAGGGCCTCCCCACCACTGCCTCTGCTGAGGAAAGGAAAAATCCCTCCACCCTTGGCTGTGTCTGCAGGACTGGTGCCCAAGCAGACACAGAGCAGGAGGCACCTGCAGAGTGCTGGAGCAGCGCTGCAGAACAAGGACAAGCAACGCCACACGTTCCCCCAGGGTGACAAGGCCCACACAGGTCGGCATCACAGGAAGGGACCAGCAACTCAGGCTGTTTGTTCCTGCAGACAGCAGCTGCTGCTCCCAGGGGATGGGAACTGGCAGCCTGGGTCATCTCTCTGTGACAGCCCTGGCACGCAGCAGGCAGATGGGGACAGCTGGAGGGAAGCAGGAGCAGGTCTCATTTAAAAACCACGGGCATTGTGTTCACTTGAACGCTTCAGCTGGAGTGACCAAAGCCCAGCAGGACCCACAGCTGGATGAGCAGGCTGTCAGCAGCCACTGTGACTCACCCCACAGGGCTCCTCTTCCTGACTCAGCCCTGAAAGATCCATCAAGGGCCTCGTGGGAGAGGCTCTTAGGAGACACTTCTGTGTTTGTGGCTGCTGCTGGAGAGCTTCCAAAATGCCAGAATACCTTTCACAGGGGATCCTTGCCCTGCTGCTCTGGGAAGCTGCTTGTGGAGCTCACCAAGGCACCTTTTCCAGCCTCAGAGCCATTGCCACGCAGCCTCTTTTGTTGACAAACTTCCACCCACCTGCCCACACCTCCCTTCCAACACCCAGACCACTGTGACACCCCAGATCTGACCGAGCCACAGAGCACAGGCTGATTCCTGGGTGCACCTCCATTATCTGTGGAGAGATTTTTAGATTCCATGACAATCCCTGTAGCCATGGGAAGCATCTCCCTGGCCAGCACAAGGCCCCAAGCAGCCAGGCAGGCATGCAAAGAGCCCCGTGCCAGGAGAGCTCAATCTGCACTGGGCAGGCAAGGCAGGAGCCTGCAGGGTGAGAGAGCTGCCTGCAAGCATCCAAAAGCATGTTCAGCCCTGCACTGCTGAGGCCTCACATGATCAGGGAACTCGTGCTCAGAGGCAGGGCTGGGATGCTCAGGAATTGGTATCACCTCCAGGACAGCCTCCTTCTCCCATTGTGCCTCCATAAAACAGGATTTGCTTCTTCCACCCCGAGCTGACATGTTTCAGGGAGCAAAGGCTGTCTCCTCCTGTGCATGCAGATGGCCTTGCCCCCAGGATCCCTGTCCCCACTGAGAGGCAGGCTGTCACTGCAGCACACAGCCCGGGCCTGCCCAACAGCCTCGGAGCAGCACCGAGAGAGCTTTTGGTGCAAAAGTGACAGCACCTTGCAGGTGTCTTGCATCCCATCCCTGCAAGTGCTCCAGCCAGGTTGGACAGGGCTCTGAGCAGCAGTGGTAGGATGGCCCTGCCCCTGGCAGGAGGCTTGGAACAACATGAGCTTTAAGGTCCCTTCCAACCCAAAGCATTCTGTGGTTCTGTGATCTGTCACCGTGACCACATGAGCACCACGGCTCTATTAATGAAAAGCTGTTAGGCTGCAGCTCCCTCCTTTCATCCTCATGCTCCCAGGGGCTGTTTTTGCTTAGGATGGGTCTTCACGGGTCACCACCAGCCCTGCTACTCTCTCCCCTCCCTTTTGATTATGCCCTCCCTCCTTCCCTTCTTACACCCATCACACATTTGGTGGCACAGTGACATTTAATCCTGTGTCGTAGCCAATTCCACCAGACAAGCCAAGGTGAGGGTTGGATTCACAGCCCAAAACCCACTGAAAAAATCCCCCCAGCTGGTTCACCCCCCAGTTCCCAAGCCACCATCACTGCTGGGATAACTCCAGGAGAGTCAGTGAGTCTGGCACCTGCCCAAATTGCCCCCATCATACAGAGATGTAGCAACTCACGGCCATTTAGTGCCTCCACTGCTGAGTGCACCACAGGACCCAGCGTTCTGCCAGAGCCCTGGAAATGCAGATTAAAACATGGCTGTTCAAGGGAGGTTTTGCTATTCCCATGCCCTGAGCAGAGATGAATTTCACGGAGCCACATCTCACATCTGTCCTCACGTGCCGCGGCAGGGCGCAGGAGTAGCTGGGAGACAAAATTCCAGCTGCCTCTGGAAATAAATCCCCATGAAGTTTTACTGCCTGCCTCTCAGCTGCCCCCTCGGTCCTGCCTGCCTCATCGCTCCCTCTGCCAAGGAAGACACTGCACACTGCCAGGGTGTGACCCTGTCCAGAGGAGAAACTTTCTCTGGTGGTACAGGAGGAAATGGTGAGGAGCAGGGGGAGCTGAGCAGGAGGAGGATGCCTGAAGCACTACCCCTCTGCCCACACCCCTGGCTGCTGGGCTGGCTCGGTTTCTGGGGAGCTTTGGGGGAATATGCTCCAAGGATAGGGTGAGAGATTCAAAAGAGGCTCCTCCTACCTCAGGGGAATGTTCCAAGGCTTTATTCTTGAAGGAGATCCCAGGGCAAAGAGGACAAACAAGGAAGAGCAGGGGTTTATCTAGACTCTCTGTCCCAGGGTAGATAGCTGTCCATGAGCCAATTGGTCAGAGATAGTGGAAAGGTAGTGTTAAACTAAAAAGGTTACAGCTTTAGGGGGTCTCTGAGGAAAAACCATTTCCCCAGAGGAATCCAACAGATGCCCAGGAGGGTCCCCTCCCTTGGTGACACTGGCAAAAAGGAGCTCTCTCTCCTCTCTGCAGCACATCTCGGCACTGACACCAGGCTGGGGATGTTGGTGGCTTGGCCACCAGCATTTTACGTGGTTCCTTGGCTTCATGGCATCAGGAGCAGGCAGCTCCAGGTTGTCTGGGGTTGTGGAGCCAGGGGTGTGTATTCTATTTCATTTGTTAAAAGCAGTTGGGGAGATGTTTTGCTTTATCTCTTATAACTCTGGCAGGGGGGAGAGGGGCAGATGCCTTCTGATAATGGGCCAGCTGTTAAACCAGGTGGGGCAGTGTTTCTTATCTCTTTCACCCCCTCCAGGGGTATATTTTTCTGCTAATGGGCCATTAACACCTCCCCAGACTAACACATCCACATTCCATCATCCTATTGTGAGATGCTCCACCCAGTGGGGGGAGCCAACCATTCCTACCTGGATAAAATTGAGACACAGGAACAGAAAGTATCCAGCTTCACCTGATTCCTGGGAGGAACCCTGGATCCCTTCTCACCATCACTGGACCCTTGTTCTACAGGATCATCTCTGCTCCACCAGAACCACCTCTGCCACTCCAGGAGGACTCACTTTGGGACTGCTTCCAACACCCTGACCAACAGGGTGTCAGGTTATAGCTCTGACTCTGTCAGGGTTCTCCAAAATTGTTGTTTGCTGGTTTGGTTGGGTTGTTTTGTTGTCTACTACATTTGTATTGTTAATATTCCTAGTAAAGAACTGTTATTCCTATTCCCAAATCTTTGCCTGAGAGCCCTTAATTGCAAAATTATAATTTGGCAGGGGGGTGAGGGGTTTACATTCTCCATTCTAAGGGAAACCCCAGTTTTCCCTGGCTGATACCTGTCTTTCCAAACCAAGACACAGGTCCATCCAGCCCAGGAATGCCCATGCCATCCTCAGTGCCCCCTTGTCTCTGCAGGATGTGATGCCAGCAACCCCACATTCCGGCTCCCTCCCCTGCAGGACCCAGCCCATGGCTCTGCATTCCTGCTGTGCCCAGAGGAGTTTTTTGCTTCAGCCTTCCAGAGGTCCCAATGACCTACAGAGAAACAGAACTGCAGGCACTAAAGCAGCTCCCTCTGCCTAAGCCCCTGCTTTATATTCAAGCTGTCCTGACAAGTGTTTGTCAGGAACAGAGGATAGAGTGTTCTCTGTCTGCAGCGTGTCTCCGTATGGCAGTGCTGGCAAAATCAACCACTTCTACTCAGGGCTGTGAAATTCAGCCTGGGAGCTCTGTCTGGCCCAAATGACCTCCAGTTTCCCAGCTAAAATCAGTTGTTGGTGTCAGGAGAAGAGCCAGATTCCCTCCTGGCACTGTGGAGCCTCTCCCCTTCCCCAGCCTGTGGGACAGCATCCTCCCATCTCCCCCATGCCTGCAGTGCTGCACAGGCAGAGCCATCCCCCTTCACTGTCAGCCCAGAAAAGGGGCAGAAAATAAGGGGGGAAAGCCTATTTCTCAGCCTGATTTCATCCAGGAGATGATTGTAGAACCTCACTCACCCACTTTTCCTTCCCAGCCTGAAACCTGACCTGTCCTCATAGCCTGTAATAAGAACATCTCCCAGTTAATTCACTGGAGCTGTAGTCACTTGTGTGCCAGAACAGGGCTGAAATTCCTTCCCCTTGGTGCAGAGTCTGGTCTGAGGGGCAGGTGAGAGCCCTGGGGAAAATGGGGCAGCAGCTCAGCCCCAGCAAGAGCAGCCCTGACTGAAAGCCTCCTACACGCCCACAAGCAGAGCCAAAAAAAAAAAAAAAAAAAAAAAAAAAAAAAAAAAAAAAAAAAAAAAGTTTCTGCAGGGGGAAGCTCAATGAAACGCAATAAAACATTCAGGCAGCAAATCCAGAAAATCTCCTTCTCCAATAGTTCCCTGCAGCCCACATGCTTTGGCTGACCATTCTGAAGGGGGTGACAGAGGCAAAGGTTCTTAGGGCAGCAGCTTTACAGGGGTAAAGGGGTGACAGTGCTTGACAGGGCTTTTCCCCTGAGAGCTGCTGGGCTCTCTCTCCAGCTCCCAGAGAGGCTTTCCTGGCGGGATGCTCCTGGGCATGGTGCAGAGGGAAAGCCAGCCTTCTCAGAAGCATCCTGCCGGGTGGGGTGTGCTCCAACACCCACAGCCTCTTACACAGTGTGGATTGAGTCAAACCCCAAATCGCTGCCATTAGCATGGGCTGAAGACCAGCTGGAGGGGTTAGTGCAGGGAAAAAGAGCCTAAGGCAAGGAGAAGGTTGTGGAGCCAGGGGTGTGCATTCTATTTCATTTGTTAAAAGCAGTTGGGGAGATGTTTTTCTTTATCTCTTGTAACTCTGGGGGAAGAGGGGCAGATGCCTTCTGATAATGGGCCAGCTGTTAAACCGGGTGGGGCAGTGTTTGTTATCTCTTTCACCCTGGTCCTCCCTCCAGGGGGATATTTTTTGACAATGGGCCATTAACACCTCCCCAAACTAACACATCCACATTCCATCACCCTATTTCGAGATGCATCACATCCCCCCTGGTAGTGGGGGGGAGCCAACCATTCCTACTTGGATAAAACTGAGACACAGGAACAAGAAGGCATCTAGCTTCTCACCCAATTCCTGGAGGAAGACTGGACCCTTCTCACCATCCCTGGACCCTTGCTCTACAGGATCATCTCTACTCCACCAGAACCACCTCTGCCACTCCAGGAGGACTCACTTTTGGACTGCTTCCAACACCCTGACCAACAGGGTGTCAGGTTGCAGCTCTGACTCTGTCAGGGTGTCTTGGTTTGGAAAGACAGGTATCTGCCAGGGAAACTGGAGTTCCCCTAGAATGGAGAATGCCAACCCCTCACACCCCGACGAATTATAATTTTGCAATCAAGGGCTCTCAGGCAAAGATGTTGGGAATAGGAATAACAGTTCTTTACTAGGAGATATTAACAATACAAATATGATAGGAAACAAAACCACCCAACCAAACAAACAAATAAACAAATAAACAATAATTTTGGAAGAAAACCCTGACAGAGTCAGAGTTTCAATCTGACCCTGTGATTCAGGATGTTGAAAACAGTCCAAACGTGAACAGTCCAAACACTTCTGAAGTGGCAGACGTGATCCTGTTGGAGCCGAGATGATTCTGCGAAGAAGCCAGTTCAGGGACGGCGAGGAGGGAGACAGGAATGGCGAGCACCGGAGACGAAGGAATTCTTGCCACACCACCGAGAAGGAAAACGCAGAGCACCCAGCTCCTGCAGCGGGGCAGCCCCGGCGACTCCCGGCCACCTCCCCTCCCCCCCACCGCCAGGGCATGAGATGTATAGAAATGCAAATGCACCGCACAGGCTGGGGAAGGTAACAATGGCCCTATCAAGATGGGTCATCAGGCCCCCAAATAGATGTAAATAGAATATACAAAACCCGGCTCCACAACCCAGGACACAGGGTTTTCCAGGATTGCTTGGTTTTTCGTGTGTGCTGGTTTGGTTGGGTGGTTTTGTTTTCTACTACATTTGTATTGTTAATATTCCTAGTAAAGAACTGTTATTCCTATTCCCAAATCTTTGCCTGAGAGCCCTTAATTGCAAATTTATAATTTGGCAGGGGTGAGGGGGTTGCATTCTCCATTCCAAGGGAAACCCCAGTTTTCCCTGGCAGATACCTGTCTTTCCAAACCAAGACACATCCCCAAGCCAGGGTCCCTGTGGCACGCACTGGGACACTGCAGGGACACCCAGCTCAGCCCTGCAATGCCTTTGAGCTGGGCACAGAGGGGCACTGGGGATGATTTGGGCTGCAAATCCCCCCTGCTGTGGTTCCACCCACTGGCCCAGCCCTCCCAACATCCAACTGCCCAACGCCAGGGACACCTGGAGAGCCCTGCTTCGGGGAGGGGGAGGTACCAGCTGGGAAAGGAGAGCAATTCATGCTTTTGGCATTCGTTTAGAAGACAGAACTGTGTCAGTTTTGGGTTATTTTTAATTACCTACACAGGAATAGCAAAGCAAAATGAACAGTGGGCTCTTCCCTGCTCGGCGGAGCTTCAGCAGGAGATGTGAGACCAACCCTGCCCTTGCTCCCTGCTGCCTGTAAAGCCGAAGTGACACAAAAAACCTCCTGGGAGAGCAGAGCAAGCACCAGCTGGCTCTTCTGTGCACTGGTAGGGGTCAGTTTCCAGGGAATTGCACAGGATTTCACCTGCTCACCGGGCCCCCTGCTCTGGCGAGCATGCCGGGGCAGATGTGCAGCGCTGAACCCCCGGGCAGGGCAGATCAGCCTCGAGGGACAGGAACAAATGGGAAGGAGAAAAAAATAGAGGTGCTGAGCCAGGCCAGGCTGTTCCAGCCCTTGGGGAGGATAAACCTTGCCAGCACTTCCTGCTTCCCTGGGGAACACTGTGGTTCTGAAAGAGGAGTGGGGCTGTGTGGGGTGGTATGGGGCTGTGTGGGGTTGTATGGGGTGGTATGGGGCTGTGTGGGGCTGTGTAGGGTTGTGTGAGGGTGTGTGGGGCTGTATGGAACTGTGTGGGGTTGTGTGGGGCTGTATGGGGTTGTATAGGATTGTGTGGGGGTGTATGGGGCTGTTTGGGGTTGTATGGAGTTGTATAGGGGTGTATGGAGCTGAATGGGGTTGTATGGACTTGTGTGGGGCTGTGTGGGGTTGTGTGGGATTGTATGGGGCTGTATAGGGTTGTGTGGGATTGTATGGGATTGTGCAGGGTTGTATGGAGTTGTATGGGGGTGTGTGGGGTTGTATGGGGTCGTGTGGGGGTGTATGGGGTAGTATGGGGTCGTGTGGGGGTGTATGGGGACGTATGGGGTTGTATGGAGTTGCATTGGAGTGTATGGGGCTGTGTGGGGTTCTGTGGGGTTGTTTGGGGTTGTATGGGGTTGTATGGGGGTGTATAGAGTTGTATGGAGTTGTTGCTCACCCCGGAGGGATGCTCACCCCAGAGGGATGCTCACCCCGGAGGGATGCTCCCCTGTGGGAGTGAAAGGAGTGAGGGGTTTGTCTTTACAGACACACTGCGGCTCTGCTGGCAGACAGAGCCAGCACTGAGAGACAAAAGGAACAGGGGGAAGGATTCCACTGTTGGATGGATGGAATCAGAGAGATTTTTGTCTCGACAAACACACTGTGGGTCTGCTGATAGATAGTTAGATACAGAGGGATGAAAGGAACAACGGGAAGAACCCAAAATTCCGTAGCAGTTCCATCGATTCACACAAGGAAAAGAAAAGGATGGGGGGTGTACATTGGAAGGGGGTCTTGGTAGCAGGCATTTTGGGAAGTCTGGACCTCTCAAGTACCTCAGGCAGTGGGGAAAGAGAGTGGTAAATGCGGCTGGGAAATCAGGACAAAAAGGAGGCTGCACCCTCTGAATATTTGAGAGACCCCCCAGGAAACGCCCCATGGCCTCTCCCTTCATTCTAATAAAGTTACAGGGCTCCTCTGCCTCCTTTTCAGACAGAAACCTCTGGTGTTTGTGGGTTGATTTTCCTGGTAGGGCAATGATGACCCATGGGGGGGTGCTCACCTGTGGGGGAATGCTCACCTGTGGGGGGATGCTCCTCCATGGGAGGGATGCTCACCTGTGGGGGGGATGCTCACCTGTGGGGGGTGCTCACCTGTGGGGGGGATGCTCACCTGTGGGGGGATGCTCCTCCATGGGAGGGATGCTCACCTGTGGGGGGGATGCTCACCTGTGGGGTGATGCTCCTCCATGGGGGATGCTCACCTGTGGGGGGGATGCTCACCTGTGGGGGGTGCTCACCTGTGGGGGTGCTCACCTGTGGGGGGATGCTCCTCCATGGGGAGATGTTCACCTGTGGGGGGATGTTCACCTGTGGGGGGGATGTTCACCTGTGGGGGGGATGCTCCTCCATGGGGGGATGTTCACCTGTGGGGTGATGCTCCTCCGTGGGGGGGTGCTCACCTGTGGGGGGATGCTCACCTGTGGGGGGATGCTGACCCATGGGGGGATGCTCACCTGTGGGGGGGATGCTCACCTGTGGGATGATGCTCACCTGTGGGGGAATGCTCACCTGTGGGGGGATGCTGACCCATGGGGGGATGCTCACCTGTGGGGGGATGCTCACCTGTGGGGGGTGCTCACCTGTGGGGGGGATGCTCACCTGTGGGGGGATGCTCCTCCATGGGAGGGATGCTCACCTGTGGGGGGGATGCTCACCTGTGGGGTGATGCTCCTCCATGGGGGATGCTCACCTGTGGGGGGGATGCTCACCTGTGGGGGGTGCTCACCTGTGGGGGTGCTCACCTGTGGGGGGATGCTCCTCCATGGGGAGATGTTCACCTGTGGGGGGATGTTCACCTGTGGGGGGGATGTTCACCTGTGGGGGGGATGCTCCTCCATGGGGGGATGTTCACCTGTGGGGTGATGCTCCTCCATGGGGGGGTGCTCACCTGTGGGGGGATGCTCACCTGTGGGGGGATGCTGACCCATGGGGGGATGCTCACCTGTGGGGGGGATGCTCACCTGTGGGATGATGCTCACCTGTGGGGGAATGCTCACCTGTGGGGGGATGCTGACCCATGGGGGGATGCTCACCTGTGGGGGGATGCTCACCTGTGGGGGGTGCTCACCTGTGGGGGGGATGCTCACCTGTGGGGGGATGCTCCTCCATGGGGGGAATGCTGCCCCAAGGAACTGTCAGTGCTGCCAGCCCATGAGCCCTGCGTGGCTCCTGGTGTGAGTAAGCACCAGCCCCACCTCAGAGCCCACACACATCCTTGGTGAGCTCCTAAGTGCCACCAGAGGAAGGAAAGGGAAGGAAAGGGAAGGAGGAGGAGGAGGAGGAGGAGAGCCACCCAGGTGTCTCCAATCCAAGCATCAGCTGTGCCCCCGGCAGGAACAAACCCTGCCCCCTCATCCTTGAGCGGATAGGATTTAAACACCTTGCTAGGATGGGGAAAAGGATAAGTTTTCATTCTTTCAAGTTCCTGCCCCCTCCTCTTGTTTTTGCACCCCCAAGGGACTTGGGTTTGGCTCCAGCAGCCTCATAGCCAAGTTTCCCTTGTTCTGCTGGAGGAGTGAGCAGGGTCACCACCAGGTGTTTGACCAAAGGACCAGAGCCAGGCTTCCCTTCCAGGGATGCACAGCTGCTGACATCCTGTCTATAAAAAATAATCCAGGAAGCCTTTAGGAAAGAGCCCGTGCCTGCAGAGCTGCAGACACATCCAGTGCCAAGGGCCTTCATTTGGCTGTGCAGGAGGGAAAGTGAGGCAGAGACAGAGAGAAAAAAAAAAATCCAGACAGATCAAAAAAACCCAGTGTGATGGGTTTTTTCCTTCTTCCCAGGAAGGCCTTTTCCCAGCAGGAAGAGCCAGGTTATGGGGTGATGATCTGCTGTTGTCCCAGGACTGTTGATGGCCCCCAGGTCCCCAGATATCAGCCAGACCAGGCACAGCGCTCACTGCAAAGCTGGTACCAGGGGCTGGGATTGCTCCCACATCCTGGGAGCCTGGGCAGCTCTGCTGGGACCAGGACTCAGAAGAGTCCTGGAGCATGCAGGGCAAGGTGAAAGGAGCACACACAGACCAAGTTTTTGGGCTCTGGTGGCCCTGCCTCCAGCGGTTCCTCAAGGAGGAGCAGCCTCGGCGCTTCTGGCAGCCGCACGCCAGCAGCATCTGTTTCTGGGGTACTTTTGTTCCCAATTTATCCCCTGTCTCCTGGAGCTATTATAAGCAGGTACAATCTGCATTGCCATTGTTATTCAGATGATGTACAGATAATTTTAACCTTTCTGTTCCATTTGTCAAAGGGCTTTTTTTGGCGCTGCGCCTGCCAGGCAGAGCTCCGGCTCTCCGGCAGCCAAGGCTCCCCATTTTGCAGCGCCAGTCTCCCTCACGAGGGTGAAGCTCTGCCTCTGCATTGCTCTGGGTATCTTCTTCATGGCCCCAGACATTTTAGGGGATTTGGGGGAAATGTGGTAGAGGTGGTCAAGCACTCATGTAGCTGCATTCACCACTCGTTCTCCTACGAGCATCCGAGGTGGGGTTCCATGGGATGTCCATCATAGACCTGCACGCTCCGAAGGCTTTCAGAGCTTTTGGAGCAGCTCCTACTTAGAACAGTCACTTCAAGGGATGCTAATGCAGCACTTCTGGCCCACACAGGAGGACACCCTCCCCTCAAACTGCTTCCAGCAGCATTGCAAAGTCCTCAGCGATGAAGGTGGCATCAGCAGCCTGCAGAGCCTTCCCTGCAGTGAGGCTGCAGATCACTTTTTTTGGCTATAAAATGGGAACTTACTTCCTAGCCTGAAAAAAACACTGGGCTGTCATTGCATTCATCGCCTGGGGAAGTGCTCTCAAAGCTGGGCCATCTCCTGGAACTCTACACTTCCCACTGAAAACTTTTCATCACTTCATGAGCCAGAGAAGTGAAAACCAAATCTGTCAGCATTTGAGAAATAAAGGGAAATTCGCACAAAGGGAAGGGCAGGATAAAACCAGCTCCTCCTGCAGATCATTTGGGCTTAGTCCTTGGTGGCACCACACTTATGAAACACAGAGGGTAAAGCTCAGCTCAAGGTGGTCCAGACAAGGCTCATCCTTCCCCGAGCTCTTCTTGGCACAGTCCTGGGGAAGGAGAGCGCTCTTGAAAGGCCATGAGCCATCCCTGTCACCCGAGCTCAGCCTGGAGGCTGCCACGGGCTGCTGCCTCACCTCTGGCTGCTGGAGAAGCTTTCATGCTTCAAACACTCCCAAAAAAAAAAAAAAAAGGTGACTTCGGTCCCTTTGCTTGCCAGCTCGCCCACAAGCTTTGGGCCAGGCCACAGCATCTGCAGCCACCTGACATCTCTGAGTGCATGGAGGCATGGAGGGGTGGCCAAGCTGTTTGCATGCCCCCAAGGCACGGATCCCAGCGGGGTTTCCAAGATCGATGTGCAGGCTGGTGCCCCCTTGCATTCCTCCAGTAAGAAGATGAGGCCCTTGGCTTCCCCTGGCCAGCTTGCTGCAGTGCCACCATTAACAGCTCCTCAGGCTCCTGGCCCTGGCTCCCCCAGCTCCCCCAGACTCCAGCACTGTTCTGCCTCTGTGTCTGGAACAGCCAGGTCGGAGCCATAGCTAACCCAGGGTACCTCAAATATCCTCCCTGCCCCTCTCCTCCACAGCCCCCAACCCTGCCTGGGGCTGCAGAACCCCATCCCACGTGATGGCAGTGCCAGCACAGGCTGTGCTGTCCCCCTCCCTGCCATGGGGACCTTTGGCAGGGGTCCATGGCATTACTCAGAGTCCCCACAGCCCCGCCCCATGGTTGGGGTGCCAACCAGACCGAGTCTGCAGCGGTTCTTTACAACAAGGTTTTATTTTTCTTTCCTTTTGACAAAAACATTGAGGAGTTGTACATGGTTGGTGGTCAGCTCGGTCCCCCTTTTGGGTCCAGACGAGCAGGTTATGTTACAACATCCCGCCCCAGAGCCCGGGGGATGAAGGCAGAGCAGCTCCCACCCACCCTCCCGCAGTCCCAGGAGAGCCCAGCCCCACACCTGGGGTGCTCTGCCATCCAAGGCCTCCTGGGGGGGACAGGAGGATGGTGCTGGGACAGCCAGCCTGGAGGGGACAGCGGGGCTCTGTGTGTGCCAGGGCTGCCCACACCTCCTCGCACACCCACCACAGCCCCACGCCCCCAGGAGATCTGCAGGGCTTTGAGTCCAGTCCCAGCACCGAGCTGGGAACCAGTTGCATGCTACTGGTGAACTCCTGCCTGGGCAGGGCATGTCCTGTGCAGGCAGAGGTGGAAATACATCCCCCAGTCCTGCCCCCCGAGGCCCGGCACGGCCAGCAGCCACCGACGGCGAGTGCAGTGGCACAGTCCCGGTGTCCGGGAAGCTGAGGAAATGTCCCAAAATCCGCAGAGGACAGATTGTACAGCAGCAAAGCCGAGTCCAGCGCCTTGAAAAGCAAGGCACAGGCTGCAGTGATGCCTTTGGGGCCGGTTTGCCTCCCCCCCTCGGCACAGTCCTTCCCGCGGTTCTCCTGGGGGTTGTTTTTGGTTTCAGAGATGCGCTGTGGAGGTGCCACCCTTGTCCCCGCAGGTCCCTGCTTGTCCCCTACGCCGCGGGAGCAGCGCTGTGGCTGCCTCGGGAGAGGCAGAAGCGGGGCGTTTCCGGACCCTTTCCAGGTTAAAAAAAAAAAAAAAAAAAAAAAAAAAGGCTCTGTTTTGTCTCACACAGTTTCTATACGTTAGTTAGACACAGGGCTGACATGCCAAAAAGCTCAGGTTCGGGCGCTGCCGCCCCAGGGGCTTTGCCCCAGCCTGTGCCGCCATTGCGGAGCACCACCGACACCCGCTCGCTGCCCCATGCCGGGGCCGAGGAAAGAAAAGCGCCCCAAAAGCTCGAAATCCGCATGAAACGTGCCCCCGCTTGGAGAGCATCGCTGCCTCCCTCCCACCCGCCAGGCACAGACACAAAAAGCCGCCTCCTCCCCTCCCCGCGGGCTCTTACTCAGAGCCCGGCGCATTGTCAGACACCTTTCCGCATTTAGCAGGAGACGATACCGACACCTATATTTAGAGCAGGTATGGCATCGCCTTCCCCGGCCCCCGGCAGCACCGCCTCCCTGCTCCCCCGTCCCACGCCGCCCGCCAGGCCCGGCTCTCCCGAATCCCGCCACACGCTCCGGAAGCTTCGGGGTGAAGCCACAAACCGCTCACGGATGGCTGGAAGGGAACAGGTGAACCCCGCGCCCCCAGCCACCACCGGGGACCTTCCCCGCGGCTGCATGGGACATGGTTCGTCCCCAAGAGCCCACAGGGGGCATGTGGGATCTGAGCCAAAGCCACGGACAGGTCTGCCCGTGGAATTTTTGGATCCCTGGGCAGGTGGAAGCGTCTGTTTGGGAAGCAGCAGGGACAGCAGAGGTGCTGTCCCAACACCATCAGGGACCACTGGAGGCAGGAGGAGCTTTGGGCCCCGTGATGGGTGCACAGAGGGCACTTTGACCATTAGAAAGAGGGGGTTTGGTCCATGCAGGAGCCCTGGAGCAGGGAAGCCTTCAGAGCCATTGGGATTTGCTTCTCACAAAGCAGAGCTGCTCCGGGGGAACTCACGAAGCGATCAGGGCAGGGGCTGATCTGCACAGGCAGGAGCAGGGCGCTTTGTGCACCTTTCGGTCAGAAGAAGACACGAGCTATCCAGGACCAAAGCAAAGCCTGGCCAGAGCTGCTGCTCAGCTGCACAGCAGCCCCAAGGACCCAGACCACGACAACCTGCAGCAAAGCAAAGCCACGGGCAAGGAGGAAGGGCAGGGCCAGGGCTGTGCCGCCTTTACCTGCGCGTCCCCACCTCCCATCTCCGCACGCGGCCACCACGCCTGCTCCAAAGGCACCGAGCATCCCCCAGCCCACAGAGCAAGCTTTTCCCTGAGACTCCAAGGGCACAGCACCCTCCAGCTCCCCAGGACCACGCTCAGGCTGGTGACAGACACAACTCGTAGCAGCAACACACCACTAGTCACCAGGGTGAGCCACCCATCATCACCACAGGCCACCAGCAGTACCCCCCCGGGCTGGCAGGCACAGCACTGCACCCACAGCGTGGGTCCTTGAGAGCTGACAGTGCATAATTAACAGATTAATTAATGACTGGCGCTGGAAGGGGGCCCTGCTCTGCGTTTTCCAGTGTTTGCAGGAGGACTGAGCCACCCTGCTCACCCCTTGGACAATGTTCCTTCCCCGAGTGCCCCCAGCTCTTGGACACCCAGCTGCTCCCACAGCGGGGCCACGGGGCTGGCACACGCGGCCCCCCATGGCAGCCCTTCTCCAAAGGGAAGAGGCCATGGCTGCGGGGGAAACTGAGGCAGGGCTGGTGCCAAAGCCGGATGCCCCTGCCCAGAGGACAGATCTTAAGGTACATCACGCACTCACAGCATCTTCACTCCCCTGCGGACATGGGTATCCTCTTTCCCTGGGAACACAAGCAAAGAGACCTCCGAAAGGTCTGCCTTCACCCCCCTGGCACTGCTGGTGCCAAGCGAGCCCTGTCCTCATCCCTTGGGCATCCCACTCCTGCAGGCACCAAGCTGCCCCAGGAGCCCTCGCCACAGCCATCTCTAACAGGGGAAAATGCAATTCCCACCGCTGGAAACGCCTGGGAGAGGGAGCAAGGTGACATTCCCAAGGCCCTGTACAGCAGCCCCCTGGGGAGGCTGGGTCCTGCCCCCACCAAAGCAGGGCGCAGGCAGCAGGAGCCCCAGGGGGCGCCCCAGCATTGTCAGACAATTAGAACAAATCTATGCATGTGTATATCTTTATATATACAGCATATAAATATATATACACACACACACACACCCCCGTATGTACACACACAGGCACACCTATATAAATAAATATATGTCGGTGGCAGACAGGATACATTCGGCAGCACTGAGCCCCCCAGCCCCCAGGACAAACCAGTTGTGCCCCGTCTTGGCAGCCAGAGCTGCTCTGGTCTGCCCCGGGTGCGTGTCAACCCCTCGTCCCCTGCACCCCGCCCTCGCACCTTGCCCCTTCTCCAGGCAGCTTGAGACCCTCCGGGAGGGAAATTCGAAGCCACAGCAGCACAAGCTCACGCGACAGAGCAAAGGGGGTCCCCTCGCGTCCCTTTGCTGGGACTCTCCGGCCACGGGGAGCAAAAAAAAACCCATCGGGATGAGCTTTCCCGGAGATCCCTCCGGGGGGCAGGGAGCGGGGCTGCGGCCGGGGGAGGGGCTCTCCCTTGTCCCCCAGCACACGAGCCCGGCCGGGCCGCTCCGTCGCCCATCGAATGCTTCTCTGTGCAGAAAAAAAAAAAGTGATAGTAATAAACGAAAGTCGACAGGTTTTAATTTTTTTTTTTTTTTGCACAAAGACTTTTTTTTCCCCCCGTTTCACTTATTTTTTTTTTCTTGGTTTTTTTGGGGTTTTTTTTGGTTGTTTTTTTGTTGTTGTTGTTGGGTTTTTTTTGTTTGTTTTTTTGGTTTTTTTTGTTGTTGTTGTTTTTTCCTTTTTCCTTCCCCCTCCGTTCCGGTCGGTTTGGGGTTTGTTTGTTTGTGTCGTCGTTGGTTTTTTTTTTTCCCTCTTTCTCCCCCTGCGGTTTTTTTTGTTTTTTCTTTGTTTTTTTTTTTTTTTTGTTTCGTTTTGTTTTGTTTTTTTAAAGTTTCATTCCCAGGCGCGGCGAAGAGCATGCATTGAGAGAAGGGCAGGACGGGGGCGGGCGGGGGGCAGCCGAGGTGGGGTCGGGCGGCAGGTTGCGCGGAGGCGGGGGTGGGTGGGTGGGTGGGGCGGGGATGGGATGAGGCAGCTTCTAGCACTTGTCGTCTTCCTCGGTGTCGCTGAGCACGTCGATGCTGGCCCCGCACATGACGCCCTGCGCTGCCCCTCGCCGCCGCCGCCGGTAGTGCCCGTTGGGCATCTGCCAGCTGTGCCGCAGCGGCGGCGCCGAGCCGATGGTGTTGGAGCGCCCGAGGCTGGTGGCCACGGCCGCCTCGAAGGTGAGCGTCTCCTCCTCACCGCAGTCTGAGGCGTGCGAGTCGTCGTGCAGCGCCAGGTAGGGCTCCGAGATGTAGCGCTGCGGCGTGGACTGCCGGCTCTGCTGCTTCGCCGCCGGGGAGCTGGAAGACTCGGCCGGGCCGGCCGTGTTGGGATCCAGGGTGGAGGAGAGCAGCGGCGAGCCCCCCTCGCTCTCGTCGGCGGGAGGAGAGGCGTCCCCGGCGTGCCGCAGCATGGAGGCGTAGGACAGGAGGGGACGCGGCTTGGGGGGCACCGGCGGCAGCTGGCGGCGGCCTCTCCGGGGCGTGCTGGTGTCCGAGATGGAGGGGATGGAGCTTTCGCTCAGGGAGCCCATGCCCTGCAACGCACCGGGACACGCTGGGGAATGCACCACACCACTCGCCCTCCCTCCCTCCCTACCCCGGGCTCCCGTAGAATCGTCTTGAAAGGGTGATTCTGCCCTTTGTCTGCTGAGGAGGGTAGAGCTCATCGTGGTCTGCAGCCTCCTCACAAAGGCAAGCACCCGGGGCAGGCACTGATCTCTGCGGTGCCCAGTGACAGCACCCAAGGGGACAGCGTGAAGCTGTGTCAGGGGAGGTTTAGGTTGGATACTAGGAAAAAGTGCTTCACCCGGAGGAAAAGGCTCCCCAGGGAAGCGGTCACAGCACTGAGACAGAGACAGAGCTCAAGACGCATTCAGACAATGCTCTTGGGCACAGGGTGGGAGCCTTGGGGCTGTCCTGTCCAGGGACAAGAGTTGGACTCGATGATCCTTGTGCTCTGTTCCAACTCAGGATATTCTACAATTCCATGCTCTTGGTGGTCAAAAGCAAAAAGCACCCCCAAACCCACGGCAGAAGAGCTGACGGCTCGCCATCTGCTGCTCTCCACGGGTGGCATCTCCATGGGTGGCCACTCAAGAACTGGCAGGTCCAGGCTTGTGCAGCTGGGACACCTTGACCTTGGCACAAGCGGATGCCATGGCAGCACAGGGGCCAGCGTGAGATCCAACCCTGTCCCCAAATGCTCTGCAGGTAGCCCCAACCCACTCAGCTCACGGGGGACACAGGCATGCCACCACCACGAGATAACACAGTTCAGAGCTCCCAGGACTGGGGCTTATCTTCCCAGTTTTGGCTCTTTCCGTGCTTTCCCTTGATGCTCAGGAAGGGACCTCTGCCACCCACCTGCCTGCTGGGTGTCTGTGACCTGCCCTCGCTGGGTGAGCGGGACTCGCGCCGCCGCTCCGGCGACTCCTCCTGCGCCTGGGGACTCCTCTCCTCGGAGTTGCAGCGGGAGATGTCGGGGGACAGCAGGTGCTTGCGCTCTTTGGATCGGCCCCGCTCCCGGCCCGAGCGATGCCCCTCCGACCGGTGGCCTGCGGGACAACCCACGTCAGTCCCTGCCATCCCCCCTGCAGCAGCAGGGAAGGCGCAGCTGGAGGGTTTCTGGGGGGGTTTTTTTGGGCTCACCCGAGTCAGCGTTGAGGCGCCGGGCGGACAGCTGGAGCGAGGAGTGGTAGCTGCGCCGGCGGGACTTGTAGGTGTTGTCGCTGCTGCGCTCCATGGAGAACTCATCCAGCCAGGAGCTGTTGGGCCGCTTGTCCCGGATGGTGGAGAAGGATCTCCTCATGGAGCTGGTGTCTGTCACCACCTGCAAGCAAACCCGGCCAGCCGGGGACAGCGTGAGTGCCAGGCAGGGCTGGGCATCCAGAGTGACCGGCTGAGCCCCACCACGGGGATCGCCACCCTGTGGATGGGGAAAATTCGGGGTGGGGGGCAGCCAGCCTGAGAACAGCCCCCCAGATAATCCCTGCACAAGCCAGGGGCGGGAGGAAAGCAGGGTTCAGCCTTGGAGCTTGTGTGCTCCCCTTCCCCAGCCTGAGAACAGCCCCCCAGATAATCCCTGCACAAGCCAGGGGTGGGAGGAAAGCAGGGTTCAGCCTTGGAGCTCGTGTGCTCCCCTTCCCCAGCCTGAGAACAGCCCCCCAGATAATCCGTGCACGAGCCAGGGGTGGGAGGAAAGCAGGGTTCAGCCTTGGAGCTCGTGTGCTCCCCCTCCCGAGCCGGCTGGAGCTGTGTTGCACAGGCACAGCCAGCGGATGCAGGGGCCGGGGGGAGAGCAGCAGCACCTCCCGCTGTGTGTGGGGACACGGGGGGTACCACACCACACTGTCCCCCAGGCTGCCTCCCCAGCATCCTTCCCCACCAGGGTGAAGAGGAGCAATCATTGAAAAGGCTGTTGGCAGAGAGGGGTCCCCCAGTGCCCCTTGCTCTGGGTTTGTTTTTCCAGCGGCCACCGCTTTTCCACACGCCTCCCTATTCTTCCTTTATTCCCACATCCCCATCCCTTTCCCCTGCACTCATTCCCTAGCTCCCCACTCACGCTGTTGTTTTATCTTCCCTTTCCTTTTCTTTCTCCCTCCCATGCTTCTCCTTCCTACTTTCTCCCCTTGTTACACCCTGTGTTTTCACATGTTCTGGGGAAAACATCACCTCCTTCCATACTTCCTTTGCTTAATTCTAGCTTTGCTACTGCAGCCTCAGGCTGTTCTCCATCTCCTCTCACCTCTCCTGCTACCATCCCCTCCTTCTGGTCATCTCCTTTGCTGCTGAATGGCCAAGAAAGCCCATGAGACAAAGCCTCCCTTTGTGTCTTCACACCCACACCAAGTGCCACACCAGGGCTTGGTGCCTGCACCAAGATGAGAAAGCAGACCCAGAGACTTCACAGCAACACCAACCCCCCCAAAAAACACCTGCATCTTGGGGGAGTCTGAGCACAGGACAGAACAACAGAGAAACCAGGCAGACAGATGAGGAGGTGAGATGTGGCCTGGGTTCCCCTGGACAGACAGAGAAGTGCACGTGTTGGGACAACGGGAAAGGACGGAGAAGGCGTTTCATCACCTGTGGTCACCCGACAGCTGGGCTGGGGCTCCTCAAACCTCAGCCAGTGCCCAGGGCCGGAGGAAAGGAGGGGGTGTCCCACCGTGGGGAGAACCTGCCGCCTCCCAGCATGGTCCTGGACCTCCCCCACGAGCCAGGAGATGGATCCCCCAAGCTGCTCTCTGCTGCCAGTGTCCCCCTTGTAAGGCAACAGCAGCTCTCCTACTTGTGCAGCACCCAAGAAAGGGGAGAAGCTCCAGAATCAGGGTGCTGGGGCTCAGCACAGAGAGAAGCCCCAGCATTATCAGGCAGGCTTCGATCAGACCCGGCACCTGTGGGGGCTTTGCTGGGTTTTACCTGGGGATCCACAGTGAGACGAGGCATGGAGGAGGCCCTCCCAGAGACAGCGTGGTCCTGAGTGTCCACGGGAAGGTAGCTGCCACGGTTAGAGGGCTGCACTCTTTGAAACTCCCTAACCTCTGGCTCCTGGAAACAAACACACAGCCAAGCTCTTGGGATGGGCTTGGGACAGAGCAGCGTGCTGCTTCGGCCCTCTTGGCAAGGGACAGCCCTGCTTGCTCAGCCAGGGGCAGAATTTAAGTTGGCCAAAACCAGGTGGTACAACACTGGCACGGGTTGCCCAGAGAGCTGGTGGATTCTCCCTCTCTGGAAGTCTTCAAGGCCAGGTTGGATGGGGCTCCGAGCAAGCCGGTCTGGTTGAAGATGTTCCTGCCCATGGCAGGAGGGTTGGAACTAGATGAGCTTTAAAAGGTCCTTTCCAACCCAAATTATTTGATGATTCTATGAAGAACAGAGCCTAAGCCATTCGAATTCCTCACATTGCCACTGAAAAATACTCTCCAGCTCACAGTCCCTAGGTGAGCCCTGATGTGGTGCTTCAGGCTTGCCTGATGGCCAGCTGCCCTTGCAGCTCTACAGCCACAGTGGAAACCTTGCCTGGGTCTGGGGACACCCTGATTGCCCAGGGTTTAACTCCTCCTTTCGCCAGGAGGGGACAAATGGATGGGATTTTGTCTCTGACCCTGCTTCAAAAGCTTCCTGGCCATATCCCTGTTAAAAGAGCACACAAGCCCCCTAGGGCTTGCATGTTTTGGGTAATTCCCAGTTTTTAGGGGATGCTGTGGACGTTCCTGTTCACTCACGGTGTCGAGGAGAATGGGCACAGAGCGACCCTGGAGATCACCAGAAGGTGACCTTACGGGGGCAGGGGGAGTCTCACCTGCCACCTCTCCACGTGGCTGGAGTGGCCGAGGCAGGGGACGCCTGCCTGTGTCACACACAGGTGACACAGAGCTACAGAGCCTGGGGACATGGACTGAGCTGGGGACGACACTGCGCCGGGTGGTGCAGGAACGCACAGGCAGACACGGAGATAGAGAGAGATGTGTGATATATATAGATGTGTGATATATATAAATAGGTGAGATATATATATATACACACACAGACAGACAGGCCCACGTGTGTGTGAGGCCAGAGAGGGCTGCTCCTGCTGGAGACAGTTTGACAGCTTGGTTGGGGGACTGGGGACACCACCACTGACAACGAAATGGACACGAATCCGAAAACATCAGATACCATCACTCGGCACGGGGTAACCCACTGACACGAGTGCTCAGTGGCAAAAAGAGCCTGTGGAGAGAAGGATATTTTACTGCAGGACATTGGTCATGGCTCTCACCCCAAAAGCACTCGTGCTGCCTTGGTCCCACAGATCAGGGCAGGTCCAGGGATGGCTGTGTCCCCAGTGCCAGAGGCAAGGGGCAGAGCCCCAGCTGGAGGACATCCAGGGATATTTGTCCCCTGGTTTGGATCTGTGCATGACTCAGCAGCTGCTATCCCTGTGCTGTGCTTGCTCCCCACACCTCCCCGTGCCCACCAGCATCCGTGCTGGGACTGCAGAGGAGCAGTGCTTGACTTTACCAGAGACTGGTGCTCCTGGAACTGCTCCTGGGCCGGATCCATGCACGCCAGCTGGAAGATCTCTTGTGGCGAGAGCGGGGTCAGCGAGGGGAACCCGCCTCGGCTGCTCCTGCAAACACAGCCCAGCTTCAGGGAGGCCACGAGCCAGGTGCTGCCATCCCTGAGATCACCTCTCCAGCAGCTCAGAGCTGGGCAGCCCCGTGCCTGTCCCCCCCCCCGCTGTTGAGACCCCATCTTTGGGACAAACATCGTGTTCCCTGGAGAGCTGAAGTGGTGCCCCAAGGCAGGAGAGGACAGCAGTGCCCTGCAGCAGCAGTGGGACATCCCAAGAGCAGTGACAGAAACCCTCATCACCTCATTCCCACGAGCCAGGGTGCTGGAATCCACCACTGACCCCGCACTGCTCAACAGCTCCTGGGGTTCAGCTTCACCCCCGGGTGAAGATTGCCAGGATGATCCTGCAGGGAGAGCATCCACAGACCCCTGGCCACCCCCTTTTGCCACCTTGGCTGCTGCCGGTGACGCTGACACACACCAGCAGGTACCTGGAATCCTGCAAAAGCTTTGTGCCAGGAGATTTCTCCCTGCTCCTCCAGCAGCAATTTAACCCTCTCTGCAGCCCGGTGCCAGGTCCAAGAAGGAAACAAGGGCTGCAGGAACAGAAAAGGGGCAGGCAGTACTCACAGGCCCGAGAGGGTGTCCTGCTGGAGGTACGGCAGAGCCTTGGCGTTGGAGATGATTTCCTGCGGCAGAGAGGACGGCTCCATGCGCTGGAACATGGGAGCATTTTTCTGCATTGGAGAAAGGAAATGCAGATGAGCATCCAGTGCTTCCCGGCCACCCTAAAGTTCTTCTAAAGTTCTTCTAAGCCTTCTGATGTTTACGTTTTTGAGATGGAGTTTCTCATGCGCTTTCCATGTAAACAATGATTGTTTTTTGCATTCCTTTCTGGAGGAGGAGAGAATGAGGGACTGTTGGTTTGACCAGTGGGTTTGCAGAGGACAATTTTCTTCCTCCAATCCATGGTCACTGCTGGAATTCTATAAATGTCGAGGTCTGTAAATAAACTTGCTCTTTTTACTGACATCTCAGTGTGTGAGTGTGTTGTTCATTCGTGTCCTATTGCGACGCTTCCCCAGCTAAGCTCCCACCACTCAGAAAGGGGACACAGCGCTCATGTCCCCTGTCAGGGACTGAGGATGATCCCAGACACGCCTTGCAGACCCCAAACCCCGACCTGCACTGTTTGTTTCCATCCCAGCTGGCTGTGTGTTTGGGCTGGGAGGTGGTGAGAAGCAGAGGGGGCGATCTCAATGTCCCCATCCTGCTCTGGCTGAGCCTCACCTGCTCCTCCAGCTGCTGCCGCTGCTTCTTCGCCTTGCTCTGCTTGTAGTAATCCATGATCATCATGGCTGCATATATCTTCCCAACAGTCAGGTCAGAGGCTGGGCGCATGAGAGGGAACGAAATGGGGTCACGTGTGTTGTCAGAGAAGGCACCAGCATGGGTCTTGGGAAGAGCCCTGCTCTGGGACACCCTGGGGACCCTCAAATTCTTCTCACCGTTCCAAAAGAGAGGGTGCTGCTGAGCACCCAGACACTCCCCACGGGGATAAAACAGATGAAGATGGCTTGAAATCATCATCCTAAGCCACCAATGCATACGTCCTCATCATATCATCAGGTGTGCCCAGCCTCCCTCCCTGCTGTGCTCCAGAGAGGATTTACAGGAGACCGTGGCCTTGGCAGGAGTAGATCCCTGCAAACTGGGGGGTTTTCCAGAGAGCTCCCAAGCAGCCAAGCAGAACAAGGCAGAACAAACCCTTTCACCACTTCTCCCTGAGCTGGGGATGGGTCTGGCCAGTCCCCACCTCCCTTTGGGAAGAAGCTGGTGTGGGAAGGAGGGGACTTAGAAAGCAAAGACAGCCCCCCCAGAGACTCACTTTTTGGCATGGGCACCAACAGGTCAAGCATCTTCTGGGACAGGTGAGGCCAAATGGTCAGGATCTCCTTTTGAAGCTCGGAGTCCAACTGCTGCCAATCTGCACCACCTTCAACAGCAGGGAGCAAAAATGGCCCACACACATCAAACTTGGGCACCAGGGTCCAACCAACCCCCCTTTCCCGTCCTGAAGTGAGGTTCCATCTCAGCATCCATCTCTCTGGGCTGGGAGGGCCATCTTGCATCAGCGAGCCTGGTCTCCTGCTCCCACAGGGAAACTTTCCTACCATCCCTTCCATCTGTGCCTCCATCTCCCCATCCCCTGCCCTCCCACTCAAAGCTGCCACCTTCAAGCTTGCCTTGGGTCCGTCTCTGCAGCTCCAATCCTACTCCAGCCCACACACACCTGCTGCTGCCCCACTTTTCTTTTTGCTGGTGAGCAGATCACGTGCTGGTGGAAGAGCAGCTCCACTTGGCAAATCCTGAAGGGCTCGGCGAGGCTGTGCACGGAGAGCAGAGCTCTCTGGACAGGGGTCTGCCGAGCTCAGAAAGCCCCGGGATCTTCAGAAGCTGTCAAGGTGCCCCAGCAGAGTCACTCAAGCACAGGGCAATTTGAGTGAGCTGTAGGAGATCCAGGTTCAGATCTCTGCTTTGTCTAGAGGGGCTTGAAGCCATTGTTGTTGTCTGAGCACTGGGCTCTGGATGGTATCTTGCCCTGGGTTGGGTTTTTTCCCAATGGTTGAGCTGTTCCTAGGGGATGTTTTATTGAAAATGCCATGTTTCTGCAGGAAGTTTTTGATCTGATGAATCACAGCCTTTCCAGCAGCAACAATAAAGCAGGTTTTCCTGCTCTGAACATTTTATCTTCCCTGAGAGAGAGAGAAAAAGGTTTCTTTTCCCCACAGCCTAAGGAAGAAGCCAAGCACATATTTTCCATCCTCAGTTTGGCTTTTTACATGGGGAGGAAGGGGAATTCTCTCTCTCTCCCCTCCATTATACATTATCAAGCTTCTTTTCTCTGGAAACAGCTTCTGGTGAAGAATGCTCTACCTCTTCCCTAAAAGAAATAGTTGTGGGGGTTTTTTTTGAAAAAAAAAAAGAAAAAAAAAGAAAAAAAAAAGAAAGTGGCAGAAATTTGCCTGTTCAAGGTGCTTGCTCCCATCCACGTGCATCCAGGCTCTGGGCAGCCAATCCCAAAAGAGCTGTGAGGTCCTCAGCCCGGCCAGAGAGAAAGGCACTTTTTGCAGGGTGATAGAACAAGGAAGAATGATTTTCAGCTGAGTGAGGGTAGGTTGAGATTGGATATTAGGAAGAAATCCAGGATGTGGCGAGCCCCTGGGACAGGTTGCCCAGAGAAGCTGTGGATGCCCCCATCCCTGGAAGTGCTCAAGCCCAGGCTGGATGGGTGGTGGAAGGTGTCCCTGTGTAGTCATGGTTCGTGCCTGTGATGTTTTGATTTCTCTGAAACTCTTTCCCAGGCACTGTTCTGTCAACAGGAGACACGTTTTCCTAACTGTATCCTATGTTTTGCATTCCCTTTCCTAGGAGGGACCTTTGCTTGATGTCCCTCTGACTTGACCAATGTAGTTGAAGAAGTTTGTCTTTCTTCCACTCCTTGGGTGGGTTCTTTGTAAAATAGCATAAAAGGAAGAAATTCCCGGGTAATAAAGATTGATTGGAGTAATTTCAGCCTTCTGAAAAGTTCGGAGTCCGTGTTGTTGATAATCTTGAACAGCGTCATCCCTGCCCACGGCTGTGGGACACAAAGGAGGAGACGCAAGTCCATTCAGAAGGCTGGGACCCCTCACAGGAGGAGCCCTCAGGTTTATTGTCCAAACCTATTTTATACCTTTTACAAACACCCACCTCAGAGGTGGGACCCCTGGAACCATTGGTCACTCACATCACGCCAAGTCCCTCCCATGTGAAAGCGTGTGGAAAACATCTCAAGTTTACAAACAGCCTGACCTTGCCCAGGAATTCTGTCCTGGGAGCAGAACTCCCAAAAACCAAAACACGGCAGGCACAAACCGTGGCTACAGGGTGGAACAGGATGATCTCTAAGGCCCTTCCCAACACAGACCACTCTGGGCTTCTACAGAAGGGCGGTGGCCACTCTGCCACCCTGCTGGCTTCGTCCCCACCCCGCCGCAGCCTTTACCTTTGGCAATTTTGATGTCCAGGGCCGTGCGGATCAGCGCCATGAGGGTGGAGGTGAAGTGGACCGTCATGTCCTCGGCCACGGGCATGTTCATCAGCACCAGTCTCTGCGCAAGAGAGAGAAGAAAACAGCGGACGGAAAACAATATCGAAAAACACATCGACCAGGCTGGAGGAAAAAAAATTAAACAATTAAACAAAAAAGGGGGGAGGGAGGGGGAAAAAAAATATTCGAAATTAAAAGAAAAAAAAAAATAAAAAGCAACAAAGAGTGTCAAAACAGCACAGCCAAAAAAGAAGGGCAAGGATCACCCCACCGGCCCCCCCCGCCCCCACCCCCTCCCTGGCTCCTTCCACCCCAGGACACCGGCTCACTGCCTTCCAGGGCTCCTCCTGTGCCCCAGGAACGGCCCCTGAGCCCCCTTCCTGCCACAGCACCCCCTGGCACTTTTGGGAAGACACACCTGCTCTGTGTCAGGGACGCAGGCATGTGGGATGTGCGGGAAGGGGAGACGGGCTCAGGTTTCCGTTCCCGGGTGGTTTGGCTTTTCCAGCTCTCAACCCTTCCCACCTGGGGCAGGGGAGAGGAGGGTCCCTAACCTTCAGGGACTTCAGGTCGGCTGGATTCCTCTAGCATGCTACATCCTGGCACTCCCTTTTTGTGCGTCTTTCAGAGATGAAGTTTGCCAGCACATGCAGGGGGGTCCAAATTATCAATGGGTGGGGAAGGGAAAGGAAGGGGAGGGGAGGGCGGAAAAAGTGCAGAAGGAAAGAGAAAAGGGCAACCAAGGCAGGTTAGAAACGCCATGCTCCTTCCCCACTCTGGGCAGGCGGGGTGCAAACCGAAGTGACCAGATCCACTTTCCAGAGAGTATATTTTGCTTTGTAAATACCTTAGGTCAGCCCTTCCCTGCCCATTCCTTTTCACCCAGTTTCTCAGGTCTCTTTCCCGCTTTCAAGCCCCCCTTTTTTCCCCCTGGAAAAGAGTGAGGGTGGATGTACGCTTGTGCGAGCAAAGACATGAGAGCCGGAGAGGCTCAGAAGCGTGTTTGCAAGTGTGCAGGTATCCCTTTGTGCTAGCCCTGCTAAAAGGCCAAGAAAAACCCTAATTTTCTCCTGGACAATAGATCCTCCCGTAGCTCTGGGTCCTGTCCTGGCAGCTGCTGCCCTCAGAAAGCCAGGCTGCTCCCACGGCACCCCCTCCACAGTTCCCCACAGATCCATGGCTACACAGCCAGGACCTGACTGACAGACACCACTCTGGGTGGGGCAACTCAGAGCTGCCTCTGGAAGGCCCCTGGCTTTGCCTTGCACAAGCCATCCCTGGGACAGTCCCTGCTGATGGTCCTGGCTCCTCACAGACACACACAGCAGCCCTACTCCTATGGGATTTGGGATTTGTCCCTACTGCCCACCTGCCTCCCTTCTCCATGGGCTTCTGCACCGGCTGGGATCGGGATGGTTCCAAGCCCCTGGGGGTGAACTCCTTCCTAAGGACACCTCACTCTCCTGACTGTGCTACGGGGCTGCTCCTTACCTCACCTCACCTCACCCCACACCACCTCACCTCACCCCACACCACACCACCTCACCTCACCCCACCCCACCCCACACCACCTCACCTCACCCCACACCACCCCACCCCACACCACCTCACCTCACCCCACACCACCCCACACCACCTCACCTCACTTCACCTCACCACGTCACCTCACCTCACCTCCTCCAGCCCTCCCACTTCCACACCACTGCTGCTCCTTGCCCCTCCTCTTCCCCTGGGAGCTAGCTGTGAGCGACCACGTGCGCGGGCAGTGGAGACCAGCCAGCGTGGCCAGGGCTGCTGTGGGCACAGCGAGGCTCCCCAGGAGTGAGCCAAACACACGTTGGACACCCCAACAGCTCCCCGGCTTCCCCGGCCCCACCTCCCACAGGTGCCCCAGCTCCTGCTCAGCTCTAACCCCCAGAGAAGGAAGGGTTGATCTACCTTATAGGCCACTTTGGAAGGACATCTCTTGCCGAGGCCTAGCGGTGGTGACATAAGAGTCAGCATTTCATACATCTCAGTGTAATGGATTCGGCCACTGCTCATGGAGGGGGGAAGGGGGAGGGAGGGAGATGCAGAGAGAGGAGGCATTCCCGGAGAGTGGAAAAAAAACGTACAAACGAAAAATAGTACAGGAAAAACAGGAGAGAAAGAAAAAAAAAAACCAAAAAAAAACCAAAAAAAAAACAAAACAAAAAAAACCACCAAAAAAAAAAAAAAAAACCAACAACAAAAAAAAAAAACAAACGGACAAACAGGAAAAGAACAGGAAACCCGTTAATCAAGGCAAATCATACGTGAGAGACTGTCCTGATGTGGATTTATAGCACTGCTCACACAGACCCAGGAATGCTGGCAGAAAGCAACTCACCCCTCTCCTCTCTGCTGCTGGCCTCAAGCGCCTGTCTCGCTACCAGCCTAGGACGACTCCTCTGGTCTCAACCCCTCTCCTAAAGCCCTCCTCCAGCAGCCCCCACCTCGTCCCACAGGTTCCAGGGCTGTGTGCGAGTGGTATAAATCAGATACACGGCACTCGAGCCATGGGTTATTTGAGATAAGGGTGGTTTGCACCACGGTGCTCTGTGGCCTCCAGAGCGTCTTCCCTCCCGGGGGGGGTGCCTGGTATTGCTTGGCATGGCCACCTAACCCATAGCCAAAGGCTGTGTATCCCCAGCTCGTGGGGGGTCTATGCAATTGGGAGGCAGCATCTTGCATAGAAGGCAGTGGGCCAGGGTCACTTGTCAAAGGAAGATGCCCAGTTGCTTCCGTCTGGCTCTGTGGATGGACCACTTCCCCACCATGCACCAGTGCAAAAGGCATGCTGAATCGGCTGGAAAAAAAAAACCGGGAGGAAAAGTTGGGCATGCCATGCTCCCGCCCTGGCTCTCTCCCACATGCGGCTGCAAGTTCCACCAGGTTGGAGTTTAAAGAGTCTCAGCAGAGGCAGCTGTTTGGGCCTTCCAACATTGGGGTTTGTTTGGGTTTCCCCACGGGAGCAGTTAGGGTGGGATCCCCCCCCGCCCCCGGCTCCCCTTGCACTCCTCTGCTCCGTAAGGGCCTGCCTAGGATTGCTGAGCAAAGAATGCCACCAAAAACGGGCACCCAGGGCTGCCCTCTGCCAGGCTGGGGTAGCTGGGCTGTGTCTCCCTCTTTCTGCACGTCCACATCTCCCAGGGATCCTGGGCTTGGTCACCTCTTCTTCCCCTCGTGCCAGGCTGCACTGCAAGGTTCAGGATGGTCAGCGGGCTGGGGCAACCTCGTGACACCAAAGGCATCGACCCTCACTGCTGGACAGGAGCCCAGCCCTGTGAGAGAGGGTGCTGCCAAAAAATTAAGCATCCCCACGGGATCTTGGCTTCCTCTCTAGAAGGTGCTCAGGGCAGCGTGGAAAGGGGAGGTGAGATCTCCTCTCCTCAGGGTCTGGAAGCAGCCCCCTGGTCAAAAAGGCTCCTACCGAGATAAGCCCTGACATTTCAGATGTAAACAGAACTGGTGACAGGAGCTGTTTGGGGTGCAGGCACAGAACGGGCTGGGGCAGTCGCACCCCAAAGATGGGTGATAACAACACTGCAGAATGATAAGCAGGATGAGCAAGAGGAAATATCCAGGAGTCCGCAAGCACCGCCTTGGCAGAACTGAATGCGCAGCACCAGCTCAGGGTGAGATGACTGAAATTTTCATGCATGAATTCAGTGCAAAAAAAAAGGAAGCAAGACAGTGATCTTCCAGCCATCCTTCCTGGCAGGGGGAATTTTGGGGAACCCAGCACAAAAAAACAGGCACTGCCCTTCCCACTGAGATTCTCCACACAATGAAGGAGGAACGGAGGCCACGGAAGGAAGAATTTGCGTCAGTGACCAGGACGGATCACATGAGAACTGCACACTTTGCGCAGAGCAGAGATCCTGGAGCTTTCTGAGCAGCACAGCTGTGCCCAGACACCACTTCCCCACAGAGCGAGGCACAGGCAGGCACGTGGAATGACATCCAGCCGAGCAGGATGACTCCCAAGAGCTGGTCCAAGCACGAGCACGTCCAGGATGGGGGATGTGACCCATCTGTCCCTGTCTGGACAGAGATGTGACCCATGGCCACAGCACAAGGTGGCCTGCAAAACAACCAGGGATTCATGGCTTGGCCCTGAGAGAAGCCTGTGAGTGGCAGAGGAGGAAATGTGGGAGACAGGACACCTGACCTCCTGTGGCTAGGAAATAAGCACAGTGCCACACAGGCTGTTAGGAAGGGAGCACCAGGAGTGCTGTGAGAGTAGATTCAGGAAGAGGTGATGTCCATTGGGATATTATCTGTGGAGCATCCACCTGGCAGGCAGGGCAGGCTCACTGAGCTGAAAGGTGTGCAAGCTGACCTGGCGTTTTGGGATCTGGCAAGATGCAACAACCACGTGAATTTTTTCTTTCTTTCTTTTTTTTTTTTTTTTTTTTTAATCTTTTGGGAATTGTTCCAGGACAATAGCAACCCCTGAAAATTTCGTGTTCTTGAAATATCTCCTGCACAAGGAGGAGGAGACCGAGGTAACACAAGGTCGAGATGGGGATGGTCTCCCCCACACGACAACAGAAGCTGTTCTCAGTACTCCTTGCTTGAGTTTTTCCACCTTCACTGCTCTGCCCATCCACACTCCGCAGATTTCCAATGGCTCCGAGACTCCCTCCTCCAAGGAAGCATTACAGGTACCCCTCTGAGCCCCAGTGATCCAGCTCAGGAGAGCAGCATCTGCCATGGAGCCCTGCTGAGAAGGGCTCACCACTCCTCCCAAAGGTGTCTTCTGCCTGCAGGGACCTGACCAAGCGTCCTCAGCCAAGCTGCCATCTTTTGCCAGGGATGCAGCAGCAGAGAAGAGTGGAAAGAGCCCAAGGAGCCCTTCCTGGAACAGATGAGCCATCTGAGATTCTTGCAAGAAATCTCCTGTTCCTAAATACATCTTCCTAAATGAGATGACCAATCATCCAGGCCTTGTCTTTGCGCTGCTTTGCCTCCGGCAAAACTGTCCCCACGTCCAGCTGTGGAGGGTGACAGAGCTTTTCCAGGGGTGTCAGCTGGAAGAAAAAGCCTTTCTGATGTTTCCAGAAGGATGTGGTGACTACACCACGCTGCAGCAAGGAACCCTCCTCCTCTGCAGGGGCAAGAGCAAGAGCTGGGGCTGCCTGAGTTCCCTTGTACACCCCGGATGCCGTGAGGGATGCAGAAGGAAGAGCAAGCTCTGTGATTCATCCCTTTATGCCATGGGCACAGACAAAGGTGTCATGGCACTTCAGAGAACGCGGCAGGTGCAGGATTTTGCTCAACTGTCAGCCCAAAATAAAATTTAAAAAAAACCCCTTCAAGTCAGAGAGACACAAGGAGACCACATCGCTGGCCTGGATTCATGGCCAGCCGCCAGGAACTGAGCTCAAGGGAGAGGAGCTGCCAAGCTCCAGGTGTGCCCTGGTGTCATCATCTCCCAGGCAGATCCAGCAAGCTACGTGCAAGACTAGCAGGAGTCCTGCTCAACCTCCTTTGGAGGTTGTTTGTCCTCCAGAGTGCCACACTTGAGGACAGGGTTGTTGGGTACAGCACAGCGTCCCCCAGGGACAGGGGTCACCCTGGGCTCCTCACCCTCCCCCAGCCCTCACTGTCCAAAACAAGTAAAGCCCCCAACATCCTCCAGCCTTTGCTCCCTCCTTCCCTCCTGAGGAGCAAGCCCTCCCCAAAAACCCCACTGCCCCATGTGAGGTGCTTTGAGAAGTCAAGCAGGGACAGTGGTACCTGGCCTGGCACCCCTCGGGGCTCTCTGCACCGCTGGAACTGGGGCGGGGGGCTGGCTGGGGGGCACAATTTGTCAAAACCCACCCCAGGAGGCTCTGAGCCCCCCCCCCCCCACTGGCCCCACTGATGCCTCCCCTGGAGGGGAACAGCTGCTGGCTCTGGGAGGCAGTGGACCTCTTTAAACTCGGAGGAAAGCAACGTCAGGGTTCCCTGGGGAGGTGCGGTGGCAGTGGAGCGGGGGAAGGAGGGGTGGATGGTGTGTCCCGTGGCCAGGTTGTGGCGGAGGACTGGGAGGCAAACCTTGCATGCCACCCTGTAGGGGCAGTTCTCTCCTAGGCCCAGAGGAGGCGAGATCACCCGTACTAATTTGTACATATCCTTATACGAGATCCTGCCGCTGCAAAGGAAGCACAGGTGGGTTAATAGGACACTGAGAGGGTGGAGGGGAGGATGGAGAGCTTAACGGGGGGATGCTAGGGCCATCTGTGGGGCGAGACCCCCAGCAGAGCACGGCTCTTCTCCTTCTGGCTCTGCCAGACCCAGAGAGGAGAAAGCCGTGAGCAGCAGCTACTGCCTTTTCCACCATGAGAGTTGGCTCGTATCTCCTCACACTGTCCCACTTTCACCCTGGAGAAGGACAGTTTTGGTGGTGGGCACCATCCCACGACCCTTCCTCATCGTGCCCCTGACCCCCGGGCCTGGTGGGAGAGGGCTGGGATTTGAGACAGGGTGAGCCTGCAGCTTGGTGGAGTTCTAAACCATGGATTTGTGCCCCATCACATCGCCAGAGCCCCTGTCCTCACACAGCCAACTCCCTGAGACCCATGAGGTCCCAGTGAGACTGGCAGCTGAGCCACTTGTGCCTCCAAGATCTGGGGAACCTGAGACAGGGAGGGATAATGTGACCAGCTGGTGGCTGTGGCCCCTGCGGCTCTCGAGTCCAGTGCTGTGCTCCAACCACCAGCCCAGCTCTGCCAAGGGTGCACATTATTAGAAGCAAACCCTCCCAAACACACACCCCCCCCCCCTTTCCTCCCACGGAAGCACACCTGCCCAGAGCCATCCCAGGTGCAGCCACCCCAGGATATGGCCATATCCTCCTGCACCACAGACACAAGGAAGCAGCCGAGGAGAAGAGCCGGGAGGAGGGGGTGCAGGATGCTGAGCTCTCCGCTCTGCTCCAGCCCAGAGCCCTTTGGGAAGCGGGACCGCGTGGGGTGGAAGTGCTGAGGTGCAGCTGCTGCAGCCTCCCGGGCATCCTTGGACAAGCTTGGAGAACCACGTGGGGAGGCGAAGAGCGGCATCACCGTCCTGCCCAGCGCCTCCGCCTCCGGTGCCGTTCTCCTCGCTCTTCTCCCATCCCCTCTCCACTGCTGAAGAACCAACCAGAACCCAACCACCTGGACAAAGCCCATCCCAGCTCCCCGCCGGTGCTGGATGTTCTCCCCAGGAGAGCTGGGTGTGATGGTGGCACTGTCGGGATGCAGTGGGAGCTGCTGGGATGTACTCACCTGTACCTGGCCCGGCGCCAGCACCAGGGCTGCCACCACTGTCTCCCGTGCCCCCTAACCACTGGCTACAAGCACAGCTTGCTCAGGAATCAGAGGGGCACATTGCATGGACAGGGCAGCTCAGGCTTGTTTTACGGCAGCTCCTGGACACCGAGGCCACCATCGTGGGCCATGAGAGTGAATCAAGTGCTTGGTGTGAAGAAACCCTTCCCCAAGAGCCACCCCACAGCGGGCAGCTGGGTGTTTCACTGCTCCACCTCCTCTGGTTGGAGCTGATATTGGGCATAAAAAAATACCTTGGCTGGGGGTGATCTCCTGAGGGCAGGACATGGTCATGGACAAAAAGAGTCTTCAAAAGGAGCATGCGGGGTTGCCAAGGCCAAGAGTTAAGACAGCCCAGGCTCCCTGGCAGTGATGGATCACATCTCCAAAGAGTCCCTGGGCTCTGGAAGGGGCTACACGAGGCACCCTGCTAGTGCTGGGGCTGAGTGAAGGGCAAGCACGTTCCCAGAGCTGCCAAGGGTCCCCTACTGCTCCAGGGATGTTTGGGACCATCCGAGGAGGAGGAACAGTGGAGAGTAAGGCATCTACAGCAGCAACAGCAGCAGGAGCAGAGCCAAAATCTGGCCACCCAGGGTGTGTACGGGCCCTGTGAGCCCATCCCAGTGCTGGGAACAGGCTGCTGCCTCCAAATGGGAGCCCTGTTCTCTGAGGTCCTCACCAGCAAGGACAGGAGTGCAGAAACCAAAGCCCTCCCGTCTCCAGAGGGGTGAGTGGGCTGGTCAGCACAGAACACAGCTCCCCAAAAACGCCCCAAAAGATGTCCTCAGCAGGTGGTTTGGCAGGAGCCCAGCAGATCCCCACGGGTGGGAACAAGCCCTGCTCAGCCCTGCTCTTATCAGGAGCTGTGGGTGCTGGGGACCAAGGGATGGAGCCAGTCTCAGGGAAAAGGCTCCCAGCTGGTGCACGGGGATGGGAAAGGAGGCTGAGAGGGATCTGGAGGGGAAGAGCAGGAATGTCCAGCACTCAGGATGAACACCTCATGGCAAACTGAACATCACCCAAGACGCCTGTGCCATCAACCTGTACAAGAACCAGCTGCTGCCCTTGTAGCGACCACAGGTGACAGCAGCACATCCCTGACTATCCCAGACATCACTGAGAACTACAGCTCCAGCAGGAGAGCACAGAGACCCCAGTTTAAAACCAGCTCTGAGAGGTTGCTTGGGAGAGAAGGAGCTGGCTACATACCACGCTGCTCGGTCATACTCTGCCCAGATCCGGACAAACTCATCCAGATGGTGAGGGCCCAGGATGGAGGAATCCCGTGTCAGGTACTCAAAGTTGTCCATGATGACTGCCACAAACAGGTTGAGCATCTAAATCAAAGGGGGAAAGGCAGAGAGAAAGGAGAGTGGGGGGAGAGGGAGCAGAGAAGGGAAGGGAGAGAGGAGAAGGAGTGAATGGGGGAAGGCGATGGGAGAGGACCCAATGGCTGGGGTGCTGACAAGGGGGGTCCCCAGAGCCCTCAGAGGAGGCAGCTCACCAGGAAGGAGCAGAAGAAGATGAAGGACACAAAGTAAACGTAGGCCAGGTCGGTGCCGCAGCGCTCGTTCTCGTTCTGCCCGGATGTGGCCGTCGTGTCTGGCTCGCAGCCCTTGCCCTCCAGGCAGGACAGCATGATCTCCTGCCACGCCTCTCCCGTGGCACTCCTGTTCCCAACACAGCCCCATCAGCAGCTCGTGGTGGCACCAGTCAGGATGCCCCCAGGAGAAACCTCACCACCCTCTGCCCAAATTAAACCACATCTCTGGCATGCAAAGGAGCAGTGTGCCCTGGTGGCCAAGAAGGCCAATGGCATCCTGGTCTGGATCAGGAATGGTGTGGCCAGCAGGAGCAGAGAAGTCATTCTGCCCCTGTACTGGGCACTGGTGAGGCCACACCTGGAGTGCTGTGTCCAGTTTTGGGCCCCTCAGTTCAGGAAGGACATTGAGATGCTTGAGCGTGTCCAGAGGAGGGCAACGAGGCTGGTGAGAGGCTTGGAACACAAACCCTGTGAGGAAGGGCTGAGGGAGCTGGGGTTGTTTAGCCTGGAGAAAAGGAGACTTAGAGGTGACCTTATCACTCTCTACAACTTCCTGAAGGGTGGCTGTGGTCAGTTGGGAGTTGGTCTCCTTCTCCAGGCAACAACTGACAGAAGGAGAGGACACAGTCTTAAGCTGCAACAGGGGAAATACAGGTTGGAAATCAGGAAAAAGTTTTTCACAGAAAGAGTGATAAAGGATTGGAATGGCCTGCCCGGGGAAGTGGTGGAGTCACCATCCCTGGATGTTTTTAACAAAAGCCTGGATGTGGCACTTGGTGCCGTGGTCTAGTTGAGGTGTTAGAGCATGGGTTGGACTTGATGATCTTGAAGGTCTCTTCCAACCTAAAATTCTGTGATTCTGTGATTTTCCACGGCTGCTCACCTGAAGAGGAGCATGAGGGAGCCCAGGAAGCTGCGGAAGTTGTTGTGCCGGTTGATGTGGCTTTCCTCATCCAGTTTGATGTTGCCAAAAACCTACAGAAGGGAGAAAGAGGGCTCAGCTCTCCAGGCAAGAGCTCGTCAGCCAGGGAAGCAGCTCACATTCACATCCCCATCCTTGAAAACATTCCAGGTCAGGCTGGACAGGGCTCTGAGCAACCTGATCTGAAGATGCTCCTGCCATGGGGCTGGTCAAGGTGGCCTTTAAAGTCCCTTCCAACCCAGAGCATTCTCTGACCCTGTGATTGCACGAGAAGTACCCCAGCAAGCACAGGCTGGTGCACAGCCAGCGTGCCAAGGAGCTGGTGCCAGGCAGCCATCGGGGAAGGAGACTCTCCTCTCCTTGGCAGGGATTTGCTGTGGGTGGGAAAGCCTGCGAGAGGCTGAGCTGCCATGGAAACAGGAGCAGGGAGGGCCTGGGATCAGCTGAGTCCAACCATTCTGCATCCATCCCTCGATGCCATCTGAGCACCACATGGCACCCAGCGACCCCAGCTATGCTGGAGGTGCAGGGACAAAGTCCCACCATCCTGGGTGGGCACTGGGCCACAGTCCTGGACGTTCCCAGGAGCTTTTCCCTTGGTGGAGAAATGGTCCATGATGCCGGGGTCAGGCACAGCACTGCAAACAGGGTGGGGAAGAGCTCAGGGAGGGAGGGACAGACCCCACCATCCCCAGGGCCAAGAGAGGCAACAAAGACCAAACTCTGGACAATATTCTAACAACAACCCTCAGCCAAGGCTGTGGTAAGACATCCCAAACATTCGTAAAGTGCCTCAAATTGGAAAAATGTGCTGTTATTACTGTTAAATATTTATTCCCCTTTCCCTGAACCTAAAAATACACCAAATGCAGAGTATATTTTCCCTGTACAGGTTTTTTGGAATGTGTAATTGTGGAATATTTTCTGCCTCCAGCTATTTTGCTCAAATAACGCCCACAGACTTTACTGCTTGGGGATTTGTTCACAATGGTGTTAAAAAAAAAATTTAAAAAAATTTTTTTAAAAAAATCTAATACTACCACCCAGCAGGGAAGGGGGGGCTGAGTCAGATGGTGTCTGTTTAGGAGAACACCTGGAGCCTGTGCCGAGGTATGTAGGACAGGGTGGCAAAAACCAGCCAGGGCGCTGGAAGATCCTAAACAGCACAAGCCAGGGGCCTGTGTCACCCCGAAATCAGCTCCTGTCAGGTGCTGGGTACTGCAGCAGCTCAACGGGCAGCTCCACATCCCCGGTGCTCGTCACTGAGGACGCTTTGTCACATCTCCAGCGTGGGATTTAGTCACAGCAGAGGCGAGCCAGCCCCGCAGCACGTGCGGAGCTGAGGGGTTCAGCTCACGTGCCTCTTATTCACCAGCTGGGGCCTGCCAGGCTGAGGTGCTCTGCAGACCCCCTGGCAGCTGGGAGGGCAGGGCAGGGCCGTAAAGACGAGCACCCAAACAGACTGTCAGTGGAGAAGCTACAGGGACAAGAGGGATGGCAGACGCCCAGCTGAGCCCCCAAGGCCGCATCTCCAGAGGTACCAGCTGGGAAGGCAGTTGTGGAGCTTGGCTGAACAAGCCCATGGACTCCCAGAGAAGCTGTTCCATCCTGGGCACCTTCCTGGCACTGCGAGTGGGCGCAGCAGTGACAGGAGGACACAGGGCTGGCTCCTGTGTGTAAGGCTGGGGACATGCTGATGTCACCATCAGTGCCAGAGAGTCACACACGGACGTGTCTGTCTCACCTGCATCCCAATGATGGCGTAGATGAAGAAAAGCATGGCAATCAGGAGGCAGACGTAGGGGAGTGCCTGCAAGAGAAGCAGATGAGTCATCTCATCTATCACAGGTCCAGCCCCAGAGGAGTACAGAACACACAGGTGAGCTGTGCTGATCCATCTCTCCTACAAGGCCTGTATTTGGGTGCAGCACCACATCCCTGTGGCCTGGGAAGAGGCCAGGGCACAGGAGACTGACCTTGAAGGACTGCACAAACGTCCAGAGCAGGATGCGGATGGTGTAACCCTGGCGGAGCAGCTTGATGAGCCGAGCAGCCCGGAACAGCTTCAGGAAGCTCATGTTGAAGCTGCTGGTGTTCACCAGCTGGGAGAGGATGAGAGGGTGAGAGGGAGGTGGGAGCCCCCAGCACCACCCCACAGCCCGCTGCTCCCAGCCCCTGCTTCACCTTGGTGTCCGTCAGGATGATCTCTGTAATGCTGCCGATGACCGTGATGAAGTCAAAGATGTTCCAGGTGTCCCGGAAATAATTCTGCAGAAGAAAGAGGGAGAGAGGGAACGTGGATTTGAGCTCAGGGATGGCAGGTCTGAAGGGCGCTGGGCCACGGGCCAAAGCTGCTCATGGACAGGGGTGGAGACCTGGCAGCCCATTTGTATGCAGCCACAGGAACACCGCCCTGTGTTCGAGACAGTGGCAGACCTGGGCATGTCTGCAGCAAGCAGCTTCTCCTGGGAGATGATTCATGCATCCAATGGACCACCCTGGCAAATGGGAGCAGGAAAAGTAGCCACAGCCTAGGTCAGGCTGCAGCAGCTCGGCACATTGACCCCCACAGCCAGGAGGCTGCTGTGCCCTCCTCTTCACAGACACCTGGACACAGCCCCTGCTATTTGGGCAGCAGCTGGTAAAAGACCAAACGTGCCCATGAGTGGTGCTACTGGGAGCAGGGAGGGTGGCTAGAAACCCTCCTGATGGTGGACTTTTGTCTCCCATAAGCAGCAAAGAACAGCTGAAGAAAGAACAATCTGTGGTTTCAGATCCCAAATGAGCAGCCGGGAGCTTGAGGACTGTGAATCAGTCAGGGAGGTCTCACTGCTGCTCAGGTCTGGTCCAGCTGGTACAGCCCCAGGACAGAAGTGCACCAGCACCTCCTGACTTGTGGGGAGAAGGGGGCACAGCCACCAGCATGTGCAGCAGCAGCGGGCTCTAACAGTTTCTGAGCAGCAGCACAGAAACAGGCATGGTCCAGGCACAGAGTACAAGGCAAGAAGTAAAGCAGCAGTGTGGCTTCCCCCAGCAACACCCAGCACTGGGAAGTGCAATGAGAACCAAAGGATTCCAGCCCTAAAGCAGCTCTCAGGCCAGGAGCCAAAATAAGCAGCAGCCACCTCACATTACTAATACCTTCCCCCTGTAATCTGTGCACTGCCAAAGTCCAAATTACCACCCTCACAAAGAGCAGGAGCAGGCACTCACCAGGAAGCCGAAAGCGATGATCTTGAGGACGCACTCCAAGGAGAACACCATGGTGAAGGCAATGTTCAGGTACTTCAGGGCCAGCTCATAGGTGTATGGAGCAGAATAGTACTGATGGAAACAGAGACAGCACTAACCAGGAGGGGGCTTGCCAGTCTCCTGGCTGATGGCTGTCCCAGCACAGACCTGATGTGGCCTAGGTTTGCTGCCCTAGCTGCCTCAAGAATTCCTTCCTCTCTTTACCCCTCCCTCAGGACAGGCCTGGGGTGGTCGACATTCCTTGCCCTGGGGGCATCAAGAACATCTCCTCCTTACCTCTCCACCCCTCTCCCAGGACAGAATGCCACTTCCTCTAAGAAGGGAGCACAGAAGAAATCCAGACCTGCCTGCAGTAGTTAGGAGGTAGAAATAATTTGGGTCACTTCTTCTAGGAAAGGTGCCACCTCCACTTGGGGCCCTGTGTTGTTCCACGTGGATGTGCCGAGGGAATTCCCACACAGATGCCATCTCAAAGCATCTCCACAACCAAAACACCCTCTGCTCCCATCCCGATTGATCCCACTGCTCCAAGCCAAGAGGACAGCCTCACTCTGACGGCCAGCACACCTTCATCATGAGCACCACGGTGTTGAGCGCTATCATGGCCATGATGGTGTACTCGAAGGACGGGGACACCACGAAGTGCCAGACGCGGTACTGGAAGGTGTGTCTGTTCTGGGGCATGTACCGCGTCAGCGGCTTGGCGCTGATGGCAAAGTCGATGCAGGCCCTCTGCAATAAAGTAACACCCATCAGACCCCATGGACAGGTCTGCCACAGTTCTCTCCTTGAGGATCTGGGAAGGCAGCTGGCTCACGGGTTTCTCGCCTTTCCAACAGCAAGGGAGTTCCAAGTTCCCAAATTGCCAAAACCCCACGGAAATGTCCTCGTTCCCCCTCCCCAGACCATACCTCATTCTTCTCCAGGCTGCACTCCTCCATCATTTTGTCTCCTTGCTCTTGGAAGGTGATGATGATGAGAGCCACAAAGATGTTGACGAAGAAGAAAGGGAAGACCACAAAGTAGACGACATAAAAAATGGACATCTCCATGCGGTTGCTGCGGCTGGGCCCGCGGTCCTCCTCAGTCACATCCACCGAGTGCTGCAGCACCCTGTGGGCAGAGAGGTGAAGAAAAGCAACCAGGGATACATCCATCACTTCCAATGGGACCCAGCTCTGTCTGTCCATGCTTGTGTAACGACAAGGTAAAGCTCTGTCCTAATCTGCTTTCAAGGACGACCCTCTTAAATGGCTACAGCTTGTTTTATGGTGCTTTGCCACGTCCCTGATGAAAAATGGATTTTCCTGTGCTCTGCACATAGAGAAAAAAATATTGCCCGAACTCACATGAGCATTTAGAGAGGTCCAGTCCCACCCTTATCCCTAATATTGACCTAAAATATATCTCCGGGCCATGCAGGAAAGGGACTCTCCATCATTCACTCCCTACAGAGGAAGCAAACCCCAGCCAGGGCCCCAGCCTCGCAGGGGGGCCAAAAGCTCTTCTGTGCTGGTGTAATTTGTTGTTCTCTCTGCCTCCCTGCCCAGCAGCTCCTCCCCCAGTCCCACTGGGTGTAACCTGACCACCCCATCAGGGATGTGACTGAGCAGCCCTATTCAAGGGGACAGAGTACTCACTGGGGCCACCCCTCGCCGGTGGACACGGTGAACAGGGTGAGCAGAGCCCAGATGATGTTGTCGTAGTGAAACTCGTGCCGCTTCCACTCCCGGCATTTCACCTCCATCTTGTTCTTCTCGTGGTCCACGTAGTTCCCTCTGCAAGGTTGGGAGGGAGGGAGGGAGGGAGCAGTGACCTTGGGATTTTGGGTTGCCAGAGTATGAGAGGGTGGGTTTGAACCCTGGGGGCAGCATGGATGTGTGCGGGGGTCACCTCTCCTCCCACAGGGAGAAATGGGGAGAATCTGGATAACAACCACGAGGAAGAGGAGAAAGAAGGGGAAAGTAAAACAGCAGAGAGAAGGAGGAAAGAGCAGGAGCAAATTAAGGGCTCTGCACCCCACAGAAGGAAGGGCCACAGCACTGGGGACAGGGCTCAGCCATGCTGACCCCAGGAGCAAGTCACCAGGGCAAGGACCTAACGGGGAACCACAGCAGACGCGACCCAGCACCCTGCCCTTGCCAGAGGGGTCAGCAGCACCAGACCTACTCCACAGGGCACCTACATGCAGTCCTTCTGCGTGTCCTTCGAGCTGTCAGTGCAGTAGAAGAACTTCCCCTTGAAGAGCTGCACGGCGATGACGGCGAAGATGAACATGAAGAGCTTGTAGACAATGAGGATGTTGAAGACGTTCTTGAGAGATGTCACCACGCAGTCAAAAACGGCCTGAAAGGGAGGGCAGAGCTCACCCTGGGGAACCCACAGCCCTGGCAAAGGGCAGGACCAAGACCAGGCTACTTGCTGGGGAAAGAGGGAAACAGCTGGGCCTTCTCCCAGGCCAAAAGCTATTTTGTGAAGGAGGTTAACACCCAGAGTACCCACAGCACATGTGTAGGCACCATGCAGCCCCTGGGACAGCACCTGGGATGGATATTTGTGTCCTCAGTGTTCTCTGCAACCGGGGAAGCAGACAGGAGACCATCCTAATGATGCAATTAGCAGCACTCAAGACTAATTAGTGAACACTTCATCGTTTTGCATCACCCCCGAATAACAAGGCAGAGCAAATACCTCTGCCTGCCACAGCAGCATGTTCCTTAGTGCTCTCAGCCCTGGGTCTCACAGCATCACAAGTGGGGATTGTCCTTATCCCCTGTTTCATGATGCAGACAGGCACTTCCAGAAATGAACTGCCACAGGCTGACTCCATCCAGTGATCAGGAAGAAAAGCTGGGGTAAAACCCCATGTTTCTGGGATGCCACCCAGGGCCTCCTCAATCAGCCAAACCATTTACAAGTGAAAAAAAGGGCTTCCTCAGTCTCATATTCTTTTTTTGGCTCTGTGCCCCATCAGCTAAGGTAGGGAAATTCATAATCCTACCTGTGATGCAGAAATAATCCCATTATTGAGATGGGAAATCCCTCTCCAGTGCAACATTGTGACAGCACAGCACCCAAAATCCTGAGCTGTTTGCTACCTGCTCTGGTGGGAAAGATTAAAAACTTTGGAACGAGGTTTGAGCTCTCCAAAACCAGGGCAGCCTGCTTCTCAGGAGAACATCCAGGCTTTGCTCCACTTTGTCCACACAAGCCCCACTTTCCCTAGCAGAGGGACTACTTCTGGGCACCTTGCAGTGTCCAGGCTTGCTTTTAAAAACTCATGGCACCTCCAGATACGGAGCAGCCTGAAGGGTGTTGTGGTTGCAGGCGGGGCTCCGAAAACACCCCAAAAACTTCAAAAACAACTTATTGCTCACAAGCAAATCACTGTGGTGGTCCCTGCTTCCAGGGAAGAGAAGAAGAGGATGTAGGGCAGGAGATGCAGCTCATTACCTTCAGCTTGGGCAGTCTCTTGATGGTTTTCAGGGGCCTCAAGACCCGCAGCACACGGAGAGACTTGATGGTCTTGATATCCCGGCCCTTGTTGGTCCTGCCACGTCGGAGGGAGGCACATGCACCCAAAAATGGAACAGAGAGACAACAACCTTGCAGACCTGGGTGCCCTGGGGAGCTGAGCTGCAGACAACACCCTCCCAGCACGTGTGAAGATGGGAACAGGAGGGGCACAAACACTGCTGAGCGCTCAGCCCACCTAAAGGCGGCTCCTCCAGCAGGAGCGCTGACAGCCGGCAGGGATGGAAAACAAGGCAACCCTCTCTTTCCAGGGATTAGCACCCTCCCAGTGACCTGAACAAACCCCTCGCTGTGGGAAGCAGTGCCAGGGCTGAGGCAGGCAGTGCCAGGAGGTTTGCAGGGCACAAGGAGGTTTGCTTCCCTCCTTCAGGCACGCGCCATCTGCAGACGGGGCTCGCACAGGGCCACCACCCCTGCAAATTGTTTCCCACCAGTTGGAATGAATTCAGAATGAAATGAGGGAGGTTCACTCAATGGGGTCAGCATTGCCAGGGAAATTGTGGGTGTCCCATCCCTGGAAGGGCTCCAGGCAAAGTTCAACAATCTGGTCTAGTGGAAGGTGTCCCTGCCCAAGGCAGAGGCTGAGCCTCTAAGGTCTCTCCAGATCAGGGCTACTCTTGCCTTCACCCCAAGTCAGCTGAGGGAGGCAGATCTTACCAGTAGAATTCTTTAGAAATGCCCCCTCACGACCCTCATTTCTTGAATATGATGATTATTCCCCAACCACAATACTAGGGGGGAGTTTCTAGTCTTTGAACTAAAGAATGGATCTCAGGGTGGAGCAGCCAGGTTCTGGTGAAGGTGACATATCTTGGATCCACCAGGCACCCTTGGAAAACGCCAAGGAAATTACTTGCAACAACAGATGCTCCCAATTACACAGCTCCTTGGCAAGGGTTAATGCAACAGGGAGTACAATAATGGGCTTAATCATTACAAGATGTAAACAAAACCACTAATTAATAGTCCTCCCCAGGAGCACAGCCCTCACATGCACAGGAAGCAACTGCGCACAGACCTAGGACTCACTTTGCTCCTGTTTTGCTGAGAAAAAGGGGCAGGGGCACCTGCCTGAGGGCTGGGGTGAGGGTTTGAGGGCAGCACTCAGCTGTGCAAGCCGTCACCCCAGCTGCAGTGTCTGACACCTGCTGAGGGGGGACCCCTCCAGCCCTCAGGAGTGCCTGCAGAGCAGCGTGCTGCAGTCCCTGAAAATGCAGCTGAGGGTCAGCCCAGGTGCTGGACAGACCGACCAGATCCACCTGCACCCACTCCCCTGCACTCCCAGGAGCAGCATCCCGCAAGATCTCGAGCGCCATAGTTACCCCAAAGCATTCCTGTCGGCGATCCAGCCCAGCAGCCACCAAGCAGCACCCACAGAGAGACGGGAAAAGAAAGAGAGGAGGGAGGTAAGAAGAGTGTCAGGGGAGCTGCACGGGGGCCCTGCAGCAGCTGCCCACCATCCCAGACCCCGGGTGAAAGACACGGTGAGTAGACCCTTCGGCATGGGACACATCTCCAGGGAGGGACTCATCCAGAAGCCCCTCCTGCCCTCCCTGCTGGAGGTTTTGGGTGCAGGGCAAGTAGTGAAAGCTCTGCTGCAAGAGGAACCTGCATGGAGTGGACAGTGGGCAACAGCAGCAAGGCATGTGGTCCTCCTTAGCCAAGAGTTGTGGGGGTCAGTGAGCCAAAGGCAGGTGCCTCCAAGGGAACCCAGCTGCAAGGCATAATAGTTCCCATCCAAATCCTGCTAAATCACCTCTATTGAGAGCTCCACTGATTAAGAGCCTGAGCTGCAGTGCAGGATCTCCTGCAAAGCCAGCAGGACACTCTACTGGACAAGCCAAGGTGGGCTCTGAGGTGCCTGGTTGTAACCAAGCCTCTGTCCCTGTTTGAGCCAAGTCCCTGCCACGTGCACACAGAGTGCTCAGCACTGGGGGCAATGCCTGTAATTAAAACATCTCCTAAAACACACAGAATCAGCCCCTGGCTGTGTGCTAGTCCAACATGTGAGAGGTGTGCTGAAAAGGTGACAATTTAACTCTGCAGTACTCCTGTGCTGGGACCTCTTTCCTGACCTGCCTCACAGCAGGTTATCTGGCAGTTCCTAGGGGTCCTTCCTGCTTCCAGGCCCTGATGCCAATGGGCACAAGGAGGCCAATGGGCACATGTGAGGAAAGAGGCCCCTCTGCTGGGTAATCAGCCCTTGCACACCAAGGGCTCCACACTGGGCACTCAACCTCTCCACTACCCCTGGACAGCCCTGCAAAACTGCTGGGAAATGCCTCCTCGGAGGCGAGCAGGGTCCTTAGTTGTGGTTCTGGTTATTTCAGCTAATTTAATTTGAGCTCTTTGGAGATTTAGAGCTTTTTATTTAGGCTGTGCATGGATTGATGTATTAACTTTCCATGTAGCAGAGCTACAGATGAATGGAGACAGCCTCCCTCTCAGGATTTGTGGCCTCTGAGGGAGCAGTGGACACGCCACAGCAGCACACAGAGATGGCTCTGTGGGTGGGCACTTGGTTATCAGTGATTTGGATGTGGCAGGGACAGCCTGTGGACAGTGGTGGCACTGCTGAACCAGCTCAAGGACCTCCTGCTGTGCCCACGGCCACCCAGGAGCCCTGTGGGAAAACCAGAGTGCAGAGGGGAGGCAAAAGGGGCAGGAAACCTGCATGCCACATCCCAGCATTTCTACTGGGGAGTGCTGGACTCGGCCACCAGCTGCTCTCATCCAGGTCATTGCCACAGCCACTCCACTGCTGTTCCCACCCTGCACCATGGAGGAGGAGGAGGAGGCGGAGAAGGACAAGGACAAGGAGAAGGACAAGGACAAGGACAAGGACAAGGCTCCTCCTGTCCTGGCCCCACATCCAAGAGCTCACAGAGGGAGAAGGAGATAGATTGAAACACCACCACCAGAGTTTTCCCCTGGAGACCTGGAGGGAGAGTGGGAGGGAGGGCAGCAGGCTGGGACATGGAGAGCTGGTGAATATCCTGCAGCTCCCGTGGCTGTGGCGGTGCTGGGCTGCTGAGGGGAGAGGCAGGTGTTCTTATAAATGCTTTATAACGGATGAACCCATCGGAAATCACTGTGGTGCCTTTGTTCCCTTCGCTCCCGAAGCCATGAGCTCACCTCCTCCAGCAGGAGTCGGGCTGGAGGCGGGGCAGACGGACAGTCCTGCAGGTTTACACGATAAAAAGCCCCTGCCCATGGCACAGGCAGCTCAGTATCCACCCAGCTGCGGCCGCCAGAGAGAGCAGGAGGCACCAGTGCTGGCTGCAAAGGTGTGTGGAGACGCCAGGGCCGCCTCCACGGGAAGGGCTTCGGTGCCACGGCCGATGTGGGTGCTCACCCTCGAGAATTCAGCTGCCCCAGGCCCAGAGGGAACGTCCTTCCCTCGGGAGGATGGCTGGAGGCAGGCAGGGGGCAAGCAGGGCTGGAAGGTGCCAGGCAGCTCCTCCACATGCTCGGTGCTGGGCCCTGCCCGCTGCAGCAGCCGGCGCAGGAACTGTGCCACCCTTCTGGGGTGAGGGCAAGGGGACAGCAAACCATCACTGCCCATGGGTGAGGACGCCCCTCCACCCAGGAGCAGGCTGAGCCAACAACCTGCGCTCCTTCAGCCATCAAAATTCTTGGTGGAAGCCACCTTTGGGAGAAAAAGGCTCCCCTGTCCTCCTCCTCAAACTACCCAGTGCATCTTCAGGCTACTGATGCCCTTGAGCCCTGCCAAACACGCTCTGAGGGGCCGTCCTGGCAGAGGAGGGATCAGCCAGACCCTGGAGATGCTCGATCCACCCCGGTGGTGGCCTGTGTGACCTTCCAGAGCCTCAGAGCATTGTCTCCAGCCAGCAAACCTGCCCCAAGCCCTGCCCCCTGCCCAGGGGCTGCTCCACCCCTGTGCTGAGCAAGCTGAATTCTCCCGTGCTCTTCCCAAGGAGAGAGCAGGGGCTGAAAGCACCGGGCAAGGAAAGGGGGGAGGAGGGCGAGGGAGGCACAAGCAACGAGCCAGAGGGATGCAAGTGGGTGAGAACCAGGAGAAGGAGCTGCTGCCCAGTCTGGGGTGAGATGGGAGGGATGGATTACAGGCTGTAATCCATCGAGGGAGCTCGTGGCCACCCCCAGAGCCCCGCACGGTACCTGAGCTGTGGACAAGGCCAAGGCTCCCGTCTGCGTGGCTGCCAGGCCCTCCCCTGTCACCAGCCATGGCTGCCAGTGTCACAGGCACAAAGAGAGAACAACAGCGTGACAAAGGAGCCTCAGCCTCTCCTCCTCTCCCCTCCTTGGGAACCAGTGGGGCAGCACAGCTCTGGGGACCAGGGGACGCCCCTGCCCTGCAAGCATCACCGTGGCACCACACATCCCTCCCTAAGCTCACTGCACCCCCTGTCCCAGCCAGCTGCACAGGGGACATCAGAGCAGCAGGAAACTCACCCCTGCCTGCTCCTGCCCTCCATGGCACGGGCACCACGGACATCCCAGCACCCACAGGTGCCACAAGCCCAGTGCCAGAGCCCAATCTCAAAGCAATGCTCAGTGGGGATGCTGCAGGGCAAGCACACAGCCCTCTCCACGATGCCACAGAGGACACTGGCATGAACCTCCCCGGCCTCGTCCCCATCCCTGCAGGGCTCCAGGGCAGTGCCCCCCTCAGAGCAGAGGAAAAGTCACCAGCCAGGGGAACCATTTCCAGCAGAAACACGTTCAGAAGGCAGCTCCACCTGGCAGGCTGCTGGTCTTTTGCTGTCTCTGTGCACCCCAAGATGCATAGCAGGTGTGTAACTCCAGCTCTGGCACTTTGAGGCCACTTCCCCCCTCTCTAACAGCCCCTTCTGCTCTGTTTCAAATCCACTTTTGCCACCAACTTCTTCCTAGCATCTCCAGCTTGCCTTGCCTTGCTCCCTGCCTGCTTTCTCACCAGCTTCTGACAAACAGGGAGAAACCCATCTCTGGAGCAGCCACACACCACTGCCAGGAGCCGTCCCAGAAGCAGAGCAGAAGGGTGCAGAAAGAAATAAAACACGAAAGGAAATCAGAGTCCAGCAGCCATAACACACATCCTCGTGCGCATCCTTCTCCCAGCCCAGCCAAGGGAAGGCAGGGAGCTGACAAGGACAACAGCCACTTACGCCAAGGCAAAAGCCACCAGCGCTCCCACCACCACGATGAAATCCAGGATGTTCCAGAGGTCTCGGAAGTAGGAGCCGTCCTGCAGGATCAAGCCCTGATCAATCATCTGGAGAGGAGATACAGAGAGAGAAAAACAGGCAGGGAATGAACAACTCAGGCATCAAGTGGAAGGGACAAGCTGGGGGACAGGGACACTGCAGACACATCCCAGCGCCCTGCGTGTGGGGCTTCGTATTTTGTGGAAGCCTCGAGGCTGAGAAAGGAGGTGCTGAGCACTCTGGGCCACCACTGCTGAGAACCAGACTTTAAGGTCTCCACCACCTAAATTTAGGGCCAGAACTGCAAAACTGTTTTCCAGGGATGCTGCATCCTGCCAGGGCTCTTACCTTGATCACCATCTCGAAGGTGAAGACACCAGTGAAGACGTAGTCGAAATACCTCAGCACCTGCAGAGAGAGGTCACAGGCGCTCTGCAGCTGCTGCTGAGCAAACTGTACCCACCCAGACACCCAGCTACAGCAGCTTGCCTGGCTCAGGGGCAAACACAGGGCTGGTTTGCTTGTCCCAAACCCAGTCTCCTCCCCACGAGTTCAGGACAGCCCCAAACCCAGCCTGTGCAGGCAGGAGGGAATCGTTCCCCCTGCCAATGGCTGGGAAATGACACTGCTACCCAGGATTATGTGCCCCACAGCAGTGCCTGTACCAGTATCTCCTCAGGTCAAGCCACTTTACAGCTGACCAGGCATCCTGGTCTCTCCCCAGGCCCTAAACCCCACGGATGGGGAGCTGCGAGCGACTCCCATGGCTCGTAACGGATGGCGATGGGGAAGAAGCCGGATTCCACGGCACAGCGCAAGTGCCACCACCAGCTGCCCCGATCCTACAGAGCCAAAATCCAACAGGAGCTCTGCCTGCACTGGTGGGGGGAGCAGGAGGGGGCTGCAATCACTTTGTTGCGGTCAGAGTTGGTGAGGACGGGGTCCTCGGCGGCGAGGGCGATGCTGCTGGCGGCGATCACCAGGAGGATGCACATCTCGAAGTAGCGCAGGTTCACGATGTAGTGGCAGGCCCTCCTTACCCTGCGGGGACAGAGCCCACAGCCCACCTGTGAGCCCCTGGCAGGCCACAGCCACGGCCCACCTGCAAAGCCCACCCCATATCGCTGCCTTCCAGGGAGGGGAGATGGGCAGCAAAGCCTGAGCAGCAAAAGAAGGCAGCACTTGGGCTTGTTGATCCCTCTTCTCAGCTGTCTCAGCCCCACAGCCAGGCAGGGAGAGTCCCTAAGGAACTGGGGTGCTTACTCTTTCAGGCTGCTGGACCTGGGGAAGAGCTACAGAGCAGTAGAAAACTGCAGGTAAATATAACAAACAATGAATAAAAAATCCCAGCTTAGCAATCAGCAGCTGGGAGAAAGAGCCACCGCCGATGGAGAGCAATGCTGGGCTTGGGGAACTCTGTGGCTGCTTGGGAGATGCTCAGCTCCCTTCTCACAGGGACTCCCTGGTTTTGGTAACATCTGGGGTCCTTCCCCTTGCAGCCCTCCCCAGCCCCAGCGTGAAAAACGTCTCACGGGTTGGTGGTGCTGAAGATGAACATGGAGCTGTGCGGCACCATCGCCTTGCCCGTCTCGCTCTTCTCCTTCTTCCGCTTCTTCTTCTCCATCTCTTCCTCATCCTCTTTGGTCTCGGCCTCCTTCAAGGGGCTGGCTTCGCCGTCTGTCTTGTTGCTAACTGCAGGAAAACGAGAGCCTTTGCCTGGCCTTGCACCCAGACAACACCCTGCGGTGTCCCTGCCACCCGGGCAACCCCCCCCTCATTCCTGCACTGAATCCCTGTGCTGTCACAGGGAGAGGGACTAGACAGGGAGAAAGCGCACGAGCTGCTGGAATGGAGCAGATGAAATGGGTTTGACAAGGCCACTTTTCACCTTGCTGGTTAATTAATAACGCCGTTTGAAGCAGCTCACCTTGACGGCGAGGATGCCGCTAAGGGGTTTGAGTGACAGTGAGCTGCCGGAGGCTACAGACATTCCAGGAAAAACAGGGAACACCAGAGTTTTGCCCAGGCAGAGAGGAAGGGGAAATGATGGAGCAGATGAAGGGATGGATGGCGAGAGGTGGGAAAGGGACGCGGGCCCCAGAGGATGCTGGTGCATCAGCGTTTGGGCTCTCCTGCAAAACCGGGGTGCTGGAGGGGGGCACTGCAAGGAGCAGCAAGGATGGACGATGGCTGCGGGTAGGAAAAGCCACCAAGCAAGCAGTTTTCCACCCCCGCGGGGTCCCCGAGGGCTGGGAGAGGGGCTCAGGAAAGAGAGACGGGTCCTCACTCTGTACCACAGCAGAGTCGTGCACATCGATCATGATGGCCGTGCTCTCGGTGCCCTTCTCGGTGTTGGGGGTGATGGAGGAGAGGTCGGGCTCGCTGCGGCTGATGGTGCGGCTGGGCTCCAGCAGCGCCTGCTCGCTGGTGTCCGGGCTGCTACAGTCCTGCTCCGTCAGGTTGCCCGTCTTCCCCTGCGAGAGCTCGGGCGCGGCGCGCGGGGGGCTCCCCTTCCTGGCGCTCCCGAGCAGGTCGGCATCGCCCGCAGGGACCCCATTCGTCCTGCAGCAGGGACAGGGGAGAGAAAAAGAGGCGTGAGAAGAGACGGGGGTAGGAGAGGAAGAGGATACGAGGAGCTGTGGGGATGGCAAGGTGCCCCCTCTGCAGGTGCTGACCTGATTCTGTCCCCGCTGGCCTCCGGATCCGCCGGAATCAGCGCCTCTGCTGCAGCCGCGTCCCCACGCTGGTCCCCGTCCTGCGCCCCCTCGGCGGTGCTGGCCTCCTCCAGCCCCATCTCCTGGCTGGCCGAGCGGCTGCCCAAGATGCCAGCCATGTCCTTCCCCTCCATGCGGGCTCTGCGGTGCCGGCTGCGCCGCTGGCTCTGCCTCATCCTGGCCCTATCCTCAATGCTGCCCCCGGCCCCGTCCTGTTCTCCCGGCTCACAGTTCCCATGGCAAGATTTCTGCTGCCACACGTCCCGCTTGGCCCGGGGCGACGTCCTGTCCTCACCACCGCCGGGGTTGGCCCCTGGCACCGGCTGCTCGGGTCCCTCGGCCAGCGGCCGCTCGCCCTTGCCCTGCTCCTCGGCGCATTTCTCCAGGGTGACGCCCTCCCCGGGCCTCTTCCTGCGGAAGATGCTGGCGTGGGGGTTGATGAGGGGCGGCTCATCCTTGTTGATGCCCTCCTGGCTGGACATCTGCATGTGCCGGCGCAGCTGGCTGGTGCGCTGCTCCCACACCGACATGTGGTGCCGCCGGCGACGCTCCCGCCTGCAACGGGGGACAGCCAGGGGTCACCGTCCCCGCTGCCCACACCGTCCCCCGGTGAAGCACCCACCCTGGATTTGATCTGGGAATCCCAGGAGGAAGGCAGTGACACCGCCAGGGTCGTAGGCTGTGCTAAAGCTTCAGTCAGTGTCCCTCCGGTGCTGGCGGGGGGCTGGACAATGGGGCTGAGGGTGTGCTTGTGCCCCTTCAGAAAGCACATCGGGCTGACGGATGACCAGCCCCAGCAGCCTCGCTGCTGCCCTGAAGCTTTCGGGCAGCATGTCCGGCTTCTGGGAGCAGCCAGCATCCTGGCTTGCCCTATCCCAGGCAGGCAGGGACCGCCTTCCTTTTTGTGTGACTGCCTGGGGACACCTTAAATACGGGCCAAGCCCTCCTGCTGCATCCAGGGACCTCTCCTGGCCTCTCTCCCAGCACATCCCCGGTAAAAAGCCTGCCCTGAGGCTTGAGGAGCAGCGATTTTGACTGTCTGAGGGGAAGGAGCTGCACCGGGCTTCTGGGCTACGCCACCAAACCTTTGCAGCGCGGTACAAACAACACCCTGGAGAAAAGACAGACGCGCCCTTCCCGACACCCCCGAGGCACAGGGAAACACCCAGGAGCACACAGGGGCACGGGCACTGCTCACACCCCACGGCACACCCACGGGCAGCCAGCGACAGGCGCCGGCTGCGCGGCAGCGCACACAGGGGGGGATCGGCACACAGCCGAGGGGAGCACGGGGGCACACGGATGCAGCACACACACACACACACACAATGAAACTCCCAGCCCCGTCCCTGCCGGCGAGGCCGGAGGGGAGCGGGGTGTGCCCCGGCCCCGCGGACGCACAGACAGCACAGGAGGCACAGACGGACACGCGCCCCCGCCGCCCACATACAGGTGGCTGCTGCGTGGCTCCCACATCGACATGTGGTGTCTCCTCCGCCTGTCTCTTCTGCGGAGGAAAAACAAACGGGTTCAATCCCCTCCTTCCACTCGTGTGGGCAGCGCAGAGAGCTGTCCCCCCCACTCCCTGGGCAGCCGGTCAGCGCAGCGGCCTCGTCCTGGGCCTGCACATCCGCAGCCAGCAGGCTGCTCACGGGCTGCCCACGCTGACACTCCGTGCCCTGGGAGCCTTCCCCGTGCCGTGCACCAGGAGAGCAGTGCAGGCTCCAGCCCTTCAGAAACTCCAAGACATCCTTGGATATTTAACAGCTCTCACAAGCTGCTCCAAATTCACTCCTCCCAAGAAACACCGGCGATTGGAAAGAGGGAGCAACGCACCAGGCAGGCCAGCCCTGAGCTGCTCAGAGCCATCACCTGTGAGCTGAGGCTGCCCTGGGGGCACAGAGGGGAATGTGAAGTTCCCCAGCAAACAGAAGGCACAAGGCCAGGTCCAGATGCCACAGAGCTCCTGTCACCTGAGCAGCCCCCGCAGTTAACAGGGCTGGCAGGGTCCTTCACACACGTTAGCAGCTGGGGAGATTCCAGGCTTCAACCTTTGAGTCAGCATAGAAAAGATTCGGATGCTCACAGCTCCGAGAACACGGCCCTGAGGATATGCAACCATACAAACACAGAGCACTCTGGAGTTTGAAGGGACCCACAAGGAGCACTGAATCCAGACCCTGGCCCTGCACAGGACAACCCCAAGAGTCCCACCATGTGCCTGGGAGCACTATCCAGTCGCCTCCTGAGCTCTGGCAAGCTCGCTGTTGTGACCACTCCCTAACAGTTTGAAGCCATTCCCCCTTGTCCCATCCCTTGCTGAAAACCCCCCTTGTCAAAAATCCCTCTCACAAGGCGCTCTAAGATCTCCAGGCTGAACAACCTCAGTCCTCCCAGCCCGAGCTGACGGGAGGGGTGCCCCAGTCATGCCGGTGATGATGGTCTCCACTGCTCCCCGTGCATGGGAAGGGCTCAGTGCCATGCTCCAGGCAGGGCTGGAGCCGCAGGCACCCACAGCATCCCCACGGCAAAGCGGCTGAGCCTCCGGACACATTCGCGCCCGCACCGCCCGCCTGGCAGCCCCCGCGCCGAGCAGCCCCAGAGCCATCCGCCCCCTGGGTACAAACACAGTGCTCCCACGGGCACCACGGCCACCCACGCCACACCCGGCCACGTGGGAGCACCATCCATCCGTTCGTCCATCCGTCCGTCCCCACACGGGCAGGGCCGCCCACACCGAGCTGGGCACGCCGCATGGAGCCGTCTGTGTTTGTGCAGGGCCAAAGGCAGAGCCCGGCTCTGAGCCCCCAGAGCCCCACCTGTGCCAGCTCTGCTCTGCCTTGGCCACCCCTGCGCTGTCCCCGCCGTCCCTCCGCGAGCTCAGCACCACCAAAGGCACACCAAGCCTGAGGCTGACTATGCCATGGCATCGTAGTGCCTGGCCCTGACCCTGATCCATCCTGGTGAGTGAGAGGAACTGGGGAAAAAAGGCCCCGTGAATATCACTGCCTCCCCGTTCAACGCCAGCAGAACAACAAGGAAAGGTTGGAAAGGTCTGTTTTCCCAGCCAGCTCTACCTGACAACGACTAGAGAGCTCTATCAGGGCTGTGCAGGTGTGGGCAAATCCTTTACTGCCCTAATATATTCCAGCTCCCACTCTTCCTCTCTGCCCATTCCTCAGCCACTTCAGCAGCCTAAAGCTCTCTGTTCCCTCACTTTATCCAACACATTCCCACTGCTATCCAGAAACAGAGCCAACACACAGACTCCACCACCTCTGCCCTGAACCCCTCCTAGTACTTGGGCAGACATGGATTTATCATCAACATCCCATCAGCCCCAATCCAGGGGTAAAATCTGTGGCTGCTGGGGGATCAGGCAGGCCTGGAAAGCACACCACGTTCCTGCTGCCCCTAAAACCACGCAGGATGTGGGACCACAGCATCCCAGCACTGCCAAACCAGGCAGGGGGGGCCGTTCCCCAGGCTGCCTCTGACCCCCCCTCCCCAGATCAGCACTCGCCTGAAGACAGCAGTTTCTCTCAGCAAATCTGCAAGAGATTCTGCCGTGTACAAGCTTGGCTGGCTTTCAAAGCATAACGAAACCCAAAATTCCCTGGGAAGGGATTCTATATAAAAAAAAATTAAAAAAAAGAGGAAAAAAAAAATAAAATAATCCCTTCAGCTGTACCAAAATGTACTGTTTTGGGAAACAAATCAAAACGCCTCGTTCCAATGTTGACTTTGAAAGTTTTATGTGATTTAGACCATATGACGCCGCAAAATAAAGAGAAAAAAGGCAGCTAGGAAGGAAAAAACAGAATTTTCTCCCGCTGAAATGCAGAGACAAGGCTTCTTAACACCATGCTGGAGGTTTATGTGCTTTGGGGCTTTTTTTTTTTCTCACCCAAATCAAATTTTTGTACAATCAAACATGGTTTCACAAACCTGCTCCATCTTTCCTAACTGCATTCGCTCCCGAGGAAGGAGCCCGAGGGAGATTTGTGACACCACTGCTCCCTTCTCCCCCAGCCCTGGCTGCTCTCCTGCAGCTCTGCCATGAAGAAACACTCCCCAGGAACAAATATCACCCCTCCTCAAGAATAACTTGAGATGCCTTCCTCCTCCCCAGCCTCCTACCATCAGCCCTGAGTGCCTGAGCTCTATATTTGGGGCAGAAAGCCTCTTTTAGCATATTTTTTTGCCATGCCCAAGCACCGAGGCTGCAGCTTGCTGCAGAGGTTGGCAATTTCAGGACCTCCCTGATGCCTATGCCGTCACCTCTCTAAAAGTGCTGCTGCTCATGGGGAGCACGCTCCTAGACCTCCACCCAACTTCAGGAAGATGCCCAGAAAGGAAGTCACCCCATGTGGGGACCCCTTTTCCTCGCTGGCAGCCCTTCCAAGCAGCCATGCCAGGCTCTGCTGAAGCTCTGTGCCCTTCTAAGCCTGGCTGGGCTCGGGGGGTCACCGGGGTGGCGTTGGGGAGTCACTCACTCAATAGCAGGCATGTTGGGGGCAGACATGGGGCTGACTTCTTTGGCTTTCTGAAGGGCGTGCTTCTGGTTAAAGGCCTCCTCTTCCTCCTGCTCGTCCTGCAGAGAAAAGAGGGGCATTGCTCAGTGGGATGTTGGGGTTCCAAGGGAAAGCTTAGCCACGGGGAGCAGTGAGGGACATGCAGGGCAGCCCGTGATGGCAAGGCTTGAGGGACTCAGGGGGACTTGTACTTCTGATGCCTTGGAGTGGTCACCTAGAACAGAGACTAGGCAAGGTTAAGAGGATAAAGTGGGTATTTACTAAAATCCTCCAAAGAGGTGCACTTTGGGCAGTAAAAAGCCTCACAGAGGGGCTACACCCAAGATGGTCACGAGTTTTTCAGACAGTTTTAAGTTTGGTCCATTTACATATCAGGAGTTAATCCTCCAGTTACAGCTTCAGGCAAGTTTGCTCCCCCATAATTCACTTTTGTTTGTACTTTTCGGGGCCCGAGGCAGTAGGGTGTCTTTGAGTTTCAGGCCTGGAGGGATTGTTTGGTCTGACCAAAACGTGAAGACAGCTAACTAACACTTTATATGGAGTTTAGAGTTATGCAGTGATGCAGTACAGGACTTGAAAAATATAAAGGCTAAAATCTTAAGGCATCACTTCCAGAGACACTTGATTTCCTTTGTGCTGTGTGGATGCAGGCTCCCCACTGCATCAGACCTTCCCCAAGGCACCAGTGCTGCTCAAATAAGTGAACCCAGCCCACTCCAGGCAAGAGCTGAGCTGAGCAGTGGTGGGACAACCCCAGACAGGGCAGAGCAGCTCAGCCCTCCCTTCTTCACAGCCACAGGGGCCAGACAGACATCCCCCAAACGGAGCGGGAGGTCAGGCATCCATGAATGACCCCCGGAGGAGACCGGATTGCTTTAATGAGCACGCTTGTGTCTCCGGAGCAAAGAATGTCATTAGCAGTCATTAGCGCGCGTTCAGCCTTTTCAAAAACTCAGCGCTCTCTTAACTGATGCTGCCGGTGGTACCCGTGGGGCTCTCCCGTCCCTCGCACCAGCCCCTGGAAGTGCCATCTGCACCCCCCACACCGTGGGAGGACCCCCGCACACACCCCTCAGGCAAACCAGCACCGTGCCCCGTGTCGGGTCAGATTTACACCAGCGTGGAAGTGATCCCCAGGGATGTAATGGCACGGGCTCCACAAAAATCCGGGCACCCCAGGATCACTGGTCTGCTCCAAGGAGTGGCAACGACCCTCGCAGCTCTCTTCTGCTCACCGTTATCCAGATGGTGCCCCAACAATTCAGCCTTCCCCAAATATTCCCCAGCACGGTCTTAAAAGCAGCTAAGCACCAGCCTAAGTTGCATCCTAAATCACATCTGCTGCCCTGGAGGCAGATGGGGAATAAATACTGACACCACTGGAAAACGCTTCCTACTCCACATCTCCAGAGTGCTCGGGCAGATAAGAGCCCCCACATCAGGTCCCATCCAAGAGATAAGGGTTATCTCCAGATGAGGGTTATCTCCACCTGACTGATGGCAAGCAGCCGGGGAGTTTAAATGGAGAAACAGTTAAAGCCGTGCTTGAGGCGTGGGTGTTCCTGGAAAGACCAGCAGGTGTAAGCATTTTCCTGAATCAAAGCCTAAAGCGGTTTTGCCCCCGCTCACTCCGCAGGGGAAGGAAAAGGAGCAGCGGGGACCGTACCTTGGTGAGCTCCTGCGCGTTGGCCAGGTTGTCCACGGCGATGGCCAAGAAGACGTTCAGCAGAGTATCTGAGAGCAGCTAAGGATGCACAAGCCGCCTGTTAAGGACATGTGTATCTGCAGCTCCCAAGGGAGGGCGGCCTGCATGGCTCCTGGCCAGCTCAGCCAAAGGCACAAACCCCTCACCCACCCCACAGAACCGGCCCTCGGCACCCCTCCCCGCAGCTCCCTCTCTGCCTTTGGGACACCCAGCGCTGCCTGGCAGGTCTGTCTATGAGCATGCTTGTGTCTCCGGAGCAAAGAATGTCATTAGCAGTCATTAGCGAGCGTTCAGCCTTCTCAAAAACTCAGCGCTCTCTTGACTGATGCTGCCGGTGGTACCCGTGGGGCTCTCCCGTCCCTCGCACCAGCTCGGGGAAGGGGGAAGGAGAAGCAGCAAGCGGGGAGGGGGGGATGCCCCCAAAGAGGGGGGGAGGAGGAGACGGGGTTTGTCGGCACTGAAAGCACGGCAGCCAGGTGGATACAGTTCCCGAACAAGGTGAGGATGATGAAGTAGATGGAGGACCACATCCCTGAGCGCACGCCTCCCTGGGAGCGGATGCCGTTGTACATCACCTCGTTCCAATCCTCGCCCGTCAGGATCTGCGTGGGGGCGGGGGGACAAGGCAGCAGCTCTGTCACCTGCCCTCTCCCTGAGCCAGATGTTTTTAGCTCTACCAGGGTCCCACACACTCTGAGGGCTGTCCAGCAACTCCTCAAAAATGGCCTGTTAATAATGGCAGGACGGCTCGACTGGATGTGTTTTGGAAAAGCAAAAGGTTTTAATGAAGGTAGAAAATAACAAACTGCACAAAACAAAAAGCAGAAGCCGAGCACGGTGCCGGGAAGCCCTTTTGCACCTGCTGAGACACCCTGAAAAAGCTCTGAGCACCTCGGTGCTCCTGCTTAAGTACTTAATGTTTTAGGAGGGCTTTTGGCCAACTGCCTGACAGAAAATAGCAACATCTCTGAGGAACAGCTACAGACACCAACAGGTGCCTTTGCCTTGGCACTGAACCAATGTGGGTGAGAGAAGAGCAGAAGGTTCTGGTACTTCTCCCTTGAAAGTCCTGAGGTGAAACCGAGGCCCTTTCCCTAAAATGGAAACCTCTTGCTGGGGTGTGGGGGGTGCACTGCAACACCTCCCCATCACCTGGAGATCCATGCCACCGGCATGCAGGAGCTCTGTACGGAGACCCCCTGCAGTGGGTGACCCAGCCCTGCAGCTGCAGCACCTGAGCAAGATCCCATCGGACACTGGTTGCCAGAAAAACCCTTTTTCTGACCCAGAGACGGGGCTCCTGAGGGCCCCTAAAAGATTTTAAAACCTTTTAAAAGATTTTATTCCATTTTCGGTCTCATGAGAAGGGCGAGACAGTACGGATGTTACAATTCACGCCGTCACAATCAGAAGCCAAACTATTTCTTAATTGCAATGTGTTGTTAGTGTTTTTTGGCCTATCAGCTTTTGCCACACAATGCTGCTAATGCTTCTAAGCCAATAATCTAGAAGTACCCCACATGGGTCCCACAATACATCTTTTACAGTCCTGTTTCTCAAAAATATCCAGTCTGTTTGCAAGGTCATCACTTGAAACTCGTTTCTAGTGCAATTTCTCTCTCAACAACTCTGTCCTATTCCACGGCCTTTCTAAGTCAGCATATTTTATCTCAAAGTTTGTCTACAGATGCACAAGACTATGTGAGCCTTCTGCCAGGCTTTGAGAATTCTCTACAAATCCACTTCCCACAACTGATGAGGATTTAAAGCCTCCTCAGAAGAGTTTTGAAACTCTTCATCTTCTGCAACAGAGGTGGAAGAGTTTCCATCTCTTTCCGTCCCCTTTGTTCTGCAGGAGATGGGGAACAGCTGATAGAGGGGAACTTGTTTGGTGTAAAGAACCCCTCCCAGCCATGGGGGAGCCAGCAGGTGGTCCCAAGACCTTCTGGCAGCCCAGCTCCTACCTGGAACACCGTCATGATGGCTGCAGGGAAGGTGTCAAAGTTGGCCGATGGAGTCCCATCCATGAAGTTAAACCTGGAAAGGGAACCAGGAGAACATCAACGGGATGAAATACCAAGGTCACCAAAACCCTGACTGCTGTGCTATCGCTTCTCTTGTGTTTAGGAGGACCTTTCCCCACTCCAGAAAAGGTCTTCTGAGCATTTGGTGCCAGAAACCAGAAGGTCTCCTGGCTAGAAGGACCCACACAGCCCACAGGCAGCCCTGGAGCAGGGATTTTCCTGTGGGAGGAGACTGAGGGGGAAGGCTACAGTCTTGCTGGGTCCCTAAAGAAGGGTGTCATCACTTGGCTTTAACACCAAGAAACCCCTGTTCCTCAGCCTTGAAACGACCTACCTGCCTCCAAACAGCTGCATTCCCAGCAGGGCAAAGACTACAATGAAGAGGAAGAGGAGGAAGAGCAGACTGATAATAGATTTCATGGAGCTCATCAGCGATACCACCAAATTCCTCAGGGATGCCCAGTACCTAGAAAACAGAGATATTGCCAGAGCTCTGGCAGTGACTCCATCAGCAGGAGAGCAGGAGCGACTGGATCAGGGCTGCAGCCACAGCCTGAGGCAGAGGATGGATGGCAGGCACTGACGGTGGATACGCACTTGGTGATTTTAAATATCCGCAGGAGACGAAGAGCTCGTAGGACACTGATCCCAAAAGAGGTTCCTGGTCTGAATATAGCCCAAACCACTTCAAAGATGCTGCCCACTGTGACCTGCGAAGCAGACACAGCCACAAGTCAAAGACAGGCTCAGCATGGGCTGCTGCAGGGAATCTTAACATCCCCAAAGACGAGGCACCCACCACCACCCAGCCCAGGAGCTGGTGTCTCAGGCTGTCCTGGCAGAAAGTGCTTCCTGCCCACTGTGAGGGCCATCCTGGTCTCCCCCCTTGGTGCCTTGCATTGCAGACCCCTGCCAAGCATCTCCCCCTACACCCACAGCATCCCTGGGGCCGCTCACCCCACAGTCGAAGCAGTTGAAGGAAGAATGGAAGTAAAGGCGTGGCCCCATCCCATACATCTTTAAGGACATCTCCAGAAGGAAGAGCCCAAGAAACAGGAACTCTGCATAGTCTGGAAGACAAAACCCAAGCCTGCTTGAGGCACTGAGCTGTGTGGAGCATGCTGCATGCACCTACCAGCTGAGCATCCAGCACACCACAGAGATGGGACGACGCTGCATCCTCAAACTCTCAGGGTTTGGGATGAGGGAATTTTATCTATGAGGAACTAAGCCATATGTAACAGAGCATCAAGCCCATGAGTTAATCATTCAATTAACCAGCGTCCCAGAGGATTGAGAGGACTAGACATGGCCAGCACGGAGCGGAGCAGCTCTTTGGCACCAAACCACAGTGGCTGAGCAGCCTACAAAGGCATCACCCACACGACACAGTAGGGGAGTATTATCAACCTGGATTAAAATCATTGCGTGGCTGGAAATTGGCCAGGAAAACAGAGCCAAACAGCCAAGAGCCAGTGAAAAGCCTTTCCAGCTATTTCATGAAAATTTAGCAGGCAAGAGCCTGGCTCTGCACCTTTCCCAGAAGATGCTTCTCACCATGACCAGCTGCTGTACCACACCGCAGCTTGCTGGGAGCCTGGCATGCCTGAGACTACTGCTGCAGATTTGGGTAGAGCTGGGGCTTGACAGGGACATTTTCAAGGTGAGGAGGAATAGTACATCTGAGAAAGCAGCACTGTTCCCACTGCAGCAGCTCAGGAGGGACACGTGTGGGGCTGACCACGCTGCCCTGCAGTAGCCCACTCTGCAGAGGACCTGACCTTGTGCCCTGGCCCATGCTGGGCTCAGGGAGGCTGCATAACTGGGAACCTCCAAGCCTGGGATTCCCTCACCAGCTTCTGCACAAAGATTTTAACCAGGCTATTCTGCCATGACCAGTCCTGTCCCTGCAAATTCATGCCTTTCCAGCAATGGCTGGTGCACATTCAGAGGTGGTTCTCCAGCGAGCTTTCCATCCCCACTGCTGACAATTTTGGGATGAACTCCACTGGGACTGGCAGTGTTTCTCTTTCACGACAAACGCATCAGACCTGAAGGACACGAAGCCAGCACACTCCTCCGTGTTTGCTCACAAGGCTGAGACAGCCCTCAGTGGCCACGGGGCCAAGGGCAAAGCTGGATTAAATATCTGTACATGCTCATCCGTTATCTACAGCGAATGGAGCTCCCCACCCAGCCCCACACCAGCACGACTGTGGCAGGACTCATCCCTGTGTGCCTCGAGGCGAGCACTGAGGGTGCGCTGCAAACCTCCAGCCGCCGGAGATAGGGAGGTTCCTCCTGCCCAAGCAGAGCTCCCCCACCTACACCGAGCCCAGGGACTCACAGAGGAAGTGGGTGAGCCAGGCTGGCTGGTTGTGATGGACGATGGCCACGCAGGCGGTGTTGAGAGCCACCAGGCTGAGGACGATCCAGTAGAAGACCTGGGATTTCACCATGTGGCGGACGGAGATGCGCAGGAGCCGCTCCTTGTGCCGCAGGTAGGAGGCACCGTCCACCCTGGCGCCCTTGAGGCCAGAGTGACTTGAGGGGTTTCCTGAAGGAAAAAGAAGGGGAACAAGGAGTTGGGATGCTCCAGCCTCTCCTGCAAGATGAGACGGGACAGATGGCTCAGGGGGCATTGCTCTTACGGGGCACAGCTCAGAGAAGTTTTAGGTGGCACAGGGGCCAGCAGGAGGTTTGCTGCTAAACCAGCAGAGGTGGCTGGTCTGGGACACCCTCCACGTGATGGGTGTGACTCTGGGGACCCCATCAGCTGGCAGAGGTCTGGGGGAAGCAAGCTGCAGACTGCACTGACCCAAGGTTGGATGGAGAGGTCTTCTCTGCGCCAGCCTCCGCTCGCCCACGGAGGAGATGTCGACACAGTGCTCGTCACCCGACATGGCATCCGTCCGGTTCCGCTTGATGGTGGCTCGCCTGAGCACTGGCAAGGCAAGAGGAACAGTTGTTGAGGTCCCAGTGGCCCAACTCTGCTGGTAGCCAGCTTGCTGGACCAGGACCTGGTGATCAGTACTCAGGTCTGGTAACAGGCTGGAGAGACCCAGGTCACCCTAATCCAGAGCTACCCCTTGTGTGGGATCAGACACCTCCCGGCCTCCAGGCTCCCTCAAGAGTTACGGTGCCAATCCGCCTCCCCTCCCCCTTCTCTTGGGCTGTAAACCCACTGGGGCATCCCCAGACCTCCCATCACAGCTGGAGGGTCTGAGCCTCCAGCTCTAGACAGGCAGAAGGAAAGGCAGGCAGATTTTAAGGGCATTCATTGCTGGTCTTACCTTCTAAGGCTGAGGTCCCCGAATTTTTGTTCTCTTCAGCCAGCATGACTTCCTCTACACAAAACACACAGCTCAGCATCAGGAGACGAGGCACTGTCACATGTCACTGCCTTGTACCTAAGAACTTCTCCCAGCCCAGAGGCTGGCTCTGGACTGCAAACTCTTACCAAGTAGTGGTTAAGGGCCCAAAATGCAAATTCTGGAGGGTGAGAAGTGGCAGCTACCACACACTGCATCAGAAAGGAGGATTACTTGTGATCAGCCCTTCTCCCTCCGCTGTCATTAAGCTCATGAAAGAAGTTGAGAACTGTAGGCAGGTCTGGGTCTCAAACAACCCAGCCCGGGGCTAAAGCTGAGGTCTGGTGCTCAGGACTCATCTCAAGACACCCATCTCTCTTTACAAGTCTGAATGCTGGATGAAAGTGTAAATCTTCCCTTCCCAGAGCTGACTGCACTGACCTGATTCCTAGGAGGAGCAGGCAAGGACATGGGCTGTGGCAGTTTGGGAACCAACACCCACGGGCTGTCATGCCTGGTGTCAGGAGGAAGCCTGGAACCTCCACCACCCCCAGCCCAGGTCCAGGAGTCCCGAGGTAGGAACCAGTAAGTTTATCCCCTCCAGATGGCTCCAGGAGGAGAACTGAACTGGAAAACCCTTCTCCCTGTTCACTGCTCTTCTTTCCCACTGCCCACCACTGCAGGGGACTCCAAGGAGAGAGGAAGCCACGGCAGAGCACAGCTGACAGCCCCGTTGTTCACAGCCTCCCTGGAGATGTAACGCGCTTCGTGCGCAGAGTGAGACAATTTCACAGAATGTGAAATGTCATGGAATGTGACAATGCCACTGAACATGAGGACTCATGGTGATGTCCTTGCTTGCAGCCTGGTGGGACCATCACACCAAGCTCACCCCTGCTCTCAACATCACCAATGTGAGCACCTTGGACGCTCCAGGGCTCGGGGATTCCTTTCCATCCCCACCATCCCAGGCAGCCAGCAGTCTGTGGTGCCCGCTGTGCCCCCCAGTATGCCCCTGTCCCCAAGGATTCCTTTCCATCCCCACCATCCTGGGCAACCAGCAGCCTGTGGTGCCTGCTGTGCCCCCCAATATGCCCCTGTCCCCAGGGATTCCTTTCCATCCCCACCACGCAAGGCAGCCAGCAGCCTGTGGTGCCCGCTGTGCCCCCAGAGGTGCCCCTGTCCCCGTGCTTTACCCGCTTTGTCTATCCAGGCCCGGTAGCCGTTCAGCTCCCGCTCGATCTGCTGCTGGCGCCGCAGCTTCATGAAGGCTCGGCGGTTCTCCACGCGCTCTCGCTCTTTGGCAAACTCCCTGGGGAAGGGCACACAGGGCAGGGCTGAGAGCAGGGCCAAGGGGGGGCAGCAGGATGCCCAGGGGGGCTGGGGAACCACGGCAGAGAAAGCAGGGACCCAGGTGATTGCTGGGGACACGCACCACCATCCCCAGCCAAAGCGTGGCCGGAGGATGGGTGGATGGTCAGGGAGGAGAAAAGCAGGAAGGGATGGATGCCCTGATGGTTTTCCAGTCATGCACGCTCCATCTGGGAGTTGCTGCTGCTCAGGGAGGATGCTCCCAGTGCCACCCAACTCCAGAGCCAGCTCAGCTGCTGTGTGTCCCTTCAGGAAATAAAAACTGGGCGCTGTGAGGAGGCAGTGAGGGGATGGAGGAGGGAAGGTCCTGCCCCTTGCCTTCACCTCCTCCTCTGAATCCTTTTCCTTTCCAGCCTCTCCTTGCAGTACTTTCCCAGCACTTGAGACATGCCTATCCTCCTCTGGATCTCAGGGTCTCACAAGAGCTGTCCAGGTGTGATGACCAGCACAGAGACTCCCTGCCCCTGCCCCAAGTCCCAGCATCTACAGCACTCCAGCCCACGTCCTCAGCCCCTTCCCAGTGCCAGGATGCTCCGAGGGAAGCGTGATCACAAACAGCAAACAGCACCTCTGCCAGAGGAACATCTCCCTCCCCAGAGACCAGCAGCAATCTCAGGCCTCAGAAAACAACAAAAAAAAAAACTATTCCAAAGAACAGAAAGAGCTGGTCTGTCTGCTGCAGAGAGCATTCAAGTGCATTACCCCAGCTGAGCTATTACACCCTGATGCTGTGTGGGCTTTTGCATGTGTGTGTGTGTGTGTGTGTTTGTGTGTTTGTGTGGAAAGCCCGGAATGTTCCCTGCACCTCTTGTTTGAGATCCCCAGACAATTCAAGCGCTTTTAATTCCACCCCAGGAAGGTGAAGTTTCCTGCCGCTCTGGCATTAAGTGTCAAATGACTCCCCCTCCAGCACTGGCTTTCAGACTGAAATGAGACTTTCTTCCTGGGGCAGGGAAGCAGGGGGGGAGGGAACAAAAGGCAAGGAAGAGAAAAGCAGCCTAAGTGAAGGGAAGGAGGGTGGGAGGAGATGGGGGAGAAGGAAGGACCTCCCCAGCCAACAGTGAAATGCACTCAGTTTTGGGCATGCCATGCCATGCCAAAACACCTCCTTGCTCTAGCTGGAGGAAAGGCAGGAGAATTTTGGCTGTCCCATCATCCCTCACCAGCCTTTGTTTGCAAATTTGGGATGTCGAGGAATGAGAAGATGCTGTTTGGAGTCAGAGTGTGAGGGGAAGTTGCCTGTCCTCCTCTGGTTTGGTCCTCTGCTCCTCCCAGCTCTGCACCACGGGCTATTATTCCATGGCAGCCTTGGCAGCACTATTCCCAGACCCCATTCCTAGAATGATTTGGGTTAGAAGGGACCTTAAAGACCATCTCATTCCTTGCCATGGACAGGGACACCTTCCACTACCCCAGGTTGCTGAGAGTCCCATCCAACCTGGCCTTGAACATTTCCAAGGGTGGAGCAGCCACGGCTTCTCTGGGCACCCTGTGCCAGGGTCCCACCACCCTCACAGGGAAGGATTTGTCCCTAATATCTAATCCAGCCCTGCTCTCTGTCAGTGGGTAGCCATTCCCCCTTGTCTTGTATCTACATGGCCTCATCCAAAGTCCCTCTCCTGCTCTCTTGAAGCCTCTTTAGGCACTGGAAGGGGATCGAGGGGGTTCCCCAGAGCCTTCTCCTCTCCAGACTGAACAACCCCCACTCTCTCAGCTTGTGTGCAACTGGGAGAACTTGGGGAGCTCCTCCTGATCTGCATCAGCTGGGAACCTGGCCGCTCTCTGCTGCTTCCTGCTTGCCCATCCCTCTGTCCTCCAGCTCCTTTTGCTGCAGGGCAGGAGAAACCATCGTCATGTGCCTACCGTGGAAGCCACCCGGGAGGACCAGCTGAGCCTCAAGCCACCTTTTCCTGCAGAAGGGAACAGGGGCATTGGAAAAGACTCTCATCAAGCAACATTTTTCCCCTAGCCAGCCCCACTGCTCATGGAGCAGTAATTGACAGGAGGCTGCCACACACACTCAGGGACAAGGTCCGTGCAGCTGCGGCAGCGTCTCTGAGGGAGTCACTTCCCACTCACTTGATCCCTAATGGAGCTTAATTGCCTTTGTCCATTAGAAGGAGGAAGGGGTGGCGGAAAGGGGAAGGGGGGGGGGGGGTGGGGGGGGGAAGTTAATCTGAAGTTAATGAATTATTACATTGCAGAGAGACACATTGCCGAGCAGGGCAGCAGCGGGGGCTGGTGACATCTGAGAATGGGTAGGCGATGCTGACAGATCAAGGATTGCTCAGCGCCAATTTGCAGCAGCAGGTAGAGATAATGCTGTGCTTGAGTGAGAACAGGGCCAGCCACGGTGACTGACAGCTGCTTGGGAAGGCTCCAAGTCACAGGCAGGGCAGCCTGGCATCGCCCAGAGAGCGGGCACCTGCCTCCCACTGAAGAGCTCTGCTCATGCTCTCTTGGGGTTGCATCACCAGGGGTGGCCCAATTCTGCCCTGCAAAGGGCCCAGGGCGGTGCTGCCCCATGGGGTCCCTGCAAAGGGGTTCAGAGCACCCCAGCAGATCGCACAGTCTCCATCAGCAACACTTCTGCTTGTCCACCCAGGACTTCTGGCCCCAAATCCCAGTGGCTCCAGCTCAAAAACATCCACCCCTGACGGCCAAGATCCCTGATGCTAACCTTGTGTCCTCACAGCCCCTCTCTGCCAAGCCTCATGAAGCCAAAGAGACTCAGAGAGCTCTAGAGGCAATGCTGAAGGCCCTGGTGGGCTTTGGGGATCCATGTGCCACCTGTCCTCTTGCTCCCATGGGCACCATTCCCCCATACCCCGTGCCCAGCCCGCTGGGGCAACAGGAGCATAGATGTTTCACTCCTCCTCTGCCTGCAAATTCTCCTGCAGAGCCTTGGCATTTCCCTCATGTGGCCTGAGAGCATCTCTGCTCCTTGCAGGAGACCCTTGGGGACACCACCTTGCTCAGCCACATTCCTCTCCAGACCCCACAGCCACCCTCACACCTATGCGATGGTTTTAGTCCAAAATTATCTCCTCTAAAGACTGGAAAGCCCAGGTCTGGTTTCAGTGGCAGAACCACTTGTGGAAGCATCCAGCTTGAAAATGGATCCCCTCTTAAAAAAAAAAAAAAAAAAATCACAAGAAAACAGGAAAAAAACCCAAACAACCAACTGCAAGAAAACCAGGAACCAAAAACAAGTTAAGAGGAAAGAGTATCACAGCTACTGCAATCCATTTTTCTACTTCTCAGAACATCTTTGAGTTCAAAGCAGGTAAATAGTGCTGGTCACATCAATGTTGTGGCCTTCATGCTTTGAAACAACAAACAATTTCTCTTCAGACCCATCAATTCACCACCTCTTGCCTCTGTTAAAGACGCTTCCAGCAAACCAGTTATCAAATCAGCCTAAAAACAACTTCAGGCAGCAGAAAGGAAAGGAAATCAGAGAAATACTGGATTATACACTGAGGATGAGGCAGCAGCACCACTCTGCTATGAAAAAAAAAAACCCACAACAAATATAATGGGATGCATAACAAGAGAGACCATCTGTAAGACATCAGTTAACACTACTGCTCTCCTTGGGTCTCGGCTCATGGCTCCACTTCAGGTTTGAGCACCACAGTCTGAGGAAAAACTGCCTCTGAGACTCCAGGAGTGTGTCAGAGAAGGTTATGGGACAGAACTGACAACAGACGGTGTGGCAAACACAGCTGAGACAGTTGCAGGCCGGGGGGATCAGATGGTATTTACCCAAGAGATGTAAAGGAACTGAAGTGAGAGTGTGGAACTGACTGCACAGTCTGTAACCTGGAGCCTCAACCTGAACAGACGGTGACAGGCAGAACTGGCACTGCAGCCTGCGATTACTGCACTGAACCCAGGGCAGAGGCAGGAGCAGGGTGTCCAAAAGATACAGAAACCTCTGCAGGGGGAAGGTCTCCTTCACAGGCCTGCTTTGAAGGAGACCACAAGTTTTTCAGTGGGGGGAATTGCTTGATTTAGGTTCACTTGAACTGCCAGAGTCAGAGAAGATTCAAGGCCAGGCTGGATGGAGCTCTGAGCAACCTGGTCTAGTTGAAGATGTCCCTGCTCACTGCAGGGGGTTAGACCAGACGGCCTTTAAAGGTCCCTTCCAACCCAAGCCATTCTATGATTCTTTAATGTCTTGGGTTGCAGTATGTAACCAAAAGTGTCTATTGTCATCTGTTGAAACAGTTTGGGGAGGTCTTTTTCTTTTTCTTTTCTATGGCCCATTCCTCATAACTCCAGCGGGGAGGGGGCAGGTGCCTTCTGATAATGGGCCAGCTGTTAAAACCAGGTGGGGCAGGGTTCCTTATTTATTCCAGGACCCATCCTCCCTCCAGGGGGAATCTTCTGCTAATGGGCCATTAAGGGTCACTGTATGAGTGATAAAATTACATCACCCAGTGGGAGGAGCCAAGCATTCCTACCTGGATAAAATCTGAGATTCAGAACACCAGGGCAGCCTGTTTTGCACTGGATTCCTAGAGGAAGACCAGACCCATCTCGCCACCACTGGGCCATTTCTACAGGATCATCTCTACTCCAACAGAACCACATCTGTCACTCCAGGAGGACTCATTTTGGACTGCTCCCAACACCCTGACCAACAGGGTGTCAGGTTGTATTCTGGCTCTGTCAGGGTTTCTAGGATTTCTTTTGTTTGCTTGGTTTGGGTTGGTTTTTTTTCACTACTCCATTTCTATTGTTAATATTCCTAGTAAAGAACTGTTATTCCTATTCCCAAACCTTTGCCCGAAAGCCCCTTAATTACAAAATTATAATAATTTGGAGGGAAGAGGTTTACATTCCCCATCCCAAGGGAAGCTCCAGCTTTCCCTGGCAGACACCTGTCTTTCCGAACCAAGACACTCAACAAAGCCATGCTGTCTCAAGAAAGTCTTCTCTAAGCCATGAAGAGAAAGGATACAGAAATAAAGGCAAAGAGAAACACCCCGTTCCCTGTACTCCCTGTCCAGCAGCTTTGATCATGCCCCTGCAGTGGGGCAGGAGCTCCGTGTCACCGCGGTGTGACAAACCTGCAGTGGGAGCGCGCAGCTGACGTTGCTGAAGGGAGCACATTTATAGAGCGCTGGCAGTCATACGAGCTGGGGAAGGGAAAGCTGACAAGCTGTTGGTGACAGGGAACAGTAAAACGGGAAGGAGCTGGGAGATACCAGCCCTGAGATTACCCATTACATCACTGTCCCAGTTAGGAAGGGGCAGATGCTGATGGGTACCATCTGCCTTGTGGAAAACTCGTGGCTGTCCACCTGGATTTCTCCAAGGCCAGGTGTGCTGATGCCAAACTGATGTCTTCAGGACACTTCAGAAGGGAGAATAATCTGCAGGAAGACCTGGACAGGCTGGAGGAGTGGGTTAACAAGAACCTTATAAAGAGAAGCTGTGGCTGCCCCATCCCTGGAAGCATTCAAGGCTGGTTGGGGCTTGGAACAACCTGGTCTAGGGGGGAGTGTCCATGTCCATGGCAGGAGGGTTGGAATGAGATGATCTTCACAAGGTCCTTTCCAACCCATGCCATTCTCTGATTCAAATCTCCCTTGTCTTGGACAAGGGAGAACAGAATCCAGGAGGGCAGCACAGGCTGGCATTTACCCAGCTGGGGAGCAGCTCTGTGGAAAGGGATCTGCAGGTCCCAGGGGACAAGTTCAGTATGAGTGAGCAGTGTGCTGCTGCAGCAAAGCAAGCCAACAGGGTGCTGGGCTGCATCAACAAAGGCAGTGAAGAGAGCCACAAACATTCTAGCTGTAGACTCTTAGTTTCATCATTTTTCCCAAGGATAACACCGCCGAGGTTTGCATTGCTGTCCCACTGCCCAGAGAACTCTGTCTGCAATGCTGCACCAAAGGCAGCAAGAGCACACTCAGCCCACGCTGCAAAGAAACTGCAGAAGGGTGGCAGAGGGTCTGGCAGCTCCAGCAGCAAGGAGCAGAGATGGGAGCTCGAGATTGTGTTTCACTCTTATCAGGCAGGGCTGGCATGAGCAGCGCAGCTTCAATGCTTCAAGAGCCCCGGGCTTTGTTCACAATCACTCCCACTGGCTCATGCAGTGCTGGGAAAATGTCACTCCTGCCTTTCCCTCCTATGCTCCAGTTTTTATCCCCTCTCTGTAAGCAGAGAACATCTTTATAGTCTCCTCTTGCGGGCAATCACCTGCAATCCGCCGGTGAAAGGTGTGTGGTCACTACTGCAGGTGAGATGTAGTACGGGGGGAAAAAAAAACAAAACACCACATCAATTTTCAACCTTTCATCACGTTAACTTCCCAGGAGCTTCCAGCACTCCAACCAATGCCTTCTTCACCCAACAGCAGTGCCCAGCACCCCCTCGCCAGGGTGGAGCTGCTCCTGGAGGAACTGGGCATCTCCAAGGCCATCCACCAGCTCAAACGGCTGCAGCCGCAGTCACGCAATTGCTGCCATCATCGAGGAGGACAGAAATTACCATAATCTGGAACAAACAACTCCGAAAGCAATCTGTAAGCAAGCACTGTCTGCTGAGTGCTTTGTTGAGACGATCAAAACGGAGCCTTTTCACCCACAGCCCGCAGACCACAGGCAGTCCACGGAGCAGATTTGCAAGGAGGCAGGAATAAGAGCAATTTTTAAGCAGCGGAGCCATGCTGGCAAATAATTTGCCAGGAGAAATCAAAGGAGAAAGTCAGCGAGTCATCTTTTTGTTGTGGATTTTTTTTTTTCCCCCCCTTCTTCTCACCCAGCTGGCTGTAAGAGGAGTCATTATTCCCTGTAACAGCAGAGGATCTGGCACAGCAGCCACACGCGCCTCTTGTCAGGCAGCTTGCTTGCACGGGGCTTGGAGTCCTCGGCAGAAAGGTGGCCCAGCAGAGAGGCACTCGTTGAATATGGATGCCCACCTGCCTGCTGAATGGAGATGAAGGTCCCCAAGACTCCCTTGCCTGGCCTGTGCTCAAACACCACGGCGATGACAAAGCTTCCCCCAGGACAAAGTGGCGAGCGTGGACGTTTCCCAGGCATCCCATGGGGTGGTGCTGGGGGACCTGGGATGCTGGGGGCATCACAGTCCCCTCCTCGTGACACCCACTCCTCCCTTCAAAGGGGATCTCAGCTACTGAGTTCCCAATCACAACACGAGTGCAGACATTTCACATCTCATCCGAGCCACGCCTTGAGATCCTACAACCATTCCAGGAAAAAGCCAAAGCGATGCTTCCAAGCTTTCGTACTTCCAGCTCCGTATTTCTTGGGCGTAGAATCACAGACTCATCCAGGCTGGAAAAGCTGAAGATCCTCAAATCCAACTATTAACACACCAGCACCATGTTCACCGCTATGGAATATCCCTAAATGTCACATCCACGTGCTTTTTGAACACTTCCAGGGATGGTGATTCCACCGCTCCCCAGGGCAGCCTGGTCCGATGCCTGGCCATTCTTACAGCAGAGAAGTTTGTTTGTTGACATCTTGCTGAGAATTTATGGTCTCCCCACAAGCTCTCCTGCACTGTGATGTGTCTCCCACTTCTCTCTTCATGAGTCTCTGAGACATTAATCCTCTTCCCAGTGTTTTTCTAAGCAGCAGATCCCGCTCAACTGCGTGGGGCCCAGGTTTTTGTGTGGAGCTGGCGAAAAGAACCCTCTCTCCATTGGAAGTGTACACTTGTTCCCTCAACACCCTTATTATTAATTGCTATAAAAACTTAATTTTATTCATCGTTTGTTATGCATCCAAATTGGACGGGGAAAAAAATTCAAATTAACTGAAGCGAAAAGATTTCTGAAGATGGTACAGAAGGCTCCTGAAGGAACTGAAGAAAACTCTCCGGAGACTGGGAACACAGCGCTAACCCAACCTGAAAGAAAGATCTTAAGACAAAGAAATCTTGCCAAATTGATCCTTTAATTATAACATTTGTCGTTTCTTTCGAAGGCTTAGTGTAAGAGCTGGGGGTGGGGGGCAGAAAAGACTTAAAGGGAGAAAAGACTTAACATCACCAGGATGAGTGGAGGCAATTAGGAGGATTTAAATTACTCTCTTGTTTGGTACAAGGCAGATAGATTTCATTTTTCTTGCCATCGTGCTCGACTTCTTGCTCTGCCATTAGCTTCCAGAGGTCTCCTCCTTGGCTGGCCTGAGGGCCCCAGGTCAGGCAGCACCTCCTTCCACTCTGCTATTTCTGCAGACCAGAAATACCAGTGATTATAACAGCTCTGACACCCTGGAAAGGGGCTGGATGCACAAGTCTGGGTATGGGGATGGAGGCTCCCAGCTCTCAACAGAAGGATGATGCTGCAATGAATGGAGGAGGGTGATTGCAAACCAAATTTTTTTCTGCAGAGGCTGTGGAAAGGGAGGTGGGAAAGAGTCAAAATGCAGCCTGTTTGGTGCTGAAGCTCTGGATGAGTCCTCAGGAAGCTCTGCATGAGTCCTCAGTGCTACACCTCCAAGCACAGCCTGTTTTTTATCTTCACTCTTTCATCCTCTTGCTCCCAGTGACAAACTAGACACAAGCCATCTTCTTGCCAAGAGGGGGCAAAGCAGGCAGAGCCTCTGCAGTCTCTAGGACCCATCCTAGTGGCAGCGTTCACTCCTGGGGCAGCAGTGGCAGTGGTCACTCCTGGGGTGGCACTGCTGCCAATGGCACACGACACCAGCGGCAGGGACAGGGCAGCTCGTCGGGTCTCTGCTGCTCCAGAGACAGAGCACACCTTCAAATTGTTTTATGTGAGAAACAGCTGAGGGGAAAAAAACCTGAAATTCAACAATTTCACAAAAAAAAAAAAAAAAAAAAAAAAAAAAAAAAAAAGGAGAGCAGATCTTTGCAAATCTCCAGCACATGCAACTCCTCAGGCCACAAGGCAGTCTCAGGTAGAAAACAGCATTTCAGTGGATGCTCCATCCTCACTGGCTCCCAGTGACCCTCTCCTGCTAGGATTATCTCAGTAGCTCGTGTAGCTTTAAAAGCTGAGCAGTCACATCTCCTTGGGCTCCATACCTGCTCTCAAAGAGGAATGGGGCCGTTTTTTTTTTTTTTTCCTTCATCTTTTCCTGCTTTCAGTCAGAATTAATTGATCCATAATTGCACCCTTAAAGGGTGAAAGTTAATAGACACAGTAATAAATGCCAAAGCCACAGCAGAACTGGCTCTCCAAGCCCCTGCCTGGAGGAGCTCCATCTCCTCTTAACAGAGTCGCCTGCAATCCCAATATTTGTGTGCCTGTGCGTGCTTAGGGAGGAAAGCCGAGGAGCCTGGCTAGGATGAAAACCATTTCTTTTCCTCTCCCCCATACTTTGTGCTTAAGGAGCAGATGGATCCAGGCTGTTTACATCACAGAGGTCATGCCTCAGCTTAACAGTTGGAGAACTGACTGTTGGGAGAGATGCTCATCGCAACCAGGAGATTGCTAAATCTGGGCTCCAGCAAACTTCTGCTGGTGGCAAGCGAAACACACAAATGTCCTCCTGCAGCCTCTTTGCATTCAGGACCCAGCCTGGGTTTGGGGCTGCTTCCCCAAAGGCAGCCACTGCCGAGATGAGGTGAGGGCAGAGGCAGCTCAGCAGCAGCTCCTGAGAGTGAACCCTGAGGAGAATGCTGGAAATCCTGAGTGGACCTTCTTACCCACCGGTGCAGATGGTGTGGGTTGCCAGCTACGTGGGGTCGGTTTCTGCAAGGAGGATCCCAGTGGCAGTGATTTCGGCTGAGCACGGCCCTGGCTTTTCCAAAAGCAGTGGTGTAGCTGCCAGGGAAAGAATTCCTTTGGTGGAGGTGTTTCCATGGAGCTCATTCCCAAAGTGGTCATCTCTTCTCAGTTCAGCACAGCCACAGGACAAGTGGGGGCATCTGGCCAGGCCCTGCCTGTTCATCCAGCTGAGAGCTGGGCAATGGAAAGGTCACACCTCCCATCCCCCAGCAGAGCCAAGCGCTCTCTTCCAGCACCAGAGGATTGCAATGAGGGCTAAAAACAAGAAAAGCTCAGCAAACAGAGCAAGGCACGAGGCCCTTCCCGCTGCACTCAAGGACACGTATTATCTGTGTGCACAAGTACCTTCTCCTGCCTTAGGTCCTACTCCTCCACAGCTCCAGCTTTGGATGATTCACCCAGCCCAGGTGCTGCACCCACTGAGCCACAGAGGATGTGGCCGTATCCAGGCAGTGGCCTTGCCATGGGGTGGCAGAGCCCAGCTGGCCACCTGCGCTCACCTCGCTCAACCCTCCGGGGAGCTGAGCAGTCCTGCTTTACCCTGGATATCTGCCACGCCACAAGAGCATCTCCATTGCCAATTAGGCCACCCACCCACTTGCATCCTTCCCCAGAACAAACCCTATTAGGAATAAACAAACAGTGGAGATGCCAGCCGGTGCCTGGGAAGAGTCCTAGACAACTGCATCCAATTCAGCAGGCACGGGAACAGCTGCCTCGGGCAGTCATGCTGCAGGGAAGCACCAAAGCTGGGCCAGGGCATGGCCAGGCATTCCACCAGTCCTGCTGTGGTCCTCTGGCCAGTGTCTGGCTCCCATCCCCAAGCTGGTCTCAGCATCACCCCAGCACCAAAAGCCTCGGTGTCCACACAACACAACACACCACACTGACACGATTCAGTGCTGCAATAAGGGGCTTTTCCCAGCTTCCTAACTTTCCTTCTCCAGGCTTTTGTAGGAAAGATCCTGCTTGCCACCCAGCTGGGCTCTGCCCAAATGCTTGAGGCTGGATGTGGCACAAGAAGTACAAATTCCACCCAAGGCTGCTTGGGTATCTCCATCCCCCGTAAGAATTCCCTCTCTGCAAGGCAACATGAGGCCCTTTCTGCAGCCCATCCCCAGAGCCCCTGGGCTCAGCCAGACCCCAGAACGAGAGCTGGGAAAATTCAGCCCAATGACACAGCCCACCTGCCCCTCCAGAAACTCCTGAAATCACCACCATCACACCTGAACTTCCAGGACACTCAGGAAAGGGACAGAGACGACCAAGGCCATTCCCCACCCTGACCCTTGCACCTAAGGGCTTTCCATCTGGCCAAACCCATGCTATGATGTGTTGTATTCCTCGGGGAAGTGGTCTTTCCCCTCAAAACCCCCCAGAGATTGTAACCCTTGGTCCAACCCTACCTTTCCCTTGTCTCTGACCTATGGCTTGCTGCCAGTTATCCCATCCCAGAAAGAGACTAGATAGAAAATCCCGCTCCTCCATGTTCTTCCTCTTTGCCCCTGGGATCCCCTTCAGGAATAAAGCCTTGGAACACCTGACCCTGAGGTAAGGAGCCTCTTTTGGATCTTTTCCCTATCTTGAAGCTAACTCCCCCAAAGCCTCCCAAAATCTGAGCTAGCATTGCGGCCAGGGGGGTGAGAAAGGGGGGTTAAAACTTCAATGATGACTTTTGCCTTTTGCCACGATGCTAAAAAATGACCTGCTCCAGCCAGAACAGAGGGGCCCACGTCCTCCCCCAGAGCAGGAGAGGGCTTGCTCTCGCCGTTCACCAGCCCCTGCCAGCAGCTGAGGATGTGCTGATGCAACCACAGTTCATTGTCATGGAGACAAGAGCAGTTTTGTCTCCAAAGCCAGCTTAATGGCTTGGGTTATAACTGCCTTCCGCTTGGGAAGTGCAGGACAGGGACAGCTGCTTTGTCCCTACTTCCTTGTCTTCTGGGTTTATCCGTGTGCATCCCAAGCACCCCTATCCTCACCAGTCTGCACCCCAGCAGGGCAGGGCACATCCTCCTGGGCACAGCACAGAGGTGCTCTGTATCACTCCCCAAACCCACCCCAACCCACGCACACCCCACCACAAACAGCCTGGACTCAAACACATCTTCACAGACCCACCCCCCATCCCCCCATGTCTCTCCAATCTTGCAGGTCCCAAGCAGCCAGAAATTACCATTTCTCCCAAAAGCAGATGCCCAGTGACCATTCCTCCCAAAAGCACAAGATCTTCAGCAAGGTGAAGTAACAGTAGTAATGAATATCTTCAAGGCTGTCCCTTTCCCAGCTCCCCAGGGAGAGAAAGAGCCAAGCAGAGCCAGGGAGCAATCCCTTGCTGTGGGGCAGGCAGGTGTGGAGGGGATGGAGGGACACAGGGACCAGCCTCAGGTCCCAGAAATGTGTGAGAGGCGCAGCTCAAAGAGAATGACCACACTGCTTACCCTGACAGCACTCCCAGGACAAGGTTGAGGACAAAGAAGGATCCAATGATGATGAGGGGGATGAAGTACAGCCAGTTCCAGGTGGCTCCTAAGGCATCATTGGTCTGGAGGGGAAAAGAAGAAAAACACGTGACATCACCTTCACCACCAGTGACGGGGCAGAGGGAGGGGGTGCTAACTTCAGTGCTCCAGGCTGACCACGCCAGGCTCCTCAGGGGGACGTGGCCATGCCTGCCAAGACTTGGTGGGTACCCTTCTGCACCAGAAGAACCCTGGCACCCCTCAGCACCCTGCACCAGCCATACTCTCCAGTCTCCCTTCCTCAGCAGGCAGGCCCACCCTCCTCCTCCCCCTCCAACCCTCCCTGCAGAGACTGCAAGAGATGGGTATAGCTGGAGATGCAGGGTCCTGCAGCCCAAAACTGGGGTGCTGAGGGCGAGGGGTCACCCTGAGCATGTTTCCCCCAGCAGTTTGATTCGGGGTTCCCATGCACATACAACAGGATGGGGCAAAGCAGCCCCACGGCAGCAGGGCCTGCCAAGAACAGATTTACAGGGTGTCTTAAGACCAGGGAAGATGGCATCTAAAGAAGAGGCAACTAATGTTTGCCCCCTCATGCATGGTGAGAAACCTCCAAACAGGCATTTTGCTGCTGGCATCATCACCACCATCTTGCAGACACCCTCCCACCACAGATACGTCCCCCCAGAGCCAAGGAGCTGAGAGCAGACGGGAGCTCTGAGCACAGGGTGCAGCCCGGCAGCTGCCAAAGCTCCTGATGAGCCCTGTTCAATACCTCCAGACATTAATTTACCAGAGGTTTTAATAAAGCAGTGCCCCTCTGTCCCTCCCAGCCACCTCCCAGGCCCCATTTGTCCTCTGGTGTCAGGCACGGTGCACATGATGCCAGGCTGAGGGTGATGCGGCAGAACGTGACTGTCTGGGGGAGGTGGTATCAATCTTCTTGCAATGAAAGACTCTTTCTCTTTTCTCCCTCTCTTCCCCCCTCTCCCCGTGCTAATTAAGCCCTCATCTTCATCTGAGTCATTGGCACCACGTCTCCTGGTCGGCCAGTGCAGGAGCTGAGGCGAGGCTCTGCGACGGGAGGAGCGCGGCTCCGAGGAGGAAAGGAAGTCACCGTGCCCGAGTCTTCCTCCAGTGGCAACTTCAGCTGGGCCTCCCCATCACCCTGACACCGAACCCCAGGGCAGGGAGGGTGACACCAGCACAGCCCAGCACAGGCACTGACCACAGCACTGGGACAGGGGGTTTTGTGAGCAGCGATCCCAGTGACAAGGAGCACCTGGCACGCAGCAGCTGCAACAGCTCTGAAAGCATCTGGAAGGGCTCGCTGCTCTCCTCCTTTGGCACTAGGGAAACCACACACATGCTCTCAAGATCCTGCTCTTTCAAGAGCTCCAGTTCACACCCAGCCCCTTTCTTCAGGGCCACGGCAGAAGCAAGCACAGGGAGGGAGAACGATGGGGTGGGAATCCCAGAGAGCCTTCCAAGGACACCCAGGCCACTGTGCTCTGCTCTGACAGCACCATCTCCCATGGCATCAGCCTTCAAGGCATCGTGCATCCCTCAGCCCAAGCTCAGCCGGGCTTCAGCTCCCTGCCAAGATGCCACTGGGTACCTGCCATTCATGTCAGGACTGCTTGCCTCTGAAACTGGCTCCTGCCCAAAAAACACAGGCTTTCCCCGAGGTCCTCGTCACAGGCAATGCAAAACAGATGAGCTCCTTTCCTCCAGGAGAGCGAGACATCTTCCCCCAGAACTGGGGCCATCACCACGCCTTCTTTAGCCACCTCAGCAGGAGAGAGAGGGAGAAGTGGGCAGTTTCCCCAGGGTTTTCAGTGCCCAGACCACCTCCTCCCTCTCCATTTTTCTGGCACAGCAAAGCTGGTGACACCAGGGACTTGCAGCAGGGAAAGCCAAGGCAGGGGCTTGGCAGGACTCCAGCGGCGTGGGCTGACTGTGATCCCAACCTCTGTGCATTTCTGTGCCTGGCTCCCCTGGAGGTGGAGGCCAAGGGAGTTGGAGAGATTTTTAAAGGGATTTGGGAAGTCACAGCACCACTTGCACCCAGCAGCTGCAGGAGGGGCACTTCTGGGGCAGAGGAGGAGATGGGGAGGTGTGGCCATGGACCCACATACTCACGGACACAGCAGTGGCCACAGTGAGCCCAAGAGATAGTCCCAACTACCCAGGCTGCCACCAGCAGCCCCAGGAACAGCACTGCCACCAGCAGCCACACAGGTCCTCCTGGCTGGTGCCAGCTTTGCTGGCATCCCCCCGCCCCAACACGAAATCTCTCCGGGGACATCCCAATGCTCCCTACAAACCCAGGAATGAGTGAGGCCCAGTCTGGAGGCAGTGGTTCATCATCTGGTACTTGCTCAGCCACTCAGACTGCCAAAAACTCACTATCCCCACTGGAAGCCTCCTCAAGCAGATGCTCCAATGGCTGCTGTAATTTCCAGCCTAAATTTATTTGTGGTCATTTTCTATACCACTCCGTTCTTTTGCCAGCACTGGCCTTTGGCTGGAATAGCTCTTTCCCTTCCTGTTTCCATCCTGATCTATTTCTAGACAGCAATCACAGCCATCTCCAGCCTCTGCTTTGTTGGCCAAAGCAAGGTTCTTCCAGTTCTCTCTTGCCCAATTGGCTCTCCTGCCCTATTTTATCCAGTAGCTCCTTCCCTGCTCCACTCCAGGCTCAGCTCATCCTTCCTGGACACAGGAGACCTGAGTGAGCAGTTCGATGGGTCACACTCCATCCCTGCACAATGTCATGGAGACTTTTACCACCCCAGCTGCATCCCACCATTCTCCCACCTCCTTTGTGACACCCCTGCCCTGCAGCCACCCCATGGTAACCCCGATGTCACCCGCTCACCCACTCACCCTCTCCTCCTCCACGCCGCCGCTTCCCAGCCAACAAGACCTGAGCTCCAAGGAGAGATCTCTGCTGCTCCTCAGCAAGGGCTCGGCTTTCCATTTACTCACTGCATCCCACATCTCTTCCTCCAGCCCTCAAATGCCTCCCAGCCCAGGATGGGCTGACAGCACCAGCTCTGGGAAGGCAGTGGATGCTGAGGCAGGAAAGCCCATGAGGCAGCCCCAAGGACTCCACCGGTCGACGACATCCCTACATCCTAAACACCATCCCAGCACTGCTCGCTTCCCCATCAGCCTCACAGAGTTCCTCACCCCCTTCCCCTCTTCCCCTCTCCATCACCACTTTCCCACAGCAAACCCTTCACTACAGGGAGCAGCTCCGCGGCCTTTCCAGGCCCGCGACGCCAGGTTAGCCCGGCGTGACCTACCTTTGACAAACCCGTGACTCATTCTCCTCTCTTGCCTCCCAAACCTGTTCCGAAATGCCATGAGATCGAGGTCAGCCTCCCAGTCCTATTCCTGCCTGCCTTACTTTTCCTCCCCTCCTCCCCCCACTTTTAAATATAGGCATCACATTCGCTATTCTCCAGTCAGATGGTGCCTCCCCCAACTCGATGGAGCTGTTAAAAATACTTGTTACCAGACCTGCCATTTCATGTGCCAGCTCCCTCTGAGCCTGGGGGGGAAGCCATCCCAAGCAGCCAGGCTGGTGGGTGCGCTGGTCTCAGCGTTGGGCTCCCACGTTGGCCATGCCCTCCTCCCCGGTGTCACGCCTTGGGTCGCTCTGTGTTGACCAAAATGTCCATCCATGCCCAAAATCTCTCCAGATGTCATTTCGCTGGGCCTTCCTTCCATCTGCAGAGCTGGGGAGCCACTCACTGCTCCTCCAGCAGGTCTGTGTGTCAACACAACTTTGCCATGGCCCTCATAGCTCTTCCCAACTTTTCTGGCACCAAGATGTCGTTGTCTAGACTGAACAGCCTCTTTTCCCATTCCTTGGCGGCATCATTTGTTCTTGATATCCCTCTGTAGGCAGTAGTTCATCACCTTGGTCCAACTGTGCCTTCCCACAGGCCTTTTTCCCCCTTTGTTGAAGGCACCAGGAGGTTGTTTTGTTTGCAGAATTCAGGGTAGACACAGGAATTCTGATCCATGAATTTCATCAACTTCTTTAATGAAGAAATTCCAGGTTCCTGCTTCGCTCCCTGCACAGCTGAGCAGGTTCCATCATTCACCCAAGCTCTTTGGGACTGGCTTTTTATATTCCTTTGGGAAATGGAGGAGCTGCTCGGTGCCGAATCTTTGCTGCTTCTTCCCTTCCCTTTGAGAGGCCCTCCTTCTCATTCTGCACCCCACCACCCCCACAAAGCCTTCTGTGGCCACCAGACCGAGAAGCGCCACACTCACATCCCGGCACGACCCCTCCTGCTACCAGGGAAGCCCTCTGAGCCTACCAATGACACCACTGAGGTGTGGGAGCAGGACCCTCCTGAGAGAAAGAGCCCCCACCAGCTCCTGCTTCTCAACCCCCAAGCACACCAGGTTATTCTTCAGGCAGCTCTTGTGGTGTTTGTTTGGTTTTGGATTAGGTTCTTTGTTGTTGTTTTTTTTTTCGGTTTTTCTTCTTTTCCCCCAAAGGGCAGGAAAAGGCGCAGGAAGCTGCAAAAGCAGGTCTCACCCGGGGGGCCAGAAATCTAAAGAAATCTAAATATATCCTGGAGCTGAATGCACAGCACAAGCTCACAGCCCACACATCCCCTCCCTCGGGCTGCGGCGCAGGGGAACCTTCAGGATTTCTTTGCTATAGGGGAAGGGAGGGGGGAAAACCTCAATAAACCCCCCAAACTCCCGTCTCCCCTGGCTAAAAATAAACAGAGAGCAGGTTCAGTCTGTGCAGGGAGCTTCAGTGGCCCCTCATTGCTCACCAGCTTGGGGAGGGGAACTGGGGGCCTGTGGGCACCCAAAGCTTTCGAGGAGCAGCAGGAGGTGGATTTCATTCACATAGAGGTTTGGGGATGGTGGGAAAGGCCATGGATCTCAAGGATCTCGAGGGCCTTTGCCCTGGGAGCTGTGCCTGCCTTCCCCAGCACTCCTGGGGTGATCACAGAGCAGGACAGCGGCTGCAAAACCGCCACAGCTTCGACAGTTCGCATTCCAAATCCTTGGTTTGGCACTTTCTGATGGTCTTTGCCTGGTGGTGACACCCACGGTGCCCCTGCCACCACGGCTGATGGTGTCCCCCCAGCACCACCTCCCAAGCCCCTGACCTGCTCCTCCCTGCAAACCACAGCTGCATCCAGCTGAGAATCACACACAGGCCAGCAGTCGCAGCCTCACAGCCCAGAAAAACAGGGTGGGGGGGGAGCAGGGTTATTAATTTATAAATTAATTATAAAAATACCTTGCAGCAGATTCCCTGGCCTAAGCAGTTCCCTCCAGCCCCTGACACCCGCTGCTGCTCTCCCCAGCTCAGTAACAGATCTCCTTGTTCCCTTTAATAGCAGTAATTGAATCTCCTGCATGCAGGGCCATGCTTCACTCCCTGCCTGGGATCCATCAGCGACCCTGGCACTGGACAAGATCTGAATGGAAATGCTTTGCTCTCCCAAATCAGGTTAATGAGGAAATGGGTGCACTTCCTCTGCAAGGTCAGGGCTGGCCCGGGGTGGGACACAGCCTGCCACGGCCAAGTGTCAGGGTCTCCAGGAAGGGTGGGCACCTCCTGCCCCATTCCCTTCCTCCAGCACTGCCCTGGGAAGCTCTGGGCTGCCAGGGGCAGGCAGGAATAATGCCAGAGGGGGACACAAATCTCAGCACAATCTTCTCTCTGAGTGTGTGCAGCAAACAGGAGAAGGACACGATGCAGTTCATTTTCCTGCTTCCTGAATGGAATGCAAAAAACGCCTTGCTCAAAGCATTCCTAAAAATCAAGCGTTTTCAAAATACTTGAAATAGGTACCGAGACCAATCCTGGTGCTGTTCTTCTCCAACCCACCAAGAAACTGCACCCAGATGCCCCGGCATCGATGCACAAACCCAGCCCCTGTGTGTGCCTCCTGTTCCGCCTCTCTCCACAGTCATCCCTCACTGGGATCCCTCCACTTCTGCTCCCAAACTTCCACCTTCCCCTTGCCCAGACCCCTCCTGTGCCTTCCCCAGCACCCCCCCAAGTGCTCTGCAGGCAGGATGAACTTCTCCTGATGGAGCATTTGCAAAGCTTCACAGCTCTTTCCAGTGCAGAGCCACGTGCCAGCACTGCCGCCTCTCCAGCTGGACCCAGATGCTGCAGCAGGACACGGCTTCCACAGGATCAGCCTTCAGGCTGCTCCTCATGGGGCCTAGATCCCTGCTCTGTTTTGGGCATGCTGCAAGCCCAGAGAGGCAGCTTGGGCCCCCTGACATGATTTTCATTGCTGTGTGACGTTCCTAGAGGGAGGAACATCCCCAGCTTCAGCTGGGCTGCTCTGGGCCAACAGAGCCCTGCACAACCTCGCTCATGGACCCCAACATCCCCACAGCCCAGCACTGGAGCACAGGAGCACGTTCACCAGTGCAGAACCTGCCCTCCAACACCTCACCAATGTCATTTCCAGCACCAAACTTGCTGATGGAATTACAAGTCCTGGGCTTGGCGAAGGTGAGCAAGGCAGCACTGAGACCCCCTGCTGTAGCCCTGGTTTGTGCCTGAAATGATTTGGTGAAACTCTTTTCCCAGAGAGTTTTCTGTCAACAAGAGACATGTTTTTCTAACTGTAACCTTTGTTTACATTCCTTCTAGGAGGGAGGGACTTCTTCTTGATGTCCCTCTAGTCTGACCAATGTGATTGAAGAAGTTTGTTTCACCAACTGAGTTGTTCTCTGTAGAACGGTATAAAAGGGAAGAAATTGCTGGAAATAAACAGAGCCATTGTCAGCCTTCTGAAGTCAGAGTCTGTGTTGTTGTGATCTTTAACAGCATCACAGGAGCATGTTCACCAGTTTGGAACCAGCCCTCCCAACCAACACCTCACCAATGCCCTTTCCAGCAGCAAACCTGCTGATGGAATTACAGATCCTGGGCTTGGTGAAGATGAGCAAGGCAGCACTGAGACCCCGTGCCACCTCCCACCCTGGAGCCTGGAGCTGCTGGGCAGTGCCAGGGTGTCGCAATAGGACAGGAAAGAAGGACACGAACTCGTGATCAGAAGGCTGAAATGACTCCGATCTCCCTTTATTGCCTGAGACTTCTTCCCTTTATACTGTTTTAAAAGAACCCACCCAAAGGGTGGAAGAAAGACAAACTTCTTGGACCCCGTTGGTGAAGTCAGAGGGACATCAAGAGAGGTCCCTCCTAGGGAAAGGAATGTGACGAACAGGATACTGTTAGGAAAACGTATCCCTTGTTCACAGAGCTGTGCCTGGGAAAAGAACTTCAGAAAACCAAAACATCACAGGCAGGAAGCACGACTACACCAGGGCACCCGTGCTGGAGCCCTGGCACCTGCAGCAGCCCCTCTCAGCTCCCCAAGGGCTCCCAGCAGACCAGGCTGGGAGTCAGACTCCCAGGGAGGAGGGGGTGGGCAGGGAAGCTTTTGATAGAACATGCCTGAAAGCTGGGATCCAGCAGACACAGTTTGTTTCTTGCTGTGTCATTTCATCACACACACACACACAGAGAGGGAAAAAGGGGAAGAAGGAGAAAGAAAAAAAAAAAAAAAAAAAAAAAAAAGAAGGCAGGGACATTTGGCAAGCTGGTGTGGGTCTGGCTTTGCTGAGTGCGGAGAAAGTCGTATTTCAAAAGGGAGAGAGGGGAGAGCAGGCTGGCTGCCACACACGTGCCTGGCAGGGCCGGGCTCCAGCACCCGCGGCTGGCAGCACCGGCACCAACTGGAGCCGTCTGGGGGAAAAAAAAAAAAAAAACCAGCTCATTTTTTGAGCTGGGAAAGGTTTGAACCTTCCGGGTGGAACCTGAAGCCTTCCCCCCCGAATTTGCTCCCAGCCGTGTGTCAAACACGCAGGAGGGAAGGGCTCTGCCCCGCGGTGTCACAAGAGCTGGGGACTTCTGGGCATCCCCAGAGCCCCATCCCTGCGCCCATCCCGCCGTGCCCGGAGCCGCCGGGAAGAGCTGCGGAGCACCGGGTGCTGTGCTCGCTGCCGAGCTGCCGACGGCTCCGGCTGCTGATTAAATTTTCATACCTCCCCGCCAGGAGGATATTCTGTGTGCAGCTGCGTTTTAATTTAAAACACCTGAGAAAGCCAATCCCGTCCCCTCCGCCGGCGTTCCGGCTGGAGAGCCTGGCGCCGTCCCAGGGCACAGAGGGCTAAAAAAGCCAGGTGGTTTCCCCCTCTTCTTGCCATCCCTCCCACCTCTCTCCCTCCTCCTCCTCCTCTTCCCAGCTCCTTGCTGGGAGTGTGTCGCTGTGGGACACAAGGAAGGAGACGCAGACTCATTCAGAAGGCTGTTGGACTCCTGAGGAGGAGCCCTCAGGTTTATTGTCCAAACCTATTTTATACCTTTTACAAACACCCACCTCAGAGGTGGGACCCCTGGAACCATTGGTCACTCACATCACGCCAAGTCCCTCCCATGGGAAAGCGTGTGGAAAACATCTCAAGTTTACAAACAGCCTGACTTTGCCCAGGAATTCTGTCCTGGGAGCAGAACTCCCAAAAAACAAAACGTGACAGGCACAAACCATAGCAACACGTGTTGTGCATCACACCCCCAGCCTCCCGCTGTGCTGAGCTCCTCCAGCCCGTGGCTGCAGTGTCAGGGCTGTTCTGGGGGGCTCTGCACCACCAGCAGAGCTCCCACATCCCTTGGCACACGGCTGCCACGGCTGCGGCTTTGGCCCTGGTGACAGACACCGGTGTCCAGAGGACCTCCAGCAGCTCCTGGAAGTCCCGGGGCTGGGGGAGGCTTCCCAGCTCACCTCAGGTCTGAGCAAACCCCTCCCTCGCCAAAAAAAGAGGGAAATCCTCTCTGGTCAAGCCATTAATTTTGCTGCCTCTATGGAAAGCCAGGCAGTGTCCTCACTCTTCCAAAAGGCTGAGGAGGAATGCACCCAGAGGTGCACCGTGCTCAGGTCTCACTCACACTGCTCACACGAGGGTGTTTTGGGGAGGGCAGCTGGGTGCTGAGCTCCCCAAGGGACGGCTGTGAAACCCCAGAACTGATGCCAACGTGCGGTGAGCAGCTTTGTACACACACGCAGAGGGAAAACCAGCTGCTCTGCAATGGATTCCTGCTCTGACCCCCTCCAAGGTCGACTGGGGCAAATGGGGATGGGGCAGGAAGCAGAACAGCCAAGTCCTGCTCACATTTCTGACCCATGTGCTCCAGCATGACCAGTGACACCAAAACACCTCCCTCCCCAGTGCCCCGAATCAGGCTGGCCTGAACAGTCCCTGTTTCAAACAGGATGGGTGTGTCCCTGCATTTCAAAGCCAGGCTCCAGCAGAAGACCTTCAGTACTTCAGTGGGGCTCCTAAGGAAGATGAAGACAAACATTTTGGCAGGATAAGGGGTAGTGGTTTTAATCTGAAAGAGGGTTGATTTATATTAGATGTAAGGAAGATTTTTTTTTTTTAATTTTTATTTATTTCCCAAGGAGGGTGGTCACACACTGGCAAAGGTTGCCCAGAGAGGTGGTGGATGCCCCATTCCTGAAGGTGTTCAAGGCCAGGGTGGATGGGGTTCTGAGAAGCCTGGGCAGGTGTCCCTGCCCATGGCAGAGGGGTTGGACCAGATGATCTTGAAAGCCCGTTCCCATCCAAAGCATTCTGTGATCTCAAGCTTGGTGCTTCACAGACAAAACCAGTCCAAGCTAACTCCTGCAAACCCAGCCCTGCACCCGGCAGCACAAAGTGACTTCTGCACATGGGGACATTCACCAAAACCCTTTTGGACCCAGGCAGAGAGGAGATCCCAGACCTTGAGGGGATCCTCCCCTCCCAGCCCCAGCCCCTCCAGCACACTGGAAGCATGTGGGGGTTGAGTCACACATGTTGCAAACCCCCATCCCTGCCACAGCTCCTGTTTTCCAGCCACTCCTGCACACACAGCTCACACTTGGCACTCAACCCGCGCCCCTGCAGCTTCCTGGTTCTCTGCTGCAGCTGCCCAGCTCTGCATGGGGCTGCAAGACCCAGACCCATCTCCCCCGAGGCCGTGGACACAGCTCTGCCCGCCACCGCTGCATTTTGGGAGCTGTTTCTGGAAGCCGCCAGCAGCTCGGTGTTCTTTCCCCCAGCAAACGCTCCCCTCCTGCTGCAAAAGCACCCAGAAAGCTCTCAGCACTCAGCCCTGGCATCTCCTAAGGCTCCCTGTACTGCTTGGCCCTCCTGCCTCCCCCTGGCCCCGATCCCTTGTGCCAGGAGAGGGTGAGGAGCTCACCCTGACAGCCAGAGCTGTGCAGGGGAACACGCAGCGGGCTCAGACCCTGTCAGCAGTGCCAGCAGGAACCACCAGAGCCCTTGGGTTGGGAAAGCCCTCCAAGGTCATCGAGTCCAACCACCAACCCAGCACTGCCAAGGCCACCACTCGACCATGTCAAAGATAGGGACATTTAAAAGGTGTCCCCAAGAGCCACATCTGCACATCTTTTAAATCCCTCCAGCAATGGTGACCCCAGCACTCCCCTGAGCAGCCTGTGCCAGGGTTTGCCAACCCTTTTGGAGAAGTTCTTCCTAATATCCATTCTGGACCTCAGCTGGTGCAACTTGAGGGCAATTCTTCCCACCCTGTTGCCTGGGAGAGGAGACCAAACCCCATCTGGTCACAACCTCCTGTCAGAGAAGTTGTAGGGAAGTGAGAAAGTTCCTCCCTGAGCCTCCTTTCCTCCAGGGTGAGCCCTCCCAGCTCCCTCAGGAAATACTGATTTCAAACTCCTCGCCTGTTTGCTTCCTGGGAGGGTGGGAGCCAGGCTGAGCACCCGAAGCCACCAGTGTCACCTGTGCCCCAGGTGCTCCTGGGGAGCCCCTCAGCAGCCCTGCCATCCCCTCAGGCCCCAGCAGCACTGTTTAATGACAAGATGCATCCCTGCCCCACGCCAGCAGGGCTGCAGAGGCGGAGAAGTAGGACAGTGAGTCTCTTTGCCAGCACTGTGCTTCCCTCTGGTCCCTACAGAAATCAGGCTTGGTCTGGAGCCAGCCCAGGGAAGGGGCGTCTGCCGTCAGGAGAGGAAGAAACCAAAATATTTCTTAGCCCCTGTTTCAGAGACAGCCATAAAGTCTGACTCCCCTCCAAAAGAAATCAAAGTCCCCCAGGCTCCCAGGGACAGGAGCTGGGAGAGCCACAACACCCCACAATTCTTTTATTTCAACCCATACTGTGACTTCTGCTTCATGAAGGCAATGCTGACACGAAGAAAGCAAAAGGCAAGCACGGGGATGAAGCAAGCCATGTGGAAATTAGCTTCTTGTAATGCTGCCTGCAAATTCCAGGAGCCACGCTCCTAGACCTGGCAGAATGGTGGAAAAACAGATCTTAAAATCATGATACAGCCACGCAGGGGAATTCCAGAGTAAGCAATTTCTTCGAGAGATTGCTGAAGTGGTTCTGCTGCCATCTCCCTCTCCCCTGCAGCGTTAATCCACAAGGACACAGCCTCCCACGGCCTTATCTCGGTGGGAAAGCGGAGTCCCCCGCTGAACCCCCAAACCTGGGCCATGGGCTGGGCAAGGTCCATGCTGCTTAGCAGCAGGAGCCTGCCCTGGCTGGCTGCCCCAAGGGATGAAGGTGATGGCAGAGCACCCCTGTGGCTTCCCAGCCCTCCTCCTGCACCCCCCCAGGGACTGCGTCCCTCACCTTTTTATCAAAAACAAAAGGACAGAAATCCCTTTTTCTGTCTCCAAGTAGCAAAAGGACCGAGCTCCCACAACCTTTGCACCACGAGGCCCCCTGAGAGTCCCTGGGGAGGACGGGAGGTGCAGCCCAGCAGTGCTGGGAGCACCAGCTCCAGCCACGCCCCCACGAGGTGAATCAGCAGCATTTAATGATAGCAGGGCCCCAAACTCTCACTCAGCTGAAAGCCAGGGAAGGTCCCTACTCCTCTCCATAGCTGGTCAGCAACAGCTGGTTCTTTGCAGAGGAACAGGGGAGGCAGGCACCTTATTTATGGTCCTTGGGAAGGTGGTGACAGAGCATGGCAGCAACACCGGTGACAGAGCACATCTGCCCCGCTTTGCTCATCGTGCTGGGAGGATGATTTGGATCCCCACAGGGGTCCCAGAAAGCCCCTAGTTCAGCAGCTAGGGTAGTAAATAGGGGGTTCCCGTAGGGTAGGCACAGTTTTCAGAGCTCCCAACGCTCCTGGGTTTTCAGAGCCAGGTGATGAATCAGCAAATCCCAGACACTGAAGGGATCAGCCCCAGCCTTCCCAGCAAGGACACCAAGCAGCAAGAGACCAGAGTCACTCACTCAAACCCCTGAGCTCCAACAGACCATAAACTCCCCGTCTGTTCCCCATGCCCTCACACCCCACCAGCAGGACTCCAGCACGGGGAGTGCTGCAGCTGATTGCTGCAGGCTCCAAAGGCTGGGAAGGGGGAGACACAGGGAGCATTGATGGAAGCGAGTTTTGCAGGGAGACAGTCATTAACACAGGAGCAAGGCCCGGGGCAGGTGGCTGGCAGCAGGCACAGGCTGCATGTGACAGTGGGAGCAGCTGCCCAGGGCACTGGAAAACCACCTTCCCTGACACACTCAATTACACCCGGGCAATGGGTGCTGTGGGTGACTCTCTAATCCCACTGACAGGCCAGAAACAGACACAAAATTGCAGTTCCTCGCTCTGAACCCTCAGGTGGTTCAATCCTGCTTAATTCCCCCACCGACACAGCAAGATCCTGACACTGCCATCTCCTTTAGGAAGAGGAAAACCAAATCCTGGTGGAAAGGCCAAGCCTTTGCAAGGATCTCTCCCCCTCCTACCCCAGTCTCGGTTTCACAATCCATCTGTCCACGCCTGCCATCCTGCACCCCCAGAGGGACCCTCTGACAGCCTGAGCAAGGAAGGGGACCCCAATGCTGACAGCCTGATGTTGCCCTGGGCTTTAAAAACAGCCTTTCCCCCGGTGATAGGAGTCCCTCCTGAAGCAGCTTCCCCACCACAGGCACGCCATCCAGTTTGCCTCCCGCGGAGCAGTGCCGCTCCACAGATCTCCAGGCGTTATGGGAAGCGGGGTATAAAAACATTCCCGGCGCAGTGACGCCAAAATTGATGCTGAAATTAGGCTGGGAACAGAACAGGCACGCTTGCTTCTAGCCCACCAACTCAAACATGCTTATGTGGCCAGTCGCCCACGGCGATACTGCACTCTGGGATTGCCCGGAGCTCTCCTGCCAGCTTTGGGCCTCAAGTTCCTCCCTGGGCACTCCAAGGGCTTGGGCATCAGCAGCTTCAAACCACAGGGACTCAGCCCAGCCACTCCCTGCTCCATCAGCACACAGATCCCTGCTCCCTGCTGGACACTGACATGCTGTCCCTGCCCCAGAGAAGGGGTCTGAGCCCAGCTCTGAGGCTTTCCCAGGCCACCAGACATCCTCTGCCCGGTCTGCAATGCCCAGAAAACACGTCCACTCTCACAGAGCTGCCTTGGGGAGCACAAGAGGAGCAAGCAAAGAAGGATGCCTCCCCAGGGACAGCCTTCAAGCAGGAGGATCACTGCAGGACATGTCCAGGAGGTTTTGCTCTCTGCAGTGGGTTAGAGATGAGGACCAGGCCCTCAGAGCTCCCTTTGCCTGGAGGCGTGGAGCACACCCCTCCGTCCCCCCACCTTCCAGAAGGATTAAACCAAATTCCCGTCATGGAGGAAACTCTGGATCTTCTGAGCTTCCATCACATAGCAACAGCCTCCAGCAGCCCACCCCCAGCCGCCCGGAGAGCCCCCAGAGCAGCAGCACTCACATTGTACAGGACAGTGGTCCACCCTTCCATGGTGATGCACTGGAAGACGGTCAGCACAGCGAAGAGGATGTTGTCGAACTGCGTGATCCCGTCGTTGGGACCGATCCACTCCCGGCACTCGTAGCCCGGGGGGCAACCCTGCACCCCGCAGGGATGGGGGGGGTCCAGCTCCTCCAGTTCACCTGCGAGCACACAGCAGAGAGCCAGAGGGGGCAGGGGTGAGGCACAGCTCATCCCGGCTTTTCTCCGCCCGTGCAGAGGATGCCAGGCCCTTGTCCCCACCTGAATTGTTGGTGTAGCAGGCTCGGTGCAGCTTGCCGCTGTAGAACTCCAGACCGATGATGGCAAACATGAGGATAGCAAAAAAGAGCAGCAGGCCGATCTGGAGGAGAGGCACCATGGCCTTCATGATGGATTTCAGGACAATCTGCAAGCCTGGGAGAGGAGAGGAAGGGCACAGCTCAGAACAGCAATGCAAACCCCCTTCCAGGGACACTTCCATCCCAACTCTGGCAGGAGGAAGACAGGGAGCAGAGAGGATGGACACTCAACAGAGGCCAGCACAGCCTGGAGGACCCCTCTGGGCAGGAGGATCCTGGAGGAAAGCACCACTGCAGGGGAAGGAAAGCCAATCTGCAGAGCAAGGCTCCAGCAGAGGCTGTTTCTGGTTCCCACTCCAATATCCTGCCTGTCCTTGCCACACCTGGACTTGGTGGGACACTGCTTGTGCAGCTCTGTCCCCCTCATTGCCCCCAAGGCACGGATCCAGCCCTGCCAGTGCCCAGGGCAGGAGTGACAGGAGGACTGGTGCAAGCAGCAGCCTAGTTTCCTTATTTATCCCCGTGCCAACAGATGAAATCTTGCAACAAAAAGAAAAAAAAAAAAACAAAGGGGGAAAAAAAAAACAAAAAAACAAAACAAAAAACCAAACAAAAAAACAAACAAACAAACAAAAACAAAAACGAAAACAAAACAAAAAAAAAAAAAAAAAAAAAAAAACCCCAACCAAGAGATCACCCCTGAATAAACCCCAGTCCTGAAAGGATCCACCCACTGCCTTCTGGCCAGGGAAGAGGAGCTGCCAGCGGGCTCTGCCAAGCACAGAGCGGGCTGGGCAGGGGACAGTGCCACCCGGGGACACCGAGTGCTGCCACCTTCCAGTTCCCACTGGGTGGAGAGGTGGGATAAGGTGGCCCAAGCACCCCTCTCAGCCCAGGGACATCGGGGAGGGATGTGCACACCCCGGGAGGAAGATCAGGAGCATCCAACTTACTGGGAATGCCCGAGACAAGCTTCAGGGGCCGGAGCACGCGCACGGCCCGCAGCGTCCGCAGGTCCACGTGGGTGTTGAAGTGTGTGCCGGCCGTGGCGAGGATGCTGTGGGCACACAGGGACACAGCAGAGTTATCCCAGGGAAGGCCCTTGGCCACTTCAGTGCCGTGTTCTCACAGCCAGGCCGGGGCAAGCCACGAGGAAAACCAGGTCCCTGGGCAGGTGCAGGGATTCCACTCCTCCCCAAGGTCACTGAGCCTCGTTTGATGCTCACACACAAGTTCATGGGCCACTACAACCAGAACAAGCCAGGCGGGGTCCCTCCAGCCCCAGCAGCCCCCCATCAGTGCCCCCCACACCCCAGGATGGCTGGGGATAGCCCCACGGCACCCGTGGGTCCCGTCTGGGGTCTCCACACTACGGGCACCGCGTTCATCCCAGCTGCAGGGGGATCGGCCTCCCTGCCAGGAGGGTGGCACGTGGAGCAGGAGCAGCACCTCAGAGAGGTGAGTCACTCCCCTCCCTGCTCCTGGGGCAGCACCTCCTGCCTTCAGCTGCCCTGGCTTTTTCCACACATGGAGCCTCCTCAGAGTCCCACCTCTGGGACTGCTGAGAAGGAGCCGAGAACCTCACACACATTCCAAAATCTACAGTAATGAAAGTTTGATGACCTTGGGAGGCAAAGTGGCAGGCACGGGAAGGGCTCCAAAGGTTTTCTTTTGAAACACAAGGATTTTTATTTTTTTTTTTCCAAGCCCATCTCTGGAAAACAAATTGGGGCAGGAGGGAGCTGGTGCACACTGAGTCCAGCAGTGGAAACACTCGGGGCCCCTGCACCTGCTCTGGGAGCAGGGATGCTGCACCTCAGGGATGCTGGCAGAACCCTCTCCCATCCAGGCTCGGTGGTCCCCAAGAGCTGCGAAGTTGCAGAAGAGCAGCAGGGGGTGGGAAGGAGGGGATGGGGAGGAGAACGGGACAGAGGGAGGCAGCAACCTCAGGGTTGTTTGCAGCAATCCAAAAAGCGAGGGAAATTGGGTCATTGTTCCACTAATTCATCTAATTACAGGCCAGAGCAGCTCTCTGGCGTGCTGAGCAATTAGCACTCTTTCTCTCACCCTCTCCCTGAGGTACAGCAGGTACCAACCTGTCCCTCCAGAAAGGCGGCTGGGTTTCCTAGGATACCCTGGCAGCAGAAACCTGCAAACCGGGTTGTTTCAGCTCCTTCTCCCCGTCTCCTCTTCCTCCCTGCCCCAGCACGAGGGGTCATAGCCTGGCCCCAAGCTGCAGCTGGGATGCATCGCCCACAACCCTCTGTGTATCACACTGCCTACCCCTGATATTTTCAGGGATCTCTTACCCTTGCTGGCATTTTCCCTTCCCCCCGAGCCCTTTCCACACAGTCTCCCTGCCCCAGCCCCTGCCCAGCCCCTGCTGCCCACAGGACTGACAAGGAGAGTAGAAAAGGGACTTAAGGAAGTCAGGAGCACCCAGAGACTGGGGAAAGCTGTGCTGCTGAATTGGTTGTAAGATCAAAATCAGTAAGTATGATAAAGCATGGCCACTCGGCAGCGCCAGGGAGGGAGAGGAGCCCGGTCCCTTCCCGCCCTTTCACACACCCTGCCGGCGAGAGCAGGGCACCCCAGCGCTCCCCAAAACGCCAGCACAGGGGACACACCGTGCCAACGTCATGCTGGAAACCCCGAGACCCTCCTCCAGCTTTTGCTCCTCACGTCCCAGCCCCCGGAGTGCCACCAGCCTCCCGAAGGGGCAGGAACAGCCCCAAGCGCTGACTCCGGCCAGCACCGAGCACCTCCAGGATGCTCCCGGGCAGGACGCAGGCTCCAGCCCTGCTCCCGAGGGCTGGCCAAAGCCAGCCCAGCTGGAAGGCTCCTGGCAGCAGAGCAGGATTGGGATTGGCAGCTCTCACCTCTCCCTCTCCTCTCCTCGATGGAGGTGGAGCCCTGGCAGCCTCACCGCACCTCCCGTCCCCGGGCCAGGGGCAGCGCCCGGGCTGCCGAGTCCTCGGCTAACCCAGATTCCTTTGAAGGGCTCCGGAGCCGCCGCGCTCAGCCTCCAGGCAAGGCTCGGGCGATTTCAGGGCACTCCTTTCCCCGCGCTCTAAATTAGCTGCTAAGAATGGGACTCCTCCGTAGCAAGGTGACATGCTCCTTGTCCTCGCCGGGGGACATCACGAGCTCTCTGGGAAGGAGGTTTTTCGGACAGCTCACCAGACCGAGGCGGCTGCACTCCGGGGCGCCACCCGAGTGGTGACAAAAAGCCGACCCTCTGCTATGACACGGGTGCCTGCGCATCCTCCTGCAGGCACGGCCAGGCGAGGGCAGAGGCACCGGCACCAGGCAGGAGCTGCTCCCGGCAAACCCATCCAGCCCCGAGCCTCCGGGCACGGCCTGAGCAGTCCGCACCACCCTTACACCTCGTAAAGCGGCTGGGAAAAGCGAACCGAGCTTCCAGGCAGGCCAGCCTGGCTGCTGGCTGCTTTTCCAAGTCCCCTGTGTGGCTGGAAGTTCCACACATCCCCTCCCCTGGATAACCAGGCTGGGCTGGTAGGCACAGGCAGCACCCGTCACATCGCTGCTCATTATAAACCCCGGGCTCAGAACACACCTTGCTGCTTCAGGCTTCAGCATCTCTCACCTGTCAATTGTTTGTTAACCCCTCTAATCACGCCTTTTATTAACTCCTTTTTTTTTTTTAAACCCTATCAGCCAGAACTTCCAGTTTCTGAATTCAGGTTTCTCTCAGCTCCTGAGACGGGACTGGGGCTGTGAGAGACCTTTGTGCTGCCACAGGGGCAGCAGCTCTGGTATCTGTAAAACAATTTAAACCCTTTTTGATCCCTCACAATATCCACAATGTCTGATGTGCTAATAATTATTCTTTATTTTTAGGCAAGGACCTAAACTAAAATTACATCTCACCATCCAAGTTATTTGAAAAAAGCTGCCAGATTTAGGCTATAAAAATCCCAGTGATCTCATACTTTTCATCATATGTACTGGAGGAAAAAAAGAAGGGGGGGGGGGGGGGGGGGAAGTGAAGGCGTTTTTATAGGTCACCCAGGCAAAGGGGTTAGTTTTACTTCAGAGGAAAGGGGGAAGAGAGACTTCAGGTGGAGAAAAGAGCAGAGAGGAGCTTTTGGAAGGATGCAAATGAGAGAGGAGGCAGGATGGGAAATATATGCTAATTCCCCTAAGTATAATTGAATAGTGAGCAATCACCAGCAGACAAAAACACTCTTTCAGGAGAGGAAAAAATAATAATCCCATGCTTTGTGTTTGCAACCAGGATGATTATTTTATTTTATTTTATTTTGTTTATTTGGAGGCTCCAGGGAGGAGGGCAAGCTCCCGCTGGGGCCGCCACACCTGCGGGCTTTGGGGCTCAGCACAGCCCCCAGCAGCAGCTGAGCAGAGCACATGCCCTCGCCTCCAGCTGAAGACCTGCACCTTTAGATCTCTTCCCCCAGGGGTCAAAAGAAGGGGGAAAAAAAAAAAACAAACCACACCCCCAAGAATAATCATATTTTAAAGGACTCCCCGCACGAGCGGCACGCGATGACCCTGCCCACGCAAAATCAACGCTGAACTTGGGCACTATCCCACTCCACAGCACCCATCGGGCCCCCTGTGCCAGGGGCTGTGCACTGCTGGGCTCCCATCCTCATCCCATCCCACCCCAGCATCATCCCATCCCACCCCAGCATCATCCACACCCCATCCTCATCCCATCCCACCCCATCCTCATCCCACCCCACCAGCAGCCCTCAGCCCTAAGGGACAGCACACACAGCTCAGGCCACGCTGCCAAGAGCTTCACACCAGAGACTCCAAGCAAAGGCTGAACCCCAAATTATCAGGCTGACCCTTGATTCACGCCCCCCGACCCCAAACTGAGCCCCTCTCAAGCATTCCCCTCGGGGAGCCCTGCTGAAACTCACGCAGAGTGTCCCAGCAAAGGGTGTGCTGGGTGGAGAGAGTTCCAGGCTGAGACAGACTAATCTCAGCCCAAAATCTGGGGCAGGCAGGGTGCTGGCTGGCATGCAAATAAGTATTTATAATTAAGTGGAAAGGCCCCCGAGGGCTTGCACTGCCACCTGACTCTACGAGGGAGACTAGTTCATAATTAATACACTGGTCAAATGGCTGACAGAAAGCATTACCTGATGCATTCACCCCATTCCTGCCCTGTTCTGGGGTTGAATCAATGGGGTGAACTCACCCCTGCCCTCTCTGCAGGCAGCACCGTGCCAGCAGCACATTCTCAAGGTTCTTTGGGTCCCAGCCTGGCTGGAGGCAGGGCCAGCGGGGTCAGGTCACCCTCTCTGAGGGTGCCACAGCAAAGCACAGCCTTGGGGACACCTCAAGGGACGGGGACACCAGAGCCAAGTCCTGCCCTTGGCACAGTTCAGAGCAACGTCAAAGCCTCCACCACCCTCGCTTGCTCTTTCTAGGTTTTGGGGCTGTGACCCAGGTGGATTGAGCTGCTGCAGAGCTCCTGCTCCCACCCCTCTCAGCAGCTTTGAGAGGTCTGGATGGGCACAAGTGACTCCCTGAGCAGTGTGATGAGGCTGAAGGACAAAATCTGCCTTTGCCAGCCTTTGGTCTGGGGGGTGAGCTGATCCCCCAAGGCCACCCCTTCCCGAAGAAGCCCCCAGGATTTGGGGCATGAGGGAGCATCCCTTGTGCAGGGCGGCCCTACAGGTTGGCCAAACCCCACATCCCCCTCCTGCCTCCATCCCCACACTGCCTCTCAGCAGGTACAGGATTTGGCAGGGTGAGATGATGCTGATAAAACTGCATTTGCACACCCAGGACCCGGTGCAAACCCAAAGCCACTGAGAGCAGACAGGAGAGCTGGCCCCACAGGAGAGCAGACAGGAGAGCTGGCCCCACAAGGGAGCAGACAGGAGGGCTGGCCCCACAAGGGAGCAGACAGGAGGGCTGGCCCCACAGGAGAGCAGACAGGAGAGCTGGCCCCACAGGAGAGCAGACAGGAGAGCAGACAGGAGAGCAGACAGGAGAGCTGGCCCCACAAGGGAGCAGACAGGAGGGCTGGCCCCACAAGAGGAGCAGAGAACAGGCAAGGGCAGACCACAGCAGGGCCTGTCTGAACTCATGCCAAAGGAGGGGTGCGAGACCCCAGAGCTCCACCTGTGCCATGCCACCTCCTCCCCACCGAGGATGAGGAAGAAACAACGCCCTGCCCCTTCCCTCAGGCTCACCCCCCTCACCCATCTCCCGGAGCGAGGCACATGACGGTGCAAAGAAGCCCACAGCTTCTTTACCCCTCACAGGACAACCAGGGCAGCCCCCGGACCAGGAGCTCTGCAAGGATGCTGGGGTGCAGCGGGAGCCCCTGGGGTGCCTGGCAGGGGAGGCAGTGCCCCCAGGGACCAGCAGCCACGTGGGAGGGACTGACTCACTCTGCGGCGGGAAGAGGAGCCGGGAAGGATGGAGCCGGGAAGCGCGTGAGCGGCACGCGGGCCAGATCCTGCGCCGGGAGAAGGCGGGATGGGGTGCTTGTCTCCCCCAAAGCCAGAGCCCAGCTCCTGCCTGCCCAGGGATCTATCTCCCCCATCCCCTGTCTCCAGCAATTTCCCCACATCACCACCCCAGCCCGGCCAGGGGAGCGATGCTGCCCTTTGTGCCAGGTGCTGGTGTCGGGCGCGTCCCAGGGCCGCGGCATATGGCACATGAATCATTCACCAAGCTGGGCAATTAATTATTCACCCAAACCAAAGACCAAACATTTTGCTAATTGTCCTGAAAGGAAAGAGCTGGGAAAGAAAGGGGGGCAGGCCTCTCCCAGGATACTCTCCCAGGTTGGATACTGCCAGCATTTGGGAAAGGAAAAGAAGGAAAGGGGGGAAGGAGGGGAAGGCTTGTCTGGTGGGATCAAAGTATTGCTGGGCTTTTGGACCTGGGGTTGTCTCTTTGCTGGTTTATAGGATTAAAAAAAAAAAAAAAAAAAAAAAAAAGCCAGTCCTTGCAGTGGCTCAGGCTTCCAGCAGGATAACCACCTCAGGAAGCTGCACTTGTGCTCTGATTCCACACTTGTTCCCCAAATCTCTTATCCATTCCCTCAAGCTTCCTCGCCTGGGTGTGCACCATACTGCCTGCACTAGGGAAGTGCAGGTGTGGGAAGAGCCTGTTCCCAGCCCAGGTGTGCTGGTGTGTGCTCTGACACCTGCCTTGTGTGCCAGACACCTGTGGGGCCAGCACCCCAAACCACCAGGGCATTCAGCACGTCAATGTTCCCAGATGCAGCCACTGCCAGTGACTGTTCAAGGATCCCCCTTCCATCTCTGGAACTCTTAAGATTGAAAAGAGCACCCAAAAACAGGCAGAACTGGGGTTGTGTGAGGTACACTCAACACCTGAGGGCAAAACATCCCTGCCTCTCCCACGGGGGAGCTCAGGGGGAACTGTGGAAAGGGAACTTCCCAGGACAGTCATCTCAAAATCCAGGCAGCATCAAAACGAGCAAAAAAGCCAAATTGCCCTCCTCATCCCTGGGCTCACCTTACAACCCTGCAGCACAGCAGGGAAACACCTTCCATGGGATAATTCTGTCCTGCTTCCCAGCAGCCAGAGCAGGAAATCGGGGCACAAGTGTGGGCAGGATTTCCCTGGGAGGTCAGAGAGAGAGAGACCAGGCCCACAGCTGCTGCTGGGCTTTGCAGGGAGAGGACTCTGGATTTTGGGACAGCACTTGGAGAGCCAGGCTTTGCTGCTCCAGCACAGGCTGGTGCCCCTCTGGCTGGCCCTGGGTTTGCTGAGGGCAGGGCAGGCAGCACCAGCAATCCTTCTCTGCTGCTTTCCCTTGGCCACGCTCCACCCCACAAAACCCTTTAATGAAAACCACCGTGCCCAAGGGCTTCACAAAAGGCACCCAGGTGTAGAGGCTGTTATTAAACCCCTCCCAAAAACCCTGAGGGCAGCGCTTCCTTTCAGTCACCCCGGAGTATTTACCCAGCTTTTACAGCGGCTGCTTCCCCAGCTCCTGAGCAGAACAACTTCACAAGGGCCCTTTGATTCCCCTCTGGATTTCTTTCCCCCATTGTGAGCAGTGCTCCCCCACCCCTTTCACCTCTCACGTGTTATTGTATTGCTGCTATTAAAAAAAAAAAAAGAAAAAAAAAAGCCAACAGTGCTTCGATGATGCTCAGTGTGTGAAGCACACACCCACCTGGATATTTGCAGAGGGAGTTTAACCCTTCCTATTCCATCAAGCAGGGTGTAGGACAAAGCAGAGGCAGCTGTAGGGTCCTTGTTCTCTATTCCCAATGGCACCCAGGGGGCTCCTGCTCCAGTTGCTGGTGGCTGAAGCTCTTTCGGCCTCACTTTCTCAGAACCACCAATTAAGAGGTCACCAACCTCCCTCTGCCCTTTTTGACCATTTCTGAGCCATTTTCCCTTTTTTTGGTCCAGGTCACACGGCATCAAGCAGGTCCCAAGTCCAGCTTCAGCACCCAGCTGGCTCTGGTTTACAGGGCAGAGACAAGGTGAGCATCCCCAAACCCCAGGGGAAATGCAGATGTTCCCCTCACTGGTTCTGCCTCAGAATGAGTAAAGGTGTTTTATCCACACCTTCATGGAAAATTATTTTTAGCTGGGGGAGAACAGGCTGTTTTTTCAGGCAGCAATGATGATTTGGAAGCCACAGGTTACAAACCGAGCAGGTTTACAAATGTGTCTGTTAGTTCCCCAGTGGAAGCTTTAGCATCAGGAAGTTTTAGGTGGGTGTTGATTTCCACTGAGATGGAAAAAAAAAAAAAATTGATTTATTGACAGAAGCAGCGAACACCAGTTGAACCCTAGTCAGTGCCATCCACTCCTGCACAAGGTCCCAGGAGGCTGCTCATGGGAGAAATCCCTCATTAGGCTTATTTACAGCAGGGAGAGGGTGAAGAAAATCCCACTGCTCACAAGAATCCCAGCGTGGTGTCTGCGACCACGAAGAGGACCTAAGGACCTCTCCCACCAGACACACGGCAAAAAACAAGCCCAGGAAGGAGCAGTAATACCCTGTCCATTAGTGATTCAGTAATAACACCCTGTGTCACAACTGGAGGGAGGAGGGCCAGTGAGTGTGATGCTGGCTCCTTCAGGGATGGATCCTGGGATGCGTCCTGCTCACAGGGATGTTTTCTGGGGCCCGTGGGATCACAAGGCACACTCAGCACGCCCTGAGGCCAGCACCTCCCACCACAGCACCCCCTCCACCACAGCCACAGCCCTTCAACAAGCCACAACAAGACCCCCCCACGGCCACCGAGTCCCACAAACCTCCCCCCAGGCACTTTTACACCCGTCGGGCAGAAAGGCTGAGCCCGCCGAGGCAATCCCGCAGGCCCCGCGCCGGCTCTGCCGCCCGCCTTATGCAAGCGGCACCCGAGCGAGCCGCCAAGTGCAAACCTTCTCCCACAAGCTGTTTGCGAGGCATTTGCCAGCCAAGGATTATTTTGCTGCAGGAATTTGCCAATAATTCAGCAGATTAAACAGGCTGAGGGTTTTCCTGCACGGCAAGCGCACGGGAGCAGCAGCTCTGGCTGAAGAGCGGGAGCCGAGCAGCGCGGAGGAGCCCACGGCCTGCTGCAGCTGGCCCCAGGGACCCCAAAACCAGGCCAGCACCAAAATCCACGGGCTGCCTCCTCCACCCGCCATAGCAGAGAATTTGCCCCAACAGGTGGGTGAGGCCAGGCCAGCGGGCACTGCTGGGGCACAGCCAGAGGTGAAGGGGCGTCCCTTGGGCAGGGCTCCGCTCAGCTGGAGCAGACACCAGGATCCCAGGGGGGCAGCGGCAGGGAAGCAGAGGCTGGAGGGCTGCACCCTGTGGGCTGGCAGTCCTGGGGGGGAGGTGGGTGCCTCCTGTCAGGGTGGCCGGCACGGTGTTCACAGCCCCTGACGGACAATGGATTCATTCCCTGGCAGGGGGCCCGGCTCAGCCCGGCACCGGGAGGAGCTGGCGAGGCTCCTGCCAGTGAGTAATTGCCGAGCGCTGACTCAGCAGCACCGCCTGCCTTACAGCAGCAAGCCCAGAGCCGTGGGGAGGGCAGGAAGAGGTCCCTGCTGAGCCCCTCCTCCCAGCCCCCTGCTGCCCCTCGACCCAGGTCCCAAAGGATGCTCGGGTCGGGGACACAGGTGATGGGATTTTACCCCCCCACACACTCAGCCCAGTGGGGCCAGGAGCCCCTCTTGTTGCAACCAGCGTGTGTCCCGTGCAGTCCCCAGAGGTGTGAGCACCCACCCCCAGGGATGTGAGCCCCTTTGCCCAGCCCAGGAGCCACAAGAACCCTCTCCACGAGTCCCTCTGCAGATGTCCCTCCCACACCTCCCACAGGCCGCCCGTTCACTGCCCATCAGAGGCATCGCCCACCACCAGCACACCCTCCGTTCCTAGGGGACGTGGTCCCACCCTCCAGCAAGGCCATTCAGGTCCCCACTGGACCAAGGGGTCAAAATGTCCCCAGCCATGCTCTCCTCAAGCCTCCTCTCGTGCACAGTCCCAAGCTGCACCTCTCCGCCGTGGACAAGCAGCACCCACCAACCACAGCCCAGCAGAAACAGGCTCAGCATTCTCCTTCCTCCTCCAGACACCCCTCCAGGTGTCACATCCCAGGTGGTGGTGCCACCACCCTGCCAGCCAAGAGTCAGGACTGTGCAGCAGGAAGCTCTGCAGAGACCCCCAGGCGCCCTGCCTGGTTCCTGTGCCTCAGTTTCCCAGCCAGCCCTGCAGCTGCTCCTTAACCAGCAAAGCTCATGGAGCACTCAGACCCATCTGTTTGCACACATCCAACCAGCCCCTCTGAGCATGACATTTCCACCAGCAGGCAAAAAGAAATGGCCACAATCCAGGCACCACCTGCCCTCCACACAGAGAGGGGCCCAGGGGGCCGCCCTGGTGGGGCTTTGGCACAAGCTGACTGCCAGCACTGGCTAACACAAGCCCAAATGCCCCTGCTCATTTCCGTGTCACCAGGACAGCCCAGCACGCTGCAAGCAGGACTCAAATCTGGGCCACATCCCTGGCAGGTGACACCACCAGTGACACAAGCAGCACCCGTGTGTGCCACCACCCTCAGCACCACCGCTGCATGCAGCGTCACCTGGGAAGGTGAGCCTACCCAGAGCTCATTCCCAAACCTCCAGCATCAGGGCAAGCCTGGGGAGTGCTTGGGAAGGCACAAGGAGAAGAGATTTCCCCCTCCCCGTGTAGGGTTTGAGCAGAATCTCTCCCAGACCACATCCAGTTGCTTATCAGGTCACGCCACCACTTTGCCCTGTGTTCAGGTGGGTGACAGGCCAGCAGGTGAGGAAAGCTGGACACGGTGGCCTCAGAGCCAGCCCTACTGCCCCTATAGGGAACCTCATCCCACCATCAGTGTCCACAGCAAAGCCAACGCAGCACCTCCAGCACCATCCCCCCCTCCCTCATCAGGACAGCACCACTGACAACAGCAAACCAGGGGCTTTCCCCGTGTCCTGGAGCTCCAGGACAAGCCCCCAAGCCCAACCAAGCCCACCAGGGGCCCCACAGCGCCCGGCTCACCCGCTGAGGACCACGATGAAGTCCATGACATTCCAGCCATTGCGCAGGTATGAGCCCTTGTGGAACACGAACCCCAGGGCCACGATCTTAATCCCAGCCTCGAAGCAGAAAATCCCAATGAAGTAGGGCTCCGTCTTCTCCTGCCAGAGCAAAATCAGTGACCCAGTGAGAGGGGGAGACCGAGCAAACACAGCAGCAGGCATTTCACACTGACCCAACTCGTGTCCCAAACACCTCCCCCAGACCCATCAAAGCTCCTTTGGGAGCCTTCCCAACCCTTTCCCAGCCAGCAGCAACCTCAGAAATAAAAAGAGGATGGCTATGATACACTCAGGTTGCCCAGTCCTTCCCTACCCCTTTTTAAGGGGCTTAAACCTTCCTGAACCCTTTCCACAGAGAAGGGATTTGTTACAGCAGCCCCAGGAAGGCTGGAGGAGCTAGTCCCAGAAGGGAGCCAGCCCTAGGAGGAAACCTCCTGTCTGGCCACCCCCAAATCAGAAGAAATGGCCTGGTAGGATTGGGTGGCAGCCCAGCAGTGCAGGGCAGAGAGGGATGGACAGAGGGTACTCACTAATCGCCGTGACATGGGCGTCTTGTCATCCTCGGGCAGGTGCTGCTCCAGGGCCAGCACGATGCAGTTGGCAATGATGGTCGCCAGGATCATGTACTCGAAGGGAGTGCAGGGGAGTTAAGGAGCAGAGAAGAGGTGGGTGACACCCCTAACCCTCCAGCCCACCCTTGGTTTCACACCTGCTGAGCCCCTGCTGCTGTTTTCCCCACAGGAACGCTCACATACGCTGCTGGCAGGCAGGAGGGTGACGCCCACCTCGGTGTTGTTTGGAAGTGAGGAGCGTGAGAGGCCCCCAAGACCTTCCTCCCTGAAGACCTGCTGGGCCTCATCACCTCCTCCCCGAGCTCATGGGACATCCACCAGCGGTCTTTGCTGGGATGAAGACTCCCATGGGAGGGAGACGCTGCTTGTGCAAGGAGCCCAGGAGGTGGACACGACGTCTGCAGTGGAGCAGCCAGGCTGGGCTCTGCCTGCAAGAAGGTTCAGCATGGTCCTTGGCAGTATCAGGGAGGCTCTCCCCGCTGGCCAGCATGACTGACATGTCTCTGCTTTCCTTCTCTTTTCCATCACCAATCAGCAGGAGATGGGGCTCGGAGAGGGGAGGTATCACAAGGTATCGGCAGCCCTAGTCCTAAAACATCCCCGTGGGAGGAAGCACCTGCACAGCCTGAGGAGGATGGAGCATCCCTTGCAATCCCTGGGGATCTGACCTGGGTCAGTCCACCTTGTGCCCTTACCAAGCATCCTGTGGGCAGCAGGGTGAGCCCAGGTGGCACTGGGAGCTGCAGAGCACTTGGCTGAGCATTCCCAGCTTGAGGCACTGATGGCACCTGGCTCTGAGCTGCAGTTCAGGCAGGGTGGAAACTCCTTGTGGAGCTATCCCAGCTCAGCCACACCCCAGCAAGACCCCAAGGGGCAGCAGCACCTTGTCAACAGGATTTTCTTGGACCCTTAAGAGCAATCCCAAATCCTATATCCACACCTAGGTCTTGCACAACCCTTCTCCAGGAGCCACCCAGAGCCAGGACAAGCGGCAGCAGATGCTGGTGTCCGAGGAGCTAAGGAAGGAAAGGGCAGGTTGATGCTCAAGGAAAGCACCCCAAACTCAGCTTCCTCCCGCCTTTTGATTCATGGGATCAAGGCAGGGACATGGAGCCCTCTCCTGCCTGGCCCACTGCCGAGCTCTGAAAACAAAGCAATTCCAAATGACAGGATGGCCACATCTTTCCAACTTCCCATCCATCTTTCCCAGTTCTTCACAATAAAAGCCCTGTTGCCCTCAATAACTAAATGTGGAGCAGTACAGCAGCAGGCAGCACACTCCTGATTCCGCTCCCTCTGTGCCAGAACAGCTCTATTACTGGCACCACTGGCACCAGCAGCAGGACTGACACCTTCCCAAAGCCTCTGTCTTGTGGAAAAGGGGATGCAATCCCACCTGGGATGGATTTGCCCATGAAGGGATCATCCACACTCCCACCATCCCAAGCTGGCTGAGCCCTTCCCCACCACAACAGGCATCTCCAGATCCAACACCCTCAGGGCTGACGTGTGTCAGGCAAGGAAGTGTCCAACGCCCATCCCATCAGCCCTGGGAAAAGGGGTGATTTCGTCTTTTGGCCACTAACTACAGTGAAATGCTGTCCACCAGTGGCCCTGAGCCCACATGCAAGAGGAGAGACCTCAGTGTCCCAGGAAAACAGGAAAGCACAAAGTGACCCCAGCAGCAGTGACGCTGGAAAGGTAGGGCATGGAAACAGGTCCCCAGAGAGATGGCCAGGAGAGGCAGCCAGGGAGAGCCTGTGGGAGCTGGGATGGATGTAACCTGGCAGGAAGAAGAGCCAGGATCCAGGGCATTTAAAAGGCCACTCAGTGAAACTAATGGTTGCTAAGTTAGAGGCAAACCCAAAGAGAGAGGCTGCAGGGCTCCCTGCTGCTGGCTCAGACCTTGCTGCCAGCCAGGCACGGGGCAGGAGCAGCTCCCTGTGCCGGGGGAGAGGCGGGCCAGACTCCGAAAGTTTTCCCTCTGAGACTCAACGCAAGTGAATACTTCACTGCATGGCTCCAGCAAAGACCACATCCTCTGCCTGCTGCCCACCGCCGGCCGCACGCTCGGGCTGACCGCGGCGCTTGGCCCGGCACCACCAGCCTCTTTGGGATCTTTTTGTATCATTTTCCTGAAAGTCTGCGAGCAATTAGCACCGGCTGAGGAGACAAACAGCATGTTAGTGGGGCGGGGCAGCAGCTCCCCAGGCACCAGGCACATTTGCCTAGATGAGAAGCGTGGGAATGGCGGCGCGGAGAGTCCGTCTGTCCGCCCGGCGCGGCTCGGCCCGCCCAGCATCCCGCGCTGCTCCCTGCCACAGCCACTGTTCCCGTGGGAGAGACGCCCAGGTGGGAAAAACCCGGGTGGGAGCCCTGCTCAGAAGTGCCTGGGTGGGGGCTCAGGACCAGCTGGCCCCAACATCTGGTTCAAAGCAGGAGGACAATGCACATCTGTCACAGCCCTGCACAGCTCCACGTTCCTGCTCCGCCTCCAGCAAGTGGGTGAAAGGAGCTCATCGAATCAAGGGTTGGAAGGGACCTCAGAGAGCATCTGGTTCCACCCTGTCAGGGGACAGGGACGCCTCCCACTAGGCCAGGGTGCTCACAGCCCCGTCCCACCAGGCCCAGCCTGAAAGGGCCATCGCTCCCCAAGGCACTGACCCAAGCACGAGGTCACTGCCAAAAGTGACTCCCCAAACCCCACTGGCCCGGTTCCTCGAGGAGTTGAGCCCGAGTTACCACATCCAGAGCTGTGTGAGACACCAACCCCGTGGAAACCAGCCCCCACAGCTCCAGCTGTGCCAGGACTTGAGGGACCGAGAGGAAAAGAACCTCCCAAGGGACAGCAGGAATATCTGGCTGAACTGAGGGGTATTTTATCCCCACTCTTTACTTCTGCCAGCAAGCACGCTCCTAGTCAGGGCTGGAGCCCACTGGGCAATCCCCTATCAGTGCTTTGTTTTCTCCCACATCAGAGGAATAATTACACAACCTCTCAGCCACCCAAAACGCAGAGTAGTCCTTCCCTCCCTCCAGCCAGTAATGAGAGCCCATCTCCCTCCAGCCTTCTCCTCCTCCTCCTCTTCAGTCTGGCTTCTCCTGGAGGATCATTAGGGAGCCGATAAAAATAGGTTTTCTTATTGATTTATCTCCTTTACCCAATGCTCTCTCCCCTGCACCGTTGACTTGTTTCCTTAGCAACTCGGCCGATCCCCGTGCACGCCACACCTGCAGCTCCACGCCTCCCTGCCGCTGCCTCTGGGGCAGGGACAGCAACCCCAGGCCGTGGGGCATCCCCCAGCCCACCTGGATACAAGAGGAGTGTCAGCCCATCGGCTGTGGAATAAATAACCCCACGCCTGGAGCTGGAGTTCCTTGGCAGATCTGTCAGGAAGATCTGCCCGGCCACTGGCAGATCTTCCAGCTGCGACCTTCCTCTCTCTTCACCTTCCTCCCCAGCCAGAAGCCCACACCAGCCCACCCAGATGAGGCAGGGGGTGAGCTCAGCTCCAGCCCCTGGCGATGGGTTTATGGTGCTGAGGGGACATTGGTGCAATCTCCACAGGAGGCTGGGTACGAGATAAATCCCTTCCCGGATGCAGGCAAGGACAGGAGCCATGGAGAGCTCCCCTCCATCCCACCCCTTCTCTCCACTCCTGGGCAGGCAGGTGGGGAAGGAGCAGAGGAAGTGGGGGAGGGAGGCCACATGGGCCTTGGGGGATCCTACCTTCCCAGTGCCACCAAAAGAGCAGGAGCAACTTGGCCCCCTGTCCATGTCTGCATCATCCAGGTTCCAACATCTCCTCCAAAGTCCTGTCTCTACTTCCCACCTGTCCCCACGCCTCCCTGGGGACCTGCTGCTCTGAGGGGCTTTCCCTGCTCCTCAGATGTCAATGAGAAAAGGCCTCAGTTCCTACACCTGTGGACTTCATCTTGCTGGTCCCAATCCCAGCACTGCTGCCTGCCCCACACAGACATGGCGTGACAGAACCAAAGATCCACATCTTGAGCATCCACCTTTGGGATGCTTCAATCCTCCTCCTCTCAGCTCCACACCCCAGCAGGAAAGAGAGCAAGCTTCTGTCCACAGATTCATAGAATGGTCTGGGCTGGAAGGGGCATGAAAGGTCATCTGGTTCCAACCCCCTGCCACGGCAGGGACACCTTCCACTAGACCAGGTTGCTCAGAGCCCCATCCCACCAGACCTTGAACAATTCCAACTCTGGGCAAGTGAGGTTTTTGGTTTCCAAGAAAAAAAACAGAAGTGCCAAGTAGAGCAAAGCCTGTGAGTGGCCCTAATTCAACTCTGGGATTCCCCATCCCCACAGTACCTCCCTGGCTTGTCCCTGAGGACACAAGGGATTTCCCTCCAGTGATATGATCATCCACAGAGTTATGGCCCCTCTTGGCTGCCTCCATCCCTGTGTCCTGCCCCCCAGCGCTCCCAGCCCATCTGTGCTGGGATGGGGGTTGACAGAAAGCCACATCCAGACCCCAAATCCTCCCAGTTTGAACATGAGACAGCTGCCGAGTGCCTGCTGCTGAGGCTCAGGAGAGTGAACATGGGCTTGGGTTGTGCTTTGTGTCCTGGAGCCCCCAGCCTGCCTCAATCCCACTGCACGGGCACGGGGAGAGCACGCTCCCTCTCTGCACTCACGGCTGTTGCTGCTTTCATGGCTGCCAAATGCAGAGGTTTGGTCTCCACCAGGGGTTAAACCGAAGGCAGTGACAGCCAGGAGTCCAACGGGGCAGAGCTGCCCACACTGCTGCCGCTCCCGTAGGGATGCAGGCTGTGGGATGTGGGATGCCTGCCTGCCACGTGCAAACAGCTCCATGGAGAAGCATCTCCTTCTCCCCCACCTCACCCTGGAAATCAAATCTCTCTCCTCTCCTCCTCCTTTTTTTTTTTTTTTTTTTTTAAAAAAAAAACAAAAAAGGGCCACATCATGTGATTTTCCTGCCTTAACATCAGTTTTTTAACTTTGGTTGCCACAGCAACAGGATGCAACTTGGCATCACCATGACAACAGCTGCCTCTGTTTAAATTCACCATCTGACAGGCAGCCTCGCTCTCCCTGGCTGTCAAAAAGATGGACCTGCCATTACACCTACTCGCCCCTCCCCCCCCCCAAAAAAAAACCCTTCTAAAATCTGATGAATGGAGGGCACAGAAAACAGGACTGGGGGGGGAGGAAGGGGGAAAATGTTCCTGGGGAGCGCGAGGACGGAGCTGCCCGGGAATGGCACGGCACAGCGCAGGTTCTCCCCCTGGGGAAGGCCAGACCTGCCCAAGTCCTGGCTGGGGAAAAAGCCAAGGTGCAGGAGATGCTTGGCTCCCAGGTGGGCAGTGACATCAGCAGGGTCCCTGAGGGGCACTGCCCATGCAGCACCGGGTCACAGGGAGAGTCACAGGGAGGAAAACGGTTCAGACGCTCACGGGTGGGCTTCCCACAGAGCAAAATCCCCCCTGGCTGCTGGGATGGGGGTGTGCCCTGGGGCTCCGAGGGCACTCCAGCTGCTCTGGGCCAGCCCAAGAGCGGATTTGGTCCTCAAAGGGGCCGAGATAGGTGAAATCCCTCACCACGGGGAACAGCAGGGTCCCGATGGACATCCTCTTTGCCTGCCGCACTGGGGGTAGGTGTAGTGGACGGCCAGCTGCTGTCCTTGGGGACACAGCCAGAGGCACACAATGTCATCTGGCCTTCCTGGGGCGGGAGAGGGATCTTATCCAGGTCAAATGTGATTAAGCGGACGAGGAAGGGAGCAGATACAGATGAGCTGCAGCCCATCTCATGCACTAACTGAATTGGAGCCTTCCAGGCAGCCAAACAAATGAAATCAGGGTGAAAGGCCTGGCCATCAGCAGGAGGAGAGCAGGCAGGAGGACAAGGCTGTGTTGCCCAAGGAGAAGAGAAGGAGATGTTCCTAAAACCAAAACAGCCGCTGCCCCATGGTTTGGGCAGGAGCAGTTTTAAAAGAGCAGCTCCAGTGTAGGCAAGGCACTGGGCTCTCCAGCAGAGACTTGCCTCCCATGGAGCTGCATCCCAATCCCAGTTGCTCGTATTTCTCCTCCTTCTCCTCCATGCATCATCCCTATTTACACTGGGAAGCCAAACTGCAGAGGCTGCTGGTTATAATTACACAGTTACCCAGCAGATATCCAGGCCTGAATCACCAGATATTTTTAGCCCTATTACCTAGTCAACCAGAGCTGGATGAAGAAGAGCCTCCACTCCGCCCTGCGCTCCTCTCCAGCCCCTTTGGCTTTCCTCGGCACTGTGCCCACCCTGACCTGCAGCACCAGGACCAGCCCATCGCCCTCCCAAGGCCAGCAGCTCCCCCTGACCATGGCCAAGACCCAGTATTTGGCTCTCCTCCCCCAAAACACCCTCTGCCAGGAGCGATGCCATGGACTCCAGGCCAGGCAGCCGAGGTGCTCACATGGTTTTCCTTGCCCTACCGGAAGGCACCGGCTGCCTGTGCCAGGCTACAACTACAAGGATGGGAACAGCTGGCCTGGCCAGCCTAACCAAACTTGTCACCAAAAAGGCCTTGCCCGTTCCCAAGCCCTCAAAACTCCACTGGTGCAGAGAAACATCCAGGGTGGATGCGTTTTTCTCGGAAAGAGAGATGGCAGCCGGGCGGGGGACAGGCAGGAACGCCGAGCTCCCGCGCCTGGAGCACGCCTGTTCCCAGCACTCACATGGGAATATGTCACTTACTTCTGGGGGAAAAAAAAAAAAAAAAGAGCCCATCTCCCTCATGCATTGCAAATTCCAGGGGAGAATAATGCTGGGGAGTTCTGCTGGCGTGGTGGTGGAGCTCCAGTCTCTAGGAGACAGCGGCTGCCTGGAGATGAGACATCACGCCGGCACGGGACCCCAGCCCACGCCTGGAGCGCCGGGCCGGTGCCAGCACCCCAATCTCCTTCTGCCTCCCAACAAAAGCCAGAGGGGCGAGGAGAGCCCTCCCCCCACCGTGCTGGAAAAGCACAGGAACAATTTGGCATCTTCTGGAAAAGCAGGCAGCCGGCCTGGCCGCTGCCCTGCAGGGCTCCGCGCTGAGCCGCCGCGTCCCCGGGCTCGCCACCGCACCGGCGCTCCCGCAGCCGCCTGGGCGCTGCCACGAGGGGCAGCTTCAGGGATGCCACGGGGGATTCAGCCCCTCCAAACTGGCCCTTGTCACCCCCTCAAGCCTGGAGATGTCACAGCTCCCCAGGCAGGAGCAGGTCCTGCTCGGCAGAGGCTGGCCCTTGCGTGTCGCAGCTGCAAAGGGACAATTCCCCCGCGGCGCTCCGCGGGGCGGGTGACCTGTCCTGCGCCCCTGGGCCTCACCAGAGGCTGCCCCCCGAGGAAGCTGTCGCACCAAACCGAGGCACTGCTGCCTGGCACCCGGGAAAGCTCTCCCGTGCCCGCCAGGGGAGCCAGGAACTCAACCAACAAGTTGCAGGGAGAGGAAGCGGCGGCAGCGGGAGCCGCATGGAATCGCTGCTGCAGAAGGCGGCACGGGGAGGCTCCTACAGCCAGAGCGTGGCCAGGCTGAAGTTTTCGGGCTCAGATCTTCACTGGGGGCAAAGCCCAGGAGGTGTCTCGAGCGGGGCAGCAGGCACGGGGTTGGTGTGGGGCTGAGAGCTGTGGTGCTGGGCAGCAGCCAAGGCGCCCGGGGGCATCCACAGGGAGGGTGGGAGGAGAGCGAGGTGCGTGGGGAGGTACGAAGGGATGGAGGAACGGGGGGAAGGAGTGGGTGAGACCTGCACCCTCCACCCTGCCCTAGGAGAGGGGGTCCCTGGGATAAAAGCATGGCTCCCCGCGCCAGCCTCCCCAAAAAGGGCGCCGTGGGGCACGGCCAGAGGTTTCCAACATCCTTCTTTCTGCCGCAGGGAGGGGGCAGCCAGTTCCCAGAGCCACCATGGGGGGCCGGGGGCCGCAGGGCGAGGACGGCTGTGCCCCTGCCAGGCGTGATCTGCGGCAAAGCGGGCACGCTCAGGAGGGACAGAGCCGCCACCCAGCAGGGGCTGGAGGTTCACGGGCTCCCAGGTGGCTCCGGGCGGGGTGGGGGTGACAAAACTCCACAAGACATCGAGGCACAGAGGAAAGGCCACTACCCCCCAGGTCCCCAGGCACACACACACACACACACAGAGCATCCCAGAGCACGCAGGGATCGCAGCACCCGTCCCTATTAGCGCCGGGGGAGGGGGGAATAAATCCAAGCCTCAGGAGGGGCTGGGGGACTCCCTGGAGGGGGAGAGAAAGGGCTCAGCTCCTGTCAGGAGCGGGCAAGGAGCCGAGGACAGAAGGGGAAGCAACAACAGGGCGAGGAGAGCATCCCCCAGGGGCCGGGGCACCCCTCTGGGCACACCTTACCTGCCCGAGAGTGCCACACGCACGTGTCCTGGGCGGCCACCGAGGCAAATCCGGGCGGCAAAGGTGGGGGCTCAGCGGGGCTGCAGAAAGGATATGGCCAGTCGATGAGCTTCTTGGCGTATTTCCTGACTATGTTCTCTTCCCCGAAGAGGAAGAGCGATCTGTTGACGGTGAAGCAGTTCTGCCGGACGGGGATGGGGTTGTACAGAGCCATAGTCCGGGCTCTCTGCGCTTTGGTTTGCTTGAAGGCTCCCGGGCTCCCTCCCGCAGGGGCAGGAGCTCCTTGCCGGCTCCGGTTCTGGTCGGAGCCCCCATCTCCGGAGCCCAGCCTGCCGGCCACTGCCTCCCCAAAGCGAGCCATCCTGGAAGAAAACACACAGGTGAGCCAAAGCAGCAGCACCGAGGCGGCGGGGGGGGGGGGGGGGGGGGGGGGGAGGGTGGAGGGGGGGGGGCGGTGGGAGAGAAGAGGGAGGGGGTTGCGGGGCGCAGTCCCAACCACAGCCCCCTCCTCCTCTCCGGGTGATGCTCAGCTCCGTCGCTCCTCCATCCCTCCGGGGGAGCAGGGACCCGCGTGGAAGGAGAGGCGGCAACGCGCGGCACCGGCTCGGCGCCTCCAGCTCGGCACGGGGGGCACCGAGCCCCCGGCCCCCCCCCAGCACGGCTACCCGGGCAGCGGGGCGGGCAGCGAGCCCTCCTCCTCCTCCGTGCCCAGCGGAGGCCGCAGCCCCCTCAGCCCCTAAGCACCTTCCCCCAAGGTGAAGCCAGGGGTTAAACCCAGCCCAGCTCTGCCCGCAAGCCCCAAACCAGCCCCCTTTAACCCCCCCCCAAGCCCGCCGCAAGGCCGGCGGAGAGCAAAGCCCGGCAAGGGCAGGGATCCGAGCCCTCGCAGGCAGCCCCTGGCAAAGGAACAATTCGGAACAGCACCCAGCGCAGCAGCCGCGGCCGGGCGAACAGGTTGCAGCGTGGTCCAGCCTAGTTGGAGCCAAGTGTCCAACTCCTTCCTCCCGACTCCATCTTCAGCATCCTGCGGGAGCCTGGCCGCCCATCTGCCGGGGCAGCGGGCAGGGGCGGAGGGGCTGAGCCCCCGGGCGGGCAAGGGATGCCCAGCCCTCGGCTGCCAGGGCAAGGAGCGAGCGCCAAAGGCGACGTCGGCTTCCCCGCAGGAGCCGGGCCACGGAATTAAAGGCTGCCGCGCCTCTGCAGCTCGGGGACAGCCCGCTTTAATGAAGTCAGTGGCAACACAGGCGCACACGAGCGCGCACACACGCGCAGCACGCCCGGCTCGCTCCCTCGCTCCATCCAGCGCGTTCTTTTGGCAAGCACGGGAGCTGCCGCAAAGGAAAAATCAGAGGCGAGGGGTGGGTCTGAAGAGAACAAAGGCGATGGGGGAGCCCCCACCCGGCCAGAAGCGCGCACACACACACACCCCAACACCCCCACCCCAGCCCTGGCTGCAGAGGGCTTTCCAGCACACCGGTGCTCCTGGGTGAGTGGCTAAACTGGGGAGCTGGGGTGGGGGGGGGGGTGCTCCCCTCCCTGCATCTCCCCCACCCCACATCAGCCCGCACCGAGCATCTCTCTCCGGCCACACGCATCCCCCACCCCCCCACATCCCTGGGACGCTTGGGAGGCTCCCGGCTCCCCGCCCGATGGCAGCGGGTGCCCAGGGAGTGCCCTCCTGCTTCCTCGCATACAGATGAGCCTCCACACCTCGGTATTCTCCTTTAGACACGCGATGTTGTCTGGAAGAAACAGCGGCTGATCCAAGAGGTGTAAACAACCCGGGCTGGATGTGTCCCTGCAGGAGCTTCCGTGGGGCTGGGGGGTGCCTCTGACCCCGCACACCCCCCTTCCCCAGGCACCCCACTAAGGGCAGGGGACTGGGGACGCTGCTGATGCTGCAGCCACGCCTGTGCCAAGGTCACCCAGGGATGCCCGGGGTCCCCTGGGCTGGGCTCCCACCTCTGGGGAACCCAGCCTGCCCTTGTGGCACCACAGGATTACCCCGGGGGTGTCGCCAAGCACAGCGTACCCCTGGGGGTGTCCCCAAGCACAGCGTACCCCCGGGGATGTCCCCAAGCACAGGGTACCCCCGGGAGTGTCCCCAGGCACAGGGTACCCCCGGGGATGTCCCCAGGCACAGGGTACCCCCGGGGGTGTCCCCAAGCACAGCGTACCCCCGGGGGTGTCCCCAAGCACAGCGTACCCCCGGGAGTGTCCCCAGGCACAAGGTACCCCCGGGAGTGTCCCCAGGCACAGGGTACCCCCGGGGATGTCCCCAGGCACAGGGTACCCCCGGGGGTGTCCCCAAGTACAGGGTACCCCCAGGGATGTCCCCAAGCCCTCTGTGCCCAGCAGACAGGGCAGGGCAGGGCACAGCACACCCTGTGAGCTGTTCACACCCAGGGTCCCCCACCCCCGCCCTGAACCCCGAGGCCACAGAGCTCCCCCGGGGCCTTTGACACTCGCTGCCTGCATTTCCCACGAGCAGACCACCCACGGCTCCAGCCAGCAGCACAGGACATCCAGTGTCCCACCCTGCCCTCGGCCAGCCCACCAACAATCTGCTCTGCCAACACAGTGGCTGCTGCCCTGTCCCTCACACCTGCTGTGGGGCAGCCAGGGCTGCTTGAGACATTTAAATTAAAAAAAAAAAAAAAAAAAAAAAAAAAAAAAAAAAAAAAAAAAAAAAAAAAAAAGTGTTCATCACATCGATCATTAACTCCTTTGGGCCAGGGCTTCTCCCTCCCTGCAGCCTGGCCACACCTGAGCAGGGAGTTCCTCACTCTGCAGGCTCTCCGGTGGCTGAAGGGCCCCAGGGCTCATTTTCTGGCCCAGGCTCTCCTTGGTGCACTGCCAGGAGCCCTTGAGCTGGCTGGGTGAGAGAGGGGATCCTCAGATCCTCCTCAGCAAGGTACCAGAGGAGTGTTTGCCAAAAGGGCTCTGGGATCATTGCCCCGAGCTCGGGCAGGCACCGAGAGCCCACCAACTCTCTGTGACCCCCAGCTGCTGCATCCCTCCCTCATCCCCTCCTTCTGGGGAGCTTCATAACCAAAGTGGGGTATCTGGGGTGGGCGGTTCAACAAGTCCTGGGCCACCCCACCAGCCCCCTGCAGCACGGAGTGGACCAGAGGTGCTCAGGTCCCTCCCAAAACACTTCCCAGGCCACCAGCCAAGCCAGAGTGACCCTGGCTTTTCATTCCCCTAACAACAGGCAAGGAGGTGGCGGCCACAGCAGCTCCCGACACTAATTACGGTCCCTTCGATTCAGTCCAGGCAAGCCACTGCCCCGAACGAATCAATTATTATTTGTAGCTCCCCTCTCCTCCTCCTCCTGCCCGCCTGCCACCCGCGCAGCCCCGGCGGCGGTGCCGCTCTTCCCACCTTTCCGCCCTTTTAGCCGCTGTTAATTAAGCCCGAGGCTGGGCCGATTGCCAGCAGCAGCTCCTCAACCTTGCAGGGCTCCTGCTGCCGCTCCCCCCCAGCCCTCTCCCATCCCCGCCTGCCCGGGGAGGCCCCACCCAGCCGGAATGTCCCGGCTCCGTGCGGGACCCCGAGCCCGGGGAGGCTGCGGAGGGCTGCGGCCAGCGCTGCCCCTGCATCCCCTGCCTGGCTCCGGGCAAGGGGCTGAGGGGGAGGATGGCAGCCTTCCTCCTGCATTCCCTTCCAGCAGGGATGCACTCCTCAGCTGGACACTTCGGGGGGCACCGGGCTGTCCCCTGAACCCGGGGCCGGCTCTCGCCCCTGCTCCACATCCTCTGCTGCAGAGCGGAGAGCAGGGTGACCCCGCCGGGAGCCTCTCCCCTGTTCAGGCAGTGCTAAAGGATGGGATATTTATGAGAAAGCAGCTCCTTAGGAGAAGATTGAGAGCCAAAAGGAAATAAAAAAAATAAAATAAAAAAGTCTCTGGCTATGCCAAGAGAGGCAGGCTCTGTTTCCCAGGATGTTTATTGCCCCTCTCATCTTGACCCTCACCCTGGGATCTGTGAGTCAGGGAGAAAAGTGTGGCTGATGCCCACATGATTCAACATGGCACAGGGATTCGGAGACAGCTCTGTGAGGCTGTTTGGGTTTCTGTCAGCGGAGGAAATGCGAGAAGACAGGAGGAACAGCGGGTGCCAGGACAGGAAGGGGCTCGGGACGCGCCGGGTTTTACGGAGACGGACCAACACTCCTCCAGTCTCAGCAAGCTCTGAGAAGGAGCAGCCGAGGGAGCTGAGGAGGGGCTCAGCCTGGAGAAAAGGAGGTCCAAGGGAGACCTTTAGTGCTCCTGAACGGAGGCTGTAGCAAGGTGAGGGTCAGTCTCTTCTGTCAGGCAACAAGTGACAGGACAAGAGCAAACGGCTTCAGTCACCGCAGGGGATGCTCAGGGTGGGTTTTAGGAAAGGTGCCCTCTCCAAAAGCCTTGTCAGGCCCTGGAACAGGCAGCCCGGGGAAGTGGTGGAGTCACCACCCCCTGGAGGGCTCGGAAAGATGTGCAGATGTGGCACCTGGGGACTGCGGCCTCGGCAGTGCTGGGTTAAAGGTTGGGCTCCATGAGTTTCAAGGCCTTTGCCAGCCTAAATGATTCCACGGCTCTCACAGCACTGTTGCCATCCAAGTTCCCCTCCTTGCTTTCCCCCCCACCTCTCCCAACCACGCCACCACTCCTGCGCGGCAGGACATCACCGGAGCCTCGGGGCTGTCCCCTCCCGGGTGATCCCGAGCCCCCGTGTCACCTCCCCCCGGGGCTCCCCCGCACCGTGGGGCCGCTGCCGCCGCTCCGGCATTGCCATCTAGCGGCAGCTGTGCCTTCCCTGCGCGCCCCCGGCCTCCGGCAGCAGCCCGGGGCTCGGCTGGGCTGCCCCGGGCTGAGCCCTTCCCCAGGGATGCTCGGATCAGATGCGAACCCCCCCGCGCAGTTCCCGCATCCCTTTGCGCAGCCACCGGCACCCCGGCATCTCTCATCTGTGCATTGCTGGGTACCAAAATAAAATAAAAAAAAATGGGGAAAAAAGGGAAATAGCGTTAAAAGCATGCTCTGGCAAGCCCCGGGTTGCTCAGAAAGCCAGAGCTGCTCCTCAGCGTGGAGGGAGCACTAGGCAGGGAGCAAGTCCCTGAGGAGAGGCTGAGGGGTGGGGTTGTTCAGGCTGGAGAGGAGAAGGTTCCAGGGAAAGTTTGGAGCCTCTTCCTGTGCCCAAAGGGACTCGAGAGAGCTGGAGAGGGACTTTGGGTGAGGGCCTGGGGTGACAGGACAAGGGGAAATGGTTTCAAGCTGACAGAGGGCAGGGTGAAGTGGGGTGTTAGGAAGTTCTTGACTTTGAGGATGGGAGACACCGGCAGAGGTTGTCCAGAGAAGCTGTGGCTGCACCATTCCTGTGGCAGGAACATTTCCTTCCTGCCCTGGAAATGTTCAAAGCCAGGTTGGAAGGGGCTTGGAATGACCTGGTCTAGTGGAAGGTGTCCCTGCCCACAGCAGGGGGGTTGGAGCAAATGATCTTTAAGGTGCCTTCAAACCTGCACCATTCTGTGACTCTAATGCAGGGTCTGGAGAGAGAGGGCAGGCTCCCCTTCCATGACTGATATTCCCAGGAGATGTGATGGACTGCACTCATCTTAGAAAGTGGCTTTTGGCATCCTGATTTATCTTTTTTTTTTTTTTTTTTTAATATGGCTATGCTGAGATGAAAAAAAAAAAATAAAAAAAAAAGTATGAAATGGGAACCATCTACAGCGTGCTCTGGCCAAATTTCAAATTTGGACTGAGTAGCTGTGACTCAGAAGCGTGTTTATAACCATGCAGGAATGCATAGGGTTTTTTTCCAGGAACAGATTTCATGACCCGCTGGATTAGAAGGAGGATGTTCTCCCCATTTGCAAAGGAGAAGTCCTGCAGGGCCCAGCACCTCTGCAGCAATCCCCTGGGCTGCAACAGTTCACCCAGGAGGAGGGCACCACACCAGCCTCTGCCTGGTGCTCCTCTGGGCAGATGTTGGCAGCTGGGGCACAGGCCAGGACAGTCCTGGTGGCATTTCTTGTGCCAGCAAAGCCCTGCAGAGGCTCTGCACCACCTCACAGTGAGGCAGCTCTCACCCAAACATGGGAAAAGTGTTCCCTCTCTGCCACCTGCTCCCACTTTCTTCCCAACAACCTCACCAGGATGTGCCTTCTCCAGCCCTGACAGGGATGGGCACCATCACCCTCACACCCGCCAGGACAGGTTCCCAGCACCAATCCAGAGGTGGAATTCACGGGGTCAGCGCTGGGATTTCTCCACTGAGGGGTGAGAGCCAGCAAATGCCACAGCAGGCTGTGAAAATCCTGCCTCCAGCTTTAAGGCACTGCCAGCACTCCCCTCACCCTGCCCTGGGCTGCAGCAGCCATTCCAGGTGTCAGCTGGACAGGAGAATTTGGGTGTGTGAGGCTGGGGGTGGAATTATCTGCAGGCTGCCCTGAAACATCCCTGCCTTCACTCCTTTCATAACCAGGAGTCCAACAGCCAGCCCTGGCATCTCCAAAATCAATAGGATTTTACAGGAACACAACCCTGTAAAGCTCTCTTTTGCTGGGATAAGGGAATAATCCTCTGGGATAGGAGGCTTTGGTGGCTGTACCTCCCTCCAGACAAGCTTGTGCAGGTGATGGAGATACAGAAGAAGCAGTGCCTGAGCAGCTCTCACCCACAGGCTTCCCCCTGCAGCCCCTTCCCAAGACCCCAGCTGCAGCACATACACCTTGCATTCCCAAGCCAGGGATCCCTTTTCCTAATCCCTCTCTCTCTCTGCAAGTTGATTGCTTAAGGCAATCCAGCCCAGAGCATCTCTGGTCCCACTTCTTAAAACTTCCTGCCAGTTCTCAGCTGCTGAGCAGAACACTGCACAACACAACCCTGCAGCAAAATGCCACACCAAACAGGAGTGTAGCAGGCCCCACTCAAGGTTCCCAAACCCACAAGATCCCAGCACAACCCAAGGCCAGGGCTGATCAGCCACAGCTCTTCAGGGAGCAGCCATCCCTGCCCCTCCTGCCCTGCAGGCAGGTGCTTCACAGTGATCTGTGGTGGCATCTTTCTGTGCAAGCAAAGGGGAGACACATTCAGGGTGTCTCTGAGGTCATGGCCATTTTTTAATATATATTTATATGGTTTTGTATATATTTTATATTTTTATATATCTTTATATGTTTATAGATTTTTATATTTTTTATATATTTTTATATATTTTAATATTTAATATTTTATATATATTTTTATGTTTATATATTTTATATATTTTTATGTTTTATATATTTTTTAATTTTTATATATTTTTACATGTTTATATATTTATATATTTTATATATATATTTTACATATTTTAGTGGGTTTGACATGCCTATTTGTGAATTTTCAAGTTCAGTAATTTGGTGTGGCTTTGATATTTTGTCGTGCTGAAAAAACCAAACCTAAGCTTAAAAGCTTCGCCGTTTGAAGCTAAAAAAAAAAAAAAAAAAAAAAAGTTATTTTGGAAAACTGAAGTTTCTTTCAAAATGCATCTTACAAATTGAGATTCAACTCATTTAAGGGAGATGGGGCCCCTGCACTGCATTGCTGTGGGGCTGGGGCAGCTCAGGCATCAGAGCCACTGATGAGGCAGATAAGGCTGCTGCACCTTGAATCGAGGGTGGATTTAGCAACCAAACCACGGGATCACAGGATGGATTGGGTTGGCAGGTGTTGGGGAAGATGAAACACCTTACAAATATGACTGCTTAGGTTTTGAGAATATGAAACCTATGGGTGAAATAGAACTGAAAGCAAGTTTCGATGTTTAGAGCTTTAGTTACTGGACAACTGGAGAACAACAGTGTGGCCAGCCACAGGTAATCCCCTTTGGATTAAACAACGCCCTTCTCCTCACCAAAAATCCAAGGGTCAGAGCAGACCCCACCAGCTTGGCAGAAGGGCTCCAAAGAATAGTTTTTAGGGTTTAAAATATAACACAGCATGGTCATGTAATGATTCTTATAGGCTTATAGTATGTAAATGCTGTAAGATTTGTATCTTGTATTAGATTGGTTGGTGTGAGTTAGAATATTCAGTAGAGAAGAAGATTTAAAGTATTGTAACGGGAACTTCGCTCTCTTACTGCTCTCACTGCTCTTACTGCTCTTACTGCTCTCCAGCCTCTCTCTTGCTCTTGCTCTTCTCTCTCTCTCAGCTCTGCTCTGAGCTGCAGCTGGCAGCTCTCAGCAGGGCCCCTTCACCCAGGCCCTGTGCAATAAACCACACACTCCAAGACCAGCCTTGCCTCCAGAGATCTGTCATCACCGTCCCCAGGCTCCTACATCAGGGACCTCTAAAGGCCATCTAGTCCAATTCCCCTGCCATGGGCAGGGCCATCTTCAACCAGACCAGGCTGCTCAGGCCTGTCAGTGACGGCAGGCTGGGAGAGGCTGGAAGGGCAGCAAAGGAACCTCCAGTCCTGGGCAGGCATGGGGACACGGTGGGGATGTGCATCCAGCCCCACAAAACTCACAGCAGGTGGTTCTGGGGCTCGGTCTCGCTCTGTCACTGTGTCACTGCTTGCACTAACCCACCCCCACAGGCTGCTCAGGACTTTGTACTCCCCAAAAAAACCCCAAAGCCACCTTTGTGGGTGCATGACAGAGCCCAGACAAGCACAGGGGGGTTGCTAACACCTCAGGCAGAGGCAGGTGAGACCCCATCACCCCCAAAGCGTTGAGAAAAGGGCCAGCATTGCTTTGGCAGTGCTGGCTGCAGGGATGCTCCCCTTTCCTACCCAAACACCCCACTCCAAGTGCTCCTGGCAATGCAGAGCTCCCCGGGCTAACTCTGCCTTAGGCCAGGAGGCTTTGTGGCTCAACTGAAGGGCCCTGCAATAATCACCCATTAATAAATTGCCTGGAGTGCCCTGCTGCTTTATTGAGCCTTGCCAGCCCGGGCTGTAATTAGCATTTGCAGTCGCATCCTGGCTGCTCTGGGCAGGCCTGCAGCAATCCCACCTCTCCAGGAACAGCTATCCATCCTCCCCTGCTTTGCCATCACATCAATTAAAGTGAATTTCCATCCCTGCTTCCAACCCCCAAACCCCTCTACACAAGCTCTCCCCTCAGCCAAAAGCTGTGGAGCATCCCAGGCTGGCAGTGAGCCAGCTGGCAGGAGGTGAGATCACACCTCTCCATCCTCCTCCATCTCACTCAGGTCCAGCTTCAGGCCAGGCACTTCCAGAGAGGTCCACTGGGAGAAGATCCAATGGGGGGAAAACCAGGGATATTTGGGAATGGGCCTGCCCAAAACGTTGGGGCTGAGCAGCATGGATAAAGGGAGAGCAAAGAGATGAGGAAGGGACAGAGGGGGGTGTTCCCCTTCCTGCCACCAAGGCCCTGCAAGAACCAGACTTTACCAAGCTGCCAAACTTTGCATCTGTGTGGGAACAAGCTCAGGAAAGGCATCCCCAGAGCCATCCACAGACAGCCAACAGCAAAAAAACCCTTATTCCTAGCCTGTCAGAGTGTTGGAGGGGGGTTTCTAAAAGCACTTTTTCAACCCCTGTGTCGCTGTGGGACACAATGAAGGGCGACACGGAGTCATCAGAAGGCTGCTGTGGACTCCTCAGGGAGGAGCCTCAGATTTATTTTCCAAACCTCTTTTATACTTTTTACAAATGTGCCCACCTTAGAGGTGGGGACCCCTGGAACCATTGGTCACTCACAGAGACTACCACGCAAAGTCTCTCCTCTGGGAAAGCATGTGGAAAACAAGATAGTTTACGAAGTGTGACCTTGTTTACCAGTTTAGGTCCCTGGGAACAGAATTTCCTAAAACCAAAACATGGCAGGCACGAATCGTGCAACACCCCTGCACTACCCAAAGTGGAAGAAATGCCCCCAGCATCCTCATGACCTCGCTGGCACAGCAGTGTTAGCTCCTGCCAAAGCCAGCAGACTTTCTTCTCCCTTAGACCTCCTCTTCATCCCTCCAAGAGGCAGGTCCATGCCTAAGGACCATCCAGGGCTTCCCCTGACCCTCAGCCCATCCTGCAAGGCTCGAGTTGGACAAACACAGCAAAGCACCCACTGCCAGGGGGTGGGATGACAGAGGAGTCTCCTTCCTGCCTTCGGGCTGCAAACAGAAAGGAAGGTGGAGCAGAAATCCACCAACTCCATCTGCTAAGGAAGCCAAACTCACAGGCTCAGCTTTCTCCAAAGCAACTGTCCTGGGTTGTGGAGCTGGGGTTTGTACATTCTATTTTCATCTGTTTTAAAGCAGTTGGGGAGATGCTTTTCTTTATCTCTGGTAACTCAAGGGAGGAGAGGCCTGATGCCTTTGAGTAATGGGCCATTGGCACCTTCCCAGCCTGTACCTTCCCCCCAGGGCGGTGCATCTGCATTTCTATCACCCTGTTGTGAGATACATCTCATCCCCTGGCAGTGGGGCGGGGGGGAGCAGGCAGTTTGTCTGGATAAACGGAGACTCACAGACACGAGAGCTGCCAGTTTTTCACCTGATTTCCTGGAAGGAAGACCAGACCTCATCTCACCAACACCAGACTCCATCTCACCAACACCAGACTCCATCTCACCATCCCCGGACCCCCTCCTCATCATCACCAGATCCCCCTCCTCACCACCCCTGGGCCCGCTTTTCTACAGGATCACCTCTGCTCCTACAGAATCACGTCTGCCACTCCAGAAGGACTCACTTTTGGACTGCTTTCAACATCCCAAATCACAGGGTGTCAGGTTGCAGCTCTGACTCTGTCAGGGTTTTCTAAAATTCTTGTTTATTTGTTTATTTGCTTGTTTGTTTGGGTGGTTTTTGTTTCCTATTACATTTGTATTGTTAATATTCCTAGTAAAGAACTGTTATTCCTATCCCCAACATCTTTGCCTGAGAGCCCTTGATTGTAAAATTATAATTTGGCGGGGTGTGAGGGGTTTGCATTCTCCATTCTAGGGGAACCCCAGTTTCCCTGGCAGAAACCTGTCTTTGCAAACCAAGACAGCAACCCTGCAAGCAAACAGGGGTGGCTTTGACAAAACTACATTCTCAGGAGAAGATGGAGCTGCTGGGATTTTTATTTTTTTTTTCCAGCAAGGTCTGAACTTGCACTGAGCAGCTGACGCTCCAGGCAGCCAGAGAAGCCCCATCCCTGGCCCGCAGCCAGGAAGGAGATGCTGCTTCCCTCTCTCCCCAAATCTGTGAAAGAGACAAGGCCAAAGAGCAAAACCTCTCTCCGAGAGCTCCCTCAGTGCTGGGAGGTGTGAACAAACGTTCCTCTTGCTGCAGGGGCAGGCAGGCAGCTCATCAGCCAAGGCTGAGCATGGCTCCCCAGACTCCTCAATGGCAAAAAGCTCACTGAAGGGTTTTCAGGCTTAATTCCACCCCAGGAAAAAAAAGGCAGTTACAGCACAGCAGGTACTGTCTCACGAGCTGTGGAGGGGTGGGGGGAAAAAGCAAGCCCTGTGAAGCTCCTCTGGTGGCAAATGAAGGAGTTGGGATTTGTGGAGGTTTCATCACAGCATCACCCAGTGTGGTGGCGAGCTCGAAGTGTGCTTCCCAGCAAACCAGCTGGCTGGCCTCGTCCAGGGAAGATGGGACAACGCCCAGCTGGCTCAGGTGGGGTTTGGGAAGGACAGGGTCCCACTGATCTTCTTCCCCACGGCTGGGGTGAGCACCAGGACATTTGAAAGCTGCTTCAGTGGCAGCTTCAGGGAGCTCCCTGATGTTTCAAAGTCATGGAATGGTTTGTGCTGCAAGGAACCTTAAAGAGCATCTCCTTCCAAGCCCCTGTCATGGGCAGGGACTCCTTCCACCAAACCACGTTGCTCCAAGCCCCATCCAGGCTGGCTTTGGACACTTCCAGGGATGGGACATCCACAATTTCTCTGAGAAACCTGTGCCAGGGCCTCACCACCCTCCGTGGAGAGAATGCCATTTTGGGAGTGGGCAGCAAGGCATCCCCTGTATTTTAAACTGCAAAATGTTGAGTTAAATGAAAAACAAGTGATCGTCTGATTGAACCAGATGCTTCCTGAGGCCCCTGAATTAACCTGTTGGGCTGCCATCCCTGAAATACAGAGTGTGTGAGGGTGGAGGGGCAAGGCAGGCACCACACCTGAGAAACTGAGAGCAGTAAAGAACATCAACCCTACAAACCAGAGAGGCTGGAAAACCCCTCTGTCACAAACACCTCCTGTAGGAGTCCAGGGTATTCCTCTGGAAACCCTGGACAAGCAGAAACCTGTACAGGGGGGTTTAAAACCTGTACAGGGGGGTCGGAGATATGTGCAGGGGGGTTACAGACCCTGGCATGGACCCCAGACAGGCAGGGGTCTCGATTATAGTCCATGGGAAAGATTACCAACACTATGGGAAGAATTGCAAGGCCTTGAAAGTAGTAGAAAGTAATAATATTTTCACGTTAGGGGTTTGAAGATAAGAAGGACCAGAGACAAGATGGAGGATTCTGGGTGTTACCCTAGAGTCTTCTCCTTCTTCTTTGTCTCCATCTTGCACAGTGGTGACGACATGAAGTAGGTTTAGAGGGATTGGGTTAAAGTAGAAAATACCTGTCTAGTGTTAAGTGTATGTATTGGATCACAATTGTAAATAATGTGCACGTAATTATCTGTATATAAGATGACAACCTGTGGGCAGGCGGGGCAGTCGTCGCCTGTTGCCCGTGCTGTCCAGACCTTGGCAGAGCTCAGAGAGAATTGTAAAGATAAGATAAAATAAACAAGGAGGAAAACCCAGAAAAAGAACATCTGAAGACTCCTCGTCTTTTCTGTGGGCGGCTCGGGGCTTCCCAAAGGACCAGGGGCAGTGCCCATTCCATCATTCTCAGCAAGCAGAGACCCCGAGATCTGGCGTCCCTGAGGTGGGCACTGAAACCATCGCACAGAGACCCCGAGATCTGGCGTCCCTGGGTGGGCACTGAGACCATCGCACAGAGGCCCAGGGATCAGGCGTCCCTGAGCTGAGCACTGAGACCATCGCCCAGGGAAGTTTTTCAACAAGAAGAATCCTTGGAAGCCAGCAAGAAGCCCCCAGAAGCCGAGGAGCCGAATTGCCATCATCTGAGCCGAAGACCAGAGAAGGAAGAAAAGGACCAGAGCAGCTGATCTCAGGTTCGTCTCAGACAGACGGATTTCCAAGGGCCCTGGAATTCGTCATCCTGACAACTGCTGGTCGGTGATCAGGAATCTCCGAGCTGAGCCGGAAAGCACCTGCACTTTGGTTCTTTCAGTGGTGAGATAGTTGAGATATAAGATCACACCATGGGGGGAATTATGTCCCTGTCCCAGGAGCAGCTACTGCTCTGGGTGAGATGTAATTATCCTTTCTGTGAAACAACAGAAACAATTTGAACCGGGGTTCTGGCGGGAGGCAAACAGGCAATTATACCACCAGACGACTCAAAAAAATAGGACAGCTTTGAAGCTCCTGTCGGCTGCAAGAGTTATGTTAGCAGCAGTCACAGGGCAGAGCAAAAAGGAAAGCAAAGGAATTCCTTTCCCTGACCCACCGAGGGGGGCGGGGGAGGGACAAGGTGACTCCTCTGCTAGTGAGTTGCTAGCGGAGACAGATGCTGGCCATCAGCCGGCGGTTAAAGGGTCTCCTGCTGGAGACGGATTAGAGACGAGCCATCAGCTTGTCTCAGGACAGCGGGAGGTCAGCAGCTTCCCGCACAAGGGAACAAAGAGAGTCAGTTAGACGATTTCCCAAAATTTGTCCCGGGAAAATTAAAACTTGTAATACACCCCAGTGAGGAAGAGAATCAGGACATGGTCTCTTTCAAGGCATGCCCTGCTGACGCGGAAGACACACCGCAGGTGGGGGGATGGGAGAGTCGAGAATCTAGTCCACCAAGGAGTCCTTTCACGCCCCCCCACACACCGTGCAGAGGCAGTCCGTCGGCACTTCCCCTTTCCGCGGAGACTGCGGGGCGGGGGAGGGGAACGGCGAGCAGCGGGCTGGGGACGCGCGGGGCGGTGGACGAAGGCGGGGTTGCGCCGAAACCGCGCGGGCAAGAACGCGCTCGGGACGGCTCGGGGGACGCGCCGAGCCGGGGCTCAGCGGGGGGTGGAGAGACCGGGACAGAGGCGGCGGGGTTGAGGTTAGCAGCTCGTCGCGTGGGAATGACGCAAGGTGCGAGAAGCAGCGCGGGTCAGGGTGCGTCTGCTTCGCTGAACGTGGGCTCGGGTCCATTGGGGCAGAGTCCGAGCAGAGATGACGTGAGAGACGGGGCAGCTCCGGGGGCAGTGGCTCCGGGAGCAGAGGCTCTAGGGGAGGAGCGGCAGGGGCCGCCCCCCCCAGGGGCTGAGGCGGCTGAAAGCATGGGTGCAAAACCAAAAATAAAAGTTCAAAAGAAAAGGAAAAGGTACAAAAGAAATTAGGAACAGAAAGTGCTTTAGATTTCTACTCCTCAGCTAGAAGGAGGGACAAGGTCAACCACATCAGTGCATGATGTGGCAAGGTTGTAAAAACAAAAGGATTTAAATTTACAAGGATCTCCTAACCCACAAGGTGCAATGGGTTGGACTGAGAGGTGATACAATCACCGAAAACTTCAAGTTCATAGGATTTAAATTTTCAAGGTTCTCTTCTAGCGCACAAGGTGCAATGGGTTGGACTGAGAGGTGATACAATCACCGAAAACTTCAAGTTCATAGGATTTAAATTTTCAAGGTTCTCTTCTAGCGCACAAGGTGCAATGGGTTGGACTGAGAGGTGATACAATCACCAAAAGCTTCAAGTTCCACAGGTTCTGCAGATTCTACAGGTGCAGCGGCTGTAGCTTTGCCTGTGACTTATGATGCTCAGGGACAGAACTCAAGATGGGAACGATTGGACCACGGAGTGATCAGAGATTTAGCACAAGCTGTCCGTGACAGCAGATTGGGTTCATCATATTTAAAAAAAAAAAAAAAAAAAAAAAAAAAAAAAAAAAAAAAAGAAGAAAAAAAAAATTAAAGGGGACATTTAATATATAGGATCTAACACCATTTGATATAAAGTATAAAGTCAATTGTTACAATGATTCCTACAGACTCAGGGCAAACTGAAGGACAATTCAAATTAATAACTTGGGGCAAGGGTTCTGCTTGTGTCTCCACAGGGCTTGGACACAGATGGGTGGCAGCGAGAAACGTGAAACCTTATCGAGTCCAAGAGCAAGCGAACGCGAGCCTCGAGACTGGCAACAAAGAAGCAAGCACGCAAACATGAAAGAACTACAGGACAGCGAACATCGTAGTGTCCAGCGTGCAAAAGAGACTTCGGGAATCGACTTCCTTTTGGGGCTTGGGTGGTGTCGCGGTTTGGGGATCCCTGCAGGGGGGAAGATGTTCGCAGTGTGCGTGTGTCTTGTCCTCTTGCAGGTTGCCATGAGCAATGCGATGGATCTACCTGTGGCGCAACCAAAAGGAAATGTATGGGAAACCTTGGCCAATGCATCAGGGTTGGACACGATTTGCATGATGCATTCAAGGCCAAAGAAACCGTTATCAACCTGTCTGATTGGAAGACCCATTGACGACTGGCCGATCCCAACAAACATCCCTCCAACAGTTTCGAAATTTATCAAAGGCACCGATGATCTGGTTGACAAGTGGGGTGTTTGGACAAAATTCCTTCCTACGGCTCATTTTGAGCCTCAGGAATTGGAAATTTTGGGATCGCTCAGGATGAATTATTGTGTGAAATTTAAATATCAAGGAGTGTCGAAGAATAAAACCATAGACGTCACTCCAAATTCCGCAATTTTCAAAAATGAATCCTCTTGGTGTAATTACACTAAGATGTTGGACAAGCCATCCAATCGTGTTCCAGCGCAACTGCCGAAAGGAATCTTTTTCATTTGTGGGGACAGAATTTGGCCAGGTATCCCTGCAAATGTCAAAGGTGGTCCATGCAGCCTTGGAAAACTATCAATCATAACACCAAGCATCCCGTTGTCAAAAAGTCAAACACGTAGGGAGGAGAGATCGCTCAATGACTACAGCACTGACTGTGATTCTAATATATACACTTGGTCGCAAGGCAAAAGATTTATATCAGCTCTGCTTCTGCCTCAAGCAGCAGCAGGAGCGGCCATCGATTACCTTTTATTGGTACATGGCCATGGGTGTCAAGAATTTGAAGGGATGTGCTGCATGAATCTGTCAGATCATTCCAAGTCCATTCAGGAACACATCAAGCAGTTGCGGGAAAGTGTGAATGAAATCAAAAAAGAAACGGGATCATGGATGGATGGCGCATTTAACTTTCTTAATATTTCGCCGGTGTGGAAAGAAATTTTAAAATTTGTTGTATATTTCTTGATAGGACTTGCAATTCTTCTCCTGATCCTTCCATGCGTGCTTCAGTGCATGCGATGGGCCATGAACAAAGCAGCCAAGGGAGTTTTCTTAGTGCAAACAGGAGGGGGAGATGTAGGAGTCCAGGGTATTCCTCTGGAAACCCTGGACAAGCAGAAACCTGTACAGGGGGGTTTAAAACCTGTACAGGGGGGTCGGAGATATGTGCAGGGGGGTTACAGACCCTGGCATGGACCCCAGACAGGCAGGGGTCTCGATTATAGTCCATGGGAAAGATTACCAACACTATGGGAAGAATTGCAAGGCCTTGAAAGTAGTAGAAAGTAATAATATTTTCACGTTAGGGGTTTGAAGATAAGAAGGACCAGAGACAAGATGGAGGATTCTGGGTGTTACCCTAGAGTCTTCTCCTTCTTCTTTGTCTCCATCTTGCACAGTGGTGACGACATGAAGTAGGTTTAGAGGGATTGGGTTAAAGTAGAAAATACCTGTCTAGTGTTAAGTGTATGTATTGGATCACAATTGTAAATAATGTGCACGTAATTATCTGTATATAAGATGACAACCTGTGGGCAGGCGGGGCAGTCGTCGCCTGTTGCCCGTGCTGTCCAGACCTTGGCAGAGCTCAGAGAGAATTGTAAAGATAAGATAAAATAAACAAGGAGGAAAACCCAGAAAAAGAACATCTGAAGACTCCTCGTCTTTTCTGTGGGCGGCTCGGGGCTTCCCAAAGGACCAGGGGCAGTGCCCATTCCATCATTCTCAGCAAGCAGAGACCCCGAGATCTGGCGTCCCTGAGGTGGGCACTGAAACCATCGCACAGAGACCCCGAGAACCTCCCAGCCAGCAGCCAGCATCACAACAGGGACAGCTGGGGATTGCCTGGGAGAGGGGAAGAGGTCGAGGTAATCCCGGGGAGGGAAAGCACGGATGCAAACGAGCAGGAAACATGAGAAGTTTCGGTGACGCTCCGCCAGAGCAGGGAGATGCTGAAAAGCAGGGGCTGCTGAAGCAGAGGGCAGTGCTGCCATCCAGAGGGATTTCGGCAGCCTGGAGGAGCAGCAGAGCAGCAGCAGGGAGCTCAGCTCCGCGGGAAACACCAAGCCCTGCACTCGGGGAAGAACAAACCCATCGGTGCTGGCTGGGAAGGGGCTGGGCAGGGAGAGCCCCAAGGGACCTGCTGGCCACCAGCACTGTGCTCTGGAAAAAAAAAAAAAAATGGGCCAGCAGCCCCCTGAGGTGTGTTAGGCAAAGCCAGGGGGTCGAGGAAATGGCCTGTCCCCTTCATTTAGCCCTGGTGACACATCCAGAGTGCTGTGGACAGGACAGGACAGGACAGGAGACATGGGCTACTGGAGCAACTTCAGCCAAGGTGACCAAAGGACAGGAGCTGGGAGAGCTGGGGCTGCTCAGCCTGGCTGGAAGAGTCTCAGAGAGGATCTGATCAATGCACAGAACTCCTGGCACTGGGCGAAGAGGCTTCTCTGGGCAACCTGTGCCAGGGCCTCAGCACCTTCACAGGGCAGAATTTTTTCCTACTAGCTAACCTAAACCTACTGGGTCAGTGTGAAGCTGCTCCCCTTTGTCCTGTCACTCCAGGCCCTCATCAGCAGTAGCACCCAGAGACTGGACTGGAGGCAACAGGCACAAACTGTTTAATAAAACAAATTCTTAATAAAACCAATTCTTCCTTTAATAAAACAAATTTTGCCTCTCCTGAGGCAGATATCGCTCCCATTCTGAGGAATGACCTTTTTCACTGTGAGGGGAACTAAACATTTGGGACAGGCTACCCAGAGAGGTTGTGGGCTCTCAATATTTGGAGGGACTCAAAACCCACCTGGACATGCTACTGGGAGACACTTGGAGGACTGTGCAGCCTGCTCTAGGTGACCCTGTGTCTTGGGTTGTAGAACCAAAACCGTGCATTCTATTTTCATCTGTTGAAAGCAATTGGGGAGATGTTTTTCTTTATCTCTTGTAACTCTGGGGGGAGAGGGGCAGATGCCTTCTGATAATGGGCCAGCTGTTCAAACCAGGTGGGGCAGTGTTTCTTATCTCTTTCACCGCCTGTCCTCCCTCCAGGGGGATATTTTCTGCTGATGGGCCATTAAGGCTCACTGAGGGCATGACATATTCCATTGCGAGATGCTCCACCCAGTGGAGGGAGCCAACCATTCCCACCTAAATAAAAACTGAGATGCAGGAGCACAAGGTATCTGGTTCCACCAGATTTCCTGGAGGAAGACTGGACCCTTCTCTCTCAGGATCATCTCTGCTCCAGCAGAACCACATCTGCCACTCCAGGAGGACTCACTTCTGGACTGCTTCAAACACCCTGACCAACAGGGTGTTAGGTTGTATTATTCCATTTATTTTACCTTTTTTTCTCTCTTCTTCTATTAAATTGTATCTCTGACTGAGAGTTTAAATAATCCCTCCCTCCGCCCTCCTGGCTGGCTGCTAGCTCAGATTCTGGGGGGCTTTGGGCAAGGAAGACTGCAAGATAGGGAAAGATACCCAAAAGAGGCTCCTTACCTCGGGGTGTTCCAAGGCTTTATTCTTAAAGGGGTTCCAGGGGCAAAGAGGCCAAACAAGGAAGAGCATGGGTTTATCTAGACCCTCTGTCCCAGCACAGATAACTGGCACTGAGCCAACTGGTCAGAGATAGGGGGGAAGGTAGGGTCAAACTTACATAGTTACAGGCTTTGGGGTTCCTTTTGGGGTAAACCATCCCCAGAGGGACACAAGAGAGAGTCTCACTGGTTTTGCTTTCAAGCCAGCACACCCTGCTTGAGGTTCTTTGCCACTCCACGGCCTCAAAACAATCCTGTGTTTCTGAGCTCTGGCCAGCCCCAGGCCAAGGGGGAAGCTCCTTCCCAAGGCTGGCTCTCCTGGGAAGCACGGACCATGGTTTGAACACCGCTCCAAGACGTGCCAACAAGGCTTCCCAAACCCCTGCAGCTGAGATCCCAGTGAGGGAAGCAGGAGCTGCCAGGATGCAGTGGCAGCAGCTCCCGAGCAGAGGCACCTCCTGGGAACCACCTTGTCCTTCCATGCCCAGCTCCAAGGAGCTCCCTGGAGCCACCTCTGAGCCTGCACTGGCTTAGACTGTCCCCGAGTGCCCAGCCCTTGAGAGGCTCTGCAGTCACTGGAATTAACTCAGGGAATTCCTGCAGGGTGTGCCAGAAACCCAGGCTTGGAGGGAACTCGGGGAAGGATGCTGCTATTTCCACACTGTTGCCAGGATATTCAGCAGAACTCGAGTTCACACCAGGTCAAAAAACAAACTCCTCCCCAGGATGCAAACCTTGATCTCTAAAGGGGAGCAGGGAGAGCACAGGGGGGCTCAGGGCAGAGACCTTTTGGGAGAGATGTTTCTGTGCTGCTCAAGGCAAGGCACCACAGCAAAAGCCACATTTCAGTGCCCCCATTGCCAGGTTTAGCACAGCCACAGCCCTTTTCACTGCCTGCACTGCTCCTCCTGCAGGGTACAACATAAGCAGGCAGAGCCACGTTAACAAAGAGACACTCGTTAGGCTCAGGGAAGTTAATTGCCTTGCAGGGGGTTTGGGGAAGACTTGTGTGGATCTACAGGAGGGATCCTCCTCCCAGGTACACAATTCCCAGCATCACCTGCCACCTGAGATCTTTGACGTGCAGAGCCCTCCCCGAGCTCCTGCCTGAGCTGCCCCCATCCTATTTCCCAGCCCTCCCAAAGCCCTGGGGTCATGGCAACAGACATCTGAAAAGGAGAAGGACAGACCCAGATGGTGCTGGGGGAATATGCTGGGAGGCAGCCACGGAGCTGGCAGCCCAGCACACACCAAAAGGGCCCTTTGTCTCATTTGTAAAAAAAAAAAAAAAAAAAAAAAAAAAAAAAAAAAAAAAAAGACTGCTTCATTTGTAATCTGGGATGCAGAGCGTGCACATAACCAGACAGAGGCTGCCAAGTCATAAAAAGGCACTGAGATCTGTGAGCAACACCCTGTGTGTTTGCAGCCTGTTCTGTTCCCTCCCTGCTCCCCATCCAAGGCAGAGCTGCAGGAAGGCTCCAGCCCCAGAGGCTCCCCAGGGGCTGCGCTGCAGGGACGGAGCCAGGCAGCAGCACAAAGCTCCCTGGGCCAGGAATTTGCCAGGTCTCCTGTTCCTGGCAGCTCCCCAGGCTCCCAGGAGAAGGAAACCTGGCAAATTCACGGCGCCAGAGACGCGAATTCAGATTCCCCGAGGCAGGATGTCACTTTTACTTTCGTTATCCTTTGGGGTCACTGTGCCACGGGCAGAGTGCTCCCCTTCCCACGGGACACTCAGGCCCTCCACCCATCACTCAGGTGCTCAAAAGCTGAATTGCAGCCTCCCACCTTCACCCTGTGCCACAAGCCTGCTGCTTTCCCCCTCCAGCCTCCTCCATTCCCTGCCTAACATCTGCCTGGAATCTGGATTTTCCATGCATCCTGGCTGTCAGTGCCATCCCAAAGCGAGGGCACAGCTTGCACTCCCCAAAGGGCAGAGGCAAAGCTGAACAAATCCCCATGCACTGGTGGGTTTGGGCCCTGCAAAGCAGGGCTGGGTCTCCTGTGCTTCAGATTCAGCCTGAAGCTCTTCTGGGACGTGCTCCCTGTGTGGCTCTGCCTTCCTTACCATAGCTAAGGAAGCAGCTGCTCCTCCTGGAGAAGCCACAGGAGGTTCCCTGTTTGCTTATTTTGAAGAGGAGCTTTTCTTTTGAGCTGTCTCTAAGCTCAGAATTACCCAAAGGGTGCTGCCAGGCATCCAGAGCAAAGGCAGCAATCCTTCAACCTTGGAGCACTGCAGGTCTCTCCAGATACCTCCATCCCTGAGCCCGAGGTGTGAGCACAGAGATGGAGGGCAGGGCAGCAGGCTGGGACTCTGGAAAAACGAGGTTGAGTGTCTGCCCTGGGGTGGAGTCCCTCTCAGACAAGAACGAGGTGGGCTGGTACATTCATTTTTCACCATCAAGTTCATCCTCCCCCAGAGCCACTGCCCCAACAGGCACTTTGTGCTTTCCGTTCCCTGCCTCAGCTTCCTCTTGGGGAAAAGGAAAAAGAAAAGAAAAGAAAAGAAAAGAAAAGAAAAGAAAAGAAAAGAAAAGAAAAGAAAAGAAAAGAAAAGAAAAGAAAAGAAAAGAAAAGAAAAGAAAAGAAAAGAAAAGAAAAGAAAAGAAAAGAAAAGAAAAGAAAAGAAAAGAAAAGAAAAGAAAAGAAAAGAAAAGAAAAGAAAAGAAAAGAAACCCACAAAAACAAGAACAAAAATAAAACAAAAAAAAAAACACACAAAAAACCCCCAAAAAACAAACAAAACCAAAACCAGAAACAAACAAAAACAAACAAACAAAAAAACAACAACAAAACAAAAAACAGGGGAAAGAGCATTTTACCCTTCCTAGTCTTACTCTACTGGTGGAATTGTTTCACTGGCAAATGGCAGCAGAGGTGGAGGTTTAATGAGGGTCAGACCTGCCAGCACTGGTGAGCACCAAAAAACCCCATTTCCTAACTATCCCCAGTGCAACCCAGATCGAGAGCAGCCAAACAACACCTGGCTACACACCAGGAATGCCACATCTGCAAAGCCAGGGCTGCTCCAGGGGAGCAGAGGGCTCATGCAGCAGAATGGAGGGACATGCAGCATCTTTTGCTGTGCCCAGCACTCTGCAGACCAGCCAGGCACAGCCTGCAGCTTACTCAGACATTTTCCCTGTTTGCCATGTCCCATTTAATGCCCACCTCCACGCTGGAGCTATGGGAGGATCCCCCCCTCACTGCTCACCAGAGCCAGAGTGCCCCGGTGAAAGCCCCCAGGGTGATCCATGGCGTGTGAGATGGGCCCTTCTGAAAGTGAAATCACAGGGAAATTGCATTATTACTAATAAAATTACACCTAGGGAAATTAATTTGCTTTTTTTTCCCCCGTAGGGTACCCGTCTCTTCCCAGAAAACATCTGTGGTGCTGGGGTTGCTGGTTCTGCACACCTGCCTGGGCTCTGGCAAGGCTCTTGGGGAGAACACTGAGGGTTTGACCCACAAGGACAGAATGCTTTGGATTGGAAGGGACCTTAAGGATCATCTTGTTTCAGCCTCCCTGCCACAGACAGGGCCACCTTCCACTGTCCCAGGTTGCTCCAAGCCCCATCCAACCTGGCCTTGAAGACTTCAGGGATGGGGCAGCCACAGCTTCTCTGGGCAGCCTGTGCCAGGGGCCTCCCCAACCTCACAGGGAAGAATTCTTTCCCTTAAACCCACTCACTTCCAGTTTAAAGCCCTTCTCCCTCATCCTGCCACTAATCAAAAGTCGTTCTTCTCCTGGTGTTTGAGTCTGATGTCAGAGCAGGAACCTCTGGCATGTGGTTTTTGCAGGTTGATGGGGTATCAGTGTAGTCACTGCTTGTCATGTTTGGGTTTTTCTCAAGTTCTTTCCCAGGGATCTAAACTGGTAGACAAGGTCACACTTTTTAAACTCTCTTGTTTTTCACATTTCTCTCCTAAGGAGGGACTTTGCTTGTTGACCCTTAGTGTGACCAGTGGTCCAAAAGATCCCACCTCTTAGGTGGGCACATTGTAAAAAGGTATAAAAATAGCTTCTGAGAATAAACCAGCCCCTTTTTGGAGCATCAGCCTTTTGAATTCACGAGTCTGTGTCTTTCCTTCGTGTCCAACAGCGACATATCAGGGCACAGAAGTCTGGGAAGGGAGCAGATCAAGCCCCTTGGTGTTCACCAACTGCCCAGGAAGGGGCCTGGCAGAGGCAGGGAGTGGGGCTCTCTGGTCCTTACTGGGACATGTGGTCAGCAAAGCCCAAGGGCCAGAGCCCATTGTCCTCCCCAGCATCAGAGGCTTCCCAGAAAACCGCCACAAAGCGGGATGAAATGACAAACCAAATCACCCAGGAGCTGGGAAAGGCAAAGACAGGACCCTTCCAGGTTCCAGCCTGGGGGAACATCCTGTTAAACCACCTTGGGCTGGCAGCACCCAGCACTGCTGCCTGAGCATCCCCACGGTGCTGCAGACAGAAATACCAGGGCTGTGCTTCAGCAGCTGCTGGATGGAGCACCTGAGGGCAAGCCAAAGGGGCACAGCCCACCCCCAGGAGCAGGCAGGGCTCCAGCCTCACCTCCCTGCCACCAAGCAGAGCTGTGGGGCTGCGGGGCTGGTAATTAGGCAATTAACCAGGCCACCCCTCTGCTTCCTGCCCTGCCATGATTTATTCATCTGGCACCCCCAGGGGGCTGCAGAAGATAACGAGGCACAGAGCCCTGCCGAGCCCAGATGGCAATTTATTTCTCCTGCAAAGCTGTCCCAGTGGCCGGCCAGGAGGTTCCCTGGGCACCAAGGGAGGAGCACAGAGCTGAGAGGAGAGCCTCAGCCATGGGCTGCTCTCCAAAAAAACAGAACAAGAAAAGGCAGGAGCGGCCTCAGCGTTATCACAAGTGGTTTTGTCATGGAAGGCACCCCAAAGAGACCCTACAGCCTCACAGGAGCTGGCCTAGATCTTGCCACATCTAATTAATACAGGGTCTCCCATCTCCTTTAGGTGTTTTATTAAATATCATTCCCCAAATCGAGTTCTGGAGGCAGGGAACTGCTCCAGACCAGTGACAGTGGAATAGGATGTGCTGCAACAGCTCGTCCTAGGCAATCTTGCTGGCTGCTGAGCAGACACAGGGAGGGGAAGCTCGTCATTTAAATGTGGGACTGAAGCACCTGGCTGCAGCCTTGTCACAGAGGGAGTGTGGGGTGAGAGGGGCTTGGACTCCAGGGCTTGGAGCTGGGCTCTTCTCACAGCACCGAGGCAAAATTTAAGGAAAATAATGAATAAAACCAGTGGGTTCTAGCTCTGTCACACACTTCTGTTTCCTCCAGTTTGTTAATGTCCCAGCTTGCTCTGCTTCAGGAAGACTTGGACGCTTTTTAGAATTAAATACAGATCATGGAATCATGGAATCATGGAAAAGACCTCTAAGATCAAGTCCAACCATTAGCTCAGCACAGCCAAGTCCCACAAAAAGATGTCCCCAGCCACTGTGTCTACAGATAATTCCCTCACAGCTGGGTCAAGCCACAGCAACAGCAGAAAGCTAACAGCCCCAAAGGTATCGAAATACCCAGCCGAGGGAAACTGCCTTGAGGACTTCCAAAACAGAGAGCTTCCAACTTTCCTCTCCATGCCACTTTCCCCTACCACCCCACAATTTGGGGACACACCATTCCCACGGGATGCCACCCTCCAGCTCAGAGGCAGGCAGTGCCAGGAGATGGAGCACAGCTGGCTGCTCCACAGGGAGCCAACAAGACACCCCCAGCCCCTCCCACCAGCCCCATGCTGCTGGGACCCTGCTGGAGGCTGAAATCTGTGCTGAGGGGCTGTGCTGACCCTCAGGCAGGCACTGCATTTGACTTGAGGCCGTGGGACAGGCATGAGTGATGGCACTGGGGTGTGGGCGTGGAGTTTGAGTACTATTGTGTGATCTCACAGGGTGAAAGACTTAGATTTGGGGTTTTAGTGTATGGTAATGCATGGGGCAAGATGGAGGGCTTTGGGGTGTTGTCTGGGTCCTTCTTCACTTTCTCCTTCCTTCTTCACCTTCTTCTTCCTTCTTCACCTTCTTCTTCCTTCTTCACCTTCTTCTTCCTGTTTCACTTCTTCTTCCTTCTTCTTCATGGGTTTGGGTGGTTTTCTGTAACTGGGTGATGGAGCCCACATTGCAGACTTCCAGCAGTCAGTTATTGGGTTTAGGGTAAAAATAATTGAGGTGGTGTTTCGTAATTGGATAGACTGTCCTTGCAAAGGCCTTGCAGAGGTAGAGAAGCCCTCCATTTTACCTCTGTTCTCTAACTTGCTGGTTAGAGCTCACGTGAACTTGTAAATAACAATAAATGCCCAAGTCTGAACAGGGACTGCGACTCCCCTGCATGAATCCCCACCTTGGGGGAGAAAACAGAAGGCAGAACCGCCACCTCACAGGGGACAGGGAAGGCTCCCGCTCCCCCCAGCTGCCCACCTGGGCCTCCGGGGGCTCTCCGGTACTTACTCCCACTCCTTCCTCCGCGCCTGGGGCGTGCTCTGCATCTTGTGTGCCTGGTGTGCCTTGATGATGTCCCTCTGCTCGATCAGCCCTCCCCGCCGCCGCTTGATCACCTCGGGGCTGACGGACGCCAGCTGCTCCAGGGCGCCGCCGGCCTCGGCCTCGCCCTCCCGGCCGTGGGCATCGCAGAGGGCGTCGAAGGAGGCAGCGCGGGACACCAGGGCCTGGGCCAGGCTCTGGGGCTCCAGCAGGTTGCAGGACTGGGTGTTCTGCATCAGGCCCAGGCGGTGCTGGCGCCACGTCTCCTCCTCGGGCAGGGCCAGGATGCAGCGGGACGAGGCAGTGTCCAGCTCAGCCCCCCTGCCCATGGAGCACGTCCCGAAGCCCAGCATCCCTGCTGCTGCTGCTGCTGCTGCTGCTGCTGTGGCTGCTGTGGCTCATCACTCTGCAGGGGAACAAGACAGAGGGAGGCTCAGGGGGTTTGCTCTGTTGGCCCCACAATTCCCTCTCTTCCTCCCACATCTGATTTATTAAAAAAAAAATGAATATCGACCTAGTACCGATATCTGAGACGGACAAAAAACTCTCTAACAGTTTGCAGTTAGGAAGTGTGTGTTTATTGCAGCGCTGGGCAGCGTGTGGGATGGCTCCCCAAAAACACACCGCGCCTCACAGAAAATCACAAATCCATTTTATTTACAAAACTGTTGAATATCCAAAATACAAATGCGTATTCATAACCCTGGTACGTCCCATTCCCCCCGCTTCGTATGGCAATTAGCAAAAAAGCAATTAAGCATGCGTAGTTTGGTTGGTGGTCTCATTTAAGAGGAGTGGGCTTAAAATGAGGAAGTAAAATGACTCTTCATCGCTCCGAACTTTCTACCTTTTCAATGCAAATTGTGACAAATGACCGTTGGTAGGACTCCCATTTCCTTAGGTACAGTGACTTTCAATAAGTTTCAGCATTGGGAGTGTCTGCAATTGTCCTGTGTCCCTAAACCTATTTATCAGGTTCCCTATTTATTGTTGCAAGCCCAGCTAAGCAAACATAAAGTTGACAAGCAATCAGTTATTTGGAAAAAGTTAACTCAAGCCTAGTCTTCCTTAGCTGACTACAAAGCTTTTAATTAACTTCAACAACCACAAGGCCTATTTCTAAATAAAATCTTAATTTCCCTAAAATCCCATATTCTTTAAAGTCTATGTCTCACATGGAGCAAGAGTCCTGTTTCTCCTCTGTCTGTTGGGCTGGACCCTCTCACACCAGGACACGCATCACTGGATCCCCAAGGTTAGGGCAAGGGGCAGCTCCTCCTGCCTCCCTCATCCTTGCCCAGTTTGGAACCTCTTGAACCTGCAGCTCCCCGACCCTGTAGCCAGCCCTCCCTGGAGGAGCACAGCTTGATGAGATGGGGAGAGAGATTTGGGACACCTGGATCAAACCACCCCAGGGTTCCTTCCATTTGGTTGTTTTTTCTCTACGGGGCATCCCTGGCTGGAGCATCCAGATCCTCCTCCAGCCTCACCCTCAGGAGACAGCCAGGCAGCCCCAGGGACAGGCAGCACTTCAGGAGGCTGGATGGGGAAATGCCAGCCTGGCTTTGAGTGAGGAGCTGCACACAGGAGCCAAAGGCACGGGAACAGTGCCAGGAGCTCCACACCGAGCAACACTCCGTGGCCAAGCAAAGCAGGGGATGCCCTACAGGCAGGAGATGCTCGTGTCCAAGACTGTACCCAAAGCTTTGCCATGGTCAAATGCTTCATTTTCGTGTTGGAAAAGCTCTATTCAGCATGCTATTGATGCAGGAAATGCTTTGCTTCGGCAGTGCCAGAAGTTCTCCTTCCAGTGTTTGACCAGTGTTTGATGAAGGTGAAAAAGGGGAGGAAAGCAAGCAGAAGGCAGCCAAGGCCATCACTCCCTTCCTCACTCCATCCCTGATGCAGGAGAAAGCAACCCAGCAAGGAAAAGGAGGATTTAGATCCTCCAGTCATGCAGCAAACTGAGCACATCATCATCATCATCTTAACCCCTTGTCATGGGTTGTGGAGCCAGGGGTGTGCATTCTATTTCATTTGTTGAAAGCAGTTGGGGAGATGTTTTTCTTTATCTCTTGTGGCTCTGGGCAGATGTCTTCTGATAATGGGCCAGCTATTAAACCAGGTGGGGCAGTGTTTGTTATCTCTGTCACCACCTGTCCTCCCTCCAGGGGGATATTTTCTGCTAATGGAACATTAAGACACCCCTAAAAGTACACATCCCCAAAGTAGAACACCCACATTCCATCATCCTATTGTGAGATGCTCCACCCAGTGGAGGGAGCCAACCATTCCTACCTGGATAAAACTGAGACACAGGAACACAAAGGCATCCAGCTTCACCCATTTCTGGGAGGAAGACTGGACCCCATCTCATCACCACTGGACCACTTCTTATCACTACCTGGACCCTTTTTCTACAGGATCATCTCTGCTCCACCAGAACCACCTCTGCCACTCCAGGAGGACTCACTTTGGGACTGCTCCCAACACCCTGACCAACAGGGTGTCAGGTTGTAGCTCTGACTCTGTCAGGGTTCTCCAAAATTGTTGTTTGTTTGTTTGCTGGTTTGGTTGGATGATTTTGTTTTTCTACTACATTTGTATTTTTCATATTCCTAGTAAAGAACTGTTATTCTATTCCCAAATCTTTGCCTGAGAGCCCTTAATTGCAAAATTATAATTTGGCAGGGGTGAGGGGTTTACATTCCCCATTCTAAGGGAAACTCCAGCTTTCCCTGTCTTTCCAAACCAAGACACCCCTTCCCAGGGCATTGTTTGGAGACACCTCCAGAGCAAACAGGGAGGTGAGAAGGGAAGTTGGGATAAAGGCTGGGGAACACCACAGCAGAAGCAAAAATAAATTAAATATAGGGGGAAAAAATCCAACAGTAATTGAAGGGATAGCATGGAGCATGGCATGCATCCTAGTCAAAATTAGCCTGACACCCCTCATGAGGGGAAGGGATGGAGGGCCCTGGGGAACATCCATTTCCCTCAGGTTCATGGTGCTGCCCTGTCACTATAGCACATGAAATCAGGACACAGACTCAGAAGGCTGAGATGATTCCAAGTCTGTGTTTACCCTCAATACATCTGTCTTTATACCTTCTTACAAGAACCCACCCAAGGGGTGGGATCCTTGGACCACACTGGTCACATTAGAGGGACATCAAGTAAATTCCCTCCTCTGAGAAAGAATGAGAAGAACAGGGTAGTGTACAATAACAGATTCCTTATTTACAGAGATTGTCTCTGGGAAAGGAATTTCAGAAAATGAAAACCTTGCAGGCACAAACCGTGGCTACACTGCCCTGTAAAGAGAAGGCACCCAAAGCCACCCTCAAATTTAAACCAATCCAGCCCAAGGGATACTCAGCCCTTGGCAAGCTCTCCGGAAAGAAAAAGGCAACTGCCAGCAAGAGCCTCAGCAAATTAATTAGCACATTGATAAGACGAGTTTGGCTGCTCCCACTGAGAGCTATAAACGGATCCTTCACTCCACTACTTTGCTTACCCGTGCGACTTTTTTTAGGAGCATTAATTACTTCTTCAAGTCAGTTCTGGACACCTTCATCATATCTAATTTTCCCCAGCTTCTGCTTTTCCTTTTCATATTGCCCTGCCCATTTTCAACTCTCCTGTCCTCAGGTTTAACTCCAGGTTTAACTTCCCTTGGGTTTGGAGGACTTTTTTTGTTGGTTTGAGGTTTTTTTGTGGGTTTGGGGGTTTTTTGTGTTGTTGTTTTTTGGGGTGTTTTTTGTTTGTTTGTTTTTTCTTTTTCCTGTGGTTTGTAAGCTTTTTGTTTTGGGTGGGGGTTTTTTGGCTGGTTTTTTGGGGTTTTTTGGGGGGTTTTTTTGGTGCTTTTTTTTTTGGTTGTTGTTTTGTGGTTTGGTTTTTGTTGTTTTCTTCTTTTGTTTGGGGGGGTTTTGTTGGGTTTTTTTTGTTTTGATTTGGTTTTTTTGTGGGTTTGTTTGTTTGCTTTTTGTTTGTTTTTTGGTTGGTTGGTTTGATTTGTTTTTTTGGGTTTGTTTTTTTTGGTTAGATTTTGTCTAACTTGTGTTTGTTTTGGGGTTTTTGCTTTGTTGTTTGTTTTTTGTTTTGCCTTTTTTTTTTTTTTTTTAACAGCCATTAGCCCTGTTCCTTTCCTAAACATTTCCTTGGCAAGGACAGGAGGATTTCCTGCACACCAAGCGTGAACGCCGCAGGCTGCAGCCATGCCTGAGGACAATTAGCCAAGAGCAAATGAGAATAAATCCCGAGGGCAGGTCCAGCATCCACACTGACAGCTGGCCCTGCTGATGCCTCCCAGTGCATCCCCCACTCCAACTGACTCCCAGGCTTTGGGGGGCAAGTGGAAAAGCCCTCAAAGAAAACGCTGAGAAAGTTTTGAGGAAATAAATAGAAATAATTAGCTCTGCCTCCGCCCAAGCAAACAGGGCTCACGCTGCCAGCAGAACAAGCCACGTTCCCTCTGGAGAAGTGACAAGGAGAGAAGGGAAGATGCCAGAACATTTTGTTAAGGGAAGCTGACGAGGTTTCACGCTAACGAGGGTGCTCAAGGGATGCCACATGCCAGGTACAGAGCATCTGCCACCAGGGCAGCTGCCCCTCTTCTGGCCTTTGCACCCCTCCTCAACACACTGAAAACAAACACTTTGTTTTTTTACCCAAAATATGAATTAATGGGGAAAACACCACACTGGCTCATGTAATGTGGCTTCTGCTGTTTAAGTGCCAGCCCTGCCCCTGTTGGTGGGAACCTACCCACAGCCTGGGCTGTGCTGGGAAGAGGCATGGCCAGAGCCAGGATGACCATGGAGCCAGCAGCTCTGCCTCGAGCCTGGATTTTCTTAATAATACAGAACTTGTGTGTGTGTGTGTGTGTGTGTGTGTGTGTGTGTGTGTCACAAAATGGCCTGGGTCAGAAAAAACCTCTAAGTTCTTCTCTTTCTTGCTCCCCTGACAAAGGCAGGGACACTTTCCACTATCCCATGCTGTTCCAAGCCCCATCCAGCCTGGCTTTGGACACTTCCAGGGGTGAGGCAGCCACAGCTTCTCTGGGCACCCTGTGCCAGGGCCTCCTCACCTTCACAGGGCTGGTTGTTTTCCTAATATCTAACCTAAACCTACTCTGTCAGTGGGAAGCCACTCCCCTCTGTCCTGTTACTCCAGGCCCTGGTGAACAGCTGCTCTCCATTTTTCTTGTAGGTTCCTGTCACAACATGACACAAGTGAACAACACTCTCACACTGAGATGTGCAAGGCAAAAAAGGGGCAGTTTATTTACAGACCTCAACATTTATAGAATTCCAACAGTGACCATGGATTGGAGAATGAAAATTGTCCTCTCCAACCACATTGGTCAAACCGATAGCCCATCAATTCTCTCCTCCTCCAGAAAGGAATGCAAAAAACAATCATTATTTACATGGAAAGTGCTTGAGAAACTCCATCACAAAAACTAAACATCAGAAGGCTGAAAAGAATTTTAGAAAAACTTTAGAAGAAGAGGGTGACAGGCTCCCTTCAGGTTTCAGTGCCTCTGAGCCCTTCCAGCTGCAAACCTGCCCTTTCCTGGGAACAAACCCAGGTTGCTACACAGCTCCCTGTTAACAGCCGGGCAGAAGATGATTTCACACCTCCACTGATGACAAGCAGGGGTTAAAAACAGCAAAGGAAAGCAGCACATCCACCTGTATTGACCCCACTGTGGTCACACCCACAGGTGTGCTCCCTGATGCTCCCTGTCCCTGTCTCTGGTGGTGTGACTGGGATGCAGCAGGGACATGGGGCAGTCCCTGCTGATGTACACCACAACACAGACTGCGACTTCAGAAGGCTGAAAATGACTCCTTTATTTTTTGGGGATGTGTCTCCCTTTTATACTGTTCTACACAGACCAATTTGGTTGGTGAAACAGAGACAAACCTCTTCAATCACATTGGTCAGAGCAGAGGGACAGCAAGAAGAAGTCCCTCCTAGGGAAAGGAATGTGAACAGAGTTACAGTGACAAAAACATGTCTCTTGTTTACAGAAAATTCCCTGGGAAAAGAATTTCAGAAAACCAAAACACCTCAGGCACGAACCAGGGCTACACCCTGCCATCCCTGCCACAGGAACAGGGATGTGTTTGATACAAGAGACCCAAGGAAGAACTGCACTGTGACACAAAGCAGCCTTCCAATACATTGAAATGAAGCCTCCAGAAGCCTTCACCTCCCAAACTGCATTCTGAAAGCAATAAAAGTCAGGAAATTCACTGTTTGGTCCTGCTGTGGAGAAATCATCTGGATAAAAGCACAGCCTCTGAGAACAGCCAAACTGAATTAGAGAGGGGATATTCAGCTACAAAAGCATTGGCACTGTGCACTACCTGCACAGTGGCTGGGAGCAGCGTGGTGCTCCCTGCTCAGCCCAGGGCACAGCTGGGGACACGGGCCACCCAGCTGTGGTGGCCCAGCTGGAGGTCACATCATAGAGTGGGGATCTCAGAGAGACTCCCTTCCTTCCTTCCTTCCTTCCTTCCTTCCTTCCTTCCTTCCTTCCTTCCTTCCTTCCTTCCTTCCTTCCTTCCTTCCCTTCCCTTCCCTTCCCTTCCCTTCCCTTCCCTTCCCTTCCCTTCCCTTCCCTTCCCTTCCCTTCCCTTCCCTTCTGTCATGGGTTGTGGAGCCAGGGGTGTGTGTTCTATTTCATCTGTTGAAAGCAGCTGGGGAGATGTTTTTCTTTATCTCTTGTGGCTCTGGGTGGATACCTTCTGATAATGGGCCAGCTGTAAAAACCAGGTGGGGCAGTGCCCCTTATCTCTGTCACCACCTGTCCTCCCTCCAGGGGAATATTTTCTGCTAATGGAACATTAACACCTCCCCAAACTAACACATCCACATTCCATCAGCCTATTGTGGGATGCTCCACCCAGTGGGGGGAGCCAACCATTCCTACCTGGATAAAAACTGAGACACAGGAACAGAAAGTATCCAGCTTCACCTGATTCCTGGAGGAAGACTGGACCCTTCTCACCACCACTGGACCCTTGTTCTACAGGATCATCTCTGCTCCACCAGAACCACCTCTGCCACTCCAGGAGGACTCACTTTGGGACTGCTTCCAACACCTTAACCAACAGGGTGTCAGGCTGTAGCTCTGACTCTGTCAGGGTTCTCCAAAACTGTTGTTTGTTTGTTTGCTGGTGTGGTTGGGTGGTTTTGTTTTCCTACTACATTTGTATTGTTAATATTCCTAGTAAAGAACTGTTATTCCTATTCCCAAATCTTTGTGTGAAAGCCTTGATTGCAAAATTATAATTTGGCAGGGGTGAGGGGTTTACATTCTCCATTCTAAGGGAAACCCCAGCTTTCCCTGGCTGATACCTGTCTTTCCAAACCAAGACACCTTCCCTTCCCTTCCCTCCTCTCTTCCCCATCCCCATGGCATCCCTACATCCAAACAGGGGCCGAGCAGCGAGCAGCCCTGGCCCCTTGGCCTGTGCCATGAGTGTGGGCTGAAATGGGACACAAGGACTGCGTGCCTACCCCAGGAATCACTGAGAAAAGGCTTTTCAAGCCTTGCCAGAGCACAAGAAGAAGAAACACACAGGGATCCTCTCTACAGCATCCTCAAGAGACCCAACCTTGTTATCTCAAGGCCACAGCCGAGGATCGCAGCCCCAGCAGGCAGGAGACCCTGAGATCTCACACCATGCTTCATTTTTTTTTTTTTTTCCCCCCTCTGGCAGCTCATAAAGAGCTGCAGGGAGGAGCAGGTTCCCAGCAGCAGCACTGCCCTCCGAAGAGGAAATTCCTTTTAGGGGTTTTCTGCGCCGTGTGTTTGTGTTCCAGCAGCAGCAGCAATCGAGCCTTTGGCCAAGTAACGAGGTTGTCACATAATGACCACACTCAGGGCGAGCTCTGTTC